>OY755252.1:26017894-27217894 GCA_963576725.1 Azorinus chamasolen
AACACGCTTTTACAACGAGTCGCCAAAGTGACAACCAACCTCTCTAGGACACAGATTGACTCTGTGGTTCGAAATAGAAATAAGCTCTAATACAAGTCGAAACACTATATAGCTGGTCTTTAAGGCATTGTCTCGGTCCGATAGCATGAACGGATATTGTGTATGCACATTTTCTTCATTTAATATTTTCGAATAAATCTCTACAAGCTTGATATTGATATAGGCAATATTCACTAATTTCCGTTTGTAAGTCTTTTCTTTCATTTTTCTTTTATTATATTTTTTCTTTTTTTTCGGGGGGTCAGAAAAACTATAGTTTAGTATGTTTTAGATACGTATGACGTGTTTAAAAAAACAATGTATTTGTGATGGAGCTGTTGTTGAGACAGCATGAAATGGGCACATGTGATTTCAAACAATGTAAGTATTTCACTTAGATGTGCGTGATTTTACCTCAGATTATTGGTATACAATTTGGGCGTGTAGAGTGATTTACCTCGAAATGTTTGTACACTTATCAGTTATTTTCTAAATGTTACACCAAACACATATATCCTGAGATTCACCAAATCACAACAATAGGTGCTGTTGAACATGTACATGTACATTATCAGTTCTCGAAAAGGAAGTCAGAGACCAAGGTCATACGAGTGCTAGAAAGAATTAATATGCGACACACCTCAATTTTGAGTTGAGTCAACATGTCATATTGCTATGTGGTTTGGTAACAGATATCATTGGCGTAACAATATCGTTCGAAGGAACACATGTATCACCTGCTTGCAGTTGACACAAAAACTGTAAATCCACCGGACTGCAAACATCAGAATAAAGGTGAATAACTAAAACGTATTGCATGTATAGTGACAAACCTTGGTTATTTCAATGGTCCTCAATGAGAGGAAGACATATGTGAAATTTGAAAGCTCTATAATTAGTAATTAGAAATGATGACAAAGAAAGAAATGGTAACGGACAGCGAAAATCAGAACAAAATGGAATAACTCAAACAGTACTGATGTAGATAGGCGAACCTTAATTACTTTAATATTCTTCAATAAGAGGAACACAAATGTGAAATAAGAAAACTCTATAACGATTACTTTAGAAATGACAGCAAAAAAAGAAAGTGTGACGGACAGGCAGACAGACGATGAAAAATCAATCCCTAAGTGACACATTGCCTCTCGGAAAGTGACACAAAAAGGTGTCACTAATGGGGTAAAGGGTTATACGACATTGGCTGTATTTTGAGTGTATTTACCTCATAATGTTGGTATGCCATTTGGGAATGTAAAGTTGTTTACCTCCAAATGTTTGTACACTTGTCAAATATTATCTGAGTCATACAGACAACACATCTATCCTAAGATTCACCTAATCACAAGATTAGGTTTTTATACCAGTAGGTGCTAATGTACATGTACATGTATACGAGTTCTCGAGAAGAAAGTTAGAGACCAAGATATACGAGTCCTACAAAGAATATGCGACACACCTCTATCTTGAGTTGAACCAACATGTCATATTGCTATGTGCTACATGGTAACAAATCTCATTAGAATGAAAAGGTGTCTCTAAGGTGTTAAAAGCTATAGGACATGTCAGATTTGTTCAGTACGATTTGAAACCATTTTATTACTTCATTTGGATGTGTTCTGAATGTTTTTATCGCTGAACGTTTGTATGCCTTTTGAGCGTGTAGAGTGATTTACCTCTGTTTGTACACTTGTCAGCTATTTTCTGAGTGATACACCACACACATCTATCCTGAGATTCAACTTATCTCAATATAAGGTTTTATAGGTGCTGTTGTACATGTATACGAGTTCTTGAGAAGTCAGAGACCAAGGTCATACGAGTTCTAGGAGGAATATGCGACATATCTCTATCTTGAGTTGAGCCAACATGTCATATTGCTATGTTCTGTGATCACAGATCTCATTGGCCTGAAATGGTGTCTCTAATAGGATAAATGGTTATAAGACATGTCTGAGTGTTTTACCTCAGAATGTTGGTATACCATTTGGGTGTGTAGTGACCTACCTCAAAATGTTTGTACAACTTCTCAAATATTTTCTGAGTGATACACCACACACACCTTTCCTTAATTTTACCTTATCACACCATTAGGTTTTCATACCAGTATGTGTTATTGTACATGTATACGAGTTCTCGAGAAGGAAGTCAGGGACCAAGATTATACAGTCCTAGAAAGACTATGCCACACACATCTCTCTTGAGCTGAGCCAACATGTCATATTGCTATGTGATGTGGTAAAAAATTTCATTGGCGTAAAAAGCTGTATCTAATAAGGTAAAGGGATATAGGACAGGTCAGGTGTGTTCAGTCCGATTTCAAACACTATTAGTATTTCATTTGGATGTGGTCTGAGTGTATTTACCTCAGAATGTTGGTATACCATTTGGACGTGTAGAGTGATTTACCCCGAAATATTTGTACACTTGTCAAATACTTTCTGAGTCATACACCACCCACATCTTTCCTAAAGTTCACCTAATCACAGCATTAGGCTTTCATACAGGTAGGTACTATTATACATGTATATGAGTTCTCGAGAAGGAAGTCAGAGACTAAGATTATGCCAGTCCTAGAAAGAATATGTGAAACACCTTTACCTTGAGTTGAACCAACATGCAATATTACTATGTGCTGTGGTAACATATCTCATTGGCATAAACAAAGTGTATCTGTGGTGTGATGGGTTATAGGACATGTCATAATTTGTTCAGTCTAATTTCAAACCTCTATAGTATTTCAGTTTGAGATGTTCTGAATCTTTTACCTCAGAACGTTGGTATACCATTTGGGGCGTGTAGAGTGATTTACCTCCAAATGTATGTACACTTGTCAGTTATTTTCTGAGTGATACACCACACACATCTATCCTGAGATTCCCATAATCACAACATTAGGTTTTCGTAGGTGCTGTTGTACAGGTATACGAGTTCTCGGGTAGGAAGTCAGATACGTAGGTCATACATGTACGAGTCCTAGAAAGAATATGCCACACACCTCTATCTTGAGTTGAGCCAACGTGTCATGTTGCTATGTGCTGTTGTAACAGATTTCATTGAAGTAAAACGGTGTCTCTAATGGGGTAAAGGGTTATAGGACATGTCAGATTTGTTCAGTCCAATTTCAAACACTGTTAGTATTTCACTTGGACGTGGTCTGAGTGTTTTTCCTCAGAATATTGGTATACCATTTAGGCATGTATAGTGACTTACCTCCAAAGGTTTGTACACTTGTCAAATATTTTCTGTGTAATACACCACAAAATTCAAATCCTAGAATGTACCTAATCACAACATTAGCTTTTCCTACCCGTATGTGCTATTATACATGTCTACAAGTTATCGAGAAGGAAGTCAGAGACAAATATTAGGGTTAGGGTAAGAAAGAATATGCAACACCTCTATCTTGAATTGAGCCAACATGTCATATTGCTATGTGATGTGGTAACAAAGGTGTCTCTAATAAGGTAAAGGGTTATAGGACATATTTGATTTGCTCAGTCCGATTTCAAACACTGTTAGTATTTCACTTGGATGTGATCTGAGTGTATTTACCTAAGAATGTTGGTATACCATTTGGGCGTGTACAGTTATTTACCCCGAAATATTTGTACACTTGTCAAATATTATCTGAGTGATACACCACCCACATCTTTCCTAAAATTCACCTAATCACAACATTAGGTTTCCATACAGGTATGTACTATTGTACATGTATACGAGTTTTTGAGAAGGAAGTCAGAAAAAAAGATTATACAAGACATATTGCTATGTGCTGTTGGAACAGATCTCATTGGCATAAAAAGGTGTCTCTATAGTGTAAAGGGTTATAGGACATGTCGGATTTGTTCAGTTCGAGTCAAACCTTTTTTAATATTTTATTTGGAGGTGTTCTGATTCTCAATGGCGTGAAAAAGTGTATCTAATGAGGTAAAGGGTTAAAGGACAGATCAGGTTTGTTCAGGCCGATTTCAAACACTGTTAGTATTTCATTTGGATGTGTAGAGTGATTTACTTCCAAATGCTTGTACACTTGTCAGTTATTTTCTGAGTGATACACCAAACATATCTATCCTGAGATTCACCTTTTCACAATATCAGGTTTTCATAAGTGCTGTTGTACATGTTTACACGTGTGTACATGTATACACATTCTCGAGAAGGAAGTCAGAGAAGAAGGTCATAAGAGTCCTACAAAAGAATTTGTGACACATTACTATCTTGAGTTGAGCCAACATGTCATATTGCTATGTGCTGTGGAAACATCTCATTGGCATAAAGTGTGTCTCTAATGGGGTAAAGGGTTATAGGACACGTGCTGTTGGAACATGTGTAGGAGTTAAAATACAGACATCGCATTCTCGAAAAGTCAGAGACCAAGGTCATATGAGTATAGGAATCAGTCAGATTTCAAACACTGGTAGTATTTTACTAGGATGTGTCCTGGGTGCTTTACCTCAGAATGTTGGGTTACCATTTGGGCATGTAGTTATTTACCTCTAAATGTATGTACACTTGTCAGTTATACACCACACACATCTATCCTGAGATGCACCTAATCACAAGATCAGGTTTTCATTGGTGCTATTGTACATGTATATGTGTTCTTGAGAAGGAATTCAGAGACCAAGATCATACGAGTCCAAGAAAGAATATGCCACACACCTCTATCTTGAGTTGAGCCAACATGTCATATTGCTATGTGCTGTGGTAACAGATCTCAGTACAAAGGTGTATCGAATGGAGTTAAGGATTATAGGACATGTCAGATTTGTTCAGTCCAATTTCAAACACTATTAGTATTTCACTTGGACGTGGTCTGAGCGTTTTTAACTCAGAATATTAATATAACATTTGGGTGTTGCGAAAGACTTACCTCCAAATGTTTGTACAGTTGTCAAATAATTTTTATTGATACATCACACACATCTATCCTACAATTTACCTAATAACAACATTAGGTGTTCAAACCAGTAGGTGCTAATGTAGATAATTGCACATGTATACGAGTTCTCGAGAAGGAAGTCAGAGGCCAAGATTATACAAGTCCTAGAAAGAATATGCCACACACCTCTATCTTGAGCTGAGACAACATGTTACATTGCTATGTGCTGTGGTAAAACTTCTCATTGGCGTAAAAAGTATCTCTAATAAGGTAAATTGTTATAGGACATATTAGATTTGTTCAGTCCGACTTCAAACACTGTTAGTACTTTATTTCTCTTGGATGTGGTCTGAGTGTATTTACCTCAGAATGTTGGCATACCATTTGGGCATATAGAGTTATTTACCTCCAAATATTTGTACACTTGTCAATTATTATCTGAGAGATACACCACAAAAATCTATTCTAACATTCACAGGTTTTCATACAGGTAGGTACTATTGTAGATGTATACCAGTTCTCGAGAAGGAAGTCAGAGAGCAAAATTATGCTAGTCCTACAAAGAATATGCGACACACCTCTATCTTGAGTTAAACCAACATGTCATATTACTATGTGCTGTGGTAACAAATCTCATTTGGCATAAAACTGTGTTTCTAAGGCGTAAAGGGTTATAGGACATGTCAGATTTGTTCAGTCTAATTTTAAACATGTTAATTTTAAACGTATTGCATTTGATGGTGCTCTGAATGTTTTACCTCAGAACGTTGGCATGCCATCTGGGCGTGAAGAGTTATTTACCTCCAAATGTTTGTACACGTGTCTGTTATTTTCTGAGTGATACACCACACACATCTATCCTGAGATTCACCTAATCAATATATTAGGTTTTCATAGGTGCTGTTGTAAATGCATGCATGTTCTCGAGAAGAAGTCAGAGACCAAGATCATGCATGTACGAGTCCTAGAAAGAATATGCCACACACCTCTATCTTGAGTTAAGCCAACGTGTCATGTTGCTATGTGCTGTGGTAGCAGATCGTAAAAGGTGTCTCTAATGGGGTAAAGGGTTATAGGACATGTCAAATGTGTTCAGTCCAATTTGAAACACTATCAGTATTTCACTTAGACATGGTCTGAATGTTTTACCTCAGAATGTTGGTATACCATTTGGGTGTTTAGAGTGACCTACCTCCAAATGTTTGTACACTTGGCAAATATTTTCTAATTGATACACCACACATACCTATCCTTAATTTTACCTTATCACACCATTAGGTTTTCATACAAGTAGGTGTTATTGTACATGTATACGAGTTCTCGAGAAGGAAGTCAGAGACCAAGATTATACAAGTCCTAAAAAGAATATGTCACCCGCCTCTATATTGAGCTGAGCAAACATGTCATATTGCTATATCCTGTGGTAACAATTCTCATTGGCATAAAAGGTGTCTCTAATAAGGTAAATGGTTATAGGACAATCCAGATGAGTTCAGTCCGATTTCAAGCACTGATAGTATTTCACCTGGATGTGGTCTGAATGTATTTACCTGAGAATGTTGGTACAGTGCAACTCACTTATAACGAAGTCCTCGGGACCCTCTTATTTCTTTCGTTATATCCAAATTTCGTTATATCAGGTCCGTTTTACTATGCGTAATAAGAGAGGGGGAATAAATTCTATTTTGTTATAAGCAGTATTTCGTTATATCCAAGTTGGTTATAAGTGAGCTTCACTGTATACCATTTGGGCATGTAGAGGTATTTACCCCCAAATATTTGTACACTTGTCAAATATTTTCTGAGTGATACACCACACACATCCATCCACCTATTTACCTAATAAATACATAAGGTTTTCATACCAGTAGGTGCTATTGTACATGTATACGAGTTCTCGAGAGGTCAGATCAAGATTATACCAGTCCTAGAAAGAATATGCCACACACATCTTTCTTGAGCTGAGTCAACATGTCATATTGTTATGTGCTGTGGTAACAATTCTCATTGGCGTAAAAAGGTGTATCTAATGAGGTAATGAGTTAAAGGACATATTAGATTTGTTCAGTCCGATTTGAAACAGTGTTAGTATTTCACTTAGACATGGATGTGATCTGAGTGTATTAACCTCAGAATGTTGGTATACCATTTGGGTGTGTAGAGTGACCTACCTCCAAATGTTTGTACACTTCTCAAATATTTTCTGAGTCATACACCACACACATCTATCCTAAATTTTACCTAATCACAGCATTAGGTTTTTTATACTAGTGTGTGTTATTGTACATGTATACGAGTTCTCGAGAAGGAAGTCAGAGACCAAGATTATACCAGTCCTAGAAAGCATATGCGACACACCTCTATCTTGAGTTGAACCAACATGCCATATTACTATGTGCTGTTGTAACAGATCTCATTGGCATAAACAAAGTGTCTCTAAGGTGTGAAGGGTTATAGGACATGCCATAATTTGTTCAGTCTGATTTAAAACCTCTATAGTATTTCATTTGGAGGTGATTTACCTCCAAATGTATGTACACTTGTCAGTTATTTTCTGAGCGATACACCACACACATCTATCCTGTGATTCCAATAATCACAACATTAGGCTTCCGTAGGTGCTGTTGTACATGTATACGAGTTCTCGGGTGGGAATTCAGATACGTAGGTCATACGTGTACGATTCCTAGAAAGAATACGTCACACACCTCAATCTTGAGTTGAGCCAACGTGTCATGTTGCTATGTGCTGTGGTAACAGATCTCATTGAAGTAAAAAGGTGTCTCTAATGGGGTGAAGGGTTTATGACATGTCAGATTTGTTCAGTCCAATTTAAAACACTGTTAGTATTTCACTTGGACGTGGTCTGAGTGTGTTTACCTCAGAATGGTGGTAAACCATTTGGGCCTGTAGAGTGACTTACCTCCAAAGGTTTGTACACTTGTCAAATATTTTCTGTGTAAAACACCACACACTTATATCCTAAAATGTACCTAATCACAACATTAGGTTTTCTTACCGGTATGTGCTATTATACATGTCTACAAAATATCGAGAAGGAAGTCAGTGACCAAGATTAGGGTTAGGTTTAGGGTTAGAAAGAATATTCCACACCTCTGTCTTGAGTTGAGCCAACATGTCATATTGCTATTTGATGTGGTAGCAATTCGCATTGGCGTAAAAAGGTGTCTCTAATAAGGTAAAGGGTTATAGGAAATATTAGATTTGTTCAGTCAGACTTCAACCACTGTTAGTACTTCACTTGGATGTGATCTGAGTGTATTTACCTCAGAATGTTGGTATACCATTTGGGAGTTATTTACCCCGAAATATTTGTACACTTGTCAAATATTATCTGAGTGATACACCACCCACATCCATCCTAAAATTCACCTAATCACAACATTCCCATACATGTATGTACTATTGTACATGTATACGAGTTCTCGAGAAGGAAGTCAGAGACCAAGATTATACAAGCCATATTGCTATGTGCTGTGGGAACAGATCTCATTGGAATAACAAGAGGGCCATGATGGCCCTGAAATCGCTCACCAGAGGGAAAGATTTTTAAAGTTTCAACTACATGTATGTTTCTAAACAAAATTGGACACCTGTTTTGTGGGGTGTTATTTGACCCTTTCTCTGTTTAATTATAATGGCAAGCTTTCTGGGATGATTTGCTTTATAATAAATATTTTCTAAGTCCAATACCGAACGTTTACCGACCGTTAACTTAGCATAATATATCGCACAAAAAGTATGTGGAAAAGTTTCATTTTCCATTACATATTACTACGCATAACCTAACAACTCCTTGATATATTGCGTATTTAGAAACGAACGACAACTCTTGTAGAGCACGTTTCGTAACAAAACCAGTTCACACCTGAACGTTTCGAACCCCTTCAGAATTAGAGTACTGATGATTGTTTCAAAGCAGAAATTGTATAAAAATCGCGATTTCAACAATTTATACAAACGGAATTGTTATGGAAATGGAAAAGTAAAACTTGTTAACAATAACTGGTGATAATAACCATTGTGATAAATAGAGCATTTGCCTTAGTGATAAATAGAGCATTTGCTCCATAAGAGTAAATGCACTATTTATCACAATGGTTTCAAATCTACACAATTCTGAAATTTTCCTTTTCTCTAATTAACCCTTTTCCTCATATAAACATGTTTTCACGCATTTGCAGAGTAGACCCAGATTTACCTCTTTGAATAAGCAGACAACATTTCTAACAGATGACAACCCTATCACAGCTTAGCAGGACTTAACCAAAATTAGCACACAGTTTGAACTCAGATCTGACACAGACCGGTATGTAACTTTATATGTGGTTTGTATATGAGTTAATTTACTCCTATGGAGCAAATGCTCTATTTATCACAATGGTTTTAAATCTACACAATTCTGAAATTTCATCTTCTCTAATTAATGCTCCTTATCAGTAGATTTATTCAAAGAGGTAGGATCTGAAAAAGGCCTTTGTGATAAATAGAGCATTTGCTAACCATTGTGATAAATAGAGCAAAAGCTCCATAGGAGTAAATGTTCTATTTATCATAAAGGTTTCAAATCTACACAATTCTGAAATTTTCCTTTTCTATAATTAATGCTCCTTATCAGTAGATGTATTCAAAGCGGTAGGATCTGAAAAAAGCCTTTGTGATTAATAGAGCATTTGCTCCATAGGAGTAAATGCTCTATTTATCACAATGGTTTCAAATCTACACAATTCTGAAATTTTCCTTTTCTCTAATTAATGCTCCTTATCAGTAGATTTATTCAAAGAGGTATAATAGTCACTTTATGAAACCATTGTGATAAATAGAGCATTTTCTCCATAGGAGTAAATGCTCTATTTATCACAATGGTTTCAAATCTACACAATTCTGAAATTTTTCAAGAGGCAGATTCTGAAAATATCCTATGAGGGAATGGGTTGAAACTGTGAACAAACAGAGACTAATTCTGAAGCAGACAACATGATAGAATTTTGACCAGGAACTTGACCTATTCAGTGATTATGCAACACAGATGGAGTGACCTCAATCCCTCTAGTTCAGAGGAACCTTTATAGTGTAAAATAATATTTTAAAGTATAACCAACAGGGCAGGGCCAATTTTAACCTCAGAACTATGATATTTACCAATGTCAATAAGGTATACTAAGTAAATCTATACACCAAATATCTAAGCTCTGTAACATGTAGTTTTTGACAAGAAGATTTTTGAAGTTTTCCCCATGCCTAACCTAAGTGAGCCCAGCATTCTGCTACTTGTACAGAAAACAACAGTCAGCTAGAAAAAACTGGCCACCCCTGGGACCGTGGCGGGGCCAATTTTGACTCCAGGGACATAATTTATATAACTTTTGTAGAGGACCTATAGGTGATGCTATGTGCCAAAGATGAAAGCTCAGAACCCTGTAGATTCAGAGGAGAAGACTTTTAAAGTTCAAATTGTTGACGACGCACGACACACGACGCACGACAAACGCCGACAGACGACGGACATCAGGCGATCACAAAAGCTCACCCTGAGCACTTTGTGCTCTGGTGAGCTAAAAAGGTGTCTCTATAGTGTAAAGGGTTATAGGACATGTCGGATTTGTTCAGTCCGAGTCAAACCTTTTTTAATAGTTTATTTGAAGGTGTTCTGATTCTCAATGGCGTGTAAACGTGTATCTAATGAGATAAAGGGTTATAGGACAGGTCAGATTTGTTCAGGCCGATTTCAAACACTGTTAGCATTTCATTTGGATGTAGTCTGAGCGTATTTACCTCAGAAGTTGGTATACCTTTGGGTGTGTAGAGTGATTTACCTCCAAATGTTTGTACACTTGTCAGTTATTTTCTGAGTGATACACCAAACATATCTATCCTGAGATTCACCTATTAACAACATTAGGTTTTCATAAGTGCTGTTGTATATGTATACATATTCTCGAGAAGGAAGTCAGAGAAGAAAGTTATAAGAGTCCTACAAAAGAATATGTGACACAACTCTATCTTGAGTTGAGCCAACATGTCATATTGCTATGTGCTGTGGAAACATATCTCATTGGCATACAGTGTGTCTCTAATGGGTAAAGGGTTATAGGACACGTGTTGTTTGAACAGGTATATGAGTTAAGCTACAAACCTCATATTCTCGAAAAGTCAGGGACTAAGGTCATATGAGTACAGAGAAGAATACGAGACACACCTTATGTCAAATTTGTTCAGCCAGATTTCACATATTGGTAGTATTTTACCAGGATGTGTTCTGACTGTTTTACCTCAGAATGTTGGGTTACCATTTGGGCATGTAGAGTTATTTACCTCCAAATGTATGTACACTTGTCTGTTATACACCACACACATCTATCCTGAGATGCACCTAATCACAAGATCAGGTTTTCATTGGTGCTATTGTACATGTATATGTGTTCTTGAGAAGGAATTCAGGGACACGTGTCATGTTGCTATGTGCTGTGGTAACAGATCTCACTGAAGTTAAAAGGTGTATCTAATAGGTTAAAGGGTTATAGGACATGTCAGATTTGTTCAGTCCAATTTACCTAATGACAACATTAGGTGTTAATACCAGTAGGTGATATTGTATATGTATACGAGTTCTCGAGAAGGAAGTCAGAGACCAAGATTATACAAGTCCTAGAAAGCATATGCCACACAGCTCTATCTTGAGCTGAGCCAACATGTTATATTGCTATGTGCTGTGGTAACAATTCTCATTGGCGTAAGAAAGTTATCTCTAATAAGGTAAAGGGTTATAGGACATATTAGATTTGTTCAGTCCGACTTCAAACACTGTTAGTACTGTACTTCACTTGGATGTGGTCTGAGTGTATTTACCTCAGAATGATGGTATACCTTTTGGGCATGTAGAGTTATTTACCCCCAAATATTTGTACACTTGTCCATTATTATCTGAGTGATACATCACACACATCTATCCTAAGATTCACCTAATCACAAATTAGGTTTTCATACAGGTATGTACTATTGTATATGTATACGTGTTCTCGAGTAGGAAGTCAGTGACCAAGATTATACTACTCCTACAAAGAATATGCGACACACCTCTATCTTGATGTCATATTACTATGTGCAGTGGTAACAGTTCTCATTGGCCTAAAAAGGTGTTTCTTCGGCGTAAAGGGTTATAGGACATGTCAGATTTGTTCAGTCTGATTTTAAACCTGTTAAGTATTGCATTCGATGGTGTGCTGAATGTTTTACCTCAGAACGTTGGTATGCCATTTGGGCGTGAAGAGTGATTTACCTCCAAACGTTTGTACACTTGTCTGTTATTTTCTGAGCGATACACCACACACATCTATCCTGAGATTCACCTAAACAATATATTAGGTTTTTATAGGTGCTGTTGTACATGTATATGTGTTCTCGAGAAGGAGTCAGAGACCAAGATCATACATGTACAACTCCTAGAAAGAATATGACACACGCCTCTTTCTTGAGTTGAGCCAACATGTTATGTTGCTATGTGCTGTGGTAACAGATCGTACTGTAGTAAAAAGGTGCCTCTAATAGGGGTAAGGGGTTATAGGACATGTCAAATTTGCTTAGTCCAATTTGAAACACTATTAGTATTTCTCTTAGACATGGTCTGAGTATTTTACCTCAGAATGTTGGTATACCATTTGGGTGTGTAGAGTGACCTACCTCCACATGTTTGTACACTTGTCAAATATTTTCTGGGTCATACACCACACACATCTATCCTAAAATTTACCTAATCACAACATTACGCCTTCATACAGGTAGGTACTATTATACATGTATACGAGTTCTCGAGAAGGAAGTCAGAGACCAAGATTGTACCAGTCCTAGAAAGAACATGCGACACACCTCTTGAGTTGAACTAAAATGCCATATTACTGTGTTGTGGTAACAGACAGATCTCATTGGCTTAACAAAGCGTATCTGATGTGTGAAGGGTTATAGAACATGCCATAATTTGTTCAGTCTGATTTCAAACCTCTATACTATTTCAGTTGGAGATGTTCTGAATGTTTTTTACCTCAGAACGTTGGTATACCATTTGGGCGTATAGAGTGATTTACCTCCAAATGTATGTACACTTGTCAGTTATTTTCTGAGTGATACACCACACACATCTATCCTGAGATTCCTAAAATCACATTAGGTTTTCGTAGGTGCTATGGTACATGTATACGAGTTCTCGGGTAGGAATTCGGATACCAAGGTCATACATGTACGAGTCCTAGAAAGAATATGCCACACACCTCAATCTTGAGTTGAGCAAACGTGTCATGTTGCTATACACTGTGGTAACAGATCTCATTGAAGTAAAAAGGTGTCTCTAATGGGGCAATAGGTTATAGGACATGTCAGATTTGTTCAGTTCAATTTCATACACTAAATATTTCACTTGGATGTGGTCTGAGTGTTTTTACCTCAGAATGTTGTTATACCATTTGGGCGTGTAGAGTGATTTACCTCTAAATGTTTGTAAACTTGTCAGTTATCTTATGAGTGACACACACATCTATCCTGAGATTCACCTAATCTCAACATTAGGTTTCCATAGGTGATGTTGTACATGTGTTCCATTTCTCGAGAAGGAAGTCAGAGACCAAGGTCATAGTAGTCCAAGAAAGAATATGAGACAGACCTTTAATTTGAGTTGAACCAACACCGCTTATTGCAGTGGTAACATATCTCATTGGCGTTAAATGTGTCTCTGAAATTCCTGCAAATTTCGTTGGGATTAGGCAACATTTGAGAAGGATACAAAATGCCAAATGTTTTGTAGTGAATACATTGAGCCTTATGGGACACTGACCAGTGACTCGTGAATTATTTTGTTGAGTATACTATGACACCGGCAGCAGCCTTTTCACTTTTGAAATGTTTGTTTTACAAAGGGTCAAATGTCAAGGTCACAATGTCAAAAGTTTGGATATGAATGATAAGAAAGCCTTTGATAAAAGGGGCACATATGCTAACTATTGAAGCCTGGTTGGTATCTAATAGCTGAAAGGTTATATATAAGAAAGTTCAAACTTGTTCATTCAGATGTTCAAAGGTCAAGATCAAGGTCATAACGTTAAAACTTTTGGCACAAGTAGAAAGTTTTGTATCAAGTGACACACATGAAATCTATGCCTCATACAATTTATAAGTTGAAGCAAAGTTTAAGTTTACAAAGACAGACAAGCCAAAAACAATGACCTAATTCTTCAACCTGCAGAACTTTATCAAATGAACAAATAATCTGGAAATGGGTGATCCTTCGAAGGCAAAAGCAGACATGCAAAAAGAGAAAATTGCAGACTCAGTTTTATTGAGTCTGTTCATGAGTAGTAATTAAAAGTGCAACACTACTCACGCCCCTTGCACCAACTTAAGCAATATTCAATTTGCGATACTAATTACATCAAAACTAATGATCCCGAAGGACCAGAAAATATAACACTGAGAATGAAGTACTGGGTGACTTTTTACGGCCGCCACACAAGCACTTAACACAAGTTCACAGGTTTAACTCATTGAGCCCTTGCGACGAATATACTCGACATTTACAAACTGTGTACCTGTGGCGAGTACACTTGTCCTATGCAACCTGTGTAGACCCAGATCAGCGGGCTCCTTAAGAAGCCCTCTGATCAGGATCTGCACTGTTTGTCATTTTGAAATATGTTGCAAAAATAACCCTCATTAACCAAACAAATGACAAGACTTAAATGGAAACTCAAATTGCCCGTTTAAAGATTCAGGAGTGAAAGACATAATTATGTCAATACAGAGACCTATATAACAAGTATTGGAAATTTCTGAGCTTCATGCTAAATCTCTCATAGCCCCTTTTCTATTGGTGCGGTGGAGAGGCACTTGATTAAGCAACCAGTTTACTTGATCAAGCATCTCAAGATATGGTGAGAAAACTAGTTTCCAATACCTGTCGTGTTGGTCTGGTCTATAGGACACAGATTCCCCAACATCCTTAAATATGATAGTCAAAGTCATATAACCAAGCAAATGACTGCTAATCAATTTTCAATCGGCAAAATCATATACATGAGCCAAAGTGAAAAAATTCATATTGGTAAGTTTAAGTTTCAGTTTTTAATGTCAACTACTTTCTAAGTAGCATGTGAAATAAGATTTTAATTTTTTAATTAATATTGATTCTATTTTTAACAATTACAGGTATTTCATCCAAAATGGTAGTAATTTGCACAATTTGTATCAAACTGCACAATTTGTACCATCATCATGCAGCGATCAAACTTTCAGATGTTCAACATACCCTACTTCCTCTGAGAATTATGACTAAACATGAATTAAACAAAACAGACAGATTTTGAAATTGCAGAGTGCATAATTGAATGCCTGAATTGCAGCAAGCTTGACTGTAGCCAATATTTCAGAATGACAACTGCTAACCATCACTGTACAATTTCCCATCTTCAGAAGTTTTTAACAGAAGACCTTAAATAATTTGCCTTGATAAAAATAGTTTGCATGATCTTGACAACATTTTATGTGGTAGAGTTAACAAGGCATCAAAGATGATACAAATACCCTTACCAAGTTCTATTTACAGTAAAAATAGTCAAAATCACCAGATTCTGTCGAGTTCTATTTATAGTAATAGACTAATAGTGACCTAGTTTTTGACAACAGAGGGTAAGAATGCAAAATCACACAAGGAGTGATGTTTGTTAGCATGTGTGTGAAGTTTTGTAAAAATCAGATTAGAAATAAAGATTGTAGAGCAGTGATGCTATTAGATTTAGTCAAGTTCTATTTATCGTAACAGTGACCTAGTTTTTTACCCAAGAGGGTCAACATAAGAACTTGCACAAGAAGTGATGTTTGTGAGCATGTGTGTGAAGTTTCGTGAAAATTGGATGAGAAATAGTCTGTAGAGTGATGACATCTTAGATTCAGTTCTATTTATAGTAACAGTGACCTAGTTTTTGACCCCAAACTTGCACAAGAAGTAATTTTTGTGAGCATGTGTGTGAAGTTTCATGAAAAACAGACAAGAAATGAAGGCTGAAGAGGAGTGACAGTTAGATTTATTTAAGTTCTATTTATAGTAACAGTGACATAGTTTTTGGCCCAAGATGGTCAACATACAAACGAGCACAAGAAGTGATGTTTTGAAAGCATATGCTTGACGTTTCTTGAAAATAGTATAAGAAATGAAGGATGTAGAGCTGTGACGCCATTAGATTCAGTCAAATTCTATTTATGGTTTCATTGACCTAGTTTTCGAATCCAAATGGCTTGACACTGGCATTGTACAAGAGCACCACAAGCGGGTGCAAATGCTCGTCTGTCGTCATTGTCAAACAAGAGTGTCAGTGGGCACAATATACGCCCGTCGAGGTCTTGTTCAACATAAACTGGGGTTAACATATTTACTTACTCAATTTCTAAGTCCAATTAAGTGACCGTGACCTTGGAAATACGAACCAGGACTTGACAGGCTACTGTAGCATGACTTGATTAACATTGTGTTTAAATTTGAGAAGGATCCACCAAGTGGAATTTGAGTTAGAGATGTTGCAAACAGACAAGTAGGTTAACATTTTTGCTAAACGCAAATTCTAAGTCCAATTGTGCGACATTGACCTTGGATAAACGAACCGGGACTTGGCAGGCTACCGTAGCATGTCTAGATAAACATTGTTGTTAAATTTGGGAAGGATCTATCAAGGGGAACTTGAATAAGAGATGTTACAGACAGACGGGTGGGTCAACATTTTTGCTAAACGCAATTTCTAAGTCCAATTGTGCGACCTTGACCTTGGATAAACGAACCAGGACTTGGCATGCCACTGTAGCATGTCTAGATAAACATTGTGTTTAAATTTGGGAAGGCTCCACCAAGTAGAACTTGAGTTAGAGATGTTACAGACAGACGGGTAGGTCAACATTTTTGCTAAACGCAAATTGTAAGTCCAATTGTGTGACATTGACCCTGGATAAACGAACCAGGACTTGGCAGGCTACTGTAGCATGTCTAGATAAACATTGTTGTTAAATTTGGAAGGATCCACCAAGGGGAACTTGAGTTAGAGATGTTACAGAGGGACAGACGGACGGACAGAGCCATACCATAATACGTCCTGTTTTTTCAAACGGGTGT
The DNA here is from genome assembly GCA_963576725.1 of Azorinus chamasolen. Classification (NCBI taxonomy): domain Eukaryota; kingdom Metazoa; phylum Mollusca; class Bivalvia; order Cardiida; family Solecurtidae; genus Azorinus; species Azorinus chamasolen. Next base: position 26,034,982 of record OY755252.1, read on the forward strand.
ATAAAAATATAAAGGGTCATAACTCCAAAAATGAAATCCAGAGTTATAGTTCTTAGGTAGGGGCCTTCCCCTCAATGAGATCTACTAACCTATGAAGTTTCATGTTGATACCTCTTATATTTTTCGAGTTATGGTCAATGCTAAGATTTCGGACAACGACAATGCCGGAGTTACGACAATAGCTCGTGATTTCTTCGAAACAGACGAGCTAAAAATGTGCTAATACAAATCAGAATAGTGAATTTCAGAATATTACATCTGAGGGTTATTATAAACCAGTTCAGTGTATCTAAAAAAAAAAAATTATTAGATTATAGATTAGCCGAAATCATCTTCCTGAAATCATCCCTCATCATCATGTCATCTCATCATCCATTGGCGCTATATGATCTATTCAGTGTCACAGTGCCGTAAAACCCAACTCACTCTACTGCTCTGTCTACTATCTATTCATTGTTGCAAGCATTACCCTGGCGTTAAATGACATGTGGTATTGGGGATCTGTTATACATGTACATTTTTAAGGCTATGACCCCCTAAGGGCGATTACACGGTGATACATGATACTAAATTTGGTTAATCGTGTTAAGACTAAATAAATTTTACCCATAGATAATATCATTTATTTGTTTTGCAAACTCGCAATTGGTTACCAGAATCCTAATCGGTTAACCTGTAACATCCCTATTATCAACTAAATATATATTTTCTTGTATTCTCTAAATTTTTCAAAAGTAAACCGCATGTACTGACCGTTTACTCCATCGACAGGCCTTCTGATGCATCTGAAGCAGATGACTATTGAAAACATGGTAGGAAAAGCTGCCTTTGCTTGTAATGAGCAAATAATCAATTCAAATATAAGATCCAGATCAACCTGCACTTTCATACATCTGATCTGGATAAACAATGTGCACTTTTTTATCAAGACTTTAACCCTTAATTATGATCAGCATGCCGGGACTGAATTTTTGCTGTTCTAATTGGCATCAAAAGGTGTCTCTAAGGGGTAAAGCGTTATAATACTTATACGACATATGTCAGACTTGTTCAGTCCCATTTCACACAAAGTATTTCACTTGGATGTGTTCTGAGTGATTATACCTCAGAATGTTGGTACATATACATGTGTACCATTTGGGCGTGTTGAATGTTTTTACCTCAGAATATTAGTATACCACTTGTGTGGGTTGAGAGATTTACCTCAGAATGTTGGTCAACCATTTGGTCGTGTTGATAAGTAGTACCAAACAAGAAGTTTTAAGAATAACCTACCCTTAACACTGGCGGTCATATCTGTTAAGGGAAATAATTTGGAAAACTTTGATAGAAAGTCACCCAAAGATCATTTGTGTAAAATTCATTTTAAAATCTGACTGATTTTAAAAGTTCCACAATAGCCATGAACAGAAGACCTGCCCCACCCAATGGTGGCCATGGGTTTTAAGATAGGACATTAACAAACTTTGTAGAAATATTTATATGTTTTCACTATTGCTATCATAAGTAAACTTGCGCCACCCACAGGTGGTCATGTTTTCTCAACTAGTAACATCATAGATCGTCACCAAAGGATCATTTGTGTAAAATTACTTTCAATTCAGATCAGTACATGTAGTTTCAGAAGATTTTTTAAGTTTATACTAAAAGAAGTGTTTTAGCCAGAGCTCTAAAACGGGCAGGGGAAATAAAAGTAGAATGGTGTTCCTCGGAACATATGTGTCACCTGCTGTATTAGCAAGCTCTTTCCGTAAATGAACCAGAATTGGGTAATCAGACATTATGAAGCTCACCTCCTGCACATTTTGAAAGGATACAAATTCAAATAAAAAACAAGAGGGCCATGAGGCCCTGAAGCGCTCACCTAGATTTTTGACCAAGAAGTCATCATTTGTACAACATTGGTAGAGAACCACAAGGCAAAGCAGTATGCCATTAATTAAAGGTCTAAGCCTAATGGTTTCAGAAAAAAATAATATTTCATATTTTTCCCATGAAGAACTGATAAGCCCTAAGGCAGGGCCAAGTTTTGCCCAGAGGCCAGGGTCGTAAGTTAAACATTCGTGGCAGAGGACCACAAGCCAAGCTACATATTTGTAGACGACCATTAGATCATGTCATATACCAAACATCAAAGGTCTAGGCCTTACAGTTTCAGAAGGAGATTTTTAAAGCTTTTCCTATGAAAAACTGATAAGCCCTTGGTTGGGGCCATTTTTGGCCCAGTGGTCATAATTTGAACAAATTTTGTAGAAAACCATTACATCATGCTACATGCCAAATATCAAAGGTCTAGGCCTAACAGTTTCAGACAAAAGGATTTTTAAAGATTTTCCTGTGAAAAACTGATAAGCCTTTGGGCGGGGCCATTTTCGGTCCAGGGTCATAATTTGAACAATCTTTGTAGAGGACCATTAGACCATGCTACATGCCTAATATCAAAGGTCTAGGCTTTACAGTGTCAGAGAAAAATATTTTTAAAGATTTTCCTATGAAAAACTGATAAGCCCTTGAGCGGGGCCATTTTTGACCCGGGGTCATAATTTGATCAACTTTTGTAGAGGACCATTAAATCATGCTACATACCAAATACCAAAAGTCTAGGCCTTACAGTTTCAGAGAAAAAGATTTTTAAAGATTTTCCTATGAAAAACTGATCAGCCCTTGGGCAGGGCCATTTTTGGCCTGGGGTCATAATTTGAACAATTTTTGTAGAGGACTATAAGATCATGCTACATGCCAAATATCAAAAGTCTAGGCCTTACAGTTTCAGAAGGAGATTTTTAAAGCTTTTCCTATGAAAAACTGATAAGCCCTTGGGTGGGGCCATTTTTGGCCCAGGGTCATAATTTGAACAACTTTTGTAAAGGACCATTAGATCATGCTACATACCAAATATCAAAGGTCTAGGCCTTACAGTTTCAGAGAAGATTTTTAAAGATTTTGCTATGAAAAACTGATAAGCCCTTGGACGGGGCAATTTTTGGCCCGGGTGTCATAATTTGAACATTTTTTGTAGAGGACCATAAGATCATGCTACATGCCAAATATCAAAAGTCTAGGCCTTACAGAAACTGGTTCAGAGAAGAAGATTTTTAAAGATTTTCCTATGACAAACTAATAAGCCCTAGGACAAAATTTGGTTAAAATCGGGTCAGTAGTTTCAGAGGAGATGTCGTTTGAAAATGTGGACGGACGACGGACGGATCACGGTCACAATAACTCACCTGAGCCTTTGGCTCAGGTGAGCTAAAAACTTAAATATTGATGCGGATGATGTCAAAAAATCACTGAACCAAAACATATAGGGTGTATTCGGCAAATGATGCATGTATGTAGTAGGCTAGCTAAGCTGTATCTATGATCTAAGTTTCAAAGCTATAGCACTTAACGGTTTGAAATACAGACCCTCACAAAAACTTAATATTGATTCAATTACATTCATAAAAGGTCAATTATCATTACAATTACAGGAGTTCTATGAGTGTAATTAATTAAATTACAATTACTTTGCCAAATGTAATTAATTACATCTTAATTACTTTGAAAAGGCTGGCAACAAGACATGTTTGAGAAATTACACTCACTGAATTCTGGTCATGTATCATAAGTATTTTTATAAACATCTTTAAATGCTCACTGGATTCATGCGGTACCAATATACAAAATAATAAATCTTCATCAGGAAGCTGTCATAAATATATAATACACAAATGGTCTGATCAGGGTCTACACTTATTCTAACTCTGGAATACTGCAGATCTACCGTACAAGTAAATATCAGGAATGGAAGAAAAATAGTGGTTCATGTAGAGAATTTAAATTTAATACCTGGTAGGGTCAATGATAATCATTTTCAGTTTGGATCTGGGTGAGGAACAAAGTTTATTCTTTATCTGGGGTATTCGTCCACATTCAATCTGATGCAGCCATTTGTACACAATTTTCCTCATCTTTTATTTAAAACAAGAGCTGTCCACAGACAGCGCGCTCCACTTTCTTTAATGCTGGATAGTATAGTGGAAGTCTAAGTCAGAAAGGGGAGATAACAACAGCAAAATTAATTTAAGGGTTACCTGCCCTTGTGAAATGGGTCCCCCTTGTAATTGTTAACATGTATACCAAAGTTGAACCAAATATCTCTGACAGTTTCTGAGACATGGACCTGAACATAAAACTTAACCAACAATGAAAATTCTAAGTCGAAAAAAGGGGCATAACTATGGCAAAATAATTTTAGGGTTACCTGCCCTTGTGAAATGGGTCCCCCTTGTGATAGTAAACATACATACCAAATATGAACCAAATATCTTTGATGATTTCTGAGAAAAGGACCTTAACAAAAAGGTTAACCAACGCCAACGAGAGTGTCATGACAATAGCTCCACTTTTTGAAAAAGTGGAGCTAATGACACTTGGAAACAATGTATACCCAGATCAAAGTGCTATTATAGGAGCCCTTTCAACGGGGTCTGCACTGTTTGAAATATAACTCTAGGTTTTGTTCTAAGTTAAAAACTGCAACACATTCCCATAAAATGCAGATATTGATTAATTCAAAATTTTGATATGCTATATGACTATGGAGCGGTATTTGGGTCAAAATTATACTTATGATTTTACCAAGCGAATACTGTTATCTACATGCTAGTTGTTAATTTAGATACTCATTTCGATGTTGTTAAATACAATTTATCTATTTAAACTTCTATTTTAATTGTCTTTTCCGTTTTTCAACAATCTTATGTTTCATTCGCAATCTCAGAAACTAGCCGCCTTATTCTACATGCCTCATTCTATATTCTTTATTCTACATTCTTCATTCATATTCTTCATTCTTCATTCTATATTCTTCATTCTATATTCTTATCGCTAAACGGTTAATGTTTCAACTCAAATTATTACGAAACTAACTCACCAAATACTAGCTCTAGCTACACTACGCGATGACAACTATTGAATATTCATATAGGAAATAATGACGTCATGAAAATCAATTAGAATAGTGTTTAAAATGGCTGATGTGAACACATGGACTTTTAGCCATGGCAGAAACTGTAGAATCAGATCTAACCATTTCATAAGCAAACAGAGCAGACCCTGATCAGACATTCTATATTCTTTCTTCACTATATGCACTCGGGGTGTCAATCAGCTTGAATACTGATGCCGCACTGAACCACCCGGTGTCTGATCTAGATCCAAACAGCATGCAAAATCAATCTTGGATTCACTCATAATATGGTAAAGGTTGACACTTTCCCCCATCTATTCATGTAAAAATCATGAATGTTAGAATATGAATTAGATCTAGATCCAAGATGTATTTTATCATGGCATCACGAACAAGTGGTAGAAACATTAAAATGATCGACATTGTTTAATAATCAAACAGAGTAGACCCAGGTCAAACGGCTACTATAGGAGCCGTCTGATATGGGTCTGCTCTGTTTGCAGGATCGAGTCAAAAGTCGGTCATATGAGGGAAAGGGTTACAGATACCATTCGTTATCACCAATTCATTCATACAAAAAGCATAGATTCTATATAAACAAACCAAATGTTAGCTTGTTTTCTTTCTCGAAACGCCCAAGTGTTATTTGCTAAAATACTGGGTTTGACACCTCTGTTTATATGTAGAGTAAAAGTCCATTATTTTGACACCTTAAGACATATTCGTCGTAACGATAAAAGTTTGTTGTACTCCGACATGGCAACAAAGAAAGCCGTACATTTACCCTGTTTTTGAATTACTATTGCTTATGAACGTGTATGAGTTTGCAGTGCAATACGTTACTAACTTGATCTGCTTTGGGTTCTTTATTTCGACAGGGGGACTTATGACGCGCTTATATGACTTATGACGTAAAGATGACGCCCAGTAATGCCTACACAGTTTTCTTTTAGTTTTATTGTCAGATATACAAAATGACGTCATACAACATAACCCTCGCCACTCGTGAAAATATACCGTCTGGTGTTCACTCGATGAAATAAATTTCGATCTTCCACTGAAACTAACAAATATCCTCTATATATTCTTTACCTTACAATGACTTTCAATAATTAACAATGATTTTCTACAATTGCTAAATACCTTTTAACGTTGTCATCAAGTAGAGCTAGTATTTTGTGAGTCAGTTTCGTAATAATTTGAGTTGAAACCTTTACCGATAAGAATTAAGAATGAGGCATGTAGAATAAGGCGGTTAGCTTCTGAGATCAAGTAGAGCTAGTATTTGGTGGGTTGAGAACAAGTAGAGCTAGTATTTGGTGAGTTAGTTTCGTAATAATTTGAGTTGAAACATTTAGCGCTTAGCGATAAGAATCAAGAATATAGAATGAAGAATATAGAATGAGGCAGATCAAGTAGAGCTAGTATTTGGTGAGTTATTTTCATAATAATTTGAGTTGAAAGATGTAGCATTTAGCGATAAGAATTAAGAATATAGAATGAAGAATATAGAATGAGGCATGTAGATTAAGGCGGGTAGCTTCTGAGAACTATAATTTTGACCCAAATACCGCTCCATACATGACAGAGTAAATTTAAGAAAACAATGTAGACTGAGATGAGGTGCCTTCTATATGAGCTGTCACATTAGGGTATGTACCGGTACTGTTAGCAATGCAGACTACATACTGGTAATGTTTGCAGTTGGAGAATAAATATTACAATTTTACTATTTTCACGAGGTGTGTTTAATTAATCAGTGGGTATATCGTATAGTTATAAAATTCTGCAGCAGAGTAATACTTTGCAAAATATGGGATCTCATTCAATTGAATATAAATGTAATATGTTATTTGAATTTCATTGTATATTAAACAAGATACTGCACTGAAATAACATTTGTTATTTAGTCACTTTCTTTATATGGTTTCAGTGTTTAAAAAAATAAATCTATTAAAATCACTGAATGGCGGTGCTTCATAGTATACATAACCAAAGTAATTGAAAAGTAATTGAAAAGTAATAATCCATTACACCTTACTTTAGACAGTAATTAATAATGCAACATGCTGTACTCGTTGAGGTACATCAGTATGTAAAGTTTCCAGAACTGACCTACTGCAAAAACTTAATGTGAACCCAAGAGGTCAAGGTAACTAAATTGTAGTGAAATGTGCTGTACTCATTTAGCGCATCAGTATGTGAATTTTCCTGATTGTATGTGCAGTACTTAGTCCAGACCAACCCTAAGTGCAAAAACTTAACGTTGACCCCAGAGGTCAAGATCAGATCAAAGGTCAAGGTCAGGAAAACTGCAATGCATCATGCTGTTCTCATTGAGGCACATCAGCATATTACGTTTTGTAACAATAGGTACAGTATTTAGTCCAGAACAGAACGCAAAACCTTAATGTTGACCCCAGAGGTCAAATGTCAAGGTCACCAAACTGCGGTGCAACATCCTGTACTCATTGAGGAAAATCAGCATATGAAGTTTCATTAACCGTAGGTGCAGTAGTTCGTCCAGAACAGACTTTAACGAAAAACCTTAACACTGACCCCAGAGGTGAAAGGTCAAGGTCATCACCAAACTGCAGTGCAACATGCTGCACTCATTGAGACACATCAGCATATGAAGTTTTATGACTGTAAAAACAGTATTTAGTCCAAAATAGACTTTAACACAAAACCTTAATGTTGATCCCATGTCAAGGTCACAAAACTGTGGTGCTATGTGCTGTACGCTATAAGGCACATCTACGGTTCAATTTTCATTGACCTAGCCCATATAGTTTTTGAGATAACAGTCCAGACATTGACACAGGGGGTATAGCATAAGCCCCACCCCCTCATTTCTGGAGGTGGGCTAAAATGGGGAATAACTTGCACAATATTGATGCAAACGTTATAAACCTTGTGCAAGACACTTTTGCTTATCAAGCTCTTTCCATAAATGACATTCAATCTCAAAAGCTTCAGTACAACTGAAGTTATCTGCGGGAAAAGAAAATGTGGGAAAGGAGGATAACTACCACAGTATTGATACAAGAGTTATGATCCTTGTGCAGACACTGTCACCTCTGCATAAAGCCAGTAACACAAAACGGCAGAAGGCAAACTCTCCAGAGAAGAGAAAAAATTTAACAAAATAATACATGGAAAGCCCAAGAACTGTTTTAACAATGCAGTCCAAAGAACATCTAAATCCCCGCCACCTTGAGTCAACATGAATGCCGCATGCACACTGCACATCGTCTCAACTTGATTAACATTTGAGGCAAGTTTTATGAAATTCCTTCCAGGGGTATAGGAGATATGGGGTGGACTTGAAATTGTTACAGACACAAAAATGACCTTCAAATGTGACCTTGACCAGATATGAATGACACATGTGTTCTGCTCATCATCTCAATTTAGCTAACAATTGACTCAAGCTTTATGAAAGTATTTCAAAAGACAAGAAAATGTTATGAAAATAGAAGGTTAAAACATTTGACCTTCAAATAAGACCTTGACTTTGAGCCAACATAACTTCTGAACATCGTCTCAACCTGGTTAACATTTAAGGCAAGCTTCATGAAAATCCTTCCAGTGGTATAGTCATAATAGGGGATATGGAGCGGAAACGAAATTGTTACGCACAGATAGTTGACTTTCATATGCGACCTTGACCTTGAACCAACATGACTGCCACATGTTTTATGAAAATCGTCTTTGAGGCAAGTATCATGAAAATCCTTCAAGGGGTATAGGAGATACATGTACATGTATAAAGCGGATACAAAATTACACTTGACCGTCACATGTGACCTTGACCTGACATGACTATCACATGTGTTCTGCACATCGACTCAATTAAGCTAACATTTGACTAAAGTTTTGTGAAAATCCTTCAAAGTGTTCAGAAGATATGGAGCCGAAATGAACACGGTATGGAAATTGAAGGTTAAAACACTTGGCTTTCAAATGTGACTTTGATCTTTAGCAAACATGACTGCCACATGTGCTCTGCACATCAACATAACTTGGTGAACATTTGAGGCAAGCTTCATGAAAATTCTTCCAGGGGTATAGGAGATATGGAGTGGACACAAAATTACACATGACATTCAAACGTGACCTTAACCTTGAGTCAACATGACTGTCATATGTGTCCTGCACATCGTCTCAATTTATCTAACATTTGACTCAAGTTTTATGAAAACCTTTCTATGGGTTTAGAAGATATGGTGCGGACAAGAAAATGTAATGAAAATTGAAGGTTAAAACATTTGACCAAAGGTGTCCATCACCTTGTGCCAACATACTGTCAAATATAATTGCACATCGTCTGAACTTGATTAACATTTGAGTCAAGTATTATTACAAGAGGACCAGAATGGCCCTGAAGCGCTCACCTGACAATCAGAGGAGAAGATTTTCAAAGTTTTTTCTATAAAGTTTTCTATATATTCCTATAGAAAACTAGCCTACCCTGGGGCTTGGCTTAAATTTTGACCAAAGCGGCACAATGTATATAACTTTTGTAGAGGACCTGAACATGATGCTATGTGCAAAATATGAAAGCTGAGAACCTTCCAGTTTCAGACGAGAAGATTTTCAAAGTTTTACTATGTGTTTCTATTGAAAACTGACTACCCCTGGGGCGGGACGAATTTTGACCCCAGGGGCATAATTTATATAACTTTTGTAGAGGACCTGAACATGATGATATGTGCCAAATATGAAAGCTGAGAACTTTCTGGTTTCAGAGGAGAAGATTTTCAAAGTTTTACTATATGTTTCTATTAAAAACAAGGCACCCCTGGGGCGGGGCCAATTTTTGGAGGACCTTAAGATGATACTATGTGCCAAAGATGAAAGCTGAGAACCCTGTAGATTCAGAGGAGAAGATTTTTAAAGGTTCAAATTGTTGAAGACTGAAGACGGACGACGGACTATGCACGCCGACGGACATCAGGCAATCACAAAAGCTCACCCTGAGCAATTTGTGCTCTGGTGAGCTAAAACATTCAAGGGATATAGGAGAGGTGGAGCAGACATGAAATTGTAATGCACAGACAGACAGACGGAGGCCATTCCTATAACCCCCTCCCTCTCTGTGGCGGGGATTAAAAAGCAACAATGGCATTTTGTCTATGAAGAACTATATGCAAGACATTACACTGTGCTCTAAAAGTGTTTAAATGTCAAAATAAACTATTTTGTAAATTTTAACACTGGAATGACAGCAGAGGGAGGATAAAAGGACATGGGGAGCATCTACAAAGGGACAAGGTGATTCCTATGAATAGCCCCCATCACATGTAGTTGGGGTATAATAACTACTTGATAATAATATATGGCACTCACCAATACAGGTATCAATGAATTTAAGAGTAAATTTCTCAGCAAGTCACTCTGAGCATCCTCTCTTTGGCTCTTCAATCTTCTCTTCATCACTACAACAATAACAAGAACAGTCAGCAACAGAATGCTACATTGAATATTCCATTTCCATTAAATAATAAAATGATTAATGGGTTATCCTACACTAAGAATTGGAAAGCCATGTCAAAAAGTGTATACCCAGTTTAGGCAGGTATCACAATTCAATAGGTAGTATATACAGTGTCTGAAAATAGTTGTCAAATGTGGGTCTACACTGTTTGGAAATCCATTAACCCCTTTCTCCATCTATAGGCTCTTTTGAAGACAGGCGACTTTCTATAGTCGGTTGAAAGTAATGCAGAATGCCCCTTAAGGCAGCATTTTAATTTCAGCATTTTAATTTCAGCCAGCTTTAACCCTTTACTCCATAGATACGAATTTTTTATGGCCTTTAATTAATCCTTCAACAAGAAAATAGTACAACTTTATACAGTCATCAATATGCCTCATAAAAATGTTTCCTATATCCTAGCAGATGGTAGCTTATTAACTCATTCCCGCTTCTTCGAATAAATCTACCGAAAAGGAGCATAAAGGAAAATCTTAAAATTTTGTAGCTTGAAACCACTGTGATAAATAGAGCATTTGCTCCTGTAGGAGCAAATGCTCTATTTATCACAATGGTTTCACAAAGTGACTTTTACAGAAGCGTCAAAAGGTATCAATATGCGGGAATGGGTTAAGCAGACAAGCAAAATGCTCTTTAATACTGAAAGCAAACTAAGGAGTAAACTAAAGGGTTAATTAAGCTATCATCTGCTAGAATACAGATTTGGCTTGGTTTGTTAATGTCTGTTTCTGCCATCTAAGGACTATTTGGATTCCCTAGAAAGAGGGGAGCGGATACAGAGAACCTGGACATGATGCTCTACTCTTATTATCGACAGTCAGAGTTCTCTGGTTCTTTTAGATAAATTCTGAAGGGAGGTGATCCCCCGAATGCAAAAATAGCAACACAAAAAGAGAAAAAGAGAAAATTGCAGACTCGGTTTTATTGAGTTTGTTCATGAGCAGTAATTGAGAGTGCAACACTGCTCACGCCCCCTAGCACCGGCTTAAGTGGTATTCAATTTTCAGAACAAGAAGTACTGAAATTCATGATCTCGAAGGATCAGAAGGTATAACAAGTCTCATCAGAAAGACTTGTTCCGGCGGGGATTAAACACATGACCCCTGAGATTCTAAGGGAGTGTGTTACCACTCGACCATATCCGCTGGTGCTAGAATATAGAAAATAATTTTATAATATATATTATTTATGACTGTATAAAGTGTAACTATTTTTTCAGTGGAGGAATAAATTAAATCTAGAAAAATGTGTATCTATGGAGAAATGGGTTAATATACCATTATACGAAATAATCATGTAAAACAATTAGTAATAGTACTGTATTTTCATTATTCAAATGCCTCATTATTTAGCAATGTCATTGAAATACAATCATACTTATGTATGAATTACATGAAAATCTGTGAAACCCACCCTCATCCCCTATAATAAACCCCTGCTGTGACAGCTCGAGGTTGTTAGTTAACAGAATGCACAAGGGTACATGTATCAAGCTGGTTTACTGGCCAGATTTAAATGATTTTGCATTGGGCCAGTGTTACAATACAGTAACCACTATATCAACAAGTAGCTATGCAGCTACTGAAATCTCATTTTAGGCCTGCTGTAAACACTGATGTATTGGTTTTATCAAATGCTTGCTCAATATGGAGATTGGAGTAATATGTTTTTTTTGATAAAGACTACTGTAAATGTAATTATGCCTACAGCAACTTCTGATTCTAGAGCGTTCAAAAGGCTTTTCTAATGTTTGACCTAGTGACTTTATTTTTAACACCATGTGACCCACTTTCAAACTCGTCCGAGGCTTAATCAAAACAATCATTCTGATAAAGTTTCATGAAGATTCAGCCACAAATGTGACCTCTAGATTGACCTCTAGAGTGTTCACAAGTTTTTTCTACTATTTGACCAAGTGACCTAGTTCTTGACCGCACATGACCCACTTTCAAACTTGTCCCAGATTTTATTAGGACAATGATTCTGACCAAGTTTCATGAAGATTGGGTTAAAATGTGACCTCTAGAGTGTTCACAAGGTTTTCCTACTATTTGACCTAGTGACCTAGATTTTAATCCCACTTGACCAACTTTCGAACTCGTCCAATATTTTATCAAGACAATCATTCTGACCAGGTTTCATGCAGATTTTACTAAAATTGTGACCACTAGAGTGTTCACAAGCAAATTGATGACGACGCACGACGAACGCCGGACATTCATTGAAGTCTCACAAGAGTTCACCCTGAGCTTTGCTCAGGTGAGCTAAATAGAGAATAATAGATTAGTGCCGTAGATGGGACGCTTTATCCGACGAGGGGAGAAAACGTTGAGGCGAGGCTTGCCGAGCCTCAACTGTTTTCTCTCCGAGTCGGATAAAGGCGTACGTCCCATCTACGGCACTAACCTATTATTCGATTTATCCAGTCAATATAGTTAAATGTCTTTTTTATAGACTCATAACATTCTTGAAATAATTTACATTGAAAATGCAGTTTTTCGATCAACGGATCCCTCCCTTTTCACTTCCATTTAGACGTAAATAGATCTAATGAGCTACCGCAGAGGAATATAGTTTCGATACTTGTATTACTAGAAGGGAAACGTGGTTGAAAACTTGAAAAATAAGATGATTTGAATCGAGGGTCGATAAGTTATTTCAAACAGACATGATCTATATTCTTTGGTCAAATTCGAGTTACGTAGTCTCGGTTTCTATTTTTAGATTCTACCTAACGTCACTCAGAAATCGATGGAACTGAACAGGTTATATTTAGGTTTATGACTATCACCGCCCCTGTAAGAGTTTATCAATCAAATAATCATAAGAGTGAAAAGAAAACATTTACTATTTATCTGTCAATCTTTGCTTCCAGGTTTGATTTTATCAAAAACGGGTTTTGCCAGCGGTGGATTAAATTAATAAAAGTGATAAATCAACGTCATTTTGTATGTGGCCTCAGTGGCGTAATCGGTAAGGGCAACGTCTCTAGAGAGATTAGAATTAGTTTTTGTAGGATCAGGTGCGGGTTCGAATCCAGCTGTAGCCAATTATTTTTATTTTTTCTCATTTGAATAATTCTTCTGGTGACCAAGTAGATCTGTTAGATCTATTCCATCAACATGTTTATGAATATTTACAGAAAACTAAAATAGTTCCATGGTTATAGAATCATTACGCCTATCTACTAACCTAATAAACCTTCCACTACCGGAAGTAACCTAATAAACCTAAGTTTATTTGTATCCCCTTTATTATGTCACTAGAGAAGCCTGGTGACTGGATAAAAAGAAGTTTGAACTCCCAAAAACAAACTGCCGAAAGGTTTGGCTGTTAAAGTCAGCACTATCTGTGACTAGGCTACTCTGATTTTCCCACCTGTATATGTCCAAGCATTCTGTTTTTCAGAGCTGTTAATACACAGGATTTCTTCTACATAGTGCATTCTTTTACTATCTTAAATCGAATCCTGTTATAAAAAATCGAAATCGAATCAAAAAGTTTTGAATAGTTCCTTCCCTGAATTATTTAATTTTTTTTATCCGAGGTCCAATTGTCATTCTATTCTGTAAGTAGACTCTACCTGCGGCCATTCAATTTCAATAAAATATGTGCATGATTGGTAATTAAAATAAAATCTATAATACATGAGTTATGAGTAATTAATAGATCCAAGGTAAGCGTACCTGTCATAGCCCAGAAAATACATTGTACACCGTTATCAGTCTGCATTCAATGAAATAATACTTTAAATTTAAGACGAAAATTTACCACCTCCTTAACGTGACGACACTACGACGCAGGACTCTAAAAATCCTAAAACTTTTACTCGTTTACTTTTACAATTAATGACATCATAAATACTTAATAGCTGATTTTTTATTATAAATGTGAATGTTTCAATGACTTGTTTGCTTTGACAAAAAACTGTAGAATCTGATCTATATCCTGTCATAAGCAAACAGAGCAGACCCTGATCAGACGGCTCCTACAGGAGCCTTCTAATCTAGGTCTACTCTGTTTGCAAATAAGTAACAAGAGGGCCATGATGGCCCTGAAATCGCTCACCAGAGGGAAAGATTTTTAAAGTTTCAACTACATGTATGTTTCTAAACAAAACTGGACACCTGTTTTGTGGGGTGTTGTTTGACCCTTTCTCTGTATAATTATAATGGCAAGCTTTCTGGGATGATTTGCTTTATTATAAATATTTTCTTAGTCCAATACCGAACGATTACCGACCGTTAACTTGGAAAGCATATTTCGCACAAAAAATATGTGGAAAAGTTTCATTTTCCATTACATATTACTACGCATAACCTAACAACTCCTTGATATATTGCGTATTTAGAAACGAACGACAACTCTTGTAGAGCATGTTTCGTAACAAAACACAACGGGACGTTTCGAACCCCTTCAGAATTAGAGTACTGATGATTGTTTCAAAGCAGAAATTGTATAAAAATCGCGATTTCAACAATTTATACAAACGGAATTGTTATGGAAATGGAAAATTAAACGTGTTAACAATAACTGGTGATAATAACCATTGTGATAAATCGAGCATTTGCCTTAGTGATAAATAGAGCATTTGCACCATAAGAGTAAATGCACTATTTATCACAATGGTTTCAAATCTACACAATTCTGAAATTTTCCTTTTCTCTAATTAATTTTTCTCTAATTAACCCTTTTCCTCATATTTATAAACATGTTTTCACACATTTGCAAACAGAGTAGACCCAGATTTACCTCTTTGAATAAGCAGACAACATTTCTAACAGATGACAACCCTATCACTGCTTAGCATGACTGAACCAAACTTAGCACACTGTTTGAACTCAGATCTGACACATACCGGTACGTAACTTTATAATGTGGTTTGTTTATGAGTTAATTTACTCCTATGGAGCAAATGCTCTATTTATCACAATGGTTTGAAATCTACACAATTCTGAAATTTTCATCTTCTCTAATTAATGCTCCTTATCAGTAGATTTATTCAAAGAGGTAGGATCTGAAAAAAGCCTTTGTGATAAATAGAGCATTTGCTTACCATTGTGATAAATAGAGCAAAAGTTCCATAGGAGTAAATGTTCTATTTATCACAAAGGTTTCAAATCTACACAATTCTGAAATTTTCCTTTTCTATAATTAATGCTCCTTATCAGTAGATTTATTCAAAGAGGTAGGATCTGAAAAAGCCTTTGTGATAAATAGAGCATTTGCTCCATATGAGTAAATGTTCTATTTATCACAATGGTTTCAAATCTACACAATTCTGAAATTTTCCTTTTCTCTAATTAATGCTCCTTATCAGTAGATTTATTCAAAGAGGTATAATAGTCACTTTATGAAACCATTGTGATAAATAAAGCATTTGCCTTTGTGATAAATAGAGCATTTGCTCCATTGGAGTAAATGCACTATTTATCACAATGGTTTCAAATCTAAACAATTCTGAAATTTTCCTTTTCTCTAATTAACCCTTTTCCTCATATAAACATGTTTTCATGCATTTGCAAACAGAGTAGACACAGATTTACCTCTTTGAATAAGCAGACAACATTTCTAACAGATGACAACCCTATCACTGCTTAGCATGACTTGACCAAAATTAGCACACAGTTTGGATTTTGATCTGGCACAGACCGGTATGTAACTTTATATGTGGTTTTGTATATGAGTAAAAAGATCAAATGCTCTATTTATCACAATGGTTTCATATAGTGACTATTATACCTCTTTGAATAAATCTACTGATAAGGTGCATTAATTAGAGAAAAGGAAGATTTCAGAATTGATAGGAGTAAATTAACTCATATACACGAATAGTGATTAGGTTATTTTTAATAATGACATTAACAAAAGAAATTTTAGCAATGGCAGAAACTGTAGAATTACATGTACATGTATATCTATATTATTTATACATTAACTCCAAATTTAAGTAGAACAAAATGATCCCACAGTGTTCTGTTGACTGTTTTTATTCACTAACTTTTTGGCCTTACAAAGGCCTTCATCAGGGTGGCACAAAATGGAATTATATTATTTATTAGCAGATAGAGCAAACCCTGATCAGACATCTATAGGAGCTGTCTGATCTAGGTCTACTCTGTTTGCAAAGGCGTAGAAAGGCATATTTAAAGAGTAAAGAGTTGTAGTTAAAACTTTAGGTCAGGGTAGCTTAGCTAGGTAGGGTTGGGTTGCCCTAAACAGTTTTTTAGGCCCAAGGATTAATGTGTACATTGAGAAACTAATGTATCAATCTTTTTTCTAAAGGATAAGACTTAATAAATAAGGTGAATAGGTGTGTAAAATAAGAATGGGAAATTGCGCAATATACCAACCGATCATTGATTATTTGAAACAACAATCGATTGTCTCCGATGTCAGGCTCAACAGATCAATTATAATCGATCATCGGAACAACACTAGAGTAGACCTAGATCAGACAACTCCTATAGATGTTTGATCAGGGTCTACTCTATTTGCTTATAAATTACATAGATATACATGTACATGTAATTCTACAGATTCTGCCATTGCTAAAGTTTCTTTTGTTAATGCCATTATTAAAAATAATCTAATCACTATTCATGTATGATGATGTCATTATTTCATACATAAATATTCATATAATTAGGGTGAGTTGATTGCCGGCATGATCACGTTGGAACATCTCTAAAAGAAATCTAGCAGCTTAATGCAGGACAAAAGAAAATAGCTTACTGCATTACCTTTGTCCTACATTAAGCAATAACTTTTTTTTAATATTCTGTGCCTTTCACTGAGAGAACTTATTATCTAAATTACTTTCACCGAAGTGTAATATCTGTACTTGTTGTAAAGTGTTAAAACAACAAACAATTTAATGTTATTGAAATTTCATGATTCCTGATCTAACATGTGTCATACAGTTTGGATACTAATCTTGATCTAAACTGGTTGACAGTCTGATGTTTGAAGAACATGCATTTAAATAAACTAACAATTGTTGCAAATTTTGTAAAAGATAATATTCCATAAACATTTGATATTATTTGTACTATGTTTTCATGTCAAAGTAATGACAGCTGTTATCAGGATGATATCGGATATCCTAAGCGGTGTAGACCCAGATCAATACAGGATGAAGTTACAAGCATTCTTCTTTAATTCCGCGTAAACTGGGAAATGACTGAACTTTGTTATTATATTAGATTATGTATCGTATGTGGTGTAAACCCAGATCAAACGGTCTAATAATGTCAGGTTTGAGTGTATTTACTTCGTGATGGTATCTATCTCTTTTCTAACTCCAACTCAGGACAACATAATCAATGTTATTGCTTGCAATTATTGTAAAAGAATAAAGAAGACGAAAGACATGAGCTATGATACATGTTTTTTATATACATATATTGTATTACTCCAAATATTTGGACGTGTAGACCTATACAAATGGCATAGTCCCCCATTAGAAAGCTATGGTACAATTGATCAAATTGATCATTAATGAATCTCTTCAACCCTTTCCTTCATATAAATGTGTTTCCATGCATTTGCAAACAAAGTATACGGCTCCTATATCCAAACCAAAACCAAATATCGACTGTAATTAGCACAATCATTAGTGTGAAAAATGATCTACGATAAATCTAGATTAACATAGCAGACCCTGTTCGGGCATCTCATTCCTGAGCTGTTGAATCTGGGTCTACTCAGTGTGCAAAGGCATTAAAAATCTGTATATTTAAGAAAGGGTTAATAACCACTCGTATGATGTATTGCATACAATAAAATCAGTTTCTCTCTTTAAATGTTAAACTTTTACAAATCGTAATTTCGATTGGGTCCCTGTATATCATTAAGAACCGTAAGTAAATTACATGATACCGGTAGCGCAGACTTATGCTCGTATAAGCATCGTACTAAACAAATGCAAGGAATTTACATCATATTTTTGATGTAAATTATAGGGAAAACGTTTTAAACAATCATACCATACCATGTATCTGGTCCGCGCGAGTCCGGACGACTTTTTCACGGTCCGGACGATTTTTACACCCACCACCAATAGTCAGCCCTAAATTTCAATGACTGTACTTACACTCGACGTTGAAAAACAAACACGTTGACTTCTAAGAGTAATTGCGCCATAATGTATGAGCAGTAACAGTTGAACATCACTAGATAATCGTTTTCGTACGGAACATAACCCGACACACTATATCCGTGTTCGAACAGCCATTGCATTTAGCATGTGTGCACTTTGTGCTAAATCATTAAATTTAACATTAAAGCATCGCTGAACCAATCCGTCTGCATCAACGAATTTATATCTAGCAAAAGTTCTTTTAAAACGCCATGCTTCCATGTCAACGATGCTGCAGAAATGGCTGTAGACGGTATAGATTTAGAGCACACTTACCTCGTTCAGCCATTTTGGAAATGCTTCTGAGGGGATATGGCTAAAATAACGACATAGACTCTAGGAGAGGCGTGCGGTCCGTCTAAATACACATTGAGTTAATAGTATGCACTATATAGTTTATTTCTGTTATCGTCATGGATTTGATATACATATCTGAGACATAAATAACATGCTGTCTGTGTCTCTTAGAATAATGTAGGTAGCAATATTGGCAATTACCGGTTTTGGTGTGTGTACGGATCCGCCATTACATATAGTAATCGCCGAAATATTATACCATACCGTCCATACAAGCACACAGCTTCTTCCGGTCATGCGCATTTATCAATTTGTAAAGGGGGCGGGGCAAATATGCAAATAAGATTTCAGATTTCGGTACCGGGAGTGTGCTGTGTGCATTGACTCACACAGATGTTTTTTTAGCAAATCCTACAGAGGTATCAGAGATATTTCATAGGTGAACTCGGAAACAAATTTAGACGCAGTTAATGAGGTAAAACATAACGAGGTAATAGAAAAATTACCTCGGTATATTTTCATACCACAGTACGTGGCTCTAGAAATATATGATCTACCTCCCGCTGTTAGGTAGACCAACGCACACGCACACACACACACACACACACACACACACACACACACACACACACACACACAGGTTGGTCTATGCTACAGAACGAGGTATATGTTTCTGTACATTCAAACCGAGTACCCAGCTTTGTAGACGTTGTACGCGAAGCGGTTTTTCATCAAACATCACGGTAACGGCTAATAGTTCTGGTTATCACTTGATTATGTAGTTATTTCTACTTTTTAGACATTTAGTTCCGTACAGTAATAACGAGGTTTTGAATATTGATGAAGATGTTACCTTATATGGCAATGCACACTACCGTCATAGTGTGGTATTGAATATTAATTAAGAGACAATACGTTACTAACTGAACGAGGTTTTATAACAAAACTGTTTGAAGTAGCGTCATCATTGAAAGTTGGATCCAGTTTTATTTGCGACAGTATTCACAGAGATAGAGGATCTGCTACGATTTGTCTTTTAAGATCACATGTTCCTAAACGAGTCTTAGAAAATGTTATTAAGCGAGCGTTTGGCGAGCTAAATAGCATTGGAGTTTAGGGACATACATGTGATCTTAAAAGACAACGAACATCAGATTATTTTTCTTACATAACCAAACAGTTATATATATAAGTTCAGGAGAATGCTGCAGGCCTGGGACCGCCCCATGTGTGAATGCTCGCACTGTTCAACCTAAAGTATTTTAGTTTGCTTAAAGTGTGTTTTATTTTGGCTGCTTTATCATTTTTAATTGCTTTTTTACGACCATGTTATTTAGCAAGATTGGTATAGTGTAACATTATGATCTGCTTCGTATATGTTTTCTAGATCTGCTTTGTCTGTATGTCTTCTTATTTTTTCCTGTGATGCTTGTCTAAATACCACAAGCCCTGGTTCGTGCGCTTTTTAGTAAATGCTTGCAATTGTGCTTGTTTTTATGTGTAGTCTTAATTTTGCAAGCTTGTTTATGTTTGTTTTTACTTGTTAACTGTTGATTTAATTTTGTTTTGTCGGAATAAAAGCCCTACAGGGTTTGCTGTATCCGACGGAAAATAATATTTGTCCATGTCTGTGTCTATAGATCTATGTCTAGATCTATTTTTGCCCTTTCAATGACATGCAAACATCGGTTTTCCCCCAGTTTGACGTCATATTTGACGTATGACGTCATACATATTCTAAAGTGTTACTGATAAGAATCTTAACCCGTTGTTCTAACCCGGAGATAAGGGAAGTTATGAGAGAACTTAATATTCGAACTAGTTAACGAAATGGCATATTAAAACGGTGCATTCTGTTACAATTAGACACAAGGCTTTCAAATAGAAAAAAAAACACCCAACCCGCAACAGTATTAATCCATTAAAAAATTGGACGAATCGTTTGATAATGGTTGTTTTCCAATAGTGACTTTACATACTCCTGCTTTCAGCCTATGGCCAGCCTGCTACTCCTGCTTTCAGCCTGTGGTACTCCTGCTTTCAGCCTATGGTCAACTTTGTTGTTTAATATGCTTAATGTTTAATGTTTTCGTCTTGATATGCGTCCGTTTATGTTTGTCGTGTGGTTATACCGTTTCTTGTTTGATGGTGTTTGGTGCGGTGTCATTTCGTATGTATACATGTGGCTCTCCCTGTTTGACTGTTTTTCCATATAAAATTTACATGTCCTTATTATTGCCGTTTCTATCGCTCTATTGTCCCCAGGGACGTTTCCGTTTGTTTTGTAATTACAGTATGCTTTGCATCTTGGTTAAACCGTGACAACAATCATTAACTTCCACGTGGGTGTTTTGATTTGATTTAGTTGCTGTCTGATTATTTTCAATGAGAGAGAGCCAGTTATTTAATGTTGAATACCAACAATTGGGGAAATATTTCTTGTTATTCTAATTAAGAATATATATGTCCGAAATGTGCTGAATTACAAGGACAAACGCTAGTACTTTGTACGTAACCATGTTATTTAATTCATCCAATATGCCGGTTGAAACTTACCTCGCTCCGTCTGTATCTAGTGGTCCAAATATCACAGAACTTACCTACGTATGTCGGTACAAGGTTTGCACAAATGCACGTTTTACCTCGATACAAACGTGCCAAGGTCAGGCATAGACAAATTCAACTCATAACGTGTGTAAATCCAAACGCCAAAACAGATGTTTGAAAGTTGTACATATTATTGGCATTTTCATTTCGTCTGTAAATATGTCATCCATGCTGTCTGCGTTTCGAAAACATAAAGGGAATGGGAAGAATCAACATGCACGTTATATTTAATTTGAGTTTGCCGTCATTAAAACGTTCATTGAAGCAGACCCTTTTCTAATATATAATTAACGCCGAAGTTAGTGCGATATCCAGTTTAAAATGATTCAAAGATGACATGAGTATTATGCTTAAATCCGACAAGAGCAGATCCAAGAAACAATTACAAGACACTTTCATACTTTTGGTAAAGAAGTTGACCTGCATGTGATGTCAAATATACAGACCCTGATCAGATGATAATTGTTCATGGTATTCCATGTTTTAGTTAGTCCGAATGCATTGCAAATATATCCTTTGAATGCAAATATGTATTTGTATCTTGAATATATATGGACGAAAATTAAATAAAGATGAAATGAATAAAGATATTAAAAAAAATGTACATTGCCTTTGTAAAATGCATAAGATGTTATTGTGGTGTCATTAGCGATCATGTGAATAAAGATATTAAAGAAAAAAATTTAAAAACACTTGTTGGCTTTGTAAATGTTATTAGCGATCATGTATTATATACATGTATAAGATTTCTATGCAAAAACACTTAAGTATAACCGTAATTAAAATTACTGTATTTGTAATTCGACCGTCTGCATTTGTGATTTAACCTTTTGCATACTACGGGCGAATTCATAAGTGTTGCAAACTTTTTGGATCCAGATGAGTGAGATCCAGATGAGACACAGACGACAGTTTGATCGCAAGCAGAACGTTGATTTAAAGTACTAAATGACTTTTCATAAAATATAGTTTAGAAAGCTACAATATGTGCGTTTGTATCGCATATTAACTCTTATCCCGCCGTACTTATCCTCTGCTGGTACAATTAGAATTTATGCATTTTAAAAATGAGTGTCAAAAAGTTTAGATCCAGAACAGACACACAGTTACGCGGCGCCTGATCTAGATCCAAACTGTTTGCAAATACTAGTCAAGTCGCGACCGGCAGGATAAGGGCTAATATGTCACTTTGTCAACAGGCTACATTATTCAGTGGTCGCTTAATAACGGTTTGACTGAATACTGCTTTTCGTTGTTTAAGTTTTTGAATGTGTATCTATGTGTCCAATATAATGTGCTACTCTTGGTTTTCTTCGTTTCGTTTCGATGGAAGAAAACACCGTTAATTAAACCTACTCGTGCTGCTCTTTACATTATTCTTCTTTTTCGTTTCGTTGGATCATTGTTCTAAACATAAAGCGTACATTAACTCTTGTTTGAATGCATTATCTATGTGTCTATATAACGTGTTACTACAGTAAAACCTCTCTGTTACGGCCACCGATTTACATTAATTACTGACAGGTCTAAAATTCCTTTAGAAGCGTCTTGTTTTACATTCATATTGCTTTAAACAGCCGCCTGAACTAAATACCAAATAGGAACACATTTAGTGACTGTAATAGAGAGGTTTTACTGTACTGATTTTCTTGTTTCGTTTCGATGGAAGAAAGCACCGTTAATTAAAAATTTAGTGCTACTTTTTACATTCTTCTTTTTCGATGGAAGATTTTTCTAACCATGAGCAGTACATTATCTTTTGTGTACTGTCTGATCTGCTTCTGTCAAATATTGCAGCCGTAAACCTTTGCCTCTGTCTGTATTATGCACCTGTATCTAAAAAATGCGTTTTGGTCTCAATTTTATCCCCGCATTTTATGCATGGGAATGCACTTTCCATCAATTTCTAAATATTTAGTTCCAATCTTTTAACGAAAATTGCTTTTTGATGAATATTGATTTAGCCTTTTATATACTGCATTGCATTTTAATACATATTAAGATAAAACGATATTAAGATTTGGTTCCAAATGCTTAACTATTTTCGCCGCATATAAGCGCAGTATGACTCCTTTGTCCCTTCTGAACAAACACCTCAGATTAATATTTAATGATGCTGCTGAATATACGTGACAGCTTAAGCAAGATAAAAGTTTAGCATTACGTGACAATGCCCCAAAAGGAGGGCACCTTATTTCGGGAAGACTTATTCCCAATGTATAATAATAGAACATGTGTTAAGTGATCATTAAATAGAAGTTTCAAGAAGCTCCCGAGACAGGTGGCTGCTTAATACACTCATATTAGACTAGTATACATGTAGTAATATTCTGAATTGATTCCGACATGCATTAAGCTGTAACCAGTCATTGATGTTGGCAGCCTTTATTGCATGCTTCCTCGCAGCATGTTCACTTAAGACAGGTTTTACTATCAAATAATCATTAAACTCGGTATTTGACGGTATATCTTTTGAACGTCATCAGTCCCATGCATATTGACGAGTATAAAGTGTGTTCCCTCTGTACCTCGCAAACATACAGAGGTCAAACTAGAAATGTTTATAAAACACGAACGTCCAGCAGCATGCTTGACCATACATGTACATGCAAATACTTTGTAAGTCTTTAACAGAGCAAATGCAAAAACGTTACTACGCAAACAGCTTTCAACGTCAAAGATCAAGGTCACCAAACTGGAAATGCACAGAAGCATGTGAAGTTGTGTGTGACCCTATCTGCAGTACTTAGTCCATAATCAAGTTAAACGCATAAACTTAACCTTACTTAATGAAGGTCACAGAGGTCAAAGGTCACCAAGCTACAATGCAACACCAAACTACAATACAACATCTACTTGTCAATACTTGCATAAGCACTGTACCACTTCTTGGTAGGGCATAATAAGGTTAGAATTTAACTATAACTGTAACCCTATTTCCAAATGATTCGAGCAATGCAGCTTTACATGAAAATTGCAATAAAACAAATTAGTCTCAAGAGTGTGTCCACAATGCTGTATAGGACCCTTATGTGCTAAAACTGCTCTTTCACCCTTTTTTCATAAAACATGAAATGTTTCAGCAGTGTGACAAATGCCCCTGAACAGCCTTCTTGTCAGACTGAATTGTACCCCGTGTCCTTGAACTTTGACCCAATGACAAGGAAGTTAGATAGACGAATGGCTGTACGGGTAATACAATTTACTATATGCCACCCCGGAGGCATATCAATACAGACTACACTTTTGAAGCAGACAATATAAGAGATTGATAAGGATTATACGCTCCAGGAAATTGGTTACCGTGGAAACCTTACCCATGGGTAAAACATTTCACTACTTTAGGCCTGTATTCATGACCATGCAAGCAGTTTAAAGTGGGTCTGATCAAGGTCAAAATTGTTTGTTGCTCATGTCCTGTTTCTGTAACGTAAAGAAGTATAAAAATCATCTTGTTAAATGATTTTTTAACTGAGGACAGTAACTCAATGTTGAAAGAGAAATGCAACTATGCCTATCTTGACTAGTACCTGCAGACAAATCCGATTTACTCAAGAGTCAGATCAGGATCTTAACAAATTGCTTTTACCGTTTATTAGAAGATTTACTATCATTCATCAGGGTACGTTTCATTAGCCATTGAATAGGATAAGCATTGATGTTTTTAACACAGGCAACACTTAACCCTTTCCCTGTTCTATGTGTATTACAAAGTTCATTACAAGTACCTACTGAATATTCATGGATGTATTAGTTATAATGAAATATGGAAGGTGGAAGATCGTAGCCATTTTAGAAGGTATAGAAACAGATCTTATCAAAGTCCATTAGAAAACAGAGCAGACCCTGAATAGACTGCTCCTATAGGAGTCGTCTGATCTGGGTCTACTCTGTTTGCATATGCGTGAAAACACGTTAATATGAGGGAAGGGATTAAACAGAATATAATTAACGCAGTAAGCTTTTGTCTAACTGCAGTACTTTGCCAGTCCAAACCGTGTTAAACGCAAACACTTAACCTTGGTTCGTATGTAAGGGCGGAAGGACTGTAGGAGCTTTCTGCAATATTTTCATTAACCCTTTCAACCATAGCTTGTTTTCAGTATAGACCGTTTTAAGCTACCATCTGCTAGGTTATAGGAATTATTTCTTATGGTGCATATTAATGATTGTATAAAGTGGAACTATTTTCTTGAGTGGACGAATAAATTAAAGGCAGTAAAATGCGTATCTATGGAGTAAAGGGTTAAACAGTCAAATGCATTTGCAAACAAGATATGTTTGTGAAACACTATGCCCCCGATTATCGGAAATTTAAATTTGATCAGTAATTTGACCGTTATATATTACCTTGGCCTTAATAAGTCACCCGTAAAAATGGTCGCCTCCTTAATTTGCACATGCATGCCAATTTTGAGTATGTATTACACTGGCTACAAAATTATCGCTTACATTAAAATTGTCCACCAACCAACCGACAGGTCAAAATCAATGTGCCCCCTCCGTTTTATAAAACACTCCATTCTGCAATAAGCAATCTACACATTAATGTAATACTCAAAACCTGCATGAACACTTTCTATGCTGGAAATATACTTTCTGCAACAGGGCAAACCCTTATAAGGGTCTGCACTGTTTGTTTAACTTTACTCCTAAAATCAGCATAAACTATCTTTAGATATTCCATTAACTTCTTCACTAAATAGTGGCTGACCACTGGTTTGATTGTATTTCTACAACAGTGTAGTTGGAGACAACATTGACACGAGACCTGTGCTGCTAAAGTCACCACTTGTGGCATATTAAATATCATTCTCAATGAGGGTGCATTTGGTCACCTTGTTGGTCTGGCAAATGTTCCAGAATAGAAGACATTTAATATAAATAACAAAATGAATCATGGAAATTCCAACCATTTATTTTCTTACATACCATCAGACTTATAACCGTTCCCATGAAAATCAAACATATAAAGATTAAACAAAAGCAGCATGTAAATTTTGTTTCAAAATATTCTATTTCTTTAACTCATTGTCCATGAAACTTCAAGTCTCAAGTAAACATTAAGAATCTAGTTTATTTTTAACTAGATCTATTTAGTGTGGTTTTTTTTTACAATTTACTGCAAAATTACAAACAGTGCAGACCCTGATCAGACGGCTTTTTTAGGACCCAGACCTCTGATCTGGGTCAACACGGTATGCAAAGGACGAGTATACTCTTCAAAGGAACATTATTTTTAATGACGCATTTATATATATGCGGCACTAGGGTTCAATGAGTTAATTCTTATCATGCTGAATAACAATTGCCAGCTTCATAAAACAAACATCACAGAAACGGCAAATACATAGTTCTGATTATCACTTGATTATGTAGCCATTTCTGCTTTTAAGATTTTTGGTTCCGTACAGTTGTAACGAGGATTTGAATAGTGATGAAGTAACTTCTTTATATATGGCAATGCACACTACCGTCATAGTGTGGTAGATCTAGTGAATAGAGAGACAATACATTATATAAGTGAACGAAGTTTTATAACAAAACTGTTTGAAGTAGCGTCGTCATTGAAAATTGATTTTGAACAGCTTTATTTGCGAAAGTAACGCAAAGTCGGGTAATGCCTACTCTGGTCCAACCCGACACCTTTAATGATTTCCTATCCATTTGCCACCACCCACCAATCTCAACTAAGAAACATGCCTACAATATGTTACGTCATTCGATAATATGACGTCATAAATAACCCCTAACCTGCAGACGTTTTCTATAACAAAAAAAGTCAAGTCGAACCACTGT
This sequence comes from Azorinus chamasolen, assembly GCA_963576725.1. Classification (NCBI taxonomy): domain Eukaryota; kingdom Metazoa; phylum Mollusca; class Bivalvia; order Cardiida; family Solecurtidae; genus Azorinus; species Azorinus chamasolen. Next base: position 26,062,279 of record OY755252.1, read on the forward strand.
GCAAACTCAGTAAAACTAGGCTCTTACAAGAATATGTAAGAGGGGTACTTCGGAAACGTGTGTAGGAAATCGAGTGAATATGAAATTTTGCCGCGGATTTTAAATGCAAACAGGAAAATGTGATAATTTAATGTTTTGGAGGTCACGAATCTCCATTTTAGTGACGTTTGCATAATTTGCAGGTGTGTCGGGTTAAACCTCCAAAATATACATGTGCATTACTTTGCAGTAAACAATACACAGATTCTAGACCACGTAAAGAACCAATCGATCTAGATCAGTCATTCTAAAATAGTATTTTACGAGAAATTAATAATCGAACTAACAAAATGACATAGAGCTATTCAACGGTGCATTATGTTACAGTTAGACCCAAGGCAAATGTAATTTTATATCCGTCAAAGTGAAACGCAACAGTATTAATCCGTCCAAATTCTGATGAATCGTTTGATAAGGGTTGTTTTCCAATAGCGACTTTACATTTCCTTATTAGATGTATTACTGTTTCTAGCTTTTGTCCTCAGTGACGCTTCCGTTTGTTTTGTATAGTACGTTTTGCATCTTGGTTAACTCTTACCCTCATATTTAAACGTGTTTTCACGCATTTGCAAACAGGGTAGACCCAGAACAGACGGCTCCTAGAGGAGCTGTCTGCTCTTTTTGCTAATGGAATTTGATAGATCTGCCGCTATACTTTCTAAAATGGCTACAATGTTTCACCTACCATATTTCAGTTTAACTTTTTTGTTCATGAATATTCAGTAGGTATTAAAATCTGGAATAAACATAGAACAGGGAAGAGGTTAAACCGTGCCAACTATCACTAACTTTCACTTGGGTGTTTCGAATTGATTTAGTAGATCTAACTGTCTGAATATTTTCTTATTACTTTCATTGAGGTTGCCAGTTATTTATTGTTGAATACCCACACTTGGAAAAACATATATTGCCATTCTAATTACGAATATGTACGAAATATGCTGAATTACAAAGACAAACGCTAGCAATTTGCACATAACCATGCTATTTAATTCACCCAATATGCCGGTTGAAACTTACCTCGCACCAGCTGTATCTAGATCTAGTTTACCTACGTATGTCGATATAATTTGCACAAATGCACATTTTACCTCGACTCAAACGTGTCAAGATCAGACATAGACACATTCAACTAATTGTTTGGGAGACAATTAGATAAAGGAAAAGGGAAAAAGCGAAAACGTTCATGAAATACAATACAAACATTACACAATCTCAAAACTTTCAACATTCATTACATTAACCCTTTCCCTCATATAAACGTGTTTTCACGCATCTGCAAACAGAGTAGACCCAGATCAGATGGCTCCAAGAGGAGCTGTCTGATCAGGGTCTGCTCTGTTTACTAATGGAATTTGAAAGATAAGTTTTTTACTTTCTAAAATAGCTATAATGTTCCACCTTCAATAATGCATTTTAGCTTTTTTGTTCATGAATATTCAGTAGGTATTTAAATTCGGAATAAACATAGAACAGGGAAATGGTTAAGAAGGCTGAATAGTATAATAAAATAACAGACTTGCCTATTTCAAAACTAACACAAAATGCCAGGAATTGCCTATTCCTAAAGTTACATACATTTCCCTTCAGTAAACTCTTATACATTGTAAAGAACAATTACTTCAGTATTCATATTAAACCACTAAGCACAAACAAACTTTGTTAATTATCGATAGTTGTGACTGTAAGACTATCATTAACAATACATGACAAAACATTACTGTTTTCAATTCCTACCGTGTTTGATTAGAGATAACTAGTCTAAAACTCAAAGGATGACCTAGGCATAGAAGTTTGGTAGAGTACAATAGCTCTCCATTATAAACAGGGAAGCAACCACAAAACTTAAACATAAGGGTGACAGCCTAAAATGTAAAAAAAATCATGTCTTTTGGGGATATTCTTGCCGCCTTGAGATTTTATATTTAACTCATATATAGCTACGTTTTAACTAGCCAAGGACAGGCTTGCAGTGTACTAATTACTAGGCTGTTCTGCCAATGGGTTCTAATGATATCGTGTGGAAACTAGGATGATTCCATTAGCCATTGGCAGTCGGTGTACCAATTCCATGATAATATGCCAAAGGATTCTGAAGATATTGCACAGAAACCATTTTTTATGCAAATCATCGGCCTTCGGCTTTGACATAGTGCCCAGGATATCAATAGGGACCATCTACTAGCCATTGGTAAGTGACTGTGCCAAATACCATTTTGATCTGCTGAAGGGGGTCTCAAGGTATCTAGAAACAAGAAACGAAAGTGTGATGCCAACGCCATCAGTGGAGAAAGGTATGACCTCTCATAAATCGCCAATCATAACTAATTACAGACTTTACAACAGGATTTATAAAAATAATATATAAATGCCCCAGTTGTACTTTTTTAAAAACCAAAGGGCCAGATTGGCTCTGATATCGCTCAACAGACAATCAGAGGAGAAGATTCTCAAAGTTTTACTCTGTGTTTTCTATTGAAAATTGGCTACCCCTGGGGCAGGGCCAATTTTTGCCCCAGGGGCATAATTGATATATGTTTTGTAGAGGACCTCAACATGATGTTACGTGCCAAATATGAAAGCTAAGAAACTTCCAGATTCTGAGGAGATTTTCTCAGTTTTCACTATATGTTTCTATTGAAAACTGACCACTCCTGGGGCGGAGCCAATTTTGATCCCAGGGACATAATTTACAGAACTTTTGTAAAGGACCAGAACATGATGATATGTGCCAAATATGAAAGCTAAGCACCTTCCAGTTTCAGAGGAGAAGAATTTTTAAGTTGTCACTATATGTTTCTATTCAACAAGAGGGCAATGATGGCCCCAATATCGCTCACCAGACAATCAGAGGAGAAGATTTGCAAAGTTCTCACTATGTTTCTGTAGAAAACTGACCACCTCTGTGGCGGAGCCTCATTTAAAATTTGATCCCAGGGGCATAATTCATTTAACTTTTGTAGAGGACTTCAAAATGATGCTTATGTGCCATATATGAATGATGAGAACTTTCCAGTGTCAGGAGAATATTTTTCAAAGTTTGCACAATATGTTTCTATATAAAACAAAGCACCCCAAGTGGGAAAAGCATTGAGATAATGACATTGTTAACCCATTCGCTCATATTAAACATGCATTTGCAAACATAGTAGACTCAGATCAGATGGCTCCTATAGGAGCCATCTGATCAGGGTCTTCTGTTTGCTGATGGACTTTGATAGACCTGTTTCTTTACTTCTAAAATGGCTACAATGTTCCACCTTAAATTCATGAGTATGCATTCAAAATAACAATAAACATAGAACAGGGAAAGGCTTAAGATCCACTATCATCACTAGCTTGATCATGTACATACAAGCAATACAGGTACACCAAAATAGCCACTGGTTATTTCCTCTCCAATGCTTGACCTTGTGACCTCTTCAATAAACTGACCAGCAAAGATAAGATGCTTAAAAGCACAACCTGCTATATATTTGCTAGAAACTGTCCACCCCTGGGGTGAAGTCAATTTTGATCATAGGGGCATAATTTATATAATCTTCGTAGAGGATGCTATGTGCCAATTATGAAAGTTGAGAACCTTCCAGTTTCAGAGGAGATGATGTTTCTATTGAAAACTGTACACCCCTGGACGGGGCCAATTCTGACCCCAGGGACAAAATTTATACAGCTTTTGTAGAGGATCTGAACATGATGCTATGTGCCAAATATGAAAGCTGAGAAACTTCTAGTTTCAGAGGGGAAGATTTTCAAAGTTTTCACTATGTTTCTATAGAAAACAATGCACACCTGGGGCGGAGCCAATTTTGACCCAAGGGACATAATTTATATAACTTTTGTAGAGGACCAGAAAATGATGCTATGTGCCAAAGATGAAAGCCCTGTATATTCAGAAGATAAGATTTTTAAAGGTTCAAATTGTTGATGACGGACGACTGACGACGCATGATAACGGACGACGGACATCAGACGAACACAAAAGCTCACCTTGAGCACTTTGTGTTCGGGGCCAATTTTGACCCCAGCGACATAAATTATATATAACTGTTGTAGAGGACCTGAAAATGTGCTTTGTACCATATATGAAAGCTGAGAACCTTCGGGTTTCAGAGGAGAAGATTTTCAAAGTTGTCACTATGTTTCTATTGAAAACTGACCACCCCTGGGGTGGGACCAATTTTGATCCCAGGGGCAAAATTTATATAACTTTTGTAGAGTACCTGAACATGATGCTATGTGCCAAATATGAAATCGGAGAAAGTTTCAAAACTTTTACTATATATTCCTATAGAAAAAAGGCACCTCTGGGGCGGGGTCAAATTTGACGCCAGGGGGAAAAGTTATATATGTTTTGTAGAGGACCTAAACATGATGCTATGTATCAAATATGTCAGCTGAGAAACTTCAAGATTCAGAGGAGAAGATTTTTAAAGTTGTCACTATATGGTTCTATTGAAAACTAGCCACCCCTTGGGCGGGGCCAATTTTACCCCAGGGGCATTATTTATATAACTTTTGCAGAGGACCTAAACATGATGCTATGTGCCAAATATGTAAGCTGAGAAACTTCCAGATTCAGAGGAGAAGATGTTCAAAGTTGTCACTATATGTTTCTATTGAAAACTGGCCACACCTGGGGAGGGGCCACTTTCGATCCCAGGGTCATAATTTATATAACTTTTATAGAGGACCTGAACATGATGCTATATGCCAAATGTGAAAGCCGAGAACCTTCCTGTTTCAGAGGATAACATTTTTAAAGTATTCACTATGTTTCTATTGAAAACTGACCACCCCTGGGACGGGGCCAATTTTTAACCCAGGGACATAATTTATATAACTTTTGTAGAGGAAGTGAAAATAATGCCCTGTGCCAAATATGAAAGCTTTGAACCTTCCAATTTCAGGAGAAGATTTTCAAAGTTGTCCCCATATGTTTCTATTGAAAACTAGCCACCCCTTGGGCGGGGCCAATTTGACCCCAGGGGCATAATTTATGTAACTTTTGTAGAGGACCTGAATATGATGCTATGTGCCAAAGATGAAAGTTGAGACCCCTGTAGATTCAGAAGATTTTTAAAGATTCAAACTGTTGACAACGCACGTTGACGGACAACGGGCGATCACAAAAGCTCACTCTGAGCACTTTGTGCTCTGGTGAGCTAAAAACATTAGTTTACATTACAGGCTGTCTATTTTGCAAGAATATCAGTTGGTTCCTGCAATGATAATCTATGAATTTAATAGAAAATCTAATCTGCTGCAGAAAACATTTTCTAAAACAAGGGGACAAAATGGCCATGGATCAGTCACCCGAGTACCTCTGCTTCCTTCTGCATAATTATTTATTAAGACAGATCACAGATTAGTTCAGAGAGTTAACCTAATTACCTGTATTTTACCAAAATGTTAATGCTAATGAATATTCTGAACAAATTTCATAAAGATTGGACAAAAGCAGTGGCTTCTAATACATGTATGCAAACATGGCTTTCATTTAATCTGACAAGGTAATCTACGTTTAGACCCAAGATGACTCATATTCCAACCTTTCACACATTCGGAAAACTTTCCTTTAAGATTTGACCAAACCTTTGGCATAATGCCCAGATGCCACAAAACTCACCCAAGTCATAATGGCTCTTGTTGTCAAATGAAAATGCAATAAGATATCTTTTAATTACCAAAACTAAATTGACTCCTGGATAAAGCTACTGACTAGGGGATGCGTCAACTATGACCTAGCGGTCATGATCAAACTTGGTAGAGATCTACATGACAATGCTACATGCCAAATATCTAAGTTCTAAACTATATGGTTTCAGAGAATAAGACATTAAAAGTGTTACATAGAAAAGCCTATGTCAAATATATTGACCCATTGGATATTTCATTTCACTGGCAGAACTGGAGTTACCTTACGGACAAAATGTGTGACAGACAGGCAGACGGACAAACAGTCTGAGACAGACAACTCTGACAAAAACTATGTCTCATCCATATAAATATATGGGGAGACATAATTAATCCTTTCCCTCATATAAACGTGTTTTCACGCACATTCAGGGTCTGCTCGATTTGCTAATGGAATTTGAAAAATCTGTTTCTTACTTTATAAAATGGCTAGTGTTCAGCCTTTCATATTCCATTACAAATATTTTGTCCATGAACATTGAAATTAGGAAATAACATAGAACAGGGAAAGAGTTAATCCAGGCTTTTTAACTTCCTTTTTTCTCTCGTGATCCAATTGTGAATAGTGTTTTTAATTTTAGTCCATGTCAAATCTTTCAGACATGGGTATTTAATTATAACTTTTTCACATTCGCCACGCCTCAGTTCTTTGCGCAAATCCACATTAACTTTAAAGTGGGACTTCAGGAGTCTGCTCTGGTCCTCTGATAGTCTTACAGGCATCTTGTTTTTCCTTGGTTTTCTTTCTAAAAAGGAGAAAACAAGCAAAGTGTGTTTGTGAAACACAACTTCCCCCAGCCAGCAGCATGTTCAGCAATATACTTGCTTATTTGCAAGTCATGGTAATAATGTAAACAAGAGCATCACATGCAGGATCAGTGAAAAATACATTAGAATTAGGCCAAAGGTCAAGGTCAGTTGGCAATATATTTTGGTATGTGTGGTTAGGCCTCGTAAATCCTACAAGCATGCATACCGACAAGATGGCCATGTGGCCCTAAACTGATCGCCTGGATAAGCTGCCAAAGGTACATAATTAAAACAATCTTGCTAGAAAGAGTGTTAACAATATCTAAGCTCAGGTCTTTTGAGATTTCAGACAAGAGAAGCTTTGACGATTTTACTGAAATAATCTAATTTTAGCTCAACAGACCTAGATATGCAACGGACAGGAACAATTTCCACAACATTGGTGAAGTGCTTCTAAAACCAAATATCAAAGCTCTGGACATAGTAAAGTCAGAGATTTCACTCAGTGTAGAACAGATATTTTGACTGGTAGATCATCTGGGTTTTACGCCAGATTTCAATTTACCAGCAGTCAGCACCCTAACTAGCGTTCTTGGAAGTTCTGTGCAGTTTTATGACAAAAACTTCAGAATAACAGATTCAGAATAATAGCCAAGTATGATGGACAAACATGTGATGAACAGAGAAACAAATGGACGGATGATGGATAAATAATCCCTGTGTGTCACACTGTTTATGACAAGCAATACAAAAACTTACCTTTGGTCTTTAATGCTGCGGCGTGTGGGTTACTTTTTGTCTGTGATGCAGCGCCATGACATCTAGCTGATGTTAAAGGCTCTGCAATGAAATACAAAATTAACTTTAAGCAAACTGAAAAGGCCAATGCCTATCCTACATACAGTGGCATACCGTAATTTAGAGAATTTGCCAGCGGGCTATCAACGAAAGGTACAAAGCCTGACACATAAAATTAATCATCTCCTCCTTGGAATTATCTCAGTTATCTTCGATTTTAATCTCAGAATGTTGCCATGTTACAAACTGGCAAAATCCTTTTAAATGTTATATTGACATTAAGTTAATACCTCTAAATGAAAGGTCCCTTTCACCATGTGTCTCATCTATTGTCATCATTTGGTTAATGTTCGAGGAAGGTCTTGGTAGAGTAAGAGACAAATCTGAAGGCGGTGTTAGGTGGCTGCCTTCCACCTGGTTGTAGTCCATGGTCTCTTGGTCTTCTTCTTGGATGTCCAATTCTGAAAAATAATATGCATATATGTGCAACCAGATCTAAATCTATACAGGTCTCTTTGGTGTAAAAAGGTGTTTCTAAAGGGTAAAGGGTTATAGGACAGATTTGTTCATTCCTATTTAAAACACTGTTAGTATTTCACTTGGATGTGTTCTGAGTAATTTTACCTCAGAATGTTGGTAATCCATTTGGGCGTGCTGAGTGATTTACCTCTATCATTTTGCACAGGTTTCAGTTACATTCTGAGGGATACACCACACATATATGTATCTTCATATTCACAAAATCACAGCATTAGGTTTTCATAGGTGTTGTTGTACATGTATAGTAGTTAGGCTACTGGCATGATGTTCTAGAAAAGTCAGAGACCAAGGTCATACGAGTCCTGGTAAAAATACACGACTAGCCTTATGTCATATTTGTTCAGCCAGATTTCACACAGTATTTAACTCGGATGTGTTCTTAGTGATTTTACCTCAGAATGTTGGTATACCATTTGAGTGTGTAGAGTGATTTACCTCCAAATGTTTGTACACTTGTCAGGCATTTTCTGAATGGTACACCAGACATCAATCCTGAGACTCATCTAATCACAACATTAGGGTTTCATAAATGTTAAGTATACCTACATACATACATACAGACAATTAGTATTGTTTCTGTAAAACACAGATGTCCCTGCTGCATGCTAGACCATAAATTCAACACTTTGTTAGTCACATAGACAAAGGTCAAAGTCACTAAACTGTCATGCAATGTTGCATGACCATAGATGTTGTAAATAGTCCATAACTGAGCTAATCGCAGTGTCATATTTGTTCAGCCAGATTTCTCACAGTATTTTACTCGGATGTGTTCTTAGTGATTTTACCTCAGAATGTTGGTATACCATTTGGGTGTGTAGAGTGATCTACCTCCAAATGTTTTTACACTTGTCAGGCATTTTTTGAGTGGTACACCACAGATATCAATCCTGAGACTCACCTAATCACAACATTAGGGTTTCATAAATGTTAATCATACCTACAACCATACATACAGACAATTAGTATTGTTTCTGTAAAACACAGATGCCCCTGCTGCATGCCTGACCATAATAAATTCAACACTCTGTTGAAACTTGAAACTTAATCACTTGGTTAAACGCCTATTTTTGCAAATAATGCATTCTTTGGCGTTGTACATTGACATAAATAAAAACAGAGACAAATAAAAATCGATAGAGGATATACAATACACGAATATACATTTAAGAAGCATAAAAACTAAAATCAATAATAAAATATCCAAAATAAAATTCACTTCTATAATAATCAAATTTAAGATTTTGACCAGCCTGCACGCATGTTCAGCCAGATCTAAATCTATAGTGTTCCCATGTGATCTGGATAAACAATGTCCGCCTTTAAGTTCGTTTAAGTTATTTTTGATCAATAATCAAACTAGATTATAGGTCTGCATGAACATGCAACCAGATCTGAATCTATACAATTCTCACTGGCGCGAAAAGGACTAAATAAAATAATTATGTCAGATTTGTTCAATCTGATTTAAATCACGGTTAGTTTTTTACTTGGATGTGTTCCGAGTGATTTTACCTCAGAATGTTGGTTAACCATTTGATTGTGTTTAGTGATTTACCTCAAAATGTTTATACATGTCTCAGTTATCTTCGATTTTAATCTCAGAATGTTGCCATGTTACAAACTGGCAAAATCCTTTTAAATGTTATATTGACAAAGTTAATACCTCTAAATGAAAGGTCCCTTTCACCATGTGTCTCATCTATTGTCATCATTTGGTTAATGTTCGAGGAAGGTCTTGGTAGAGTAAGAGACAAATCTGAAGGCGATGTTAGGTGGCTGCCTTCCACCTGGTTGTAGTCCATGGTCTCTTTGTCTTCTTCTTGGATGTCCAATTCTGAAAAATAATATGCATATATGTGCAACCAGATCTAAATTGGTGTAAAAAGGTGTTTCTAAAGGGTAAAGGGTTATAGGACAGATTTGTTCATTCCTATTTAAAACACTGTTAGTATTTCACTTGGATGAGTTCTGAGTAATTTTACCTCAGAATGTTGGTAATCCATTTGGGCGTGCTGAGTGATTTACCTCTATCATTTTGCACAGGTTTCAGTTACATTCTGAGGGATACACCACACATATATGTATCTTCATATTCACAAAATCACAGCATTAGGTTTTCATAGGTGTTGTTGTACATGTATAGTAGTTAGGCTACTGGCATGATGTTCTAGAAAAGTCAGAGACCAAGGTCATACGAGTCCTGGTAAAAATACACAACACGCCTTATGTCATATTTGTTCAGCCAGATTTCACACAGTATTTAACTCGGATGTGTTCTTAGTGATTTTACCTCAGAATGTTGGTATACCATTTGGGTGTGTAGAGTGATTTACCTCCAAATGTTTGTACACTTGTCAGGCATTTTCTGAGTGGTACACCAGACATCAATCCTGAGACTCATCTAATCACAACATTAGGGTTTCATAAATGTTAAGTATACCTACATACATACATACAGACAATTAGTATTGTTTCTGTAAAACACAGATGTCCCTGCTGCATGCTAGACCATAAATTCAACACTTTGTTAGTCACATAGACAAAGGTCAAAGTCACTAAACTGTCATGCAATGTTGCATGACCATAGATGTTGAAAATAGTCCATAACTGAGCTAAACGCAGTGTCATATTTGTTCAGCCAGATTTCTCACAGTATTTTACTCGGATGTGTTCTTAGTGATTTTACCTCAGAATGTTGGTATACTATTTGGGTGTGTAGAGTGATTTACCTCCAAATGTTTTTACACTTGTCAGGCATTTTTTGAGTGGTACACCACAGACATCAATCCTGAGACTCACCTAATCACAACATTAGGGTTTCATAAATGTTAATCATACCTACAACCATACATACAGACAATTAGTATTGTTTCTGTAAAACACAGATGCCCCTGCTGCATGCCTGACCATAATAAATTCAACACTCTGTTGAAACTTGAAACTTAATCACTTGGTTAAACGCCTATTTTTGCAAATAATGCATTCTTTGGCGTTGTACATTGACATAAATAAAATCAGAGACAAATAAAAATCGATAGAGGATATACAATACACGAATATACACTTAAGAAGCATAAAAACTAAAATCCATAAAACGATGGTTAAAAAACTGTTATAATATACTAAACCCCAGATTTTATATAAAGTATTTTATGCATCTAAAACACACGGACAGTTTAACTACGAAATATTAAAAAGTGAATCAAAGTGTCTGAAATAATGCGTTTTTAACTTTCTTTTCTGCTCTTTTAATCTTGCTAGAAAGCCCGTTCCAAAGTCTGGGACCTACTGTCCCAAAACTTCTATCACTAAATGTCTTTCTCTTGTTGAAGGGCACAGCATACATCTCTTGGGCCTTGTCTGCCGATCTCAGACACCTTGTTTGTGCTGGCTTTACGAGAAGTTCTGTCAGATAAACGGGAGCGTGGTTGAGAGAGCAATTGTACAAGTATGTCAATATCTTAAAAGTGATCCTAGCTTTGATAGGTAACCAATGTAAGTCTTTAAGAGATTGTTTGGAGCTGTCTGACCATTTGAAATTTTCCTATTCAAAACGAGTTTAGCGCACATATTTTGGATTCGCTGTAGTTTATCTATATCACACTGTGCAATTCCGTATAGGATGACATTACAATAGTCTAAATGAGAGATCACTAGTGAGAGAACTAAAATTTCGGCAGATTCTTTTGTCAAGTATTTCCTAATACATTTTATTCTATAGCGGTTCAACATGGCAACGCGACATTTTCTTTTCACGTGTTTTTTGAAGGTTAAATGATTCATCGAGAAAAGCAGCTAGGTATCTAATACATGTTTCCGATTCAACAAAATCTCCTGCGATATCAATTGAATGTGTAGTACATTTGTTTAGCTGTTGTTTACTTCCAAAAATGATGAATTCAGTTTTTGCTGATTTTTTCATTTTAAGCTTGTTTTCGTCCATTCAGTTATTTATCGTTATGGCACATTCTTCAGGGTTTTGAGCAGCTTGTCTTTTACTATTGGGGGTAGGTTTAAAGCGTTAGTCACATAGGCAAATGTCAAAGTCACCAAACTAGCATGCAATGTTGCTTGACCATAGCTGCTGTACATAGCCCATAACTGACCTAAACGCAAAATTAAACCTAGGTCAAAGGTCAATGTCAAAGGTCAAAGTCATCAAACTGACATGCAAGATGTAACACTAATCAAGGTACACCATCATGTGGTTTGAATGATCATAGCAAAGGGGTTTTACCTCAGAATGTTGGTATATAATACCATTTGGATGTGAAGAGTGATTTACCTCCAAATGTTTGTACACATCTCGGGCATTTTCTGAGTGGTACACCACACACATAAATCCTGAGATTCGCCTAATCACAACATTAGGTTTGCATAAGTGCTGTTGTACATGTATGCAATTTCTCAAGAAGGAAGTCTGAGACCAAGGTCATACGTGTCCCAGAAAGAATAAGCAACACACCTCTATCTTGAGTTGAATCAACATATTGCTATGTGCTTAGGTAACAGACATATGTTCCAAACACAGTAGGTAAATCTTGAACATACATACATACAATAAGTATTGTATTTGCAAAACAGGGATGCCCCCGCTGCAAGTTTGACCATAAATGCAACATCAATCCTGAGACTCACCTAATCACAACATCAGGGTTTCATAAATGTTAAACATACCTACATACATACAGACAAATAGTATTGTTTTGGTAAAACACAGATGCCTCTGCTGTATGCTTGACCATAAATTCAACACTTTGTTAGTCACATAGGCAAAGGTCAAAGTCACAAAACTGTCATGCAATGTTGCATGACCATAGCTGCTGTACATAGCCCATAACTGACCTAAACGCAAAGTTAAACCTAGGTCAAAGGTCAATGTTAATGGTCAAAGTCACTAAACTGTCATGCACAACTAATCAATGTGCATCATCATGTGATTTGAATGACCCTATCTGCAGTCCTTAGACCACAATTGACCTAAATGCAAGGATTTAACATGTGCCAGAGGTCAAAGTCAAAAATCAAGGTTAGGAAACTGCCATGCAATGTGTTGCATTCATCAAATCGCATTAGAAAGTGAGGTCGCATGACCCTAGCTGCAGTACTTGGCCCATAACTGACCTAAATGCAAAACTAAAACCTAAAATCACAAAAGTTAAGGTCACCAAACTGTCAATCGCCATGCTGCATTGACCAATGTGTATCAGCATGTGAGGTTGCATGACCCTCGCTGCAGTACTTCGTCCATAACTGACCTAAATGCAAAAATCTTGACCTTGGTTCGTACATACGTATGGACGGAACGGACAGACAAATGTAACACTATGTGTCCCACACCACTTTGTGGTGGGGCATACAAATGCACACATGGATAGGTGAATCGCTAGATCGACGATTTTAATAATGGGAGGATAAAAATATTCAGTTTGATTTACCCCACAATGTTGGTATACCATTTGGTTATGTTCTGAGTGATTTACCCCGAACTAATTGTTCACAGCTTTCTTCAGTTTGCCATGTTCTGGGTATTTAATCTGTACATGTTTCTATACTAAAAGTGTTTTTGTTGTGTTGGGTCCCACCTGCAATATTTAGGTAATATGAAGATAGTCTCTACTTAAGGCAGATATATGGCTGCAACAGTGATAGCATGCTGTAGATACATGATATGCTTTCGACTACACCCAGTCACATGATCAGCTGACACTAGACTGACCAGCCATAGTTTGTAGCATTCAACGTATAATGCGGAGTGTAAGAAACAAGAGCTACTAACCCTTTTAAGTATATAGATACATGTATATATATAACAAGAGCTGTCCGCAGACAGCGCGCTCCACTTTCTTTAGTGCTGGATAGTGTAGTGGAAGTCTAAGTCAGAAAGGGGAGATAACAACAGCAAAATTAACTTTAGGGTTACCTACCCTTGTGAAATGGGTCCCCCTTGTAATAGTTAGTATGTATACCAAAGATGAACCAAATATCTTGGACAGTTTCTGAGACATGGACCTGAACATAAAACTTAACCAACAATGAAAATTATAAGTCGAAAAAGGGGCATAACTATAGCAAAATTAATTTTAGGGTTACTTACCCTTGTGAAATGGGTTCCCCTTGTGATAGTTAATATGTATACCAAAGATGAACCAAATATCTTTTACAGTTTCTGAGACATGGACCTGAACATAAAACTTAACCAACAATGAAAATTCTAAGTCGAAAAAGGGGCATAACTATGGCAAAATTAATTCTAGAGTTACCTACTCTTGTGAAATGCGTTCCTCTTGTGATAGTAAACATACATACCAAATATGAACCCAATATCTTTGATGGTTTCTGAGAAAAGGACCTTAACAAAAAGGTTAACCAACGCCGACGCCGACGCCGACGCCGACGCCGACGCCGACGAGAGGGTCATGACAATACCTCCACTTTTTGAAAAAGTGGAGCTAAAAATGTAAATCTTCACAAGTGGTGTCAGTTTATCTTTTCAATATAATTTTCTTGTTCTGGACTTTCTTTTTACCCCTATATATATATATATATATATTTTTTTTTATATGTCTGAGATAAACCCACAACCTCCAAACAACCCCCATTCAAGCATGTAAAACACTTATTCATTGCTATGATGATAATTTCATACCTCTAAATGAGTGTCCACTGTGGTCATGAGGCTCATATGCCAATGACCTCTGGTAATTGTTTGAAGTGGGTCTGAGTGGAGAATGGGACAATTCCAAAGATGAGGTATTGTATATGCTCGCTTCTGCATTCAAGCCTATTTTATCGTCTTCACTGTCATCTTCAACACTGTCCATTTCTGAAAGTTAATACTGGTTCATACAGATCAAACCATGTATGTGCTAGAAATGTGTTGGTAAAAATGGGTGCACCGCGGCATAAATACAAACACTGTCCATAAATGATCTAAATGTAAAACATTAACCTAGGTCAAATCGGTCAAGGTCACCAGACTGCCATACAAAATGTTGCACTCATCGAGGCACACTATCATGCAAGGCTACATGAACCTAGCTGCAATACCTCGTCCATAACTGATCTAGATACAACTAGATCATACTATTCATAGTAGGGTCTTGTTACAAAAGATAAAGTTTATATGTGTACTCCATATGGAAAATGAAACACCTTGGTAGCTCCAAAGACATGCTCCAGACAAAGTTGTTCAACAAAAAAGTCCAAATATACTGAAGACAGGCTACGGTTTTGTGCACTGCACTTGTGGTCAATGTGACCTATCTCTGAAGTTTCAAGTCAATAGTTTTTATACATGTACTTTGGAGGTTATGCTTCAGACAATTCAGATATCGAAACAAAATAACAAAGGGAAATAACTCCTAAAAGACTAAGTACACAGTTACAGATCGTGTGCACTGCACTTGTGGTCAATGTGATCCATCTGTATATGAAGTTTGAAGTCAATATCTTTGATACTTTGGAAGTTATGCTCCGGACAAGTCAGATTTTGACAAAAGTAACAAAAGGCAATAGGTCCGAAAATACTGAAGACAACTTGTGCACTGCATTTGTAATTAGGACTATTGCAATACTTCAGAAACTATTGCAATACTATCACAATAGTTTTCTTCTCAAACTTTTAAGGGAAAGGTAGCAAGTTAAGATGAGAAGATCAAACTTTTAGATAGCTTTCTTGTCTCTATAATTATAAACAAGAGGGTCAGAATGGCCCTGACATCGCTCACCAGGCAATCAGGAGAAGATTTTCAAAGTTTTCACTATATGTTTCTATAGAAAACTAGCCACCCCTGGGGCGGGGCCAATTTTGACCCCAGGGGCATAATTTATTCAACTTTTGTAGAGGACCTGAACATGATGCTATGTACCAAATATGAAAGATGAGAACCTTCAAGTTTCAGAGAAGAAGATTTTCAAAGTTGTCACTGTATGTTTCTATTGAGAACTGGCTACCCCTGGGGTGGGGGCAATTTTGACCCAAGGGGCATAATTTATATAACTCTTGTAGAGAACCTGAACATGATGCTATGTGTCAAATATGGAAGCTGAGAAACTTACAGTTTCAGAGGAGAAGAATTTCAAAGTTGTCACTATGTTTCTATTGAGAACTGGCTATCCCTTGAGCGGGGCCAATTTTGACCCCCAGGGGCATAATTTATATAACTTTGGTAGAGGACCTGAACATGATGCTTTGTGCCTTATATGAAAGCTGAGAACCTTCCAGTTTTAGAGGAGAAGATTTTCAAAGTTTCACTATATGTTTCTATTGAAAACTGCCCACCCTGGGGTTGGGAAAATTTTGACCCCACGGGCATATTCTATATAACTTTTGTAGAGGACCTGAACATGATGCTATGTGCCAAATATGAAAGGTGAGAACCCTGTAGATTCAGAGAAGATTTTCAAATTCTCACAAAATGTTTCTATTGAAAACTGGCCACCCCTGGCGCTGGGCCAATTTTGACCCCATGGGCATAATTTATATAACTTTTGTAGAGGACCTGAACATGATGCTATGTGCCAAATATGGAGGCTGAGAACCTTCCAGTTTCCAGTTCCAGTATATTCCAAGTTTTACTATATATGTCTATAGCAAACAAGGCACCCCTGGGGGTCCAATTTTGACCCAAGGGGCATAATTTATATATCTTTTGTAAAGGACCTGAACATGATGCTATGTGCCAAATATGAAAGCTGAGAACATTCCAGTGTTAGAGGAGAAGATTTTCAAAGTTTCACTTTAAATATGTTTCTTTTGAAAACTGACCAACCCAGGGACGGGGCCAATTTTGACCCCAGGGGCATAATTTATATAACTTTTGTAGAGGACCTGTAGATGATGCTATGTACCAAAGATGAAAGCTGAGAACCCTGTAGATTCAAAGGAGATTTTTCAGGGTTCAAATTGATGACGCCCGATGATGCACGACAGACGGCGCACACTTCCGGACATCAGGCGATCACATAAGCTCATCCTGAGCACAAAAGTGCTCTGGTGAGCTAAAAAACAACATACAAAGCAACAAAATACATATGCATGTCATTCAACCCTTTAAAAGATAAAAACAAACATGTTTTCATATCTTTGCAAACAGGATAGACATAAATTAGAGACCAATGTTTTCTTTGCATATGGTTGATAAGAACTATTGATTGTTGAATTAGCTATAGTTCTTATTTGTCAGAATTACTATTGACCTGTTACTATTGGAAGTTCAACTATTGGGATATATCGATAGTTCGACCTATTGTTACACCTCTACTTGTAGTCAATATGATCTGTCTGTATATGAAGTTTGAAGTCAATAGCTATGATACTTTTGAAGTTATGTTCTGGACAAGCATGTTTTTAACATAAATAACAAAGGGCATTTACTCATAAAATACTGAATACAGAGTTACAGATCTTGTGTACTGCACTTGCAGTCAATGTGAGTTATCTGTAAATGAAGTTTGAAGTCGATAGTCTTTATGCTTTAGAAGTTATGCTCTGGACAAGCCGGACAGACAGACAAGGCGACTCACCTTGTCAGTCTGGTGACTCCCGTATACGCCCCCCGGGTTTCCCTTTTATACATAAAATCTGCTAAGGACACAGATGGAAAATTGGACGCCTATGTCACACCTGCTCGATGTCCAGGCTTTCACTATATCTCTAGATTTGCTCAAATTCAATTTTCTTACATGTTAATTTATACTGCAAACATGCAACCATACCGAAACACGTACAGAAACACTGGGTTAAAATAGGGGCGACTGAAGGCTATGTATTTGAACGTATTTAATATTTTTTAAATCCATTATAAACTATACATGTATTTAAATAAACTGTAGCTGGTAGAGTGGTAACACATTAAAATATGTCATTTTCAACAAATCAAGGGCAGATAACTAAAGGCCCGTTAGTCCGATTTCAACCATTCAAAATCATATACGAGAACTTGTGGCCATAAACAGTTCGTACAGGTTTAATCAAAATTACTGTGGACTGACGGACATACAGCCGGCCAGATGAAAGGCGATTATAATAAGTCAACCGGAGTTGTGCTCAGATGAGCCTAACAAGAGGGCCTGAAAGGCCCTGACATCGCTCACCAGACAATCAGAGGAGAAGATTTTCAAAGTTTTCACTATGTGTTTCTATAGAAAACTACCCGGCCCTGGGGTGGGCAAATTTTGACCCAAGTGGCATGATTTATGTAACTTTTGTAGAGGACCTCATATGAAATTTTTTTAAGAAAATGAAAACATATTACAATGTCAATCTAAAGAAGGGCATGTACAAAAGTATGTAGACCCTCTCCCTGGGCAAATTGGTTGAATTTCAGAAAGAATAAATTAATCTGTACATGTACTTATGATATTCAAAATTTCAGATATTTTCATTACACCTTCATGAGTTATTATTATTCATATCTTAATTTATTTTCAACCCTTCCCCTGTTCTATGTTTATTCAAAATTTAAATATCTACTGAATATTCATGGACAAAATAGTTACATGTATAATGAAATATGGAAGGTGGGACGGTGTAGCCATTTTAGAAAGTAAAGAAACATCTTTAATATTCCATTAACAAACAGAGCGGACCCTGATCAGACAGCTACTATAGGAGCCATCTGATCTGGGTCTGCTCTGTTTGCAAATGTGTGAAAAGGTGTTAACATGAGGGAAAGGGTTAGTAAACATATTACAAGTATATTGTACACAAAATGAAAATAATGTAATGCAATTTGCACTATATCATATCATAAGCAAACAGCAGATTGAACAGATGCCTACTACATAAGCCATCTAATCAGGGTCTACTCTGTTTGCAAAGGTGTAGAAAGGCCTATTAATGGAGTAAAGGGTTAATTGTCCTAATTAATGTGCAACAGGCGACATCTAACAATAACAATTTTCTTTGTTTGGGTCTGCAATATTACTGCAGATCTACTAACAACAAAGGAGGCAATCCAGTTGTTATCAAAAAGGGAGATAACCTACCTTTAAATGTATGCTAAAAATAGACACCAGTAAATGTTTAACTAGGGATATGCCTGTCTCCCTTAAATGGCTTGCAACTGCAAGCTTGTTGCAAACTTAATCCTAGCCAAATTGTTTTTAATGAGCTTGCGATTTAGGTTTGGATTAGCTAGCATTTAGCCCTGGTTATATACAAGTTTAGTGAACCAAGAAAACCCATCTATATGCATAAGTGATCTGCAATTATCCCTAGTCAATATGCTTATGGCTGATCACTCACTCTTCAAAGGTCCTATACTTTAAGCCTGCTTATATTACACAAGCTACTTGCTTTGGGTTTTTTTTCAGCGGCTAGCTGTCTATTTTCACTTTTGTTCTAGTTTTCCACCAATGAGAACTATGTTACATTGTAATTTGCATATGACGTAGGAGTATTTAATAGTAAACTGTATTTTCATTTGTGAAATACCTTGACTGGCATACAACCTTTTTATATGCCTCTACACATTGCCAAACTATGTAAAATTCTGATATACAGTCTGCTAACGTGTCGAATTTCCTGGGGTAATTATTACGATATTGCAGTTATTTCAAACACCATGTTTTATGATAATTAGCTGCTTCGCAAATTGAATTCAATGCAATAATTAGCATAATCACTACACATGTAAGGCACCTTGTTACACAGACATGTTCTATAAACTTCTTAGAGTTCAGTCAAAAGACTATATAGTTCAGAAAATCATTATTTACGCAGATATTTAGCATGGGACCGAAGACTGTCGACAGTTCTGTTCTTAAAATATATTTTAAGACCTGGAAATTCCCATAAAATCAAAGTACTGATGTACTGATATTTATCACCTCATGGTAATGGTTGCTGAGCAATATTACCAGTTTGTCGAAGCCTTTCAAACTTTTACTATCATTTTGCTATCAATTAATATAACATTTGATCATAAAGTCCACTTTGACCAACAGGTAGTTTGCCGAAACCATCATAATTCACAGGCAGTGCTTTAGGAAATAAAGAAGAAGGGTTGTTAAGTATATTAGAGTAGTGGTATTAATAGTATTAATTACTGTCCCCGACCAAAGCACCGACGCTCTGGTTGTTGGCTCTCTTTGATATAAAGCTACTTACTGAAGGCTAATGCTACGGCTCTATCACATGGGGCCTGGGCTCATAGAGAAGGTTATATTGTTTTAAACTACATGTAGATTCAGTTAATGATGTCATTAATGATGATGCACACAAGTCGATTAAAGTGTTGATCTAGGCTAAATAAATACCGTTCTTCTACATGTAGATTCAGTTAATGATGTCATTAATGATGATGCACACAGGTCGATTAAAGTGTTGATCTAGTCTAAATAAATACCGTTCTTTAAAGAATTATAGACTCTGCACAATCAAAAACTTTATGCTTTAAAGTGTATCACGAATTAAATACAGATCTGTATTTACTTTGTGAGTGTATTCAATTTCTTATCTTCATATCAATATAAATATAAGCGCTTTCATGCACATTTTTAGCTCACCAGAGCACAAAGTGCTCAAGGTGAGCTTTTGTCATACCCCTGTGTCCGGCGTCCGTCTGTCCGTCAACAATTTCAAACGACTTCTTCTTTGAAACCGACTGCCCAATTGTAACCAAACTTGGTCAGATACATACTGTTGGTGGGTGCTTCAAAAGTTGTTAAAAGAAAGTGGGTGGGGCCATCGGTCTTGTTGCCATGGCAACCGTACACAATATCTAGAAAAATCTTCTTCTCCAGAATGACTTGTCCGATTTGAATATAATTTTCACCAAAATGTTTCTCAGTTGATAAACTTCAAAAGTTGTTAAAAGAATTTTGATCCGGCAAAAAACATGGCCGTCAGAGGGCGTGGTCATTTTTTCCGTATATGGTAATATGGAATTTTCATAGGAAAATCTTTAAATATCTTCTTCTCTGAAACTATAAAGCCTAGACCTTTGATATTTGGTATGTAGCATGATCTTATGGTCCTCTACAAAGATTGTTCAAATTATGGCCCCGGGCCAAAAATGGCCCCGCCCAAGGGCTTATCAGTTTTTCATAGGAAAATCTTTAAAAATCTTCTTCTCTGAAACTGTAAGGCCTAGACCTTTGATATTTGGTATGTAGCATGATCTTATGGTCCTCTACAAATATTGTTCAAATTATGACCCCCGGGCCAAAAATGGCCCCACCCAAGGGCTTGTCAGTTTTTCATAGGAAAATCTTTAAAAATCTTCTTCTCTGTAACTGTAAGGCATAGACCTTTGATATTTTGTATAGCATGATCTTATGGTCCTCTACAGATATTTTTCAAATTATGACCCCCGGCCAAAAATGGCCCCGCCCAAGGGCTTATCAGTTTTTCATAGGAAAATCTTTAAAAATCTTCTGTTCTCAAACTGTAAGGCCTAGACCTTTGATATTTGGTATGTAGCATGATCTTATGGTCCTCTACAAAGATTGTTCAAATTATGACCCCCGGGCCAAAAATGGCCCCGCCCAAGGGCTTGTCAGTTTTTCATAGGAAAATCTTTAAAAATCTTCTTCTCTGAAACTGTAAGGCCTAGACCTTTGATATTTGGTATGTAGCATGATCTTATGGTCCTCTACAAATATTGTTCAAATTATGACCCCCGGGCCAAAAATGGCCCCGCCCAAGGGCTTGTCAGTTTTTCATAGGAAAATCTTTAAAAATCTTCTTCTCTGAAACTGTTAGGCCTAGACCTTTGATATTTTGTATATAGCATGATCTTATGGTCCTCTACAGATATTGTTCAAATTATGACCCCGGGCCAAAAATGGCCCCGCCCAAGGGCTTATCAGTTTTTCATAGGAAAATCTTTAAAAATCTTCTGTTCTCAACCTGTAAGGCCTACACCTTTGATATTTGGTATGTAGCATGATCTTATAGTCCTCAACAAAAGTGGTTCAAATTATGACCCCCATTATGACTGAAACTGTAAGGCCTAGACCATTGATATTTGGTATGACTAACATGATCTAATGGTCCTCTATAAATAAGTAGCTGTGGCTTGTGGTCCTCTGCCAAGAATGTTTAACTTACGACCCTGACCACTGGGCGAAACTTGGCCCTGCCTCAGGGCTTATCAGTTTTTTAATGGAAAAATATGAACCCCCCACCCCCCCTGGAGTTATCTCAGGTGAGCGCTTCAGGGCCTCATGGCCCTCTTGTATAATAAATGCTAAATATTTTATAATAAATGCTTTATATTTATAATTATTTATAACATTTTATAATAAATTCTTTATACTAAAGAACTAACTTGACATAGTTTTAAAACATTACTTTGACATTGTACATTTTAAAAGTGATTTCCTATAAAAAGCAACTTGAAATATTTCAATAAATGTTTCTTCTACTCCAAGTCATTTTCATTGCATGCTTCTCTGCTAGCATAATAACAAGCAACCCTTCATATATCTAGTTCTCTGTACTAGTAGAATCTCCAAACATTGAAATAGATATTGCAGAGATTGTTTTGTACATTGTGTCAATATTTGAGAGCCGCTGAATTATCTTTTTAAAAGATATTTCTTGTTTGCATTTATAATAACCTTTGCAAACAGTCTGGATCAAGTCTGGATCCAGATGAGATACAAAGTAACTTGGCATCTCATCAGGGTCCAAACTGTCTTTCACTATGACATTTGTTTTTTAAAAGATATGGAAGGAAACAACTTTTGCAGCTCTATTTATCACAATGGCTTCAAATCTACACAATTCTGAAATTTTCAAAGAAACAGGATCTAAAAATAGCCTATGAGGGAATGGGTTAAAAACAGTGTGAACAAACAGACACTAATTCTGAAGCAGACAACTTCACAGAGTTTTGACCAGGAACTTGCCCTCTCAAGTGATTGCATAACAGATGTAGTGCTAGCTCAGAGGAACCTTTATAGTGTAAGTCAATTTTAAAGTATAACCAACAGGGCAGGGCCAATTTTAACCTCAGAACTATGATATTAACCACTGTCAATAAGGTCTACAACAGGGCAGGGCCAATTTTAACCTCAGAACTATGATATTAACCACTGTCAATAAGGTCTACTAAGGTAATCTATACACCAAATATCTAAGCTCTGTGACATGTAGTTTTTGACAAGAATTTTTTTGAAGTTTTCCCCATGCATAACCTAAGTGAGCCCAGCATTCTGCTACTTGTACAGAAAACAACAGTCAGCTAGAGAAAACTGGCCACCCCTGGGACCATAGCGGGGCCAATTTTGACTCAAGGGCCATAATTTATATTTTTGTGGAGGACCTATAGGTGATGTTATGTGCCAAAGATGAAAGCTGAGAACCCTGTAGATTCAGAGGAGAAGACTTTTAAAGGTTCAAATTGTTGACGACTGACGACGCACACCGGACGACGGACGATGCACGCCGACGGACGACGGACATCAGGCAATCACAAAAGCTCACCCTGAGCACTTTGTGCTCTGGTGAGCTAAAAACAAGCAACATATAAAGGCTCCCAATTAGTGTCTACAGTTTAGATTAATCATTGTCAGGTACAACTATAATGTTTACCTACCGCTGATAACTCAGATTTCAAAATTGAAGAAATGGGTTTGTTGTTTCACGATTGTATGGTAAAGTCAATGTAAATGTAGGTCTTACCTTTATTCACTACATCCTCGTCATCAGGGTCATCCACAGGAATATCATCAAGCGATTTTCCACTATACTTGCTGACTGTGCCTTTGTCAAAGGCAGAAAGCAATCGTCCCATCTTCACTACCTGGATTGTTTCCTGCGGTAACCGATAGAAGGATTTGTGAACATCAATGTCATGGCCCATGAACTGAGCCATAACCTCCAAGTCATTCTTAGTCAGATTTAAGATCTGTGAGACTGTTGCAATATGTTTTCTGAGTCGTGTGCTTGTTATATTTTGTGGCATTTTCAATCCTGAACATTCAGCAAATGTTCGAAGTACATCTGAGCTTCTAAGTGGGTTTTTAGATGCAAAATTTGGTCTAGGGAAAACATATATATTCTGTTTGGTAATTCCAGCTTCTTTTCTCCACCGAAGAAGGAGGTCAATGCTTTCCTGCAGTTCTGGAGTAATTAAAACTGGCACTGTTCGACCTTTTTTCCCCCGAATTTCAACCCTAGAAAATGTGTTGCATAGGATTCTTTCAACTGGGGTGAGCGACTCCTCTACCTCATTCAAAGCAGACAATCGACTCACTTTGGCTTTGTAAGCTTCTAATGTTATTCTTTCAGTTTCACCACCCCTTCGCCTGTTGAACATGACCAGGCGTGCAAGGGTTGCTTGATTAAGTAATTCCCAGGACGATTGTGAAAATTCCTGACGAAGACATACTGTCATTGTTTCAGTCTTTTTTCGTAGATAGGCTTGGAGCCTCATTATGTCTTCTGTTAATGGAAGCATTTGCCCTTTATTCAATTTGTCTGCTGTCATAGTTTGCAAAGCTGCACTGGATATTTCATCTGTCCATTCATGTTCCACCAAAGACAAGAAGTCATCTGCTTCTTTGCACTGACCATCATGTCCAGAAATCAATGCTTCTGATTTCTTTATTCGTGTACACTTTTTCAAAAGATGTCCCAATTTCATTGCCAGTGAAGGATTGCAATATCTGTTCAGATCTTGATCATACTTGCATAAGATTCTTGTAGCTTCAATAACAACAAGAAAATTGTCTGGAGAAATGAGATCTTTCAAAGATTGTATATCTGTGTTAAGTTCTTTTGCATGAATCAACAATCTTCCAAGCTCTCTCATCTTTTGACTTATGTAGTTATTTAAGTGAGGCAGATGACCTTGCTTCTGAAACATTTTCTCACCAACTTTCAAAATGAGCCAGTCATTTCTAACAGCAATTGTAACTTCGTCAGATGCCATTTTTTTCAAAACATGTTGTTTCAACCTTGTACTAGCAGTTTCACTTGATGGCAAAAGCAAAGATGCGGTTGCCTGAACTTTTCTACCACTAGGTCGTTCACTTTTTAGGGGACATACTTTTCTGTGTCTCCATAGACTGTTCTTTAAAAAAAAAGCCAAGCAATCCTCACATGGTAAATAGTCATCAGGGTCAGCATTTTCCGGCTTTCTTGACCAGGTGACCAATGTTCCTGTGCCAGATTTTAAAACCTCTATGTTATGCTTGTAGTCTCCTGCATTCCTCAATTTTAAAAGAGCTAAACTCCTTTCATTCGAACTCTTGGGAAAACTGAGAATCTTGCTAACCTCTGCTTCTTTCTTGTGGGGCCCAAAGAAATGCTTAGTAAGATTTGTGGAACTTGTCTCGCAGAAAACACAAAAATGTAGCTTATCCCATACTCTTTTGTTATTTTCATTTTTGTTCCTTTGTGTGTGGTAAGATTTCATAGTACTTGATTTTCCTGAGGAAACGGCATTACCTTGTAATATTATTTTTGACTTTGAGTGCTGATTCTCAGCTTCAGTTGTGTTGTAAAGAACATGTAATTCTGACGAAGTTTCTGGAGTAATCTCAGATTTTTCTGTGGAATCTGACATTTCATTGTCTGTCACATCTGATGAACTTGGTACATAGTCAGGATCTCCATTGTCATCATCATAGTCAGATAAATTCACATCTTCAGTTCCAATCATGGTATGAGCTTTACTGGCTGGAGCTTTGTTCTGGCCACAAAAGGCATGTACAACAGCTACTTTACCTAAAATTATATTGAGTATTAGCATTTTAACATAACTTAAAACTAGAGGTTTTTGTCAAAAAAACCCAGATGTCTCCCCTCTAATAAAAACAATATGTAAAGGGAAATCACTAAAAATGTTATGGTCTTGATGAATGATACTTCCTCTCATTATGCGCTTTCCACACTACATTTTTCAAGAAGAAAAAGATAACAGCTAATACCTCCAAAATTACTGATACCAGATGCAAGGCCCTTGTGCATGACACTTACTTTCATCATGCTCTTTCCAAAAAAAAAAATGTCATTCCAATAGCATCAGTCGAACAGGAGTTATTGATCGGCCAAAAAATGTAACAAAGGGCAATAACTCCAAAACTATTGAAGCCAGAATTATGGCCCTTGTTCATGACACTTTCTCTCATCATGCTCTTTCCATGTATGAAGTTTCAATACGATGGCAAGAGCCATGTAGGAGTTATCGTCCGGACAAGAAAGAATTAAACAAATGTACAAGGGGCAATAACTCTAAATTTATTAAAGCTCGAGTTAAGGATCTAATGCATGACACTTTCTCTTATCATGATCGTTCCATGTATGAAGTTTCACTCCAATGGCATATGGTTTGTGACAAGGAGATTGCACTGAATCGCTCACCTGACTGCCCATGGTTATTTTATATTCAGCTTTCACTGAAGCCATAATAAGAACAAGAGTCACGTGCAGTGCCAACGCTCGTCTGATCTGGTGCTTGTCCAGCTAATTTAAACATTTTTGAAAAAATAAAGCGCCATAACTCCAAATTGTTTAAATCAAGAGTTATGGTTCTTATGTAGGGATATTCCCCTCAATGACATCTACTAGCCTATTAAGTTTCATGTTGATACCTCTTATACTTTTCAAGTAATGCGCTATATTAAAGTTTTTTCACACCGTCACCAACGACACCACCTACAACCCAGTGATCACAATAGCTTGACTTTTCTTCGAAACAAACAAGCTAAATATCTCACCCATCCACTGGCCGCCATGTTTATCAAGCAAGGGAAAACAGTTTTAGAAATCCAATAGAAGGTCACCAATTGACCATTTATGTAAGGTAATTTTCAAACGCAATGGTTTCAAACAAAGAAGATTTTGTGTAAGTTTTCACAATAGCTATCATAGGTAAACTTGCCCCACCCACTGACGGGCATGCTTTTAAGCTACGAAAATTCTTTTATGAAATCTAGAAGAGGGTTACCCATGAATGATTTGTGTAAAAACAAGATGTGTTTGTGAAACACTATGCCCCCTCATATATTTGACCTCTGACCTTGACCTCTGACCTTGACCTTGACATGTCACCCCTCAAAATGTGCAGCCTCATGAGATACACAAGCATGCAAAATATCAAGTCTATATCTCTACTGGTCCAAAAGTTATGGCCAATGTTAAAGTCGGCGATTTGACCCATATATTTGACCTCTGACCTTGAAGGATGACCTTGACACGTCACCCCTCAAAATGTGCGGCTTCATGAGATACATATGTATGCCAAATATCAAGTCTCTATCTTTACTGGCTCAAAAGTTATGACCAATGTTAAAGTTGCTGACAAACAAACAGACAAACAGACAGGGCAAAAACAATATGCCCCCCGACTATCGTCTATGGGGGCATAAAAATCCATTCAGATCACTGTTTCAGACAAGAAGGTTTATTTTAACTTTTCAATATAAGCGATCATAGGTAAAATTGCCCCACCCACTGGCGGCCATGTTTTTTAAGCTACGAAAATTATTTCAAGAGATCTGGTAGACAGTCTCCCAAGAATCATTTGTGTAAAATTATTTTCAATCCTAACAAGTAGTTTCTGACAAGGAGACTTTTTAATCTTTTGCCATACAGCAATATAAGGAAAACTTGCCCGACCCACCGGCGGACACGTTTTTATGCTAAAAAAATAATTTACAAATCTGGTATAGGGTCACTTATGGATCGTTTGTGTAAGAGAAATGCAAATCCGACCAGAGACCTCAGTCAAGACGTTTTAATTTTTACTATATAGCCATATTAGTAAAATCTGTCCCTCCCTTGGGCGGCAGTTTTTTCATAAATACTGTCACAGTTTTAGCTATTTTTGTATAGGGTCACCTAATGATAATTTCCATCAAATTTTGAAACCTGACCATCGGTTTTGGAGATGAACAAATAAGATTTTACGTTTGGATGGATCCAAACTATTTTAGCTATTTTGACAGATAATTGCCCAAAGACCATCCTTGGAAAGTTTCATGACATTTGACCTTGCATAATTTTAGAGATGTGTGAAATAAAATATTGTTAACGGAAGACGCACAACTGACAATGGACACAGGTAGATCACAATAGCTCACCTTGCCAGGGACCTTGGTAGAATATCAAAGCTCTAAGCCATATGGTTTGTGACAAGAAGAATTTTTAAGTATTCTGTAAACACAAGTATCTCTCTATAAAATATGTATATACGCATATAAAGTTCAGGAGCAATGTTTTTAACGAATTGAAATCTCCAGGAACATTCTTGTGAAATAATTTTGAAATCAGATTTTTTGAGGTTTTGACCATATTTGATCAGTCAAATTGACTGAAATTGGCTCAATAGCTCAATATGAACTTTTTTGATTGATTGTGTTGGATTTTCTATTGCTTCAACAGTATTTCAGTAACATCCAGCTATTTCAGTAGTATAGGAAGATGCCAGAACTCCATATTGTGATGCACAGACAAACCACTGTGGTTGGCTAAACTTGTTAAATAGATTCAAAGGGAGGCATTCTGATAGGAAAAGTGAATGACAAGAACTCCAGATTTATAAACAAGAAAGTTGTGTCTGTAAGACACAGTGATGCCCCCGTGTGGGTGTTTGCCTAGCAGCACTTAAAGCTCCTACGTCATTTGACCTTGACCTTAGGCTTGCGGGCAGCATGGTTCGGGCGCGTAATGAAAGTATGGATGGTGTTGAATGTGTATATGCAATTCCATGACAATAGCTATAGCCGTTAGTGAGATATAAGACGAAAAACTGACAACCAACTGCACATAAAATTTCTAAGTCATTTGACCTTGACCTTGGGCTTGTGGGCATCAAGGGTCGGGTGCGTAATGATAGTACGGATGGTATTTAATATGTATATGCAATTCAATGTTAATAGCTACAATAGTTAAGGAGATATAAGACAATGAAAAAACTGTGACAAAAAACTGCACGTAAATGTGACAACCAACTGCACGTAAAAATTCCAAGTCATTTGAACTCGACCTTGGGCTTGCGGATAGCATGGGTGGGTTGTCAAATGATAGTACAGATGGTAATTGATGTGTATGTGAAGTTCCATGTGTATTAAGTGTAGAAATTACTGACTTGTAAATTCTGAAAGGAGGTGATGCAACGAGAGCACAAATGAACACAAAAAGAGAAAATTGCAGACTCGGTTTTATTGAGTCTGTTCATGAACAGTAATTGAAAGTGCAACACTGCTCATGCCCCCTAGCACCGGCTTAAGCGGTATTCAATTTTCAGAACAAGAAGTACTGAAATTCATGAAAAACTGTGATGACCAACCGAACCTAAAAGCATGACACACAGACAGACAGACATAGAGACGAACGGACGGATATGTGCAAAACATAATGCCCCCCTGACTATCGTCAACGGGGGCATAAAAAGTTGAAAACTTACAAAAATCTGAAGATTGAAAACCACGAAAACTATGTAGGCAAAGATTTCTGATAACTTACCTTTCAATAGTCTCTCCATTTGAACTGTGTCCTTTCCATCATTGTCATTCTCTTCATTGCTGTCATTGTCCTCATTGCTGTCTATCTCATCATTGCTGCTTATATCTGAAATGTAATACAAAACTTTGTGTCATGATAGTTATGGAAACCTATGACCTAGAGAGTAGGCAGCCGAGTAATGTGCATGACACTTAATCTTGCTATGTAGAATAATTGTGTGGAGTGTATCAAAATCCATTTATGAGGGGGACACAGCCCAGTAACGAAATTGTGCACAGCATATTCCATGACCGAACTGTGACCTTGACCTTGGGAGTAGGTGGCTCAGTGATGTGCATGTGCTTCAGCCGGTGCTAGGGGACAGTAGTAGAGTTGCAATTTTAATTAAATCTTATTAAGAAATTCAATAAAACCAAGTCTGCAATTTTATATAGTGGAAGTTGTTTTCCTCGCTTTTGCGAGATATACTTTCAACATAATGTTTGTTCTGGAGAATAACTGTTTGAATTTTAATGCATCCTGGACACGAAACTCTGGACCAAACTGTGATTTTTGAAATAGGTGGCTGGGTTATGTGCAAGACACATATTGTTATGGCAAATAACTCTGTTAAGGTAATATAATCAACGCACTGCACATGCAACTCAAGAGGAGTGTTCATTCTTGATACTTTCAATTTAAATTTTACAATGACTAGAAACGTGTTTGTAAAACACGGATGCCCTTATGTGCTTGACTATAATACAAACACATTATCAGTATATAACTGACCTAACCTAGGTCACAGAGGTAAAGGTCAAAAGCCAAGATCAAAACTTCTACCAAATTACTTCAAAATCCATTGATGTTTGTAGGAGTTACAGAGCAAACACGACACAATTTCCATTTTTACATTTGACACCAAACTGTGACCTTGACCTTTAAAATACGAACCTGCATCTTAATTGTGACACATCGTGCCAATGTGTTGAACATTTCTACCAAGTTGCTTCAAATTCATTGATTTATGTAGGAGTGACAGAGCAGACAAGACAAAATGTTCCACTATTTGACCTTTTACACCAAACTGACCTTGACCTTTGAGATGGGAAAGGAACCCGTGTATTAATCGCGACACATCGTCTCAATGTGGTGAATATTTCTACCAAGTTACTTCAAATCTATTGATGTATGTAGAGTTACAGAGCGGACACTATGAAGGACAGACACTCAGACAGAGACACTCCAGATGCCGGACAGTGCGATTACTATATGATTCGGAGTACTTCCCAAATTGGGGGCTTAAAAAGAATATTTCATATATATGAGACGTCGTAATATTTAGACACTTAGTAACTTGTTTGCTGATTAAGTTCGACAGTTTTGCACACAAACTTGTGGCCTTGCCTTGAAATAATGATGAAGTAAAATTCAACATCTGGCACAGGTTTGGAGATATGGAATAGAAACCAACAGCGTGTTTAATTGGAGCTCACCTTTTGAAGATGGATACATCCATTTAAATGATCTTCCACCAACATCAAAAACATCATTGTTCTGTAGGTATTTTATGTCCTTGGTCTGAGTTGGAGTCAGAAATGCCTGTTTTGAATAAAAATCATAGCACTCTCTGGTTAAACGGAACTAAGAAAAAACATTGCATTTAATGGAAAAATAATGAACAAACTGAATGTTGCTTTAAAAGTTAATGTAACTCTTAACCTTTTCCCTCATATAAACTTGTTTTTACACATTTGCAAAAAGAGTAGACCCAGATCAGAAGAGATCAGAAGGCTCCTATAGGAACCGTCTGACCAGGGTCCGCTCTGTTTGCTAATGGAATTTAAAAGATTTGTTTCTTTACTTTCAAAAATGGCTACACTATTTTACCTTCTATATGTCATTGTAACTCTATTTCCAT
The DNA here is from genome assembly GCA_963576725.1 of Azorinus chamasolen. NCBI lineage: Eukaryota > Metazoa > Mollusca > Bivalvia > Cardiida > Solecurtidae > Azorinus > Azorinus chamasolen. The sequence goes on from OY755252.1 coordinate 26,093,433, forward strand.
GATTTTTCAGGTAGGTATTGAAATTTTGAATAAACATAGAAAGGGGAAAGGGTTTAAATGAACCCTCTCTCACTAATAAAGCAAGCAATATGTACATATTTTAACAATATTTCACTTTCATATCTGCTTTACAACATAACATCATCCTGCACTATAGCACCTTCAAGCATTATGACTTATGTTATTTCCGTTCTAACTTGTCTATTCCCCAAATGAAGCCTTCCTGGTGAAACCTGGCAAATAAACTTTAAAACCAAGGGGGAGACCAAGAAAGTCATGGTCAGACTGTGTCAAGGCTGATATGGATGCAAGTAGCCTTGATAATATAAGTCCACTAAACAGAACTGCATGGAGATCATGTGTTAGACCTACTAGCCGCCTGCTACCTAATCCAGCTGCTGGGACACCAGCAGTAGATGAACAAATAAAATGTCAAGTCAAAGGTTAAAACATTTCAATCTTGTTTAGTGGTATTTCACCATTTTTTTTTTGAGCTGCACTATACTCCAAATAACTTCACACCTGCTCTGGCTCCAATCTGTACTTACAAGTTGACAGTGCCTACTTACTTGCAAATTTGATGTAACAATTTAATGAAATAATCACTTTACCTACTGACATCTGAAGTTAGTAGATAAGGTTTACACACTATAAATTTAAATGCTTTTAGGACACACTATTTTAATAATTATGTTGTCACTATTAGAATGGCATCACTGATTACTAAAACTACTTTTAACAAGAGGGCCAAGATGGCCCTTAATCGCTCACCTGATTACCATAGATTTAAGATTTTTGCAGGGTAGCCCATGGGTAGGGTCAATATTGAACTTAGGGATAATATATGAACAATGTTGATAGTGGATCATGAGCAGTGGATCATGAGCAGTGGTTCTGCATAACAAGATTTTCAAAGATTTAGTATATTGATTTTATCAAGACAATGATTCTGACCAATGAAGATTGCGCTAAAAATATGCTCTCTAAAGTATTTTTCTAAGATTTGACCTAGTGACCTACTTTCTATTCCCACCCAACTCATGATCACACTCAACCTTGATATCACCAAGACAAACACTCTGTGCAAGTTTGAGGAAGACTGGGCTAAAAATGTGGCCACTGTAGTGTAAACTAGATTCCTCTAAGATATGACCCAGTGACCTACTTTTTGACCTCACATAACCCACTTTCAAATTTGTCCAAGATTTTATTAGGACAATCATTCTGACCAATTTTCATGAAGATTTGGCTATAAATGTGACATCTAGGGTGTTCATAAGGTTTTCGTACTATTTGACCTAGTGACCTAGTTTTTAACCCAACATAACCCACTTTCAATCTCGTTTGAGATTTTATCAAGACAATCATTATGACTAAGTTTTATGAAGATTGGACTAAAATTGTGACCACTAGAGTGTTCACAAGGTTTTTTTACTGTTTGACCTAGTGACCTAGTTTTTAACTCCACTTGACCTACTTTCAAACTAGTCCGAGATTTTATCAAGACATTCATTCTGACCAAGTTTCATGAAAATTGGACTAAAATTTCGACCACTAGAGTGTTCACAAGGTTTTTCTACTGTTTGACCTAGTGACCTAGTTTTTAACTCCACTTGACCCACTTTCGAACTCGTCCGAGATTTTATTAAGACATTCATTCTGACCTAGTTTCATGAAGATTGGACTAAAATTGTGACTATTAGAGTGTTCACAAGGTTTTTCTACCGTTTGACCTAGTGACCTAGGTTTTTACCCCACATAACCCATTTTTCAAACTCCTCCGAAATTTTATCAAGACAATCATTCTGACCAAGTTTCATGAAAATTGGGCTAAAATGTGACCTGTAGAGGGTTCACAAGGTTTTCCTACTATTTGACCTAGTGACCTAGTTTTTAACCCAACTTGACCCACTTTCGAACTCGTCCGAGATTTTATCAAGACATTCATTCTGACCAAGTTTCATGAAGATTAGACAACAATTGTGACCACTAGAGTGTTCACAAGCAAATTGTTGACGACACACGACGCACACCGCACGACGGACGACGGACATTCAAGTCTCCCAAAAGCTCACCCTGAGCTTTGCTCAGGTGAGCTAAAAACCGAAATACATTATTAACAGATTTAAATATAACATAAGTTCAACTCTACCTGGCCTAACTGATTTACTTGAATCAGAATTTCGTGTGTGCCAGCTTTCTTTACAATTATGTCATTTGTGCTTGCACTAGAAGTAAAAAAACAATATAGGTATGTGAAATACTATGACATACATCAAGTGATACACATGCAAAATACGAAATCCATGTCTCATACAATTCACAAGTTGTAGTAAAGTTTAAGTTTACACAGACAGACAGACTAAAAACAAAATGACCCAATCCTTCAACCCCCAGTTTAACAAGAGCTGTCCGCAGACAGTGCGCTCCACTTTCTTTAGTGCTGGATAGTGTAGTGGAAATCTAAGTCAGAAAGGGGAGATAACTATAGGAAAATTTATTTTAGTGTTACCTGCCCTTGTGAAAGGGTCCCCCTTGTAATAGTTGACCTGTATACCAAAGTTTAACCAAGTATCTTGGACAGTTTCTGAGACATAGACCTGAACATAAAACTTAACCTACAATGAAAATTCTAAAGTCGAAAAAGGGGCATAACCATGGCAAAATTAATTTTAGGGTTACCTACCCTTATGAAATGGGTTCCCCATGTGATAGTAAACATACATATCAAATATGAACCAAATATCTTCGATGGTTTCTGAGAAAAGGGACCTTATTAAAAAGGTTAACCAACGCCGACGCCGACACCGACGAGAGGGTCATGACAATAGCTCCACTTTTTGAAAAAGTGGAGCTAAAAAGCATTTATCCAATGAACAAGCTTAACTCGTTGAGCCCTAGCGACGAATATACTTGTCATTTTCAAACAAGAGTTCACTTGTCCTATGCAACCAATTTAGATCCAGATCAGAGGGCTCCTTAAGCCGTCTGATCAGGGTTTGCACTGTTTGTCATTTTGCAATATATGGCAAAATATAACCCTAATTAGCCAAACAAATGACAAGACTAAATTTAAAATTGGAATAGTCCATTCAGTGGTGAATGATTTATGACTTAAATATGTTTAATACAGAGACCTACATAACAAGTATTGGGGATTTCTTAGCTTCATGCTAAATCTCATAGCCCCTCTTTTATCGGTGTAAGTGAGAGACACTTGATTAAGCAATGAACATCTCAAGATGTGGTGAGTTAACTAGTTTCCGATCACTGTTGAGTAGGTCTCTGGTCTGTAGGACGCAGATTCCCCACCATCTTTAAATCTGGTAGTCAAAGTCACATAGCCAAGCGAATGACCTCTAATCAATTTTCAGTCGGCAAAATCATATATGAGCCAAAGTGAACAACTGAAAATTCATACTGAAAAGGTTAAGTTTCATTTCTTAATTTCAAATTCTTTCTCAGTTGCATCTGAAATGAGATTTTTAAATTTTAACATAACATTGTTTCCATTTGTTAGAATAACCATATTTCATCAAAAATGGTAGTAATTTGCATGATTTGTGTCAAACTGCACAATTTGTACCATCATCAGTGTTAAGATTTTCAGATGTTCAAATACCCTACTTCCTCTGGGAATTATGACTAAACAACAATCCAGGCAAAATTTTAAACTGCAGAATGCATTATTGAATGTCTGAAATACAGTAAGCTTGACTGTATCCAATATTTCAGTATGACAACTGCTGACCATCACTGTAAAATTTCCAATCTTTTTTTTAACAGAGAAGACATAAATCAGTTGCCTTGAATTCTGAACGGAGGTGATCCGCCGAGAGCAAAATTGCAACACAAAAAGAGAACAATGCAGACTCGGTTTTATAGGTACAGTCAAGTTCTATTTATAGTAACAGTGAACTAGTTTTTTAACCCAGTGGGGCCAACATGGGAATTCACACAAGTGATTTTTGTGAGCATGTGTGTGAAGTTTCGTGAAAATCGGATTAGGAATGATGACTGTAGAACTGTGACACTGTTAGATTCAGTCAAGTTTCATTTTTAGTAACAGTGACCTACTTTTTGACCTCGAAGTGGTCAGAGGCAGGTCTGGGTCTACATGTTTCCTAGTGATTTGAAAACAAAGCAGCAGTCAAATGTTAATAAGCCCTCTGCAATAAAAAGTGCCCTTCATCAACACTACCCATTTCATATCGTGGCTGGAGCACTGTATTCTGCACAGGATTTTCCCCAGGTATTTAAGGCTTGTCACAAGCAACATGCCCTTTTGCCAAAATATTCTCTTGCAACGTGCTTTACGTTTTAACATTCTAAATGCCCAAATTCATAATAACTATAAAAGTATGTGTTATTTATTACCAGATGTGTATGAAAACATTTTCAATTTGATAAAATAATGCCTATTTATGGATAAATTGTTTTATTCGTTTTATTGAAACCAGATTTACGCGGCGGATACAACATGCCTTCATAAATTTCTGGGGAAAACCCTGACTGATAGATATATTTAGTTCAAGGCAAACTGTTTTCCGCTTGAACTTGACATTATTGTTAGTTCATAATTATATTCAACAAAACCTTGAAGCTCCCTCTTACCTGCCAATTGACAAAACTGTTGAAGTCATAGGAAAGGTAGCAAATTCTCGGCCTGATTTCAATGCAAAAACGAATCCCCAAAACCTGGAATCTGAAGTAAAAAATTAATATTCTTCATTGAAAGTGTTTATAAACTCGTTCATAAGGCATATTACAAATTTTATAGATGGTGCTTTCCATGACAATGTTTTGACACTACCATCACGTGTAACAAGTGTACAGCTGTGATCAGAACTTTAATAGTGCAATTTTTATTTCGTATTTTCATATAGATCTGACAGAAGTAGAAAACTGGCTATGTTATGAATGAATTCGTGGCGACTCTGGCCCAGTCATGTTTTAGGAACATATGCAGTAAAGTCTCTCCAATATGAACATTCATTGAAGATGTGTGAAAATCTCTAACAGCAGTTTCTGCGTAATACAGAACCACATAAATTCAATAGGACCTATCTGAATAACTTCAATCCTGAAATAAAACCTTCAATCATCTAAATGGTTTGATGTTCTAAAATAAAACAGAAATAGTAAATTTTAGAGTTTTACATCTGCGAGTTTTACAAACCAGTTCTGACAGTGTATCTAAACTATCTATTCATTGTTGCCAGTATTACACTGGAGTTAATCGACATGTGGTTTTGGGAACATGTCAACACAAAAGATTATGCCCACCTAAGGGCGATTACAGGTTGATACATGATACTAAATTTGGTTACTCATGTAAGACTAAATACTACATTTGGTTACTCGTATTAGACTAAATAGGGGCCTTAACAAATTTTATCCCTAGATAATATCAGTTGTTTGTTTTGCAAAATCATAAGCGGTTACCATATTCGTAAGCTGTTAACCTGTAACATTCCTATTATCAAATAAATATATATTATTCTTGTACTGTCAAAAGTAATCGGCAAGTTTCGATAGGCCTTCTGATGCATCTAAAGCAGATGACTACTGAAAACATGGTAGGAAAAGCAGCCTTTGCTTGTAATGAGCAAATAGCTATCATCTTAAAAACAATTCAAATACAGTAAAACCCTGCTAATGCAACCACTTAAAAGAGGTATAATTATGGATGCTATATGCAGGTGGTAGCTTTATGCAGGACAAAAGTAATGCAGATAACTCCTAGAGGACTTTGTGCATAACATTTACCATACATTAAGCAACTGATACCTGCTTACAAAGAGACCTATGTCGATTCATTAAGTGGTGGCATTAGAGGGGTTGTACTGTATAGCTTTTCCCTTTTGCCTACATATTCAACATTTTTGTCATGTGTCATGGATTCTTTCCATGTGGTTAGTCTTAACAACAGCACAATTATTGATATTAAATGTATTGATTTCTATCATTAGTTTCAGCAAAATTTACCTACAGTGTTGGTATAAGACTTGGGTGTGTTCTGATTTACCACAAAATACTTGTTTTATGGTTTCTTTGTAGAATGTTCTGTACACTTATCTTTAAAGATTAACCTCAGCATATTGCTTTACTACAAACAGGCAAAACACTTTTAAATGTGAAATGACCAGAATAGATCGTGATCAACCTGCATTTTCATGCATCTGATCTGGATAAACAATAGATCACTTTTAATTTCTTTAAAGTTATTTTATCAAGAATTTAACTCTAGATTTTGATCAGCCTGCACAAATGTGCAGACAGATCTGAATGTTTGATGTTCCCATTGGCATCAAAAGGTGTCTCTAAGGGATAAATGGTTATTATACTTATATGACATATGTCAGACTTGTTCAGTCCAATTTCACACAACGTTTGTATTTCACTTGTATGTGTTCCAAGTGGTTTAACCTCAGAATGTTGGTACATCTATACCATTTGGGTGTGTTGAGTGTTTTACCTCAGAATGTTGGTCAATCATTTGGTCCAGTTGAGTGATTTACCTCAAAATGTTTGTACACTTGTCCGTTACCTTCAGTGATAAATCTCAAAGCATTTCTATGTTACAAACTGATGAAACACTTTTAAGCGTTGTATTGATTTAAAGTTCATACCTCTAAATGGCAGGTCCATGTCATGTGTTTCAGCTGTTGTCATTAGTTGATTAAGGTTTGAGGAACTTGAAGGTCTTGGTAGAGTATGAGACAAATCTGAAGGTGATGTCATGCGACTGCGCTTCACCTGGTTGGAGACCATGGTCTCTTCTCCCTCTTCTTGGATGTCCAGTTCTGAAAAATAATTTATAAGGACTCATAAGTTAAGGGCTTGTTTAACGCATCAGTAGATCGCGATTCCTTCGGATCTTAGATGATCAGCATAGATCCAGATCAACCTGCACTTTCATGCATCTGACCGGGATAAACAATGTTCACTTATAAGTTCTATAAGGTTATTTTTAATCAAGAATTAACCTCTAGATACTGACCAGACTGCACAAATGTGCAGACAGATCTGAATCTATGATGTTCCCATTGGCATCAAAAGGTGTCTCTAAGGGATAAATGGTTATTATACTTATATGACATATGTCAGACTTGTTCAGTCCAATTTCACACGACGTTTGTATTTCACTTGTATGTGTTCCAAGTGGTTTAACCTCAGAATGTTGGTACATCTATACCATTTGGGCGTGTTGAGTGTTTTACCTCAGAATTTTGGTCAATCATTTGGTCCAGTTGAGTGATTTACCTCAAAATGTTTGTACACTTGTCCGTTACCTTCAGTGATAAATCTCAAAGCATTTCTATGTTACAAACTGGTGAAACACTTTTAAGCGTTGTATTGATTTAAAGTTCATACCTCTAAATGGCAGGTCCATGTCATGTGTTTCAGCTGTTGTCATTAGTTGATTAAGGTTTGAGGAACTTGAAGGTCTTGGTAGAGTATGAGACAAATCTGAAGGTGATGTCATGTGACTGCGCTCCACCTGGTTGGAGACCATGGTCTCTTCTCCCTCTTCTTGGATGTCCAGTTCTGAAAAATAATTTATAAGGACTCATAAGTTAAGGGCTTGTTTAACGCATCAGTAGATCGCGATTCCTTCGGATCTTAGATGATCAGCATAGATCCAGATCAACCTGCACTTTCATGCATCTGACCGGGATAAACAATGTTCACTTATAAGTTCTATAAGGTTATTTATAATCAAGAATTAACCTCTAGATACTGACCAGACTGCACAAATGTGCAGACAGATCTGAATCTATGATGTTCCCATTGGCATCAAAAGGTGTCTCTAAGGGATAAATGGTTATTATACTTATATGACATATGTCAGACTTGTTCAGTCCAATTTCACACGACGTTTGTATTTCACTTGTATGTGTTCCAAGTGGTTTAACCTCAGAATGTTGGTACATCTATACCATTTGGGCGTGTGGAGTGTTTTACCTCAGAATGTTGGTCAATCATTTGGTCCAGTTGAGTGATTTACCTCAAAATGTTTGTACACTTGTCCGTTACCTTCAGTGATAAATCTCAAAGCATTTCTATGTTACAAACTGGTGAAACACTTTTAAGCGTTGTATTGATTTAAAGTTCATACTTCTAAATGGCAGGTCCATGTCATGTGTTTCAGCTGTTGTCATTAGTTGATTGAGGTTTGAGGAACTTGAAGGTCTTGGTAGAGTATGAGACAAATCTGAAGGTGATGTCATGTGACTGCGCTCCACCTGGTTGGAGACCATGGTCTCTTCTCCCTCTTCTTGGATGTCCAGTTCTGAAAAATAATTTATAAGGACTCATAAGTTAAGGGCTTGTTTAACGCATCAGTAGATCGCGATTCCTTCGGATCTTAGATGATCAGCATAGATCCAGATCAACCTGCACTTTCATGCATCTGACCGGGATAAACAATGTTCACTTATAAGTTCTATAAGGTTATTTTTAATCAAGAATTAACCTCTAGATACTGACCAGACTGCACAAATGTGCAGACAGATCTGAATCTATGATGTTCCCATTGGCATCAAAAGGTGTCTCTAAGGGATAAATGGTTATTATACTTATATGACATATGTCAGACTTGTTCAGTCCAATTTCACACAACGTTTGTATTTCACTTGTATGTGTTCCAAGTGGTTTAACCTCAGAATGTTGGTACATCTATACCATTTGGGCGTGTTGAGTGTTTTACCTCAGAATGTTGGTCAATCATTTGGTCGAGTTGAGTGATTTACCTCAAAATGTTTGTACACTTGTCTGTTACCTTCAGTGATAAATCTCGAAGCATTTCTATGTTACAAACTGGTGAAACACTTTTAAGCGTTGTATTGATTTAAAGTTCATACCTCTAAATGGCAGGTCCATGTCATGTGTTTTAGCTGTTGTCATCCGTTGGTTAAGGTTTGAGGAACTTGAAGGTCTTGGTAGAGTATGAGACAAATCTGAAGGTGATGTCATGTGACTGCGCTCCACCTGGTTGGAGTCCATGGTCTCCTCTCCCTCTTCTTGGATGTCCAGTTCTGAAAAATAATTTATAAGGACTCATAAGTTAAGGGCTTGTTTAACGCATCAGTAGATCGCGATTCCTTCGGATCTTAGATGATCAGCATAGATCCAGATCAACCTACACTTTCATGCATCTGACCGGGATAAACAATGTTCACTTATAAGTTCTATAAGGTTATTTTTAATCAAGAATTAACCTCTAGATACTGACCAGACTGCACAAATGTGCAGACAGATCTGAATCTATGATGTTCCCATTGGCATCAAAAGGTGTCTCTAAGGGATAAATGGTTATTATACTTATATGACATATGTCAGACTTGTTCAGTCCAATTTCACACAACGTTTGTATTTCACTTGTATGTGTTCCAAGTGGTTTAACCTCAGAATGTTGGTACATCTATACCATTTGGGCGTGTTGAGTGTTTTACCTCAGAATGTTGGTCAATCATTTGGTCCAGTTGAGTGATTTACCTCAAACTGTTTGTACACTTGTCCGTTACCTTCAGTGATAAATCTCAAAGCATTTCTATGTTACAAACTGGTGAAACACTTTTAAGCGTTGTAATGATTTAAAGTTCATACCTCTAAATGGCAGGTCCATGTCATGTGTTTCAGCTGTTGTCATTAGTTGATTAAGGTTTGAGGAACTTGAAGGTCTTGGTAGAGTATGAGACAAATCTGAAGGTGATGTCATGTGACTGCGCTCCACCTGGTTGGAGACCATGGTCTCTTCTCCCTCTTCTTGGATGTCCAGTTCTGAAAAATAATTTATAAGGACTCATAAGTTAAGGGCTTGTTTAACGCATCAGTAGATCGCGATTCCTTCGGATCTTAGATGATCAGCATAGATCCAGATCAACCTGCACTTTCATGCATCTGACCGGGATAAACAATGTTCACTTATAAGTTCTATAAGGTTATTTTTAATCAAGAATTAACCTCTAGATACTGACCAGACTGCACAAATGTGCAGACAGATCTGAATCTATGATGTTCCCATTGGCATCAAAAGGTGTCTCTAAGGGATAAATGGTTATTATACTTATATGACATATGTCAGACTTGTTCAGTCCAATTTCACACAACGTTTGTATTTCACTTGTATGTGTTCCAAGTGGTTTAACCTCAGAATGTTGGTACATCTATACCATTTGGGCGTGTTGAGTGTTTTACCTCAGAATGTTGGTCAATCATTTGGTCGAGTTGAGTGATTTACCTCAAAATGTTTGTACACTTGTCTGTTACCTTCAGTGATAAATCTCAAAGCATTTCTATGTTACAAACTGGTGAAACCCTTTTAAGCGTTGTATTGATTTAAAGTTCATACCTTTAAATGGCAGGTCCATGTCATGTGTTTCAGCTGTTGTCATCCGTTGGTTAAGGTTTGAGGAACTTGAAGGTCTTGGTAGAGTATGAGACAAATCTGAAGGTGATGTCATGTGACTGCGCTCCACCTGGTTGGAGTCCATGGTCTCCTCTCCCTCTTCTTGGATGTCCAGTTCTGAAAAATAATTTATAAGGACTCATAAGTTAAGGGCTTGTTTAACGCATCAGTAGATCGCGATTCCTTCGGATCTTAGATGATCAGCATAGATCCAGATCAACCTGCACTTTCATGCATCTGACCGGGATAAACAATGTTCACTTATAAGTTCTATAAGGTTATTTATAATCAAGAATTAACCTCTAGATACTGACCAGACTGCACAAATGTGCAGACAGATCTGAATCTATGATGTTCCCATTGGCATCAAAAGGTGTCTCTAAGGGATAAATGGTTATTATACTTATATGACATATGTCAGACTTGTTCAGTCCAATTTCACACGACGTTTGTATTTCACTTGTATGTGTTCCAAGTGGTTTAACCTCAGAATGTTGGTACATCTATACCATTTGGGCGTGTTGAGTGTTTTACCTCAGAATGTTGGTCAATCATTTGGTCCAGTTGAGTGATTTACCTCAAAATGTTTGTACACTTGTCCGTTACCTTCAGTGATAAATCTCAAAGCATTTCTATGTTACAAACTGGTGAAACACTTTTAAGCGTTGTATTGATTTAAAGTTCATACCTCTAAATGGCAGGTCCATGTCATGTGTTTCAGCTGTTGTCATTAGTTGATTAAGGTTTGAGGAACTTGAAGGTCTTGGTAGAGTATGAGACAAATCTGAAGGTGATGTCATGTGACTGCGCTCCACCTGGTTGGAGACCATGGTCTCTTCTCCCTCTTCTTGGATGTCCAGTTCTGAAAAATAATTTATAAGGACTCATAAGTTAAGGGCTTGTTTAACGCATCAGTAGATCGCGATTCCTTCGGATCTTAGATGATCAGCATAGATCCAGATCAACCTGCACTTTCATGCATCTGACCGGGATAAACAATGTTCACTTATAAGTTCTATAAGGTTATTTTTAATCAAGAATTAACCTCTAGATACTGACCAGACTGCACAAATGTGCAGACAGATCTGAATCTATGATGTTCTCATTGGCATCAAAAGGTGTCTCTAAGGGATAAATGGTTATTATACTTATATGACATATGTCAGACTTGTTCAGTCCAATTTCACACGACGTTTGTATTTCACTTGTATGTGTTCCAAGTGGTTTAACCTCAGAATGTTGGTACATCTATACCATTTGGGCGTGTGGAGTGTTTTACCTCAGAATGTTGGTCAATCATTTGGTCCAGTTGAGTGATTTACCTCAAAATGTTTGCACACTTGTCCGTTACCTTCAGTGATAAATCTCAAAGCATTTCTATGTTACAAACTGGTGAAACACTTTTAAGCGTTGTAATGATTTAAAGTTCATACCTCTTAATGGCAGGTCCATGTCATGTGTTTCAGCTGTTGTCATTAGTTGATTAAGGTTTGAGGAACTTGAAGGTCTTGGTAGAGTATGAGACAAATCTGAAGGTGATGTCATGTGACTGCGCTCCACCTGGTTGGAGACCATGGTCTCTTCTCCCTCTTCTTGGATGTCCAGTTCTGAAAAATAATTTATAAGGACTCATAAGTTAAGGGCTTGTTTAACGCATCAGTAGATCGCGATTCCTTCGGATCTTAGATGATCAGCATAGATCCAGATCAACCTGCACTTTCATGCATCTGACCGGGATAAACAATGTTCACTTATAAGTTCTATAAGGTTATTTTTAATCAAGAATTAACCTCTAGATACTGACCAGACTGCACAAATGTGCAGACAGATCTGAATCTATGATGTTCCCATTGGCATCAAAAGGTGTCTCTAAGGGATAAATGGTTATTATACTTATATGACATATGTCAGACTTGTTCAGTCCAATTTCACACAACGTTTGTATTTCACTTGTATGTGTTCCAAGTGGTTTAACCTCAGACTGTTGTTGGTACATCTATACCATTTGGGCGTGTTGAGTGTTTTACCTCAGAATGTTGGTCAATCATTTGGTCGAGTTGAGTGATTTACCTCAAAATGTTTGTACACTTGTCTGTTACCTTCAGTGATAAATCTCGAAGCATTTCTATGTTACAAACTGGTGAAACACTTTTAAGCGTTGTATTGATTTAAAGTTCATACCTTTAAATGGCAGGTCCATGTCATGTGTTTTAGCTGTTGTCATCCGTTGGTTAAGGTTTGAGGAACTTGAAGGTCTTGGTAGAGTATGAGACAAATCTGAAGGTGATGTCATGTGACTGCGCTCCACCTGGTTGGAGTCCATGGTCTCCTCTCCCTCTTCTTGGATGTCCAGTTCTGAAAAATAATTTATAAGGACTCATAAGTTAAGGGCTTGTTTAACGCATCAGTAGATCGCGATTCCTTCGGATCTTAGATGATCAGCATAGATCCAGATCAACCTGCACTTTCATGCATCTGACCGGGATAAACAATGTTCACTTATAAGTTCTACAAGGTTATTTTTAATCAAGAATTAACCTCTAGATACTGACCAGCCTGCACAAATGTGCAGACAGATCTGAATCTATGATGTTCCCATTGGCATCAAAAGGTATCTCTTAGGAGTAAAGGGTTTTATGACAAATGTGACCCCAAGTGACTTTTGTCATTAACCATTCCTAGGCGGTACTTCCATCTTCCTCCTATTGTATGTTTGTTTTTTCTTTGTGCGTCTCTTGATGTTTTTAGTTATGTACATTTGCTGTTTCCTTGAGTTGCTGTTCGGGCGACTGTTTGTTCTGTATGTGGTGTTTCCTGCATGACTCATTTTTGTACTTGTTCGGTCTCATTTCACACAATGTTAGAATTTCACTTGAGTGTGTCGAGTGATTTTACCTCAGAATGTTGGTCAACCATTTGATCGTGTTGAGTAATTTACCTCAAAATGTTTTATACATTTGTCAGTTATCTTCAGTGATTAATCTCAAAGCGTTTCTATGTTACAAACAGGCAAAAGACTTAAATGCTATACAGTAAAACCTCTCTTAACTGGACGTTAAATTCAGTATAACTATAGGTCTTGAAGACAGGCGACAGCTTAATCAAGGGTGGAAATCATGAACAAATGAAAAAGGGGGGGGAGGGGGGAGCAGGAAGGCAGTTTAAAAATAGCTATGCATGGATGGGTTTTGCTGCAAAAATGGTACTTATTGGTTTGTGCATTAGTAAAAAACTTTTATGGGTGGGTTGCCGAATTTGAAAGTGCCTTCCTGCATTCCATGCACATTTAAATGGAACAGCGCTGAGTAATTTTACCTCAGAATGTTGGTTAACCATTTGGTCGTGTTGAGTGATTGACCTCAAAATGTTTGTACACTTGTCAGTTATCTTCAGTGATTGATCTCAGACTGTTTCTATGTTTATTTTTGGATCCATTTAACATTGTCAGATTATTTCTTGTCAAACACACGCAATTAAAACTCATATTGGAAGTTTGAACAAACACTGCATAATACGAACGTTTTGATTGGCTGCAGGACAAGAGTCTCGTTATTCGAGTAGCTGAAACGAAAACTCGCTGCTGATTTAATAAACGTGGATTTACTTGGAATAGTAAAATAATATATTGGAGAATAATAATGTCACGGATGAATGGCTAACCCCCCCCCCAATTTCTTATTTGATTTACGACCTCAAAAACAGCCCCGAGTAAATATCTCACACAGCAAATTATTATTAAATACATGAAGAGTAAACAAATACAAGAACATTTTACAACCAAACTAGTGCAGACTTGAAGAAAACTATTTTGTCTTGCGCATGTTCACTAGACAAGTGAACTCGTTGCCGTAAAGAGACTGACTAGTATATGGCGTTCCGAACGCCATAACAGGGCATACATTGGGCGGGCCAATTTTGACCCCAGTGGTATAATTTATATTACTTTTGTAGAGGACCTGATTATGATGCTATGTGCCAAATATGAAAGCTGAGAAACTTCCAGTTTCAAAGGAGAAGATTTTCTCTATTTGTTTCTATTGAAAACAAGGCACCCCTGGGGCGGTGTCAATTCTGACCCCAGGGGCATAATTTATATATAATATATATGTGCCAAAGATAAAAGCTTAGAACCCTGTAGATTCAGAGGAGAAGATTTTAAAAGGTTCAAATTGTTGAACACGACGGACATCAGGCGATCACAAAAGCTCACCCTGAGCACTTTGTGCTCTGGTGAGCTAAAATGTCTCATGGATCATAATTCTCAAATAACACATTGACGTGGACAGCGAAAAGTGTAAGCCAAGGGTGGATGTCTGTTGAAGGGAAAATTATAATGTGGAGAGGTAGAATACAGTAAAAGCTCTCTGAGCCGGACACTCTTTGGAAAATATTGTAGACCACAAAAGACACATCACTACTTAATCCAGGATATGAGACCGAAAATATCAATTTTTAAGTGTTAAGTGTCGGTTTAGAGCTGTTCCACTGTAAATGGACCTACATCAAGTTCTCATTGTGCCCAATTTCAAAGGTGGAGGCATAATAAGGCAAACAAGAGTGCCATGATGGCCCTCATATCGCTCACCAGAAGAAGATTTTCAAAGTTTCCACTATATGTTTGTATAGAAAACTGGCATCTCCTGAGGCGGGGTCAATTTTGACTCCAGGGGCATAATTTATACAGCTTTTGTAGAGGACCTGAACATGATGCTATGTGCCAAACAAGAGTACCGCATACGGTACATAATACGCCCACTTGCAAACTTTCCCTGATTCAACATGCCTTATATGTGTTGACATTTTCTAATCTGTGCTTCAGATCTTGATTTCCATATTAAGGTGATACTATTTTTTTTTTAAAAAAAACGAAGTGAATATCTTATTAAACAAGAGGGCCAGAATGGCCCTGACATCGCTCACCAGACAATCAGAGGAGAAGATTTTCAAAGTTTTCACATATGTTTCTATTGAAAACTTAACACCCCAGGGGCGGTGCCAAGTTTGACCCCCAGGGACACAATTTATATAACTTTTGTAGAGGACCTGAACATGATGCTGAAAGAATGTAGTGAAAGAATGGATAGAGCATAGACCACTGGAACTTGTATTAATTCTTTGGATGCTAGAGGCGGATTCTCCCACCACTAATGACCTATGCAAACAGTTTGGATCCAGATCAGGGCCCACATAATGTGGGGCCTGATCTGATATCCAAACTGTTTGTAAATGAGACTGAACTTCTGAAAAACTTTGAAAGAAAGTGTGTAGTGGGATTCTCCCACCACTAATGACCTATGCAAACAGTTTGGATCCAGATCAGGGCCAATATAATGTGGGGCCTGATCTGTTATCCAAACTGTTTGTCAATGAGACTGAACTTCTGAAAAACTTAGAAAGAAATTGTGTAGTACAGATAACTTATGAATATGCTGCAGACAACTATTTAGCAGATGACAAAATTAAGCAGCATGCAAAGAGTTAAGCTGAAATTGACAACAGATATGCTCTATATTGATATCTGGTAGCTTAATGTAGGGCATAGGTATGAAAAAAAAAAAACTTTAAGAGTGTTCTGCATATTGAGATCTATCCACAGTTTTCTCAATCTTAAATGAGTGTGTGTTATTTGTCTAAACACAATTTCTTCTCTACTGATCAGGCTAAGGGTGATTATATAAGAAATCACTCTGACTGGTCTGAGCTCTGCAGGCTGATATATTAAGGAGAAACCTTTAGGCTGTCGTTTATGATGTGAAGAAGACTGTACACACAGGGTAGGGCCAATTTTAACCCAAGAACTATGATACTTATAAAACCCATAAAGTTATGCTAAGTAAATCTATACACCAAATATCTAAGCTCTGGGACATGTAGTTTCTGACAAGAATATTTTTAAAGTTTTTCCTATGCATAACTAGTGATCCCATGGGCTGTTTATGTAGTCAGCTACAAACTAGAACTGTAAGCCACAGGCTAACGAATACCCCCCACCTGGCTGCTTGTCAGAACACCTATCATCAATCGTTGAACATATGTACATACAGAAACATGAAGAGATTTATAAAACCCAATTTATGTAATAAAAATGACAAGATGTTCAACAATAAAGATCAAAGTACTGACAGTACTGAAGGTTTCGGACATAATATATATCATATTGATTGTTTGCTGTGGATTTTTCTGAAAATCATGTCAGTAGTTTGGAAGACATTTAAAGAATTGTTTTATGAACATGTCACATACAGGGCGATTCCAATAGCTCATCTTGCCACTTTGTGCCAATAGAGCCAAAATTGATAGTTTATGTAGTAAAGAGCCATCACTCCGTTATTTGAAAGTAAGGGTCAAGTCAAGTCGTGCTTAGCATAATAGAATTAACGATTTCACCATTATCGTTGAATGAGAACACTGTAGGTCTAGACTGGACCCCGGATGATTCTGACCATTATTTGGTCAGTACCAAACATATGCAAGAAATGTCTGATTTATAAAAACCCTAATTTCCTTAACCCTTTCCCTGTTCTATGTTTATTCCAAATTTCAATACCTACTGAATATGTATGGACAAAATAGTTACAATGAAATATGAAAAGTGGCAATTAGTAGCCATTTCAGAAAGTAAAGAAAAAAAGAAAGAGTAGCCTATATATATATATAAGTGTGTAGGCAAAAGGGGCATTTAACTCAGAATCCGACAACAATATATCGGACTTTTGTAAATACCACAGGAAGGGTATGGAACTTTCAGAATCCGACGACCTTATGTCGGACTTCTGTTGTAAAAAGACACCATGCTGTTTGAACAAAGGCGTTTGGATTGACAGTAGGTCATTGGTAAAATCTATTCATTTTATACTTGGAGATTTCATGAAAAATGGGTCTGTATAATTTGCATATTAAGTATGTACGTTCACTAGTCGTTGTTGCCTTTCACACCTTTGTAGCGTTTAAATAGAACCATGTAACACTTATATATTGGGACCCAAGCGGTGGTCGAGGGGAAAGAGCTGCGTCTATGAATCTCTAGGTCCTTGGTTCGAATCCCGTCAAAACAAAATGCAAATGGAAAAAAGATTCTAATATATTTTTTATTCTTTATCTTTTGTGATATTCTTTTCTCTAAATACATTTTAAAGCAAACAAACTAGAAAACATAAGCATGCCTCTTGAAACTTATTATGGACTTTTTAAAGCATTATGCTATATTAACATACAGTCCTGGTGTCAATAGTATGCATTTCGATGAAACGTAGAGGCAGGATCCAGACTTTGTGCTAGGACAACTATGAATTCGAAAGTACCATGTTCAATTTAAAATTGTCACCTGCTCATTATTTTGTGTATTGCATATATAATTATTTATATTCAATTAGTCTATGCTTTGCATAGTTGTATTTTAAAATTGTCAAACATTTAGGGTCCTGATCACAGACCGACACACACAATGTACAACTGGCAATTAGGTCACGATAACCTGCATAATATTTGAAAAAAAGTACATGTATATAGACACAGAGCGCAAATGGAACGGATCCATGTAAGAAACTTGATTCCTGTTCTATGTTTATTCTAAATTTCAATACCTACTGAATATTCATGAACAAAATAGTTACAATGAAACATGAAAAGTGGAAATTAGTAGCCATTTAAGAAAGGAATGAAGAAGATCTTTCAAATTCCATTAGCCAACAGAGCAGACCCTGATCAGACGACTTCTATAGGAGTCATCAGATCTGGGTCTACTCTGTTTACAAACGCGTGGAAGGAAAGGGTTAAGTGTTCTAGCACCCAGTCTCTCCTCTCTACCAGTTTGTACAGCTAAATAAGTCAGTTTGGAAACATTTTTGCAACTTTAGATTAAACAGACATGGCAGCAAATAGTGAAAACCCTTCAAACGGGCCCATTAAGGAGGTGTTTGATCTGGGTCTGCACTATTTGCATAAGTGTGTTTGTCAAAATACCTAGGGTAATTAGGGTATCACTTGTAAATCTCTGAAATACATTCAAAAGTATAGATTTGTCACCTTTTACAATACAGTAAAACCCCTCTTAACCCGACTTCTAGTAGATAAGAATTTAGAAACTTTTAGGCAGGTGGCTGCTTAATTCAGGGTGAAAGTCATGCCGAGGAGCTTTCTGCATTATTTTCATCCTGCATTAAGCTGCCACCTGTCTCCAAGACTGATATTTATACTGAATTTAAAGTCTGGTTTAGAGGAGTTTTACCGTACATGTATTTTTGAAATTCTATTTCTTTCAAACCAGATCTCAGCAACAACGTCGCACGACCATTGATAAAATTCATCAGGAAACATTGTAATGTCGCAATGGAATCGAATTTCTGCATTTGAATTTTGATCTACCCTAGACATAGTACCATTGATGTTCGATATTTCATAGTAGTTCACAAAATGTTGAAAGCGTATCGAAATATCAACCGTGGCTGTAATAATCAAATAATTCTTTTCGGTTATGTGTCCATTTCATGTACCTCCAACAATTCTATACTGTTCTGCAAAAATCTAACAATTATGTTACTTTGGTCTACCTAACTATTACAACGGTGAAATGGGCTGTTCCAAAATTCAAACAAGTCAAGCTAAAATGAGCTTATGGTTATTATTTAGGAACTTTTCCAAACAATAGTGTAACACGACAAACCGTGCAGATCCTGATTAGAGGGCTTCTCTATGAGCCTTCTTACCTGGGTCTCCTCTGTTTGCAAAGGGCATAAGTGACTAGGCAAAAAGGGCATTTAACTCAGAATCCGACAACAATATATCGGACTTTTGTAAATACCACAGGAAAGGTATGGGACTTTCAGAATCCGACGACCTTATGTCGGACTACTGTTGTAAAAAGACACCATGCTGTTTGAACAAAGGCGTTTGGATTGACAGTAGGTCATTGGTAAAATCTATTCATTTTATACTTGGAGATTTCATGAAAAATGGGTCTGTATAATTTGCATATTAAGTATGTACGTTCACTAGTCGTTGTTGCTTTTCACACCTTTGTAGCGTTTAAATAGAACCATGTAACACTTATATATTGGGACCCAAGCGGTGGCCGAGGGGAAAGAGCTGCGTCTATGAATCTGTAGGTCCTTGGTTCGAATATATTCTTTATTTTTTTTTATATTCTTTTCTCTAAATAAATTTAAAGCAAACTAACTAGAAAACATAAGCATGCCTCTTGAAACCTGTTATGGACTTTTTAAAGCATTATGCTATATTAACATACAGTCCTGGTGTCAATAGTATGCATTTCGATGAAACTTAGAGGTAGGATCCAGACTTTGTGCTAGGACAACTATGAATTCGAAAGTACCATGTTCAATTTAAAATTGTCACCTGCTCATTATTTTGTGTATTGCATATATAATTATTTATATTCAATTAGTCTATGATTTGCATAGTTGTATTTTAAAATTGTCAAACATCTAGGATCCTGATCACAGACCGACACACACAATGTACAACTGGCAATTAGGTCACGCTAACCTGCATAATATTTGAAAACTTAGTTTGTTTCAAAAGGAATTACTGCACAGTTCAAACTGACTATAAAAAATTTCCTGAGAATTTGAACAATAATTAAATCAACAAAAACAATAGTTTAAAAAAGTACATGTATATAGACACAGAGCGCAAATAGAACGGATCCATGTAAGAAACTTGATTCCTGTTCTATGTTTATTCCAATTTCAATACCTACTGAATATTCATGAACAAAATAATGGCTACTTATTTCCATTTTTTCATGTTTCATTATATGAAACATGAAAAGTGGAAATGAGTAGCCATTTAAGAAAGGAAAGAAAAAGATCTTTCAAATTCCATTAGCCAACAGAGCATATCCTGATCAGACGACTCCTATAGGAGTCATCAGATCTGGGTCTACTCTGTTTACAAACGCGTGAAAAACATTTATATGAAGGAAAGGTTTAGTGTTCTAGCATCTCTACCAGTTCGTACAGCTGAATAAGTCAGCTTGGAAACATTTTTGCAACTTTAGATTACAGCTTGCTTAATCCTTACAATGCTGAGTGATGTTTCGTTTGCAACAATTGACGTCTGCATCAATTCTTCAATAAACTTTCTTTCATTTTATGCAAAAATATGATCAAGATGACCAACAGTTTGGATCCTGATGAGACGCAGAATTATGTGGCCTCTCATCTGGATCCAAACTGTTTGCATAGGTAATCACAGTTTCGCCGCTAGCGTGCAAAGAGTTAAGCGTATGACCTCTAGAGATTTTAGCATGATGTAACAGTTGCCCTGCACTACTGACCACCAGTGCGCTGTAACCTTTATACTGTAAAGAACGTACAGAACAGAAGAAGTCTATTTAACCCTTAATTTCCCCATATAAACTTGTTTTCATGCATCTGCAAATAGATTCGACCCAGATCAGACAGCTCGCTCCCATAGATTCAGGGTCTGCTCTGTTGCTAATGGATCCACCTTCCATATTTCATTATAAATATTTTGTAAGATTCCGGAACCGGATTGTAAGCCAAGCACTGCACATGCGCGTATTCTCTTAGGGGGATTCCCGCTAGGTAGCGCTCGTGCAATAGGGTTTTCCGCCATAGTTTGAGTCGCAATCCATTTTATAAGGATTTCGGCAAAAGCCGAAACCCTAAAAATGTAATATTCAATCCAAGATCAATCACAAACATAAATAAAGCAACTTTTACCAAATATTGTCAATCCAAAATGGGAGATAAGTCTGTTGTTAAAATTCAGAGAAGTGTTATGGCTGCTGCCAGACAATGTCATCCAATAAGTTCAAGCAGTTTTGTTTATTTTTGTGAAGTGTCAACTCCAAAGTTCTAAACAAATAGGTACCTTTTCAGAAAAACCTTAAGTTCAAGGACCATAACTCTTGGCAAAATTATTCAACCAGACCGATATTCAAACTTAAGCTGCAACTCATCTAGATTTAGATTTATGTCAAATATAAAGTTAATATCTCCTAGCACTTCCAAAGAAACAGGTCGGAAAATTGAAAATTTGATAAAAAAAAATTCAGTTCAAGAGCCATAACTCTGGCAAAAATTATTCAACCAGACTGGGATTGGGAATTAAGCTGTAAATCATCTATATTTAGCTCTATGCCAAAAATAAAATTAAAATCTCCAACCACTTCCAAAAAAGTCTGGAAAATTCAAAATTTGAAGAAAAAAATTGAAGGGCAATAACTCTGGAAATAATTATTCAACCGGACTGAGATTGGAACATAAGCTGTAACTTATCTAGATTTAGCTTTGTACTAAATATAGAGTTGATATCTCCAGTCACTTCCATTAAAAGTCCAGAAAACCGAAAAACATTGGCAGGGGACTAAAAGGGGGAGGTAACTCCTGAAGTAATGGTCCGATCATAATGAAAATATGCGGTGCACAGGTTTATATGGTCATATGGCTATCATGAAGTTTCAACAAAATTGAAGCAAAACTTTAGAAGAAGGCCGGACAAAATTGTGTCCACGGACGGACAGACGGACGGACAGACAGACAGACAGACGGACAACCTGATTCCAGTATACCCCCCCAAACTTCGTTGTGGGGGGTATAAAAACTGTTAATCCCTGGGGTGGGACCAATTTTTATCCTAGGGGCATAATTTATATAACTTTTGTAGTAGCCCTGAAGTTGAAGCTATGTGCCAAATATTAAAGCTGAGGACCTTCTAGTTTTAGAGGAGATGATGTTCAAAGTTTTCACTATATGTTTCTATTGAAAACTGAAAACCCCTGGGGCAGGGCCAATTTTGACCCCAGGGGTATAATTTATATAACTTTTGTAGAGGACCTATAGGTGATGCTATGTACCAAAGATGAAAGCTGAGAACCCTGGAGATTCAGAGGAGAAGATTTTTAAAGGTTCAAATTGTTGACGCCCGACGACGGACGACGGACATCTGGCGATCACAAAAGCTCACCCTGAGCACTTTGTGCTCTGGTGAGCTAATAAAAAAAGTTACAGCTAATCCTCATTTTTGCAGATTTTTGTAAAATGCAACGGCCATAACTCTGTAAAAACAAACTGAATGAACCTCAAAATAAACTCCGCTTCAAATTTTGTTGCTTAAAACATTTGTGTTAAGTTGTTAAGTTTCATTTATATCATTTTAATAGTTTTCCCAGAAAACAACAAACTAAAAATTTAATGACTTTATATTAACAAAGCAACGATCACACAAAGTTCAAGGACCATAACTTTAGAATAAAATGACATATCAAAACCCTGCAATATATGTGAAAATTCACATTAAGGTTTAACCATATAAAAACAAGAGGGCCAGAATGGCCCTGACATCGCTCACCAGGCAGTCAGAGGAGAAGATGTTCAAAGTTTTCACTATTTGTTTCTAGAGAAACTAGCCACCCCTGGGGTGGGCCAATTTTGATCCAAGGGGCATAATTTATACAAATTTTGTAGAGGACCTGAACATGATGCTATGTGCCAAATATGAAAGCTGAGAACCTTCCAGTTTCAGAGGAAAATATTTTCAAATTTGACACTATATGTTTCTATTGTGAACTGGCTACCACTGGGGCGGGGCCAATTTTGACCCCGGGGGCATAATTTATATAACTCTTGTAGAGGACCTGAACATGATGTTATGTGTCAAATATGAAAGCTGAGAACCTTCCAGTTTCTGAGGAGAAGGTTTTCAAAGTTGTCACTATATGTTTCTATTGAGACATGGCTACCCCTGGGGCGGGGCCAATTTTGACCCCTGGGGCATAATTTATATAACTTTTGTAGAGAACATGAATATGATCCTATGTGCCAAATATGAAAGCTAAGAACCCTGTAGATTTAGAGGAGAAGATTTTCAAAGTTTTCACTATATGTTTCTATTGAAAACTGGCCACCCCTGGGGCGGGGTCAATTTTGACCCCAGGGGCATAATATATATAACTTTTGTAGAGGACCTGAACATGATGCTATGTGCCAAATATGAAAGCTGAGAACCGTTCAGTTTCAGGGAAGAATATATTCAAAGTTTCACTATATGTTTCTATTTAAAAATGATCACCCCTTGGGCGGGGCCAATTTTGACTCCAGGGGCATAATTTATACAAATTTTGTAGAGGACCTGAACATGATGCTATGTGCCAAATATGAAAGATGAGAACCCTGTAGATTCAGAAGAAAAGATTTTCAAAGTTGTCACTATATGTTTCTATTCAAAACTGGCCACCCCTGGGGCGGGGCCAATTTTGACCCCAGGGGCATAATTTATATAACTTTTGTAGAGGACCTGAACATGATGCTATGTGCCAAATATGAAAGCTGAGAACCCTGTAGATTCAGGGGAGAAGATTTTCAAAGTTGTCACTATATGTTTCTAATGAAATCTGGCTACCCCTGGGGCGGGGCCAATTTTGACCCCAGGGCCATAATTTATATAACTTTTGTAGAGGACCTGAAGATGATGTTATGTGTCAAATATGACAGATGAGAACCCTGTAGATTCAGAGGAGAAGATTTTCAAAGTTGTCACTATATGTTTCTATTCAAAACTGGCTACCCCTGGGGCGGGGCCAATTTTGACCCCAGGGGCATAATTTATACAAATTTTGTAGAGGACCTGAACATGATGCTATGTGCCAAATATGAAAGCTGAGAACCCTGTAGATTCAGAGGAGAAGATTTTCAAAGTTTTACTATATATTTCAATAGAAAACAAGGCACCCCTGGGGCGGGGCCAATTTTGACCCCAGGGGCAAAATTTATATAACTTTTGTAGAGGACCTAAAGATGATGCTATGTACCAAAGATGAAAGCTGAGAACCCTGTAGATTCAGAGGAGAAGATTTTTAAAGGTTCAAATTGTTGACGCCCGACGACGCACGACGACGGACGACGGACATCAAGTGATCACAAAAGCTCACCCTGAGCACAAAAGTGCTCTGGTGAGCTAAAAATTGAAGTAAATCTCATTTCAAATGAAAAAGTTATGGCCATCCTCATATTTGCATAGATTTGCATTATTTTTGTAAGAGCAAGGGCCATAACTCCGAAACATTTTATCAAAAGATCCTCAGACTCGACTTAGCTTTAGGTGTAGATGCATTAAACATGTGTATGGAGTTTCATAAATATCTGTCAAACAGTTTTGCCAGAAAACAGCGGACAAACTATTTGCATATAATTGCATTTTTTTAAGTAAAAGGGCAATACCTCCGAAACGAAAAATCAAATAACCCTCAAAATCGACTCAGCATCAGATCTTGATGCATTAAACATTTTTGCGAAGTTTCATTAATATCTCTCAAAACAGTTTTCCCAGAAAACAGCGGACAAACAATTTGCAATATTTTTTAAGGACAAGGGCCATAACTCTGAAACGAAAGATCAAATGATCCTCAGAATCGACTTAGCTTCAGACCTTGATGCATTAAACATTTGTGTGAAGTTTCATTAATATCTGTCAAATAGTTTTCCAAGAAACCAGTGGCCAAACTATTTGCATGTGTTTGCATTATTAGTAAAAAGGCCATAACTCCAAAACGACAAATCAAATGAACCTCAGAATAAATTCAGCTTCAGATCTTGATGCATTAAACATTTGTGTGAAGTTTCATTAATATCTCTCAAACAGTTTTCCCAGAAACAAGGGCCATAACTCTGAAATTAAAAATCAAATGAACCTCAGAATCAACTCAGCTTCAGATCTTGATGCATTTAACATTTGTGTGAAGTTTCATTAATATCTGTCAAATAGTTTTCCCAGGAAACAGTGGACAAACAAAATGTTGACAGACGAACGAACAAACAAACGGACGGGGCCACGCCAATATACGACCTTTATTAGGTGGGCGTATAAAAATGAAAGCTGAGAAACTTCCAGTTTAAGAGAAGATTTTCAAAGTGTTCACTATATGTTTCTATTGAAAACTGGCCATCCCTGGGGCGAGGCCAATTTTGACCACTGGGGCATAATTTATATAACTTTTGTAAAGTACATCAAGGTGATATCATGTGCCAAATATGAAAGCTGATAACCTTCCAGTTTAAGAGGAGAAGATTTTCAAAGTTTTCACTATATGTCCCTATTGAAAACTGGCAACCCCTGGGGCTGGCAAATTTTGACCTCAGGAGCATAATTTATATAACTTTTGTACAAAATGATGCTATGTGCCAAATACATTTTTAAGAATTTTGTATGAAAGCTGAGAACCTTCCAGTTTATGAGGAGATTTTCAAAGTTTTACTATATGTTTCTAAAGAAAACAAGGCACCCCTAGGGCGGGGCCAATTTTGACCCCAGGGGCATAATTTATATAACTTCTGTAGAGGACCTACAGATAATGCTATGTGCCAAAGATGAAAGATGAGAAACCTGTAGATTCATAGAAGATTTCTAAAGATTCAAATTGTTGATGCTGTACAACGAATGACGCACACCGCTGGAGTGAGTGTGTTGGGTTTTACATCAGACCAACAGTATTTCAGTAATTTGCAGACGGCACCCGCTTGAGACAAGTTATAGTGCTGCCTCACTGGAATATAACTGCCGCGGGCACATGGCAAGGGCACCCCACAAAGTCACATTATCCTGACACCGGGCCTACGAGTCCTAGAACTACCCTTTTAATGTCAAGCGTAGACAAGGGAGCTACTAGTACCAACTTTAAACAACTTTTGGTCTGTCGTGGTCGGGTATGAAACCGACGACCTTCTGTACCACAGGCGGACGCTCTACAACTGAGCCATATGGCTGGTACACTTCGCCAGACGACGGACATCAAGCAATCACAAAAGCTCACCCTGAGCACTATGTGCTCTGGTGAGCTAAAAAGTAACAAAATCAAACTTCAGGAACAAAGCAAAGTCAATCATTCGAAGGTAGTATCTGCATACTGATATGGTAGGCAAATGATTTAATACTAAAATCATGATATTGCATCAAATGTTAGAACATAAAGCACTATAGACCATTTCCTTGAAATAGATGTGAATCAATGCAGTAAAATTCAAGGGTTCTATAGACGGACGAAACAACTTTAATCTAAATACATTCAAATTTGTAGACAAATGTCATATTGGAACATAAATTATCAAAGTATAGCTGAGAACATCAAGGACAGATAATTCTAAACACAATAGTCTAAGAATTTATACTCATACACATTGTGAGCAATTAAAAACTAAAAGTATCACTAAAGGTGATTCATACCACCACTAGAGCACATTGTTACGGGAGACATTCCTTTTTATCAGGTTCATGAGTGGTAGCTCTAGCGTTACACTACTGAGAGGGTTTCTCAATAATCAAGATCAAGGCCAAGGTCGTAAGTTGTACAAGGCACTCCAAAACCAGAAGGTTTGGTAATCCAAGATTATATAGTGTAGGAGATATGCTCCGGAGAAGCTTTTTCAATAATCAAGGTCAAAGTCAAAGTATACAGAAAGTGGTATGCGACTTTCCGTAATCCCAAGATGTATGCACTACCAAGATTGGTATTTCTAGGTGGTATTGTAAAGTGGTTTGCAACACTCCGCAATCCCGATGTATGCACATACCTGGTTTGGTAATCCTAGGCGGTATTGTAAAGGAGATATGCTCTAGACAAGCCTTTTCAATAATCAAGGGCAGAGGTCAAGGTAAAAGTGACCTGAAAGTGGTATGCGACGGTCCGCAATCCCAAGATGTATGCACATACCAGGTTTGGTAATCCGATGTGGTTTTGTAGAGGAGATATGCCCTGTATAAGCTTTTTTCAATATCCAAGGTCAGAGGTCAATGTCAAAGTGACCTGAAAGTGGTATGTGACACTCCACGTCACACATACAAGTAATGGTTAACCTAGGTGGTATTGTATAGAAGATATGTTCCAAACAAGCTTTTTCAATAATCAAGGTCAGAGGTCAAGGTCATTTGAAAGTGGTATACAATAATACACAATCTCAAGATGTATACACATACCAGGTTTGGTAGTCCTAGATGACACAGCATAGGAAATATGCTCCGAACAATTTCGGGCCAGACTGACAAAGTGATTCCTAAATAGCCTCCACTACCAGCAGAGGTAACTGTAGCAACAAGTTATTAAATATGGCATTTTCAGGGCCGTTAACTTTTGACTTATTTGCCTGATTTCAAACATAAACTCATCCAAGAATTAATAATCATATATAGTTAAAAACGTTATATTTAAATCCATTAAAATATGTAAACACTTAAAGCTTAAACAAAACTAAAATAAAGCCTTCTCTAGCATATTATCCTACCAATTTGACCTAAAACTCATGCATATTCCGTGTATTATCGTCGGCAATCTTCGAATACATTTCCGAAGGTATCAGAATACAGTAAGCCCCCTCTAATGCGACCAGAAAAAGGGGGAATACTTCACAGTGGCAAAGGCATGTAGTAGCTTAATACAGGGCGAAAGTTCTGCAGAAAGCTCCTGTAGGAGCTTTCTGCATAACTTTTGTCCTGCATTAAGCAACCACCTGCTTATAAAGACATCCATGTTTATTCATTAAGTGGTCGCATTAGAGGTGGTTTACTGTACAATCCTCGAGGAACATGATTATTACCAGCTTTTGGTTTGCTATTTTTTGTCACAGAGTATTACGAACAATCCCGATAAACACGTTGAAATTTAATCGAGTCTCAGGTCAAATTGGGAGGATAGTATCTGAGTACATCAGGTGCAGATAACTAAAATAAGTTCTAGTGTTTATTTTGTTACCCTTCGAATAGATGACTTAAAAACAAGAAAAGTGAAACAACATTAACTGGTTATTACTTGGTTTTTCATACAACACAGGTTTCACATCATCTTTCTGAAATAAAACAAAACTATGCAAATCAAGCAAGAGGGGGTATCATGAATCTTTCACCTGAGATTGAGGATCTTACAAACACTTATAATGTAGGAAATGAAATTATGTGTTCTTTGCAGATGAGAGGGCCCCTGGAAGAGCTTTTAACCCTTTCCTTCATACATAACGTACTTTCACACATTTTCAAACAGAGAAGACTCAGATCAGACGGCGGTTATAGGAGCCATCTGATCAGGGTCTTCTCTGTTTGTTAATGGAATTTGACAGTTCTGTTTCTTTACTTTCTAAAATGACTACACTGTTCTACCTTCCACATTTCATTATAACTAGCATAAATATTCTGTAGGTATTGAAATTTGGAATAAAAATTGAATAGGGAAATGTTTAAAGCCACATGATAGCAAACTTTGATAAAGATCAAGCTAAAATTGCCCCAAACATGCCTTAACCTTTAGTCTGCTGAGTAAATAATTTTTAATGAATTGTTCTACTACATTTTTGAAGTTTTTTGAAGTTTTTTTTTGAAGTTACCAAATTGCAATCAGGGTGTCAAACAGTTTAGATCCTAATGAGACGCCGAGTTACTCTGTGTCTCATCTGGATCCAAACTGTTTGCATAGGTATTCACTCAGCGAGCTAAAGGTTAATATGAATTTCATTCAGAACAAGGTAGATAAAGAATAGGCTAAAATTGTAGTTGTTAGTGTTAACAAGGATTCCAAAAATTTGACATAGTTACCTAGTTTTTATTAACTGAAATAAACACTAAACACAGGATTTAAGTTTCTTTTTACCTGACCTGACCCATTTATATGAACTTGACCCAGATTTCATTAGGGACAATGTTCTGACAAATAAAAAGTAGTAAAGTCAAGCAGGCAAAGCCACATACAAGACACAACTACCACAAAAACATTGATAGATTAAGCAAGTAATACACACACACACGCACATACAGACACACACACGAGATAGAATTCAAAACATACATGTACAAAGATGCCAGACAAACAAATGTAAGGGTGAACACGACAAGGAATTTAAAACATGAACAAACGCACAAGTACAAAGACACAAGAGAAACATAAGCGTAAGGGTGAACACACAAATGCACATACATACACACATACGCACACTCACAAGATAAAAATACTGGACATAAACAAACGCACAAGTACAAAGACATAAAATCACCAAACAAACATAAAAGCAAGGGTGACAAAGAGAGTACCGCCTTGGAAAGGTCAGTGGCAAATCACCACTGGGGTGATGAAGAAAAGCAAGAAGCAATAGTAATACTCAATATGATTTATGCACAAGTGTTTTAGATGTCTAGCACATACTTTCCAAGAAAATAAAATGTCATTACCTTTCGTCTTCTCCATGGTGCATCTTTAACGCCATAATCAAAAAAGAGCTGCTCTCCAGGGTGTATCTCTTTTAAAGAATACAACCACAGCCTTGGCTTGTCAGTCACAATTTTTTTCACCTTACAGTTTGGTTTAGCTGAGTCATTTACCATCCTACCCAGACCTTTGGTGTTGGTTGCATCAATACTGAAATAACAGTTGTTTCCAATTAATATTATCTGTATGATAAAAGTTTTTTTTTACAATATGCTACCCTGACCAAGAAGGCAGCCTGAAAACAGCTATATCCACCACTGCCGAACGACGGTCAAAGTGGAGAGACCTTAGTGAAACAACCTCAAGGCAAAGTGGTTAGCAGTCTCGACTAGTTCATGGGGCCGGGGTTTGAATGCCCTTGGAGGCTTGACCTTAAGTTGGAATGGTTGAGGTACGGGTTCTGCACATTTTGTCCTGAGGTGGATATTTGACCAGAATTTAAATAAGATCCTTCCAGGAATATAGGAGATATGGACAGACACAAATTTAAAAGCTCAAACTCATGACCTTCAATTGTGAACACTAACTGGCATGGTTTAGTTATGGGTTCTGGAATCTGTTTGAATGAGGTTAACAGTTGACCCAAACGATGGCACGAAAAGGGCTGCTGAGTACTAATTATAATTGTCACTCATGACTTTGCAACAAATCTAATAATTAGTCGCATCATATGGCTTGATGGAGACATAAGGATTCTCCTTATACCGTGTCCTGTACTCCACATGAAAAACCATGGTTGGATTGTTATTGTTATACATATTAAGACAAAAGGGAGTAACTGGAACAGTCACTGGAACTGTCACTGAATTCTGAATTCAACAATTAACCCTGCAACAACATTTTAATAGTAGGAAAAAGGCTTAGGAAATGATGAACATATAGTGAAGCTACTGAAGTATTGCAAAATATATGACGTCAAAAGCGCCCTCTGGTGTCATCTAAGCAATTCACATGTGCTTGCGTATTTCTTTATTTATTTACAAATGCCGTTGCGTATTTCAAGGATTCGAAAACTGTTTTGAAGAAGAAGAATAGTTCTTCAATATGAAGTCATAGTCATTTTGCGTCGTTATCACATTTTGCGTTAACAGTTTTCCAGCACAATGTAATGAATCAACGCAACTTGTAATAATTACATGTATTATATTTTGCGTCGTTTTTAGATTTTGCGTTGCAATGTAAATATTTGGCAGTAAAACATTTGACACCGTATCAATTGATTGTATTTATTTTCTTATGTATTTTTTTATTTATTGTTTTAGATCTACTTCTTATTCTTTTAAATCCAGTCATATCTTCTCGCGGAAGAGTGAATGAATGAATGAATGAATGAATGAATGAATTAATAATGAATGAATGAATGAATGAATGAATGAAATACTTTATCTAATGAGGGTAGCTCAATTAGTCTACCTTGAGGCCCTGAAACAAAAGCATTTAATACAAAAGAGTAAATCACAGATATATATACGCACAAGAAATCAATATAAGATATAAACTCATTGCTCGCTAAGTAATGATGTGTCTGTATAATTGAAAATTGTTGTCTGCTTCAATTTGTAGATCTATTCTTCAAGGACACACATTTGGATCCTTATAAAATGTCGAGTAACTTGGCGTCTTATCTAGATCCAATCTGTTATCAAAGTTTTGATTTGCCACTAGCATCCAAATACAGTAAAACCTCGATTATCCGAATTTTCGGTTTAGAAGAATTTAGACCCTTTTAGGCAGGTGGCTGCTTAATGCATGGTGAAAGTCATGCAGAAAGCTCTTAGAGGAGCTTTCTGCATGACGTTCACCAATGCATTAAGCACCTGTCTTAAAGGTCGATAATAATACGTATTTTAGTGTTCGAATAATCGAAGTTTTACTGTAGTTAATATAAAGCTGGATTTAGCTTACATGTAACTGTTGCACAAATGAAGTGCATAAATGCCATTTTACCCCGATTCAGGTGGATAAATGCACGCGCTATTAAAACCCACATATTTGTGACGTCATTTACCCACGCTGTCAATACTATAATACGAAAAAATATTTTTGCTTAGTTTTAGTTAAAATAAAATGTTATCTGCTTCAAAATTAGAAAAATGCAGTTAGATTGTTAACTAATTGAACCTGATGAGACGTTGAGTTACTCAACGTCTCATCTGGATCCAAACTACATTGTATATGCACAAGGTTTATAACGAATTGAATGAATGAAAGGCTTGAGAGTAACCCAATTAATCTAAATTAATGAATGCATGCTAAAATACTTTATTTAATGAAGGTGGCTCATTAGGTACTCTGAGACCTTGTTAATCAGTACATTTCATACATTTATATGCAAAAATAACAATCACAGATCATAATAAACAATGTGTCCAATGCAGATATTAAGCTAAACAATTTCAATAACGCAAAATGAAATCAGCATAATTATACAAACTACATACACAAAGTTTCAAATAGAACTGAACCAAGCGAGAAACTTCTGTGGAAAGTTTCCTACATGGACCCGTTCCATTTGCGCCCTGTGTCAATGAATGAATGAAACACTTTTATTTTACGAGGGTAGCTCGGTTAGTCAAAAGACTAATCTATCCCCGAGGCCCTCAAAATAAGTACATTTCATACAATATGACAACTCTAAACAAATAAAGAGCATATAAAAAAGGCATATTAAATAATAGTTATTAATCATATGTGTACAGTACTCTTTTCTAAAATATATTTTTACACAAAATGAGAAGTCCCTAATCAGAAACACCTGCATGAAGTGTCTGATATGGGTTTGCTCTATTTGTTATTAATAGAAGAAAAACGTTTTTTCTGATGAAAGACATTTAGTTTTCAGGAATATTAAAACTAAAACTAAAATTTCAAGTCATACTGATATTTCCATGAATAAATAGTGTAATAAGAAGAGCAATGAGCATATATAATGTAAATAAGATCTGGAACAGTTTTATATATATTTCAACGTCGCCTTGACGTCGAATATGATGACGAGAATTGCTCAGATGACACCAGAGGGCGCTTTTGACATCATATATTGCTAAGCAACCGACGTCAAATTTAAAATAAACGTCACAGTCGTGTCGGCGGTAACTTTCTGTATACATGGACCAAATATGATAATAATTGGATAAACTTCGATTTTTGCCGAGCAACAGCGCGAACTACCTTAAACAAAACCTTGCTGTAGATACATGAAACAAGAGGGCCATGATGGCCCTGATATCGCTCACCAGACAATTAGGAGATGATTTTTAAAGTTTTCTCTATATGTTTCTATTGAAATTGGCCACCCCTGGGCAGAACCAATTTTGACCACTGGGGTATAATTTATATAACTTTTGTAGAGAACCTGAACATGATGTTATATGCCAAATATGAAAGCTGAGAAACTTCTAGTTTCAGGAGAAGATTTTCAAAGTTTTCTCTATATGTTTCTATTGAAAATTGGCCACCCTTGGGGCGGGGCCAATTATGACTCCAGGCGCAAAATTTATGTAACTTTTGTAGTGTAACTGTTGTACGCCAAAGATGAAAGCTGAGAACCCTGTATATTCTGAGAAGAAGATTTTTAAAGGTTCAAATTGTTGACGACAGACGAAGAACGGACGATGCACGCCGATGGACATCTGACGATCACAAAAGCTCATCCTAAGCACTTTGTGCTCTGGTGAGCTAAAAAACATCTTGCATATTTGCTACTTATGTTTATTAATTATGCGAGTGTTAATTTAAAGACAAGAAATGTAGCCCTGTCTTTAACCCTTTACTCAATAAATACGCCTTTTTACACACATGCAAACAGAGTAAACCAAGATCAGACTTAGATTTTGACCGAAGAGGGTCAACAATCGAACTCACACAGGAAGTGATGTTTGCGAGCATGTGTGTGAAGTTTCATAAAATTCAGATAAGAAATGAATATGGTAAAGCAGTGATGCCGTTATATTAAGTCAGGTTCTTTTTATAGTAACAGTGACCTAGTTTTTTTACCCTCATGCAAACTCGCACAAGAAGTGATATTTGCGAGCATGGGTGTGAAGTTTCCTGAAAATGGGATAATAATTGAAGACTATAAAGCGGTGACGCGTTAGATTCACTCAAGTTCTATTTATAGTAATAGTGACCTATATATTGACCCCTGAGGATCAACATGCAAACTCGCACAAGCAGTGAAGTTTATTATCTTCTCGTTCAATTTAGACCTCTTTTATGATTTTACTTTGTGGATATCCACATAGTGTTGCAATTGTGAAGCAACAACCAATATTAGTTTATTAATCAGAAATATACCTTTAGTGAAATCCCCTTATCGCACCCAATTTTTTCTGATCACCTAATAGTTTTACATGTAGAGGGGGGAAATTCCTTCTTTTATAAAAAATCCTGGCTGCAAGAATGAACTTTACAGTAATGTTCACCATATGCATTAAACTATTGCAAAATTATTACACATTTGATCGATATATTAATATTCCTGAAGTATGCTTGAGATTTGTTACTCACTTATTAAGAATGAAAACAGCATTTAAACCTTGATAGGAGGATAAGCAATTCATGTATAAAGGTGAGTCTTTGGACAGTGGGCATTTAAAAACTGAATGCCATAATTCTTTTTTATGAAATCATAAAGTTTATCATAAATATTAGAAATGATTTTGTCAATTTGAATGTTACTTATTTCTGCCTTAGAATCATTATAAGTTAAAATCACAGTATGCAGTTAAAGGCATTGTTCTTTGAATGAAGGCATGTTGGGCAATCATTTGATAAATAAATATATGATAAATATTTGACAAATAAATCACAGCAGGTAGTGCCATAAAACCTGGGCAGTCACTACCTCAGTAGATTAGCTTGTAGTGGCCTTATAGCTACTTGTTGATATGCGGCTACTGTATTGGCACTAGGCCAATGCAAAATCTGGCCAGTCTATAACAATTACCCAGCTCCAACCCCTGTATTCTGTTAACTTACAACCAGTCATAGTAAAAGTTTTATTATAGGAGGTCAATCATATAGTGGCTGGATCAATGTCTTTAAAAATGATTATTACTCAAGACCAAATAGTATCAGCTAGAGTTATGTAGACAGCTTGAAAAACTACACAATTGATGTTGAATATACTCACTAAATTGATTTTCCATTGTGATTAAAGTAATACTTGAACGTCTCATCCTCATCATCACATGGACTGTAACTCCTCAAAATCCCCTTGTATTCCATAAGTTGCAACCCTTTGGGAATGTAATCTTTTGCAAAAACTCCATAACCTGTATAGAAAGCAAAATTTCCATCTTTTATTTTCCTCGGTCCATAACTCTTCCTTTACTAAGTACAGCAAAACTCCTAGGGCACAAAATCCTGAGCATATAAAGCAAAGTATGATCCTGTAGACAAACTAATTTTGGAAGACTAATGTGACACAAATGATTACCCTGACCATGCAAGAACAAGACGAGAAGACTTAACACGAAATTGGCATACAACCACTTTGTACTGTATGATTTCGTACATTCTATGTCAAGAACGAAATTATATCCAATGTTTAGTATTGTAAAGGACTAAATGTACTGCCTGTGATATGCATAAAATGGTCCCATTTTGTATAAAAGCAAGCCATGCATTGACCACAATGAAAATTCCATTTTTTAAAACAAGAGGGCCATGATGTTCCTGAATTGAATTTGCTCACATTGTCCAACAGCTAATTGTGTAATAATTTTTATTTTGGCAAGCAGTTTGAATGTCCAGAACTGACATAAATGCAAAAACTTAATATTGACCCCAGAGGTCAAGGTCAACAGTCAATGTCACCAAACTGAATGCAACATGCTGTACTCATTGAGGTACATCAGCATGTAAAGTTTCCAGAACTGACCTAAATGCAAGAACAGATGGTTCGGAGTATAATAACTTCTTGATAATAATATATGGCACTCACCAATATAGGTATCAATGAATTTAACTGTAAAATTCTCAGCCAGACTCTGAGCATCCTCTCTTTGGTGCTTCAATCTTCTCCTCATCACTACAACAATAGCAAGAATAGTCAGCAACAAAATGCTACATTGAATATTCAAATTCCATTTTAAAATGATTACCAATAATCCTACACCAAGAATTGGAAAGCCATGTCAAAAAGTGAAGACCAAGTTTAGACAGGTAACACAATTCAATAGGCAGTATATACAGTGTCTAAAAAGAGTTGTCAAATGTGAGTCTGTTTGGAAATCCATTATACCTTTACTCCATAGGCTGTTTTGTAGATAGGCGACTTCTTAAAGCAGGTTGAAGTAAAGCAGAATGTGCCTTAAGGCAGCATTTTTACTTTCAGCCTGCTTTAACCCTTAAAATGTGCTCCATAGATAGGCATTTTTTTTTATTTTAATGCCTTTAACCCTTCGCTTGCTGAATTCTAAAATACATTTCTCCTTCTTTACCCATGCCCTGTTGTATAGTTACATATATCATCACTGTGTACAAGTATTTCGCTGTGCAATCACTGCTGTGGAGTGCACTGGTTGCACAATCAACTTGTAAATAGTGCAGACCCTGATGAGACAGCTCCTGCAGGAACTGTCTCATCTTGGTATTCACTATTTACAGGTAGGTATATTGACGTGAACAGCAAGAGAAGGGTTAATTAATACCTCCTCAAGAAAATTTCCACTTTATACATGTACAGTCATGAATATGCACCAAAAAAGAGAAAAGGGTTTTAAAAAGCTATTATCTGCTAGAATATAGATTTGGCTTGACTTTACCCATGCCCTGTTGTATAATTACATATATCTTCACTGTGTACAAGTATTTCGCTGTGCAATCACTGCTGTGGATTGCACTGGTTGCACAATCAACTTGTAAATAGTGCAGATCCTGATGAGACAGCTCCTGCAGGAGCTGTCTCATCTGGGTCTTCACTATTTACAGGTAGGTATATTGACGTGAACAGCAAGCGAAGGGTTAATACCTCCTCAGGAAAATAATTCCACTTTATACATGTACAGTCATGAATATGCACCATAAAAAAGGAGTAAAGGGTTTTAAAAAGCTATTATCTGCTAGAATATAGATTTGGCTTGACTTGTTAACATTCGTTTCTGCCATCTATGGGCTAACTGGAAGTCCCTGAAAGAGGGAAGCAGATACAGACAACCCGGGCATGATGCCCTACTCTTATTATCGACAGTTCTCTGGTTCTTTTAGATGCCCAGTGTAATGCGCTGATACATATCTCCTCAGTTCGACACTGTGCATGGTTTCGTTACGTCACAATTCATTTGAATATCGGCACGCGCCTAAATAGAAAACATCCGGTTTCTATTTACTATATTTGAGGAAATGAATTTTTTACAGTCCAGTTCACTTTTTATATTCCACATATTTTTGTAGACGGTGTATCAAAATTAAAAACAAATTAGCATCTAGTATCGATGTTTTTCTACCGCCATCTTTATAAGATAACTACCCAGAGGCTAGTTATGGCCATTTCCCCCATTTTATCACGAAGTACGAGAGAAACAAAATGCACCAACATACTGAATATAGAACAGAGTTACTGAACTGAACTGTAGAATAAAAAAAAAATTCAACACACCGCTTGACCTTAAGCAGCCAATGTGAGAAACGAACTGAGGATAAAGCTTTTGGGGGATTTTGAGGACTGCACATACATGATACAAGTACCCATTTATATTGGTTCTATTGATAGTTAATGTTGTTTTGTTAGTTCTACGATCTCTTACTCTAGTTAGAGTTCATCTTTCGTTATGTGTATTCAATGAAACGAGCATCTGTTAATCATAGTGCGCATGCGCGAAAATAGATGCTTAGGGTGTCGAAACTAGGAGACAACATGCTAAACCTCAGTTTATAGTCTCATCCGAAAGACTTGTTCCGGCTGGGGATTGAACACATGACTTGTTTTTTCTCGTTCTTATTAACTTTTTTCACAACCTTAGACTTAACTTTAGGAGCGTCATCTTCCGAAAGAGAACTAAATCCCGAAAAAGACCTCTCCGAGTCTCCGAACAACGATAGGACTTCGTCCTGATCAGTTTCCATGTTTCAATGTAAAACACACGTTTTACAACAAAATAAACACTGAATACAATATTGGGACTACGTCCTCAATGTAATAAAGTAGGGGTAGAACCACGTTCTTACCCAAACACCAAAAAATGACGCTGTAAACAACTTACCGAACCTACTCGCACGAACGCTAGAATAACTATGAGAACATGTGTTTCTTACTTCCGGTCATTTCCGGATGTGACGTATAGGGTATATTTGATTCCTCTTTTAATAAGCGATCGCACGGAATATGTTCAGAATAACATGCTATTGTATACATGTGAAGCCGAAGGCTTTATGGGAAATAATGGTCAGAGTAGTGAAACGCTGTAAATCTATCTCATCAGTACTCCGCAGCCATCCCTCCCTGGCAAGCATTGTTAATATCCTCATTAAAGGCAGAATATTTTCTTACTTTTATTCTTTTCTGGACACAACATAGCCCGGAAATAATTCACTATTATGGTCCTTTATTCTTTCTATAGTTATTTACCAAGGGCGTAGCGTCCATTACGCATGTGCGTATAAAAATCAATGCCAAAATTTTCAAAAAGCCATTTTCTACATTATATTTATTTTGGAATTAAAGTAATAAAATTATAAGCTAAACAGAATTTATACCATCTGTCCGGGAAAATAAAATTTAATGTTCACCGCGCGTCATAATAGAAACCCGTTGGTCATATTTATGAGCAAACAGTCTCATCATCCTGTAAATTTATGTCATCAACTTGCAAACGTCATCAAAAAGCAATGCTTTGTCAGCACATTTTACTCAATATGTTTCAAGTTCCTACATTGGCAGCTCAAATTCCAGAACATTTAACTAAGTAGGGATCTATTCGCAGAAAGTTAAACAGCGTCGAGCCTAGATCTTACTGTAAGTTACATGTAGTTTTTAATTGCACACCATTAGAGGTCAGTTTTACTTTGGGTCATTATTTCAAAGATCTACTCCTCTTGTCATTTAGTTTTAGATTTAATATTATAACATCTAGCAATAGATCCTACAGACCCAGATTAAGATACATTCAAAAGTAATATGGATCTAACTGTACACCAACACTTACGGTAATAATGTAAAATTTAAACGTCAATAGTATTACACATGAATACGCAATCACTTTGAAAGAAAAAAAAAAGTATTTAACATAGATCTAATGATCTAGATCTAGACAGAAATAATCTAGTCGTCGTTATCTCAGGATCGGCAATGAACAGAAACATTGGCCAAATACCAGAACAAGTCACTCTTTTCAACAAGAGTGCCAGTGGGCACGAAATACGCCCGTCGATGTCTTGTTCAACATAAACTGGGGTAAACGTATTTGCTAAACTCAAACTCTAAGTCCAATTTTGCGACCAAGTTTCAAGGTTGTAAATAGGCGTGCTTTAGCAAAAAACCTTAACCAAAAATTCTAAATTAAAAAGGGCCATAATTGTGTCTAAATGCGTGACACTGTATTTACTCTTGCCTACAGATAAAGCTTCTAATGGTGAACAAATGTTTCGAGTTTAAAAGCCTTATCTGAAAGGGTTATGTAAATAAGTGGACTTTAACCAAGCCTTAACCAAAAATTCGAAGTTAAAAAGCGTCATAATTATGTCAAAATGTTAGACAGAGTTATGTACTCTTGCCTACAGGTGAAGCTTGTGATGGTGAACTAGTGTTCCATATTTAAAGCTTAATCTGAAAGGGTTATGTAAATAAGTGGACTTTAACCAAAACCTTAACCAAAATTTTTAAGTTAAAAGGGGGCATAATTATGTCCAAATGTTGGACAGAGTTATGTACTCTTGCCTACAGGTGAATATTTCTATTCAAATTCTTCTAAGTCCAATTAAGCGATCTTGACCTTGGATAAACGAACCGGAACCTGACAGGCTACTGTAGCATGTCTAGATAAACATTGTGGCTAAATTTGGGAAGGTAATAGGAGTTAGACATGTTACAGACGGGCGGACAGGTTAACATTTTTGCTAAACGCAAATTCTAAGTCCAATTGTGTGACCTTGACCTTAGATATACGAACCAGGACTTGGCAGGCTACTGTAGCATGTCTAGATAAACATTGTGGTTAACATTGGGGAGGATCCACCAAGCGGAACTTGAGTTAGAGATGTTACAGACGGACAGACAGGTTAACATTTTTACGCTAAACGCAAATTCTAAGTCCAATTGTGTGACCTTGACCTTTGATAAACCAACCGGGACTTGGCAGGCTACTGTAGCATGTCTAGATACACATTGTGTTTAATTTGGGGAGGATCCACCAAGCGGAACTTGAGTTAGAGATGTTACAGACCGACAGACAGGTTAACATTTTTGCTAAACGCAAATTCCAAGTCCAATTATGCGACCTTGACCTTGGATATACGAACCAGGACTTGGCAGGCTACTGTAGCATGTCTAGATAAACATTGTGGTTAAATTTGGGAAGGATCCACCAAGCGAAACTTGAGTTAGAAATGTTACAAACGGACAGACAGGTTAACATTTTTGCTAAACTCAAATTCTAAGTCCAATTGTGTGACTTTGACCTTGGATATACGAAATGGGACTTGGCAGGCTACTGTAGCATGTCTAGATAAACATTGTGATTAAATTTGGGAAGGATCCACCAAGCGGAACTTGAGTTAGAGATGTTACAGACTGACAGACAGCGCCATTCCATAATACATCCCGTTTTTTCAAATGGGCGTATAAAAATGATACCTCTCTTACCGAGACGAAAGTGATTAAATATGCGATAGAAACATGAACAAATCAAAATTCCTCTGAGACGACGAAATCGTCCACATGTGACACTTCTCAAAGCAAAATTTCAGACACTTGTGCCTCCTCTCTCTAGTGCTTCTGTAAAGGTTTTGGGTTCTCTTTGGGCATGTTTTCTAGATATAGGAACTCTCAATAATCAAAAGCAGATTTAGGATGTCAGATTCCTAAAGTTCTCTGTACTTAGTACACGATTGTTACCACTGAGGGATTTGGTCGAGCCTTTATAGCTCATCACCGTCTGGCAAGACCGCCTGAGATCCAAACAGTTAATTTACACACTATATTAAGCATTATACAAATATCATATGAAAGATTCTTTATTGT
The DNA here is from genome assembly GCA_963576725.1 of Azorinus chamasolen. NCBI lineage: Eukaryota > Metazoa > Mollusca > Bivalvia > Cardiida > Solecurtidae > Azorinus > Azorinus chamasolen. Next base: position 26,134,254 of record OY755252.1, read on the forward strand.
AGGTTACAAATTTATGCATGATGACGAGGTTGTATTACGCATCCAAAGTGAAACTAGGCACTTACATGTAAATTTCTCAAATTTTCCCGGGGGACATGTTAACGAGACTTTATTAAAAATATACCTAATTCTTGAAAAGAATTAGGTTTATTTGCAAGTTATTACCATGAAAACAATTGACCAAGACATGTCAGAGCCCACCATTTGACATCTAATTTTCTATTTTTTTTCGGGGGAGGCCCCCCCGGACCCCCACCGACGGGAGGGGGAAACCCCCTCCCATACTCTCCCCCGCTCGGCACTTCGTGCCTCGATGTGCGTATAATTTTTCAAGCCCTACATGTAGCTACGCCTATGTTTACTTCACAACAGGTTGATATTACTTGTCACCTGAATTAGTTATCGGGTATGGGAGAATCCGACCAGTCACAGTAGGTTCTGTACTGATAAATAAATATGTGGGACTTTTAAGTGAAGGAGGCATCATGGAATCTATGAATATTCACCATTTTTATTAAAATATACAAAAATATGATTTACTTTCCAGTAATTTCGACATGTTCAGAGAAATGGCTCTTTCTGAAACCATTGTCACTTCTATGTAAGTATGTTTTTTACTACAATGGTGTCATTTTTTCATTAAATGGTGTCATTCGTGAGAATTCTTGTGTTAATAAATACCATAATATAATGGAACCTGTGATACGACGGAAAGGTAGTATAGGTTTTTTTCCAGTAAATTTATATTCCAAATAAAATTCTGAAGTGATAAAGTGTTTTTCAATTCTACAGGGGTAAGAATGGCTGTTTGTGAAAAAAGAGGAAAATTGGAGAGGGCCAAGGGGGTCGCCTAGGCCCCTTGCTGGACATGGGCAGCGCCCATGTGGGGGGTTCAGGGGGACGAAGCCCCCCAACGCAAAATCAAATATAGTTTTCCTGAGCACTTCATGAGCCTTCTCCTGCATTTTCACTTGGGTCTGTCATTCATGTGTTTTTTTTTACAATTATACTTGAGTTGTATGTCATACATGATGAGCTGTGTTTCAAACAAACCAGTTGTAGAACATGTCCATACAATTACATTCAGTTTATTATTGGATCTATTCAACAATCAACATTGCCAGATTAATTTCTTGTCAAACACAAGCAATTAAAACTCACATGTTTTAAAAATGAAATCAAATCGAACTGATTGTGATCACAAATAAAGATACAAAATTTGATTTAAAGTTGGCATGGTATTGTAACAGTTAACTTTCTAGACAAAATTCACCAAAGTTCACATTACAGTCACAATTTCTAGTCAAAGTTCACATTCAAACTCTGATTCTCATTACTTTTTTATGTCAGTAAACCATCTTATAATTCATTAAACTGGTTTATTAAAAAACAAAATATAACTTTTTCTGAATCGATACATCTTGACCAGTTCCTTTAACCCTGTTCTATGTTCATTCAAAATTTCATGAACAAAATAGTTAAAATGAAATATGGAAGGTTGGGCATTGTAGCCATTTTAGAAACTAAAGACACAGATCTTTCAGATTCTATTAACCCTTTATCTGTTCTATGTTTATTCCAAATTTCAATACCTACTTAATATTCATTCACAAAATAGTTACAAAGAAATATGGAAGGTACTACATTGTTGACATTTTAGAAAGCAAAGAAATAGATCTATCAAATTCTCTAAGCAGAATAGACCCTGATCAAATTCTCTAAACAGAATAGACCCTGATCAGACGGCTCCTCTAGGAGCCGTCTGATCTGGGTCTACTCTATTTGCAAATGCGTGAAAACACGTTTATATGAGGGAAAGGGTTAACAAACAGAGTAGACCCTGATCAGACGGCTCCTCTAGGAGCCGTCTGATCTGGGTCTACTCTGTTTGCAAATGCGTGAACACGTTTACAAGAGGGAAAGGGTTAACATTACCTATGAATAGCTATTGACAGACAACTTTCTGGTGAATACCTGTTACTGGAAATCGGCTGTTTCAATAACTGGACATGTTTAATGCTTTTCAGTCGCGTTTTCCGTAATTCATTTGTTTGGAACAAAGTTTATGTACAGTATTACACACGGTCCCCTTGTCCCAGAAGGTTTACTTTCAGTTTCACGAAATTGTCGCCAATTATCACTTTTCTTGTTTCTTTACCAAATGTCAACGTAATTTCTTTCTCTAGCACTCTTGGGTAGAACTTATTTTCCATACTTTTTATCGTAATCTCTGCTTATGCTTCTCATTTTTGTCTTAAATTCAGATTAATTGAAAGTACAGATACATAATTTCATATCACGGACGCCATCTTGGAAATGTTGAACGTATTCTTGCAAAATACGAGCATTTTGATTGGCTGTAAGACAAGAGTCTCGTCATTTGATTTATAGCTGAACCGAAATATCGCTGTTAACGTGATATAAATGTTGTTAACGCGGATTTACTTGGAATAGTGAAAGAATATATCGATCTCGGCAAATAATAATTTCCTGAATTAATCACTATACCCACCCCCCTCTCCAAATTTCTCATCGGATTTACATCGATCTCAAAAACAGCCCTGAGTGAATTCCGTGGAAAATTCTCACCCCTGATTCTATTTCCTTTGTTTGAACCCGAACACGTGTAAGCTTTTTAATCTTACACGTCGCTCTCAAACAAGGGCCAGATCTACTACACAAATAATATCACACAATTTCAATGACTGTATCGTACACTCACCTGTTTATCGAACCTTTCATTTTTTTGTGTTTTTACGCATGTACAAGTGCATACTACATCATAAAATCATGAGTACTGTTGCTTTGTTTGTAAACAACGCCTCGTAGCTTGAAAAACGAATTATACTTCATAAACAGGTCAATATGTAGTTTATTTTCTGTTCAACTATGCTAAACATGAGAAAACTCTTAAGCCGTTATAGAATATCAACATGAATTGGAAAGTGTACCACATTAAAAAATGTTTGACAGCTCTGACCCCTTCAGCTTATGCAAAGGTCGTGTACCCATGATGAAATAACGTGACTATGAGTATTATGTTACAGTAAACGAATCCGGGTCAAGTCAGCCTAGGGTCAATTCGGACTGGGTCAAGTCGGCCGAGTCAACCCGGCCGAGTCAACCCGGCCTGTTTTTTGGTGGGTCAACTCGGCCCGTCTCAGTCGGGTCAACTCGGCCTTTTCCCGACCGTCAATTAAAGTTTATAGACTGCAGCAAAAATTGAAGATCCTGATCGGTGGGCTCCTTGAAGAATTCAGACAAAGTTTGCACATCTTTTTGACAGTAATAACCCATTAAATTTAGCGGACGAGAACAAATGTGATAAGTATGTTGCATGAGGTTAAAACAGTTGACATTTAGTAACCAGGTTAATTAGATCAAACTGATAAGTCAAAACAAATAGGTACGAAAATGAGCGGCATCAATACTTTTGAAGTGAAATTAAGTATAATTAATGGCTTATCTGTTTCATTGATTGTCTGTAATTAAGAACAATTTATGGGAGTGAAAATGTTATTTTGGATCCACTTGTGAGACCGAGTTACTAGGAATTTCATCGGGATCCAAACTGTTTGCAAAGATATCACCATATGTGGGTATCGTTTTTGGCATTGTATTTGTATCGTGCATCTATAAAGTGTTTCTTTTTTCTTATTATTGTTGTTTATTAATGTTGCTTTGTCCTGAGAATGAAACTGATTATGGTACGAATCCTTATCTGTTACTCAGAAGTTTCCTTATACGTTCATTGGTATCTGTAGTATCGGGTATGTCTAGGAAACAAAATATTAAAGTTATTCAAAATAAAAAAATTATACCATAAAAATAATTCTGAAATAATATTTGCGAGCCGACTTGACCCAGGCCGAGTTGCCTGGCCAACTTGACCCGAGGCTGACTTGACTCAGGGGCCAGGTTTACCCGAGGCCGAGTTGACCCGGGACCCAGTAAACAGTTTCTAAAATAAAGGTTCGATAAGCAGGTGATGTTTTTCTGGCAGCCATTTTTGTTTTTGTTATGCGGGTGGTGGGGAACACTGGATTGTTTGGGGATTAATAGATGAGGATAAAAATATCTAATTGTTTCAAGGGCTCTATGTATAAAAGATTATTTTGAACTGCTGATTAATTTTTTTCTTCAATATTCAAAGTAAACGTTTTCTGTTCTTGGTTAAAGGTTTAGAGGTTCGATAGACGGTGAGACCATGCTACTTACTCTCGACTCTGAAAAACAAACACGTTGACTTTCTAAGAACAATTGTGCCATAATGTATGAGCAATAACAGTTGAACATCACTAGATAACCGTTTTCGTATTGAACATAACCCGAAAGACTATATCCGTGTTCAAACAGCCATTGCATAAGCATGTGTGCACTTTGTTTGTGATAAATCATTAAATTCAACATTTATAAGCACCACTGAACCAATCAGTCTGTATAAAAAAAATGGATTTAGCAGATTTTTAAAAGATCTTGTAAAAGTTAAAACGCCATGCTTCCGATCAACAATGCTGCATGAATAGCAGAATAGTTTTAGCGCACACTTACCTCGTTCAGCCATTTTGGAAACGCTTCAGAGGGGATATGGCTAAAAAAACGACATAGACTCTAGGAGAGGCGTGCGGTCCGTCTAAATACACAAGTGAGTTAATTGTATACATTATATATTTTATCTCCGTTATCGTCATGGCTTTGGGAAACATATCAGAGACATGCATAACATGTTGTCTGTGTCTCTTAGAATAATGTAGGTAGCATTATTGACAATTATCGGTTCTGGTGTAAGTACGGATCCATCATTACATATAGTAACCGCCGCAATATTATACCATACCGTCCATACAGGCACACAGCTTCTTCCGGTCATGCGCATTTATCAATTTGTAAAAGGGCGGGGCATATATGCAAATAAGATTTCAGATTTCAGTACTGGGAGTGTGCTGTGTGCCTGGACTCACACAGATGGTTTTATGTAAAACCTACAGAGGTTACAGAGATATTTCATAGGTGAACTCGGAAACAAATTTAGACGCAGTTAATGAGGTAAAAATAACGAGGTAATAGAAAATTTACCTCGGTATATTTTCATACCACAGTACGTGGCTCTAGAAATATATGATCTACCTCCCGCTGTTAGGTAGACCAACGCACACACACACACACACACACACACACACACACACACACACACACACACACACACACACACACACACACACACTCACTCTCTCTATGTAAAGCAGTTTGTTTTGTACGGTGTCTGTAATTGAAAAAATCTCGATACGATAGTCAATGCAATATCAATATGTGATTACACATGATCGGAAAATTATCATCTACTATCGGTCTGACGACATACCTGGTTATTGGATCTTATGCGAATTAGTGCAAAACATAGAGAGGCAATTACAGAATATGGTATAAAAATCAACTATTTCCAAACCTTTTCCACATTTCATTGACAAATTACGTGGCAACATTGTCCCAGAGATATTTCGATAAAATATTAATTGTTTGCGAAATTGAAGTGTTCATTTTTATAGTTACAACTCAAGCAATGCACTGGCAAGCCTACCTTTTACCTCAACTCGTTATTTAGTATAAAGCTAAATAAAACAGCATCCATACTAGCCTAGGCGGAATTTGGAAAATTCTGACACCACTCGGCATTTGTTAAAAGTTGGCAAACAGTTGTTTTTACGTAATTGGAGTGTGTTAGATCCGAAAATGCCGTTTGCCAAGACGTATGTTGCATATTTAAGGTACAAAATGGCGGATAACAAAATGGCCGCCAACGAACACTATTTTCAGCCAATCAAGGATACACTACACCGAACATCTTGGCGTAACACTAAAATGTTCTGTTCAAATGTACATACCACCAATGGAAGACAAATTATTAAAGCTGAATATCCTTTAGTGCATTCAAAGTTGTATCCCGAGCGTTAAGCTAACATGGCGGAAAACAAAATGGCCGCCAAAAACTCTAAATACAGAAATGTGTTTTATAAACACATAGTCATTGTCTTCTTATATGAATTGTGTTTGATTGAACACTAATTGCACTTTGACTGCGGAAAAATTAGTTTTTAGCCAGTTGCTTATCTCCCTACACTGACATTCAAATAGTGTCGGTAAATTAGAACATCTCTTCTCAAGCACATTGCTGGCCATCGCCAATTAAAACAACACATGTAAGAAGGTGATGGAACTACATTTAAATGCTTTAACTATAATAAAAATGTAAATATATTTGTATTGAAAACTGATTTAGACAGATAAATGAAATATATTTATTTCTTAACATTACTTCATATTTTGTTTATCTTAATCATATCCGAAACAGGCTATTGGATACAGCTTTTTGGTTTCAGCTTTTCTTTTACCAAAATGCTCTATCTCCAAAGTAAATATTGCGAATAACTAAAACCCTGTCATAAAATACAAATGTATATTTATATTTTTACATTTCCAAATACTGTTTGTCAGTACGAACATACATAATTAAAAATGAGAAATGATAAATACATGATCCGTTAAATTTAAAACCTTTTAAAGCGAGCTGTTTTCTCCAAAGCTGAAAATGGTAGATGGAGCATCGTTCCACTCGGGCGACGAAATGGAGTTATTTATATTAAAATAAATAAGTAGTTGGCATTCTTTTTCAGATTTGAAGTCGCTAGGTAGGACTGATGCGGTATATTGACAAACATAATGCTGTTTTATTGGTTAAATAATAAGTGCTACATGTACAAGAGTCCCTAAATCGTTTTAGAATGCATCTAAACAGCATATAAGCAAGTACAAATTTAAAACAAATCAGCCCTGTACCCACAACACCGCGTCCCTGCGGCTCCGCGGCTCCAAACGTCAAAACTTGCCGACGCGCCTGGCTATAACATCGAAGTATTTCACACACAAACACAGAATCAGACATTTGCTAGGAGAAATATGAGAGTACTAGTAATGCCTTGAAACGGTCAGTGACATCAATGTGATTAATTAGCAACTGTGTTACAAATTAATGCGTTTATTTACATTATACAGACAATAATTGCCTTGTAAAAAACCTCACCAGGGTAGTACATATTCTATGACAGGAGTCCATATTCTACGGGAGGGGAGTCCATATTATTTGTAGAATATGGACCGGGGAGTACTTATTCTACGTCGAATATGGACTGGGGAGTACAGATTCTACGGGAGTACAAATTCGTCAATAGACTGGCTGAAAACGGGAATGTTTCTCTACCAAGCAGATGGGACACTTGTTTAGCTCAAACCTGATCCTGCAAGATTTCTGCCCCAACATCTTGTTCTGTGTGCACAGTAATGCAGCTTAGGTTGATTCAGTGAAGAATGGGTCAAACCACCTGTTCCAGAGGTTGAAATTGAAATGTTGGAATCCAAACACGAAGAGGCTATCACAAGGGTGATAATCCACTGTATTGAATGAAAACTATCAAAGGCAATTGTGGCTGCTCAAGATGTTGACATTTATGTATTCCCCATAACCCATTTTCAAAGAATGTCGTGCAATAGACTCCGATTTAAAGCTGGTACTTCTTAGAAGAAAAGGTACATCACAATGCCTATCATTGAAAAGCAACTCCCTTCGGTGAAAATAAGCTTGAAATATGGAAAAATAGTCAAACAGGGAGAGCCACACACGGAATGACACCGCATCAAACACCATCTAACGAGAAACGGTAAAACCACAAGACAAAACATAACAGGACGCATATCAAGACGAAACACATTAAACATTAAGCATATTAAAAAACTTTACCGGTATTTCAGGCACCTACGGGATGTGGTGACCTCATACATTGGAGGACATAGCAACAAAAATGCTGATTTTTTCCTAGGGGATTACAACCTTTTCAAAGATCTGATTTATGGTGAATTGACAAATTCATCTGCAGGGTATACGGCGTGTCCAATAAGGACACTCTAAATGAGGCATGATCACAGATGTTTGTAAAATCACTTTCTCGAGATTGCCTACAAATGATGTTCTCAGCTTCCATTTCAATCTCATTCATTATTAAGCTGCAGTATGGAGACAGGTTCATAAATGACGACTAGATTTGCTTTTCTAAGAAGAAATCGGACCGAATTTGGAAGAAATCTCGCTGGTTCTTTTTTATTGAAGCTACCGGCAGTTCCTGGATCTTACATGGAACTTATCTCCTACAAGTATACCACCAGGTGCATGTTTGCACGTTGCAAATGCAGGAATGCCCGTTTTAGATAATATGTGTCACAAGTATAAAATTTAGTGAGATATTCAGGTTGTTACGCAAAATGTATACAATTCGACAAGTTTAGTTATGAAGACGTGAGTTTGCGCATTTGTATATGCAATCGTATTTATATGTTTTTTGAATATTGTATACATGTTCATTTTAAGGAAATATTTCAATGTATTTGTCTCAAAAAGGCCGGACAGCTTTAGCATCAGTGCAAAATTATGCATGTTTTCGATGTACAAAAAACCCAGTCGAGGCCAGCACGAGACTAGCATTAATTTTGTTCTAAAATAGACACCTCCTGATGATTATTATGTGTATGTCTCTCTCTCTCTCTCTCTCTCTCTCTCTCTCTCTCTCTCTCTCTCTCTGTATGTGTGCTTGCACGCACGCATGCGCGCCTATGTACATGCTTGTGTGTGTGTGTGGGGGGGGGGGGCTTGTTCTGTGTTCCAGTTAATAGATATTTCAATCAGATGTATTTTCCGTTTTATAAAAATATCAGTAAAATTTTCCTACCTTTGTTAATTATTGTTCATATGCGGCACGTTCGTGTTCCACCATCTTCCCATTATAATTATATGTTTACCATACAGCTTGGCAGGCGGCCAAAGTTTATAAACCCTAAATTATTTTCTATTACTTGAAATCAGTCTTTAAACAATGTCGATTGTACTGCTATATAGAACGTGTATAATTGTTTGGCTGCAAACAGTGTTTTACGGCGACCATTTTGTTTTACCGCCATTTTGGTTTAACCCTTTGGATATAATTTAGAATTCAATAAAAATAAAATAAGCTTTTAAAAATTGTCTTCCCATGGTCGTTTGTACATTTTAACAGAACACTTTAATGTTTCACCCAGATTTTCGGTTTAGTGTATCCTTGTTTGCATTGGAATAGTGCTCATTGGCGGCCATTTTGTTTTCCGCCATTTTGTATCTTAAATACGGAAGATACGGCTTGGCAAACAGCACACCTAGATTATGTAATAGATACAGTACGAGTCTTACTACCAAAGTATCTTCTTACAACCGTTATCAGGACAGTTTGTTCGCATGACCGAAGACACGTGTCCGAGGCGTAGCCGAGGACACTTGTCTGAGGTCATGCGAACAAACTGTCCTGATAACGGTTGTAAGAAGACACTTTGGTAGTAAGACGAGTACATGTATCTTACTTGTACGACAGTACGTTGTAGACTTTTAATTTTGATTAAAAAATGAATAAAAATGAATATTTCACAAATGAGTACAAAATGTTTCCCCTTGGTTCACCCAATTCAAATTACAAAGAAGCCGGTCGTTGATCTCTAAATAGCCACCGGCCACATAGTGGCTCGAGCAGTACCCTGCACGAGTAAATTGTGACCCGTGTTTCCAACATACATGTATCACATGTGTACTAGTATAGCTGGTGTGCAACATGGCCGACGCCGAATTTGACGAGGAAACCAATATGATTTTAAGTCAAACATACATACATACATACAAACATACATGTACTGTTCGTTTCTTATTTGCTGGTGATTTGCGAATCACTGTATAATTATGTGCAAATAAAGTGCTCATTAATAGATTGAAAACATTTGTGTTAAATACTTTTAAGCAGACGACCATTTCCGCAGACCACCAGAACAACAGCAGTCGATATGCGTTAACTTGTGTCCCAACATTTATCAAAAATGTTCGTTACACCTGCTTAACCCAGATCAAATGTTGAGCGATTCGGCTTCTGAGCTGGCTCTAATCAGTTAGATAGTTCATGTTTAGTCTGCATTTATACAAGTGGAGACGTTAAAGAAAGCTGCAGACGACATGCTTAGCAGACCCGTTTACACTCGTGATCGGGATTAGTGGAGCGACAATCGTGTTACGTTGTTACTACACAACATGGAGCACGTGACATTAGGCGATACTTCCAAATGCACGGGCTCGATCCTAGGTAGATAGGTTTTAACCACAAAAATCACGTGCGTACAAAAGTGTCCACTTACAACCGTTATCAGGACACTTTTTCAATAGCTTTGCTGGGGGTCTGTCGTACAAGTAAAAAAACTGGTTGCCAACTTTTAACACGAAATGCCTACTACTCTTTTATTTTTTCACAATTTCTAGAACTCCGACTAGACTATACCCACTGTGCCGAGGGTAACTAATTATCAGTTGTCAGTTGTTATATTTACTATAACATCTGAACCCTTTCGGTGCCAAATTTCTAATTGTCCTCTGCAAATCAATTTTGTTAAATCATTCGTTAAACTAAGGAAATGAGATAAATGAATGAAAATTTCAAAAGAATAAACCACAAATAGAGACAAAAGAGTTAGAGACAAATAGTGAAATCCCTAATAGACGCCGCCTTGATTTGGGACTGCACTATTTGTCGTGGTGCATTTATGCGACATTGGCGGTGAAAGGGTTACATTGTCACAAATGAAATTCGCTCTTCAGGCATGTGACATGAGCATTAACGTATCGATTGAAATTCAGACTAATATTGAAACATAAAGTTACACAGTGAAAATGCACAATGATTCTTTTAGCTCCTTTTCCAACCTAGGAATAGTTTGGCCAGAGTCCGCTCTGAAGTTGCTCTGTTTGAATATAGATTAATATTGACATCGTTCTATCTAGTCCCTGCCATGGTAAATTTCCCCTGTCCATGTGTCATTGTAACCCTTACAGTCACTAGTCACTAATGTATTTTCAAAACAGTGTAGACACAGATGAGAGGGCTTCTAGAGGAGCACTCTCATCATCAGGGTCTGTATTGTTTATTGTTATTCAGTTACTCAGATTCTCATCTTGTTCAGTACTGTTTGCAACATGTATAAATATCAGTTAGGTTTCTTAACAGGCAAAGGGTTTACAAAAGAATTATTTTAAATTTATTTGAGTTGTACCACTGGGAATTTGATTATATAGTGTGTTGTACTTTCTAATTGGAGGGTGGCTATACTTTTTGTATACAGTAGTAGGTTTACATGTCCAAACATTCGGAGTAAATACAAGAAAACTATTTGGACACGATATTCAGGTGTAATGGTCCTAACTGGCAAATCTGTCTCAGAGGTGGGTTCAGACAATATGTAGATACTTTTTCATAGTACATGTATTACTTCCTTTCTACTATAGAAGTTGAATAAAACCGGAGACATGCTATATGTCTCTGATAAGCCATAAATGATTTTTAATCCTTTACGGTTTACCTGTTCAATAAAAAATTAAATATGTATTATGCGTATTTTTCATATTAATCGACACCAGAAGCTATACACATATACTTTGTCACCCTTCCTTTTGTTTGCCCTGCGTCTTTGTGCTTGTGATTTTGTTCATGTGTGGAGTGTTTGTCTCTGGTTCTTGTGTGTCTGTTGGTGTTTTCTGTGTTCATCTCGTGTGTGAGTGGGCGTTTGGATGTGTGGTTGTGTGAGTGTATGTGTATCAAGCTGTCTATCGGTGTTTTGGTGGTGGTTGCGTCTCGTATGAGGCTTTGCCTTCTTGACTTTACTACTTTTCCATACAATGAAAATAATGCTTACAACCCATTTTCCGACATAATATATTGGTTCAGCTAAATATTATCGCTATCCGAATACTGCTAAATTCTTTAAAAGGAGCCTCCTTTTAGAAACGGGGATTTTGTACGGAAATCAGCGGACATCTTCGGCCAAGTTATGAATGGCCCCGATTCTATTTCTGACCAAAGCTTTGAATATTAAATAGGTTGTTACCATATACATGTAGAATGGCTGGCACTGGTTGTTGGCCTACATAATACATATACATCGAATGATTATTTCCGGTATGTAAATTTAAATCTTATGACAGATTCCCGCCAATGGTGAAGGCTGTTCCGTTGGTCTCCGTAGCAATCAATTTTTCTATCTTTTTCGACACAAACAACCATTTACTGACCGTGCTGTTTAGCGTTAAATAAGTGTAAATGTACATAGATTCCATTTCTGAAGTCAATTCAAAATGCAAGATTTGTGGAAATTTGTGCAGCATACATCTTTAAGAAACAAAGACATAATTACTATTAATTTGCCAATTTTTATAATGTAAAACTTTCAAGGGAGGTTTTTATTTCGACAAAAAGGACAAAAAACTAACCGCAGAATTTGGTCTATATAATGGCATAAGCAAACAGCTGATCTTGATCAGATGCTCCTAAATCCTAGATGGATTTGGGTCTACTCTGCAAAGGCATGACAATGTGTTTGAGAAGAAAGAGGTTAATTATTTGATCAGTAATTCATTTATTTATGTATTCTAGAGACATATACATGCGTATTTGTAGGTCTCGGTGTATTCTGGTGTTTTTTTTATTAAAATATATTTTTTGTTGGCATATTTTTGGCTAGAATGCACTTTACCGGTATGCATACATGTACTGCGCAGATACGAAGCAGATAATAACATACATGAAATGAAGAAAAGACAAAATCAAATAATCCAGGCTCTTTTTCTCGTCTGATCATGCATTAAAAGCAAACGTTTGTCGAAGTACTCGTATACGTAAGGTGCATTGGTGATCAGAAGTTTCGCCCACTAACCAGTTCACGCCCTGGACGTTTCATCCCCAGGACGTTTTGTACCTGGTCGTTTCGCTCCACTGGTCGTTTCGCCCACTATATTTAATATGTTAGCAACCTGGCTTCTGAGAATAACCCTTTTCCTGTTGTATATTTTGTCAAAAGTTCAACCATTAGAAACTAGAGAATCAAATCAACAAAATTCTAAATGCATACAGTGCAGACCTAGATCAAAGAAGATCCTACCAGCTGTCTGGTCTGGGTCTACCCTGTTTGCTAAACATTCGAATAATACATACAAAATAACCAGCCAAAAATGGTATTTGGTTAGGATCCAAACGATTTTCTAAACTTATGAAAGTTGTTTTAAGAGTTTTTCAAGCCCATATTTCAAACTGTTTAATTGTTGCATTTTGACTTGGACATGAATTTGCTGTTGACAGCGTGTGCTTGTCTTAGGCTGTTAACAAACAATGTTGACAGCTTATTATTATCTCATGATGTTAACAAACTATGTGACACGTGTAACTCGTAACTAATGTAAAGAGTGTACATGTATGTTGACACCTTGTTATTATCTCAGGTTATTAACAAACCATGTCACACGTGTAACTCTTAATTAATGTAAAGCGTATATATACAGGAGTTACACTTAAACTGATACTAGTAGTAACCTTTTCCCTGTTCTTAACCCTTTCCCTCATATACACGTGTTTTCACGCATTTGCAAACAGAGTAGACCCAGATCAGACAATTCTGAAACTCAAAAATGGGACTTTTATGAGATTTAAGGTATTGGAATTTGCATTTCGTAAGTATTATTTTGTAGGGGGCGAAACGACTAGGGTATGAGGGGGTGAAACGACCAGGATTCCTATTGGGAGCGAAACAACCAGGTGCGAAACGTCCAAGGGGGGGGGGGGGCGAAACGACTGGTAACAGGTGCATTAGTCCCATATGTTTTAAAACAACCAAACCAAACCCGACCTTGTTTAGGCAGGGAACCCTCTCAACTGTATGTTATTCTCGCCTAGAGAAAACAAGTCTTTTAAAATACAAAGTGATGAATAAATCAATTCGGTATTCATACATATATCTTTAATTATTCGAATTTCCTGAATGTCCGGGTGCATGCAATTGCAATTAAAACTCAAAATTTTCAGACCCAGAATTTTACTTACCACAGCTTCAGAAACTGGCATGTGGTCTTTGCGGTTGATATATAATTGATCCACAGCAATCGAATTTCTTCATTGCTAGGAATGACGTACATTTCATAAGGACAGTCTTCAAAATAAGTTATTTACTGCTTCACCATTGATAAAGTTTCTTCTGTATACTGTGCCGCTTACGGGTGTGCCTCCACATCCGACATACACCATTAGTATTATTTAAATTCCAAAGGGACGAGCGGTTTCGTCGTAGTGCTGTTCGGGCGACTGTGTGTTTTGTATGTGGTGTTTCCTGCATGACTCATATATACATCGTACTTTCAGGAAAATATGATGTGAACGAATGGGGATGGGACAGTATGTTCAAATGATTCTTCAAGATTTCATATTGGGTCAGCTTAAGTTTTGTTTCGATGGATGTTTCCTTGAAGTTTATACTAGAGAACATAGTGCAGATAATGACTTGGTGCTATATTCGTGTCCATGACTGTCTGTTATCCCTAACCTCCATGGAAACACTTTTCAAACAGTTTGCAAACAGAGTAGACCTAGAGCATACAGAAACTCTCTGATCAGGGTCTGCCCTTATTGTTCATTCATAGATTCTACCAGAGTTGTTTAGCATTTCTGTTGGATATATGTAAGTGAATATTCATAATGACATGAAAACTTTAATAATTCTTATGGAAAAAAGATTAACACCGTTTAGCACCGTCGACAGAAGACACCACAATTGCTTGAAAATAATTCTCCTAATCTTTCACACACTTTTTGAAACAGAGTAGATCCATATCGCACAGATCCTGTAGCAGCTGTTTGATCAAGGTCTGCTCTGCTTGCTTACGAACCTAGACTTGCTTTTGATACTTAACCCTTCGCTTGCTGAATTTTAAATACATTTTCCTTCTTTACCCATGTCCTGTTGTATAATTACATATATCGTCACTGTGTACAAGTATTTTGCTGTGCAATCACTGCTGTGGAGTGCACTGGTTGAACAATCAACTTGTAAATAGTGCAGACCCTGATGAGACTATTTACATGTAGGTATATTGACGTGAATAGCAAGCCAATGGATAAAATGATGTCTCTTCAAACGTGTGGACAAAATTGTCCAAAATCCCATAACTTTGCAGAAAATCACCAAACCGGAAACGGAACACACTAAGCACAACTAGACACGGTGTTGATCAATTCTGTTTCTCGAAAAAACAGAGTTTCAGAGATTCATGAAAATCTGACCAAAGATTGTGGAGAAACCCAACGGACAATATTTTTCCATATTTTTCCATGCAAAACATTCAAAGTCCCATATCTTTGCAGAAAATAATCAAATAGAATAATGCACATCTAGGCATAGTGCTGATCAATCATATTAAGTTTCATGAAAAATCAATCAAATGTTTTGGAGAAACTGAGCGGACACAATTTTCTATGTAAAAAGTTCAAAGTCCCATAATTCAGCAGAAAATCATCAAATTGAAAGAGGTATAAAATATGCACAACTAAGCATGATGCTCGTCAATCATATAACATTTAATGAATATCCAATTAAAGGTTTTGGAGAAACCCTGCTGACAAAATTTCCATGCAAAAATTTCAAAGTCCCATAACTCTGCAAAACATTTAGGGCAATATATCCAATATCATTTAAGCCAGAGTTATTCAACTTGTGCATAACACTTCCTTCCTTCATGATCTTTCTATAAATGAAATATCATTCCAAAAGCATCAGTTAAACAGGAAATATTGATCGGACTAAAAAACAACAAAGGGCAATAAAACCAAAAAGTATTGAAACCAGAGTTATATGCCTTTTACATGTCACTTTCTCACATCATGCTCTTTCCAATTATTAAGTTTCAATCAAAAGGCATAAGCCATATAGGAGTTATCGTCCGGACAAGAAAATGTGAATAATTGACCTTGAATGTGACCATGATGTTAAACTGTGACCCTGTGCCAATCTTTCACCCACGATCCCGAATCATTCTGTCTGCACATCGATTTGTTAATGAGAACATTTGTGCCACAGCATCACAGCATCCTACAATGTTCCCTTGAAAACTTAACATCATAAGTATTATGTTAATGAATATTCATGAAGTAGCCAATCCATGCATAAGCGACCAATCTCACACTTATTCCCCCCTGGCCCAAAATAAACGTATTCCCTCTCGAACCAATCTACATTTACTTTGATGGCAAAAACATTGGTAAAATTGTATGTGTATAATAAAAACATATTTTAAAGTAACAAAAACGAGATCCACCTACCTAGTGCTAGTGTATTGAATGACCGAGCTGTAATCGGAGTATAATCAAAACGTACATGTGTACATATAGTGGACATGCTAAGTGACTTTTCACTTCAACTCATTATGCAAATGTTTCCTTTGGTATAAGGTTTACTTGGCATCAAAAAAAATAAATATCTAAAGACATATGCTATATCTCGAAATACCAAACCATATTGTGCGACAATTGTTTTCTGCTCAAGAAATATGCGGTTATAACACAGTTGAACTAGATACAGATCATTTAAATGTGTGTCTCTCGCTGCTGTGGTTCAAATGCCGGTCTTAGCATTTGCATTTATCATGTGAGGAAGCTTTCAAGCCGGATTGCGGTAGGTCGACGGCTCTATCCGGATGTTCTTTGTGTGTGAATGCAATTTGTTTAACATTGTCCTTCATATAAACGCGTTTCACGCATTTACAAATAGAGTAGAATCATATCCTATAGATACCGTCTGATCAGGCTCTGCTCTGTTTGTTAATGTAATTTGAAGAACAACCGTTTTGATTCTTCTACCCGTGTAATTATCTTGACGTGGCTATATGCCTGAAAACTGTTAAACGACAAACATGTCCGCCAAACAAGCGCTTGTCTCAGTATTGACACATGGAGAAACGGATGGAAAACTCCAACCGTTTCTAGAACTATGGATGAACGGACGTACTGATACACGGACACACGGACACACGGACGCACAGAGAAACATAGGCATGCACGACTCGAAAATAATGTACCTCCGCCAACGGCGGGGATACCTGGTCCTTCGTGATAATAAGTTTGATGGTACAAGGTTTGAAAATTGAATACTGCTTAAGCCATAGGGGCATGGACCGCTTCATTTGGGGTCTATATGTGTACTATATAATAACAAGGGTTCCAACTAGCAGAACGAATATACGTGTACCACGAGTACAAATATGACTGTAACTCTTACAATTTAAATGATAATTTCGTAAGTCTTTCGGCTATTGAAAGCCAATATATTTTTCTATCAAATGAATATAATCTTATAACGGTAACTTATGAACAAGTATCAATCCAACAATGATTTTCTCAAAATTACACGTGTTTGTTTGGTCATTGACAAACGTTCGTTCACCCCGGTTTCACTATATCACAGCAATAACCTGGCAATTTGCAGTTTAAAAGATGGCGTGGTTCAATAAAACGAATCAATTCTATCACCCACCTCCAATTTTTAGTCCCCAGTATCAAAAGAATGATGTAAATTAGAGAGTTTTGTCAGTTTGCTTCAAATCGTCGAGGAAGGAGCCATTGTACGTGACGTCACTGATTTCCCAACTTTTCCTTCGCTCATCCAATGAAATGGCTCCATTCAAATTTGTTGCAAAATGGCAGCATCCGAAATAGAAACATAACGACAGACGGAAAGGCCGCTGTTGCTAGTTGCTTATTTATTTAGAGGACAAAACAAATGGAGATTGGTGATATATTTGGGTTGTTTTATTGAACCACGCCATCTTTTGAACTGAAAATCGCCAGGTTATGGCTGTGATATAGTGAAACCGGGGTGAACGAACGTTTGTCAATGACCCAGAAAACACGTGATTTTTTTTAGAAAATCGTTGTTGGATTGATAATTGCGCGTAAGTTACCGTGAGAAGATTATATTTATTTGATAGTAAAATATATTGCCTTTCAATAGCCGAAAGAATTACAAAATTATCATTGAAATTGCAAGAGTTACATTCATATTTGTACTTGTGGTACACGGATGTCCGTTCTGTTAGTTGGAACCCTTGTTATTATATAGTACATGTAGACCCCCATGAAGCGGTCCAGACCCCTGTGGCTTAAGCCGGTGCTAGGGGTGTGAGTAGTAATTACTACTCATGAACTGACTCAATAAAACAGAGTCTGCAAGTTTCTATTTTGGCAGTGCTACTCTTGGTTTCGAAGGATCAGTCACTATCAGAGTATGTGTGTGTTACTTAGATCCAAACAGATGGCTTGGCAAATATCACATGCCTTCTAAATACAAGTAACGTAAAGGGCCCACCCGTAACGTATATGCCGCTAAACGCGACCTGGCGTGAATTTTCAAACAGCTTGGGTCAAGCGGCTGAATACTCCGTCAAGTTCCACGTTTCAACTAAACGAAAAAAGGATAACAAATTACAACAGATCACAATTTTGAGCAGATACCATTTTTGACAGAGGGATACGAACATTCTGTATTACAACATATACGCGATTATGTTCAGGTTTTCTTGCAAATTACGACAATCACAATATAGACATCTAGTGAAGTTATTGAGAACATCTACTAAACGTAATTTTGAAAATTTATTAAGAGGTGATATTATATGCCAGTGTGTGTGGCATTGATATTGTCAAAACCGAGAAACAGTATGTCGAAAGCTGAAACTATAAAATCAGACACACTGGTGTGTAACTGTTACATGTATGTAATTTATACCTATAACAATTTCAGGGAATTTGTAAACCTGGAA
This sequence comes from Azorinus chamasolen, assembly GCA_963576725.1. Lineage (NCBI taxonomy): Eukaryota > Metazoa > Mollusca > Bivalvia > Cardiida > Solecurtidae > Azorinus > Azorinus chamasolen. Next base: position 26,152,993 of record OY755252.1, read on the forward strand.
GGGAAAGAGGAGTACGTGTTTGGTCTAGCGCGACGATGGAAAATGTCCTCTTGTGTATTTTGCCCAATTGTGCGTAACATTGCCTTTCGTTCATCATTATATATAAAATTTAAATGTTTCTGTTTCATTTACATACCGTGCAGATTAATGCAGGGCGACAGTAACGTAGAACGCTTTCTGTTTCACGTTGCATTGAACTGGATATTAATAATTCAGAGGACTCCATATTGTCAATTTGTAATGCAGAAATTATCGTTGGCTGGGACGTTTTATACATCTCATTTTGTCCATTTCGGGTTTATAAGGGATATTTCAGTTAGTGTAGGTATATACGTCCCGTAATCCGTATGTATGTTTTTAGCAAGATGCCTAGTCGGTGATGACGAACAGATCTGAAACCCTGTCTCATGCAACATCCTGAGAACGGTCAGCTGGTTGACCATGGACACCCCTCCCCAAAGCTTTTTTGGTCCAGTTTTGCCGAAGTGAAACTCAATTATCAGTTGCTTTACGTTTTTCAGGGCATCAAAGTCAGATTTTTTTTGAAAACCGCTCCATTCCCCACCTTCAGCGTCGATTTTCAGAATATCTATCACCGTCTGAAATAAAATATGATTTATGATTTGAAGGTTATGGTTAAAATATGGTTGAAGGCATATGCTGGGATTATTATAGTTCCAGTTCATGCATTGAACGAATCATTTTTCTTTATATGTTTCTTGTGTGTACATTCCTGTGCTAACCGTCACTTTTGTTTATATATATATATATATATACACACACTGTTCGTCTTATTGGATGAATATGCGATCAGTGTGAGGTTTGATGCGTCCCCTAACAATGATTTAATCCCCCAGTGGTAATGTTAATACTTACCGTTCTAAAACAGTACTCCAGTCCTTATCGTATATGTATGTTTGCATCGTGCAGCTTTCATACTTTTGTACAAATTGTTGTGTGCTGTGATACATACATATATATATATGTACATATCTATATATATATATATCGCAGCACACATTGCAGGTATCATATACAACCTTGTACCTTGGAACCATATTCCATTCATTCCGTAATATGAGCAGGGGTTATTGGAACGTAGGTACCTGGGATATGGGAACATTCATTGTTTAAAATTGAATAGGAATAACACAAGAATGTTCCAAGATACCAGCTAATGAATTTCAAACAATGAATGTCCCGATATCCCAGGTACCTACGTTCCAAGATCCTCTTCTCACATTACATATTGAATGGAATATGGTTCCCATATACCATGTTGTATGTGGCTATATATATATATATTATGTATGAGAACATTCTTTGTTTGAAATTCTATAGCGATACCAGGTATCTTAAGGGTGTATGTGTATGGTTGATCTTCCATTGGTATGACTTGGTGCGTGCGGCAGTCATTTATGCTTAACTACAGTAACCTGCGCTACCTTTCCAAGACTGCTGTGATATATCAAGTTAAGTACAGTAAAACCCCCCTAATGCGACCACCTAACAGAAGTATAATTCTGGGTGCTAGGGGCAGGTGGTAGCTTAATGCAGGACGAATGTTATGCAGAAAGCTCCTATAGGAGCTTTCTGCGTAACTTTCGTCCTGCATTAAGCAACCACCTGCTTTAAACGACACCAGTGGCTGTTTATTAAGTGGTCGCATTAGCGGGGTTTCACTGTATCGCATTGCCCTAGACATAGCCCAGCCGATATATACTTTCGGTAAGACCGGTATATTCTATAATACCGAGAGGGAGGTCCGCCGCGTCCGTGTTCGTGTCCTATGATTTTAATTTCGTAAAGTGTAATATAATATTTCGGTGAGTGTATGCATATATAAACGCGTGACAGCTAAAGTTTGTTTGCCTTGCGTCTTTGTGCTTGTGGTTTTGTTCATGTGTGGAGTGTTTGTCTCTAGTTCGTGTGTGTTTGTTGGTGTTTTCTGTATTCAATCGTCTTTGAGTGTGCGTTTGGGTGTATGTTTGTGTGTGTGTCATGCTATCTATCGGTGTTTTGGTGGTGGTTTCGTCTTGTATGTGGCTTTGCCTGCTTGACTTTACAACTTTTCCATTAACACATTGTATTTTCTTTGTATCATTATAGTTTGATTTATATTAGCATTTAAACAATATTAATTATTATTGGAAAAGCGATATCAATCTTAACACTGTATTTAAAGGAACTTAGCTTAACAGGAAATGCAGCAGGTTAGCAATGTTAGCCAGTTACCCGATGTACAAATTTGTGCAGGGATGCCCGTCGGACAACAGTGCTCATGTGGCATTCGTAAATGAACAGGTATACTTTGCCACAGCACACGCACGTCCAACAACAAGGGGAATCCCAATAAATCCATAGATTATTATGAATAATTTGTTTTGACTTTTATTCAATATGCAGAACATTACGTATATTTCAGATGTATCTTTTATGTTTTAAATGCGAGTGGGTCGACAGTGTTCTCTCAGTCACAAGAGAGTGGTAGAGTTGACACTCCGTGGTTAATGCAGCAGTCGTCTTCTATCCTCGTAATTTACCATACAACGTTTTGGTACAACCAACGACACGCAATTATTGATCTTATTCCAGTTTCTTTCAAACTCCCGCCTTACTTGTTTAGCATCATGCAGTTCCTGAGTATATCACGGCTATGATGTTCTGGCCTGAGAAGTATGGTTCTAGTAGTTAGTACGCACTAGTGCATACCAAAAGTTACAGCAATGGGTCAAGATCACTTGTATTTAAGTGGCACGGGAAATTCGCACATAGAGATTCTACTGTTGCGCAGCGAGGAAGACGCCCGCACAAGAATAAGCAGGTTAGAGAAAACGTTCAACGTGTTATTAACCCTTTCGCTGCCAAACTCTGTCGTTTGCTAACTTTGTAGTCTGCTACAAATTTTCATTCTTTTGATTTTCTTCATTTTTGTTTAAAAAACATAGTAATAGTAACAAACAGTTTGGATTCTGATGAGACGCCGAGTTACTCGGCGTCTCATCTGGATCAAAACTGTTTGCATAGGTAATCACAGATCTGGCATTGGCAGCGAAAGGGTTAAAACGGACCGGCGTCAAAAAGTTCGTGAAGTAGCGGAGAATGTTGGATGTAGTTAATCTACTATGCAGCGAGTGATGAAGGGAGACTTAAAAATGTCACATGTTAGTGCAGGCTGGGTACCCGGCTTCTGTCAGAGGAGGAAAAACAGTCTCGTGTTCAAGCATCAAAACAATTCTAGCACGCTACAGACGGGATCCATATTTCCTGAAGCGCATCATTACGACAGACGAAACGTGGGTCCATCATTATGAGACTGAAGATAACATTATGTCAGTGGTATGGATGACCAGAGAGAGTCCGCCGCCAAAACAGCTAAAGTGGTAAAGTCAATGTGAAAAGTTATGTGTATCGTGTCACAAATTTGATTTGTGGTGCAGGATTCGTTTGGGTATCCCTTTAGGAAAACACTTGCATAAACAACACACACTAGTATTTTAAACTTTACTTAACATCAAAGCTAATGACCTTTCACGATTTCTATGATACACTATCACACAGCTTCTAAATAAATATAGTCATTACATATACGTGAGTCCACACTGCACATACACTTTGTGTTACTATATAAACTGTCAACGTTAGGCATAAGAGTATAACACTGTCACTACCTTTACAGTTTATCTGAATAGCTAAATGTCTGAATATAAAGTCAGTTTCACAAAGGATACATTAGTAAATGGGATCTACACCAATATATGGTCTGTCCACACAGGAATATCCGCACTACGCATATATGTGCAACATTATTTAAGAGTCTCTTGCCGCCAGTTCCACCAAGGATAATATTAGGCGGCTTACCTTTAACTGCAACGTAACGCCTAGTCTCGTAACCACTAAGGATATAAACTAACTCGTAGAACACATTGTAACATTGCATTTGGCTCGCCCGTCAATAAAACATAATTTCAGACATTCATGCTTCCTTCAACCTTTTTTTCGCGCCAGGTTAGCATTACAAGCCGACAGCTGACTAAGGAATGACCACTGACTGTGTAGCACCCACACACCCACTTATATTTATAGCAAACTACACGTGTACCTTAATAACTGGTCTAAATCCATAGGTAGCTGTATCACATTACACAATATAGTAAACATACAATGGTCTGTAATTTATGGAAAATATCTGATTAAAACTATACTACCAGTACGTAAGTTAAAGACACAAGTATATTTATATCTATACTATAACAATAACAGATCAAAGCCACACGTGCATGCATCACATGTTTGCCCTGAACCACATGTACTGTAGCGCAAAAGTAGACTACATATATAATTTCATTTTTGTGACATATCCCCCTGTTTAAGATGAACATTCCTAATTTTCATTAAGAGCAAATATTGCTATACACACTATTCACAAATGCATGTCTACTCAAAAGGTCAGCAGCGACATTATCTGATCCTTTAACTGAGATAATGCGGAATATATACATTTGCAATGCCAACTCCAATCGGATTAGTCTTGCATTAGCTACATTAGACCTGTTCAAGTAAACTAATGGCTGATGGTCAAGAATTCAATTACAAGAATTAACGTCCATACAGAAACACCTGGACTTTCTGAACTGCCCAGACTACCCCAAGACACTCTTTTTCTATGACTGAATATGGCCGCTCCCTTGAGAGCAGCTTTCTAGTGACGTAAGAAATTGGGAATTTGATTACATCGTGCTCTTGCAAACGAACAGCCCACAGTCCTACGTCAGAAACGTCAGTCCGAAGAATGAATGCTTTGTCCATATCAGGAAGACAGAGAATCGGTATCTTTACCAGGGCCGCGATTAGGGTCCTAAAATACCTCACTAGTTCAAGGGTCCAGCCAATCTTGATAGGAGAGCCTTTCTTTGTCAGGTCAGTCATTGGACTTGCCAGTGTGCTGAAATTAGGTATGAGCTTCCTGTAATACCCAACCATACCCAGAAAAGAACGCACCTGGTTTTTTTTGTTCCTGGACAACTGCAATTCTTAATTGGATTTATCTTAACAATCATTGGTCTCTAACACCCATTACCAACAACGTGGCCTAAACAACCAAGCTGAAAATATCCAAACATGCATTTGGATGGTCTCGCATTTGCATTTATCTTAACAATCATTGGTCTCAAACACCCTTTACACAAAACGTGGCCTAAAAACCCAAACTGAAAATATCCAAACATGCACTTCCCTAAGCCTCTCAAACAACTGTCTCAACACTGACAAATGAGTTTCCGAATCTCCTGTATGTTCAATGATATCGTCAACAAAATTCCTAATCTCTTTCAGACCCTGGAGAAGCTTACGCATCAATCGACAGAAGGTTGCACCTGCATTAAATATGTCAAATGGGAGTTTCTTGAAAGCAAACAAACCTACTGATAAAATAAAAGCAGTATATTGTTGACAGTCTTTCCTAACTTGGATCTGCCAATACTCCTTTGTCAAGTTTACCTTTGAACGAAACCTACTTTTAGAAAGTTTGGCAAATATATAATCAGCATTTCCTACTGGTTCTGAATCGAAAACTGTTTTCGGATGTATATGCAAAATCGGTTGGATCCATCTTTGGTATTTGACAATTACAATGGGGGACGCATATTGAGAATATGTTCTATATATAATATCCATGTCTAACCAGGATTTTTCCTCCTCCTCAACTGTCTTTCTCATATTGTGAGGAACAGGCTATGGTGTTGACCTTACTGGATCATTTGTGATCAACTTAGTATCATGCTCAATTAAGCTAGTAGTTCCAGGAAGATCAGTGAGTAAATCTGGAAATTCTCTCAACAGATCAAGTAACTCGCCGTTTTGCTTTGGTGTCAATTCGACGTCGTCAATTGTCTTCTTCGCTATAAGTGAAGGTAGATTGACCGTCATTTGACATCTACAATATTCTTCTGAACTGTTTTGATATTCACTATCACTTACCTCCCCTTTCTGTATGTCCTCGTCGTCAAATTCCTCTATGACTGCTACACATACCTCATCTACATTTCCTTGTATAGCACCCATTTCAGTGTCATCATCTTTCTCTATATTGGTAACAATACATTTCCTCTTTCTTTGGAAATTCTTTCAAACTCATCCTTACTTTTCTCAACTCACAATATACTTTCTGAGTAAATTTATATGGTAAACTCTCTCTTTACCATCTACTATGATTTTGTAATCAAAGTCATTGACCTTTTCCTTCACACTGTAAGGTCCTTTATGTTGCATCAAAAGCTTATTTCTGTCTGTACGGAGAAGTACTAGAACTTTGTTACCTACCTTAAAGCATCTTGGTTTTCTCTTTCTATCAGCATACTGCTTGTACCTAGACTACCGGTATTTCTTTGACAACTCTACAACTTCACGGTTTCTTCTAACCGATTTCAGAGATCAAGATCGTACTCATACGCTGTCTGTACCTCATCTGAACTGAGTTCATTAGTCCATTGCTCTCTCAGAATCATTAAGGGGCCGTTTACTGTGCACCCATACAGGAGCTCAAAAGGGGAAAACTCTGTACTTTCCTGAGGAGTCTCCCTGTATGCAAAAAGTAATGGCGGTATAAATCTGTCCCACTGTTTAGGCTGCTCGGCACACATTTTTTTAAAATTGACTTCAACGTGCCATTGAAACGTTCAACCAAGCCGTTACAGGCGGGATTGTAGGGAGACGTAGTCAACTGTTTAATGGACAAGAGCCTACCTACCTGTTTGCCCATGTCACTGAGTAATTCTTTTGGGAAACCTACACTGGTAAACATCTGAACTAGAGCTTCAGCTACAGTCTCGGTGTCTATGCGTTTCAAAGCAACTGCCTCTGGGTAACGTGTAGAGTAGTCTACCATATTCAAAATTAAAAACGGTGTCCCTTTTCCGATGGAGGGGAAATGGGACCTATTAGGTCAACAGCAACTCTCTCAAATGGAGTTTCTATCAGAGGGAATTCACCAATTTGAACCTTTGACACCTTACTTTTAGCGAAAATCTTCTGACAGATATCGCAACTCTTGCAGTATCTAGAAACATCGGCATGTACACCTTGCCAGCTAAAATCTTTGCAGACATTTTTGTCACACCTAAATGACCACCGAAGATGGAATTGTGAGCTAATTTCAACACCTGGTTCCTCATACACACTGGGACTAGCAACTGCTTAAACCATTTTCCACTTTCTATCTTAGGTGAACAAAAATGGCGATATAATAGTCGATTCTCACTTGAATACCACATGTCACTGTTATTCTCTTACCTTTTACCTTTTTACCAGTAGCTGCCAACTCTCTTGCCTTATCTAAGCTACTGTCTGCGTCTTGTGCAAGTTTATATTCTGTTGTACCAATACTAGATATGGGGTATACAACATGTAAGGGTTTCTGCTTACCTTCCTTTGCTTTCTGTGCTCTGGTCTCAACAGCCCCTGAAAACTTTAGAACACGCATTTGTCTGCATCTTTGTCAACTATCTGATCTGGTAAATCATTTGTAGTCAAATGCACACTAGGCTTCCAACTCAAATCAGGATGAAGCATCTCTGCCATTAGGTATATTGCCTATAATAAGTCGTACACAGGCCGTTCTGCACAAAGAGCTTCTATCTGACCAGTGACAAAAGGCGTGTCAACACAAATCCTTGCAACAGGACACTTTCTGACAGTACCGTCAGCTAAGAAACACGTTTGACCCTTCCCAGTTAACCAATCTGAATGCACAAGACTTCTACGGACAACTAGCCCTGAGCAACCATTATCTCCTAACCCCTCTACATGTTGATCATTCACGAACCCAAATGAGACAGGCATATTTCTGGCTACATTAAACCCACTATCATCACGAGAAACAGCTGTCATTACCGGCAAATTATGACTGCAGACAAGTGTTACAGTATTATTTTCTGAACAACAACTATCTAACTTATTATCAACTACCAGGTTTGCAACATCTCTCTTCTCACTCTCACTCATATCCTGGTTGCCAATTTCACTAGTGCTCTTCTCTTTATTTCTGCTATTGTATCATGCTCTATAACCACCTCTGCCACCCCTACTCCTACCACTGAATCTACCTCTACATGAAATTGTATCAGTCTTACTAAGAGATTCAGCCTTTACCTTGGTTATATCTTTCAACTCAGGGCAGTATTTAATGAGATGAAATGAGAACATACATTTGTAACGATCTCTGTCTCTTTCATTAGGCTGTGGCAAAATTTGTTAATTGACCGATTGTCAGTCATTGTCGGATAATTAAAAGTACAAAACTGAGTCATGCAGGAAACACCACATACAGAACAAACAGCCACCCTAACAGCAACACAAAGAAACAGCAAATATACACAACTATAAAACCATCAAGAGACGCACAAAGACAAAACAAACATACAATAGGGGGACGATGGAAGTACTACCTTGGAACGGTTAGTGACAAAACCACTGGGGGTTAAAATTTCCACCATCTCAACCCGTCCATGCTCATTCTGTCTAGTACTGATATCATGTGCCTCTTGATATTGCTGGGATAAATCTGTCATCTCTTTTAATGACTTGACTTTATGTTCCTTCAAAAATATTTGAACATTCTTGTTCGACACCAGCATAAATTGTTCCCTCAAACAAGGTCCTTCAAGCCATCAAAGTCTTAGGTACCTTTGCTAAACCCATCCATCTCAACAAATATTCTTCAAGTCTAACCACCAATTGTTGCGGTGTTTACTTGTGCGGAAGTTTGATCTAAAGCCTTCTTCAGATAATTGAAACCTCTGCAAGAGAGCCTCTTTAAGATAGTTATAATTCAATGAATCAGTCACGGATAGTCTGGAATACATGTCTTAGCTCTTTCCTTGAGAAGAGCGCTTAAATACGTAGCCCAATTGTCATTACCCCACCCACCATTCTCTGTAAACCGTTCAAATATTTTCAAGTACTCATCCATACTGTCCTGTTTTTCATTAAAAGCAGGAAGTTTGGGCAACTTTGCTGTGAACTTAAATATTTTGTCGCCACCAGCAGAGGGCAAAACTTCAATTTTCTTCGCCGTTTCTAACTTTATCTCCTTATCTAACAGGGACAACTCAAGATACCTTTCTTTCTTTAACCCCTCAATCTCCATTCTGTTCATTTCTCTTTCTAACTAGCTGTCCTCTCTAGCAAAACCTTTATTCTTACACTGCCTCTCAATGTCTTTTCCCTCTCTATGGTTTACCTAATCTCTCAGCGCTGCACATTCGAGACCCAACTGCTTTCCAATTGCTTTATACTTTATCTATGTTTGACAAAGTTTAAATCTAACACATAATACAAAATATTCAATAACACACTAGTTAAAACTGAAATAAAACACTGTTCAATAAAAAAGAACATGTTGAGAAGACAGGTACCCACAGGTAGCTGTATCACATTACACAATATTGTAAACATACAATGGTCTGTAGTTTATGGAAAATATCTGATTAAAACTATCTACGTAGACTGAAATTGATGTTTCAACGAGTATACAACGCACCTTATTCTCCGGACTTGGCTCCACCTGACTATGCGTATTTCCCGAAACTAAAATTACATTTAAGAGGACAACGCTTTGAAAGCCGGAAAGAAGATTTAGTACTGTATCCGACCATTCAACAGATCACTCGGAAAAGAATTGTTTGCTTGTGCATTTTCTAAATAGATATACCGTCACAACAAGTGTATTGAAAACGGAGGGGAGTATTTGGAGAAGTCTTGATTTTGACATGTGAAATATTTTACAGTGCGGCGTTGCGCGCTACATAACCTCTATGTAATTTACATAAAACGTATTGTAGGTCACATTCGTTTGAACTTTGGCCTGAAGATGTATATATAATGTTTGTAATCATGGTAAAAAATTGAGCAACCTACAAACAGTCGTATTTATTTTGTTAAAATAGTCCACGATTTACTGGGACAGTCCTCGTATTTATTGGCAGGTGCCGCCATTGTTTATGTATATGTGTTAACCAGCTTATCAATATTTCTCGTTTGCATACTTTCTTTGATTGATTCTAAATTTAGTAGTGTGTGTGTGTCTCCCGTGTATGTGTGTATGTGTGTGTGTGTGTGTGTGTGGTTGTTGTTGGGGTGCGGTTCCGTAGGTCTCTCGGTGTTTTAGAAATGGTTGCGTCTTGTATGTGACTTTTGTACTGCTGCGTTTGTTGGTGTTCGTCTTGTATATGCCTTTTCCTTCTTGACGTTACTACTTTTTTGATTTATGAAAATGTGTATGTCATCTGGATACAAATACAAAATAAGCCTATTACAGTATTTTAGGCAAACGGAACATGTACGCAGAAAGTCATGATATAAACGAGTTGTAAAGGAGCACAATACTGAGAGGCACAGAGTTTGGGGACTCGTAATACCTACCATCATCACCAAGTAAGACGAACAGTGTAAATAAATATAACCCCGTTCGACTACTCCAGAGCAAAAGTGTATACGAATATAAGTAGAAAAAAGGAATCGTGAAACACACGAATTGGAACTATAACAAAACGAACCAAAAATCACAAATGTTATATCGATGACGTTTCCCATGTAAAGGCAGCTGTAGAATCGGGATGATTAATTCTGAAAGTAGGAACTCCTTGGAATGCAAAGGCAGCAGTTTGGCCATGAGCAGTTATTTGAAGTGCCACATTACTCACTTCCATAGCACCGAACTGAGCGGTAATCAATATCATAACTAAAATCATCTATAAAATTGGAATGTATGATTTCGAAGGGCCCGAAAATATAAAAACGCTGATAATGAAGTACGGTGCTACTATTTACAGCCGCCATACGCGCACTTTACACCTGCTGTTATGGAGTATATAAATTCTAGGAAATAAATTGAAATTATATGTATCTGCACAGCAGGTTAGAGCATGGACTGAATAATTATGGAAAACTACTTCAGAAATGTATATGGAATTACAATATGCAACTAAATGGTATATGTATATGATATGTAAATACAAGAGGGCAAGAATGGCCCTGAAGCGCTCACCAGACAGTCAGAGGAGAAGATTTTCAAAGTTTTTGTGTTTTTATTGAAAACTAGCCCGCCCTGGTGCAGTGCAGGCCAAATTTTGACCCAATTGACACAATTAATAAAACTTTTGTAGAGGACCTGAACATGATACTATGTGCCAAATATGAAAGCTGAGAACCCTGTAGATCCAGAGGCGAAGATTTACAAAGTTTTCGCTATATGTTTCTATTGAAAACTGGTTACCCCTGGGGCGGGCCAATTTTGACCCCAGGGGCATAATTCAGATAACTTTTGTAGAAGACCTGAACATGATGATATGTGCAAAATATGAAGGCTGAGAACCATGTATATTCAGAGAAGATTTTCAAAGATTGCACTATATGTTTCTATTGACAACTGGCTACAATACCCCTGGGATGGGGCCAATTTTGGCCCCAGGGGCATAATTTATATACAATTTGTAGAGGACCTGAACATGATGTTATGTGCCAAATATGAAAGCTGAGAACCTTCCAGTTTCAGAGAAGAAGAGTTTCAAAATTTTCACTATATGCTTTTTTTGAAAACTGGCTACCCCTGGGGCGGGGCCAATTTTGACCACAGGGGCATAATTTAAATAACTTTTGTAGAGGACCTGAACATGATGATATGTGCAAAATATGAAAGCTGAGACCCCTGTAGATTCAGAGGAGATGATTTTCAAAGTTTTACTATATGCTTCTATAGGAAACAAGGCACCCCTGGGGCGGGGCAAATTTTGATTGATATAACTATTGTAGAGGACCTGAACATGATGCTATGTGCCAAATATGAAAGCTGAGAACCTTCTAGTTTCAGAGGAGAAGATGTTCAAAGTTTTCACTATATGTTTCTATTGAAAACTGGCTACCCCTGGGGGACCATTTTGACCCCAGAGGCATAATTTATATAACATTTGTAGAGGACCTGAACATGAAGCTATGTGCCAAATATGGAAGCTGAGAACCTTCCAGTTTCAGAGAAGAAGAGTTTCAAAGTTTTCACTATATGCTTTTTTTGAAAACTGGCTACCCCTGGGACGAGGCCAATTTGACCCTAGGGGCATAATTTAAATAACTTCTGTAGAGGACCTGAACATGATGCTATGTGCAAAATATGAAAGCTACGACCCTTGTAGATTCAGAGGAGATAGTTTTCAAAGTTTTACTATAGGAAACAAGGCACCCCTGGGGCGGGGCCAATTTTGACCACAGGGGCAAACTTGATATACCTTTTGTAGAGGACCTGAACATGATGTTATGTGCCAAATATGAAAGCCGAGAAGCTTCCACTTTCAGAGTAGAAGATTTTCAAAGTTTTCACTATATGAAAACAGCCTATAGAAAACAATGCATCCCTGGGGCGGGGCTAATTTTGACCCCAGGTACATACTTTATATAACTTTTGTAGAGGACCTAAGCACGCCGACGGACGACGGACATCAGGCGATCACAAAATCTCACCTAGGGCACTTTGTGCTTTGGTGAGCTAAAAAGTACATGTTGGAGTCATGCAGGAAATACCGCATACAAAACACACAACCGCATAAACAGCACCACGACTACACACAGAAAATGTACTTGTATATAAAATACACAAAGAGACTAACAGACATAACAAACAAACAATAGGGGAAGATGGAAGTAATGCATTGGAACGGTCAGTGACAAATATCACGGGGTGGGGTGTTGGGGTAGCTGGTTTCGGTGCGCCCAACCTCAAACTCATTCCATTCCCACCCTAAAAGACAAACCGTGTAAATAAACGTATTCCCTCTCCGACTTATCTACAACAACCGCCATGGAAAATACAGTGGTAAAGTGCATGTAAAACTAAAACATTTAAGTGCAACAAACTGTATCCACCTATCGCTAGTGTAGCCATTAATCTCTGCCATGATATCAATAAAAACTCTGATCTGATATGGTATAATTCTACTGTCTTCCAATTCGTTCAGGGTTTCGAAATAACATAGATTTAATTCTGGTTGAGACGCCGACTTACACATAGTCTGATCTGTATCCAATTTGTTTACAGAAACCAGTAAAAGTATGAGGAAATACCACATACAACAAGTACAAATATGAGTCATGCAGTAAACACCTCATACAAAACAAACAACCACCGAACAGGACCACGAAAAGAAAACAGCAAATGTACATAACTATTAAAACACAAAGAGACGCACAAAGAAAAAAATAAACAAACAAAAGGTGGAAGATGAAATACCGCCTTCTAACGGTCAGTGACAATAGTCACCTGGGGTTTAGGGGCGCCCAACCTCGCACCTATTCCACCCCACCCTAGAAGACAAACATTGTACATAGAGTAAAACAGAGTAACTGTATAAAAGTAATAAATGGTTCGATAAACACGAGTACACATATCCGAGGTCCTCCTTCCGTTTATGGATTTAAGAGGTCGTCTTGAAAGGGTACTAAACATTTCTTGCCAGCGTACATGAAAAGAGGGCAGCGTACTTGCCAACTGTAAAAGGAGTTGACAACCAGACAAGCAGTAGGATGCAGTCCGATAGGACCATATCCTCATTAATGATTTTGTTTTACCATGTCGCAGGAGCACTTTAAGATTACATTTGTACTAACCAATTAGTGAGAGATTTCGATAAAAAAAAATAGAAAATGGTTTTCTTAGTTTATGATATTTAAGCAGCTTCTCAGTTTAAATTGTCAACAGAAGAACAAGCTCTTACGAAACAAATAAGTTGAGATATGTAAACCCCTTAAGATGGGCACGGGGAACATCTCCGTCAAGATGAAGGAAATTTACAAAAAAAAATCAAATTCGTGTCTTTTGTCATAAATTTTAGAATAAGTAATTCCATTGTCAATTTTAGGTCTAGATCAAGAAAAGCTGCATGCGTGTCGGAAGGGTTGGCCTTATTCAATTTGAGTTCTTTTGTGTAAATGGTAGGATTCATAACATCAAAGAAAATGTTATCTAAGTTAACAATATCATCCGAACCCGTGCTTTGCAAATTAAGGGTTAGCCTGCTAATCTGGATCTAGCTTTTGCAAACAGTATACATGTATATCCAAATATAGACATGGGACCAGAACTCCGGACTATTTGATTCTCGCCTAGAGTTACCAATAAGAACAAATACAAAATGAAGCGGCAACAAATGAAGCAGACGGCACTATGTGATACCAGATAGAGACGCATTATGCTATATTTGCTAACAGACTAGACGCGGGTCAGCCAGCCATGTTTGATTAACCCTTCGCTTGCTATTCACGTCAATATACCTACCTGTAAATAGTGAAGACCCAGATGATACAGCTCCTTCAGGAGCTGTCTCATCAGGGTCTGCATTATCTATAAGTTGATTGTGCAACCAGTGCACTCCACACCAGTGATTGCACAGCGAAATACTTGTACACAGTGAAGATATACGTAATCATACAACAGGGCATGGGTAAATAAGGAGAAATATATTTTAAAATTCAGCAAGCGAAGGGTTAATGCAATGTTGTAGATTGGATTCCACAGTAGTATAAAAATAATACTATTCACAAAGTCATTATTTCTTGCATGAATTTTCACCAGGTAAAAGAAACTGATTTGTATAAGCATAAACATACTTCTTCATGGTGAAGTTCTTTTAAAATACTTGGCAACGTTCTCATCGTCCAGCCTCTTGTGTTGACGTAATCTCTTCCATCAATTCCAATCAGGTGATAATTGACGCTCTTTGGAATCTTCCCTCTGTTTGCGTCAGTGATTGGTATGCTATAGAATTCAACAGAACAACATAAAACATTTGCAAAAATTGAAAACGCTATGCGTGAAATAATTATACCGTGATTCGGTCTTCATACATACACTTCTTGTAAATGGGGAATTTCGTTCCAAACGTTAGTTTTAGAACTTTGAATTGAACTGTTGTTTTCTATCATCAAAATGGAATACTTGATACCTAATCTAATTCCCCGCACTGAAACCAGATACACTATTATCTTGCTAAGAGAGTAAAGACTATTCTAAAGACACTATTATAACTGCTGCTGTTGCTACCACTACCACCACTATATCCACTACTAGTCCTTCGGACGAGACTATAAACCGGGGTCCGATGTATCAGTGCTTCACACTGGACATCTAAAAAACCAGAGAAACTTTGTCAATAATAAGAGTAGGGCGGATATCACGCCATGGTTACTTTGTATCCCCTCCTTTCTCTGTTGGTATCCAATTAGCCGATGACACTGACGTTAATTAACACAGACACAAACAATTACTACTACTACTACTACTACTACTACTGTTATCATTATTATTATTACTACTACAACTTCTTCTTCTACTACTACTACTGCTACTACTACTATTACAATTACTACTACTACTACACTACTACTACTACTACCTATACCATTACTACTAATACCACTACCACTGCTACTACTATTTCTACTACTACTACTACTACAACAACAACAACTTCTTATAATAATACTACTGCTGCTATTACTACTACTACTACTACAACAACTACTACTTCTTCTACTACTACTACTACTACTACTACTACTACTACTACTACTACTACTACTACTACTACTACTACAACAACAACTTCTATTTACCCATCAAAGTACAAAAATGAGTCATGCAGGAAACACCACATACAGAACAAACAGTCGCCAGAACAGCAACACAAGGAAACAGCAAATGTACATAGGTAGAAAAAACAACAAGAGACGCACAAAGACAAAACAAACATACAATAGGAGGAAGATGGAAGTACCGCCTTGGAACGGTCAGTGACAAAAGTCACCGGGGGTTTAAACCGGTTTATGGGCGCCCAACCTCATATCAAAATGTAAACATGTTTTAAAACAGGGAGCAATCGATATGTTTGTTATTTTAACCCTCTGTATTCTAAAATATGACTTTGTCCTTGAATGCAACATACGCGCAAGATCAAAGTACATGGTCGAGCTCGATTATTCAATATTTTTTAGGTCTGGGTGCGCACTGTATCTGTCATTCTGGTACTATTATGATAACAGATTTTCGAAGTACAAGCGTTTGTGAATGCCAAAATAGTTTCTTTAGTACATCAACCTTCCACTTGCATTCAAGGACAAAGTCATAATTTAGAATACAGAGGGTTAAAATAACAAACATATCGATTGCTCCCTGTTTTAAAACATGTATACATTTTTATATGAATATACACAATTTTTGCTCGAGTTACAAGGGCGTAATGTTAAACACTCCTTGAGATTGGTCATAGTTGATTGTTCCCGTTAAAAATATGCTGTTCGATATAGTTTTAGTTTTATATACTGCTACGGACTAGTCAGTACTCCTACTTCAAATATACATAGTTTCGAGTATTAATGTAATATTTTACAACGGCTTAAATGAATCGAGTCGTTGTTTCAGTGGTTATGTCAATGACGCATCATCTGGAATATCCGAGTTCGATTCCTACCTTGGATAAAAGTAACTGATCGCTACTAGGTATCGATCTCCAGATTCAAATATGTCAGTAAAATGACTTTGATAGACATATTTGTTTGAAGCCTTAATAAATGATGACTCTAAATTTTACTATCGAAATATCTCGCTTATTGGCAAGTACCAATTTACTCTCAAGGCGCTTCTGCGACACGGTATTTCACATCCTGATTTTTATGGTGATGTGATTTACAAACTTCGTAAAATTATTGGACATACGCATTTTCTCACTTTGTTCATCAAATATGTTAAAAAATTCATTAAAAAGGGATATGATCCTGTAGAACTACAACATACTGCATGTTTGGTTATGAACCCTTTTACAGTTGGCAGTCACGCTGGCCTCTTTGCATGTGCGCCGACAAGAAGGGTTTAGTACTCTATAGAGGCGACCTCTTAAATCCAGAAATGGAAGGAGAACGTCGGATATATGTACTATTTCGTTTTTGTCGTACCCTTTATTACTTTTCTACAGTTACTCTGTTTGCAGCTCAATCATTGAGTACACTAGCGATAGGTGAATACAGTTTGTTCACTTAAATGTTTTCGTTATACATGCATTTTACCACTGTATTTGTCGTTGCGGTTGTTGTAGATTAGTCGGAGAGGGGCTACGTTTATTTACACTGTTTGTCTTTTAGGGTGGGGATGGAATAAGTGTGAAGTTGGGCGCCCATAAACCGGTTTAACCCCCCAGTGACTTTTGTCACTGACCGTTCCAAGGCGGTACGTCCATCTTTCCCCTATTGTATGTTTGTTTTGTCTTTGTGCGTCTCTTGATGTTTTTATAGTTATGTACATTTGCTGTTTCCTTGTGTTGCTGTTCTGGCGACTGTTTGTTCTGTAGGTGGTGTTTCTTGCATGGCTCATTTTTGTACTTTTATTATCACAACAGTGTTGCTTATGCCGTGTGGTGGCCGTAAAAAGTCTCCCCGTACACGTAATCGATGTTGTTACCATTCTCTTGCAGGATATGCAAGTAACATACACAACTCTCATTCGCCTCTTACATCATCATAAGTATGTCATGCACCTCGTGGTAGGTGTTGTGTTCACCAACAATTTGATGTACTTGGTAGCTACACTAATGTAATTGACGTGTTGATGAACACAATGCAGGTGCCCCTCTATCACTTTCCAATATGAATAAAGTTAAAATACCTCTGATAGAACTGAAAGTTATAACTATGCAATCTGTGCTGTCTGTACAAGTTCCCAGAAATATTTCTAATTTCTCTTCCCTTCAAACTTTTGTTCGTTTAAAACAACTTAATCTTCAGTCGGCATCATCTTTTCACATACCGTCTTTTTCTATTAATAAATGTTTTTCAATGGACCAAGAGTTGTACTTTCACCTTTCACGCAAAGTGTATCCGATTATCTAAAAGTGCTTTGCTAAGAGGTGCATATGTTGTAGTAACATTTCTTGTAATTCCACAATAAAACCTACAGTTAATGGTAGAACATTTAATGTCAAGATAAACTCAGATGTTGATTGTACTACTACTAACGTTATTTATGTTTTAACTTGAAACGCGCCTAGTTGCGGTATACGGTACGTAGGACAAACAGGACGTGCTTTGAAGACTCGATTTCGTGAGCATGCATATCAGTGTCGAAATCGTAAACTAAATATTTTTTTATACCAACACTTTCGGAAATCTGGTCACTCTTTTAAAGATGTTTTAGTACAAATTGTTGAGCATATAACATATGATAAGGATGCTCCTAGTAGCTTTAAATCGAAAAGTAGATTTATATCTGAATTAAATTGGATCAAAAAATTGCAAACACCTTTTCCTTGAGGACTGAACGATAATATTTACCAGACTTGAAATATTTCAAAAGAACAAGATATAGATATTTTTTCAATTTTTTCTATAAGAAAACGCAAATCTCGATCACATGGCATTCGCAAAAATGGTAATATTAAACGAAAATCTCGTTCGAAAATGACTACTCTTGATCTACATAATTTACGTCAAACTTCTGGTAAACATGCCATGCTTTCTAGACTTTCCTCCTTATCTATATGTTCATTAAAAGAAATTGACGAACGAGCAAGCCGATAAAATTATTTTTAGATCAGATCCTCTCATAGGAACGGCTAGTTTGATACAAAGCTTTACTCTACATGTTCTCAGACCGCACATTGACAAATTATCTGAACACCAAAGATTCTTCTTGAAAATTCCTTTTATTAATAAAGGTATTGATTTTATTGACCTTCAAAGTATTTTTAGAGACAAAAATGTCATTGACACTATTCTTAAATACTTTAAAAATACAGAAACACCTATCATCTGCTACAAATAAAGGTAAACCTCTGAAAATCGAACCTCTGAAAACCGAAAATCTCTAAAAACCGAACAAATATTTTGGTCCCGAATATTTCCTCATATAGTCTATATAGAAAAGCTCTCTGAAAACCGAACTCTCTGAATTCTGAATACCGAACACAAGTTCCGGAACAGAAACCTATATTTCCATTGTAAATCACCTCTGAAAACCGAACATACCCTGAGGGCCAATTAGGGATGCTGGCTTGTTGATAGTTTGACTAGGGAATTTTTGGACCCCTACTGTGTGTGACAGCTGCCTGTGTTACTACAAAGGAGTGAAAACCACGACAGGGGTATAGGCTAATACTGGAGCTGATGTTGCTTTTGGAAATCCTAAGAAAACTTTGATTAGGCATGGTTTTTCACACCTCTTTATTGAAATTAAGGGAAGATGGTCTCAACATGCAAATTTTGTTTTCATAAACACAATGCCTACATACCTAAATGTTCATGCTACATATTACCAGCGCTTCAATTGACTGACATAACTTCATTAACTGAAGTTTTAACTTTAGAGTAATTCTGCATGTACAAGCCTTTTGATTATGAAAAATAATAAAAGATCAATAAAATCAATCAGGCACTGAATCTGACAGTCAGTTTAAACACTTAACACAATCATATCTGCTCCTCTTTCTGCTCAGACATCATCCATATTGATGATACCTCTCGAATTCGAAATTAACAGATTGAAGTTGGAAATATGCTACGATGTATTTGGTTAAGACAATTGGATTACATGATTCGAAAGAATTTCGGTTGCGTGTGATTAACGGAATCAGAGCAACTCATACTAAAATAGAATACAGGACATTGTTATTGATAGGGTCTTAGTTGTTACATTCGTTCAGCTTCTATTTGTAGTCGAAACTCACTTGTCTTATAATACGTACCTCATACAGAGTATTTATTTACATTATTACATATTCCGTAATTATCAGGAACAAAATGCAAATTGTCCATGATAAAATTTCACAATAGTGCATTACAAAAATTAAGTTAAAATGTAGCGCACTCAAGTTTTGCAAATGCGACAATTCAAAAGAAGTATAATTCTGGTACATTGTATATTAAAAGTGGTAGTAGCTTACCGCAGAAAGTACCTTCTGCCTGTAGCTGTACAAGTTTGATTGTTTAGTGCATATTCATATTAACAATTAAACAACAGTACAGTAAAAAATCGCTAAAATGAAGTATAATTCTGTTTCTTAGCCCTGCTTAATACAGGACAAAGGTTATGCCGAGATACAAAGGTGTTTTTGCATTATATCAGCCATATATAAATGCAGCGATGTGCCTTTACAGACTCCTAGTTAATAGATTTTGAGATTTTGTCGTCCCATTAGCGATAATTTACTACACATTATTTTAAACAACGTGCAACATTGTTAGGCAGAAACATATATTTGATGATAAATTATAACTACCTTGGATCAAAAGTATGAATCTCACACCCGGCCTTCCGTATCACGGCTTCTTCAAACTCAAACCGAAGATTCGATCTGAAATAAATATGGAACAATGTATACGTTAAACATCCATATTAAACCTTTATACCATATAAACTCATATTTACGCCATTTACAGACGCAGTACAAGATCAGACTAATCCTGTGGGAGTCGTCTGATAAAGCTCTTCTCTGTTTGCTTATGGGGTTATATAACTACAATTTCTGCGCTAGCCAAACAACCCTTGTGCATGTATATGCATGCGTCTTTGTGCTTGTGGTTTGTTCATGTTGTGGAACGTTCGTCCCTGTTTCTTGTGTGTCTTTTGGTGTTTTCTGTGTTCATTTCGTGTGTGTGTGTGTGTGTGTGTGCGTGTGGGTGTGGGTGTGTGGTTGTGTGTGTGTGGTTGTGTGTGTGTGTGTGTCATGCTGTCTATCGGTGTTTTGGTGGTGGTTGCGTCTTGCATGTGGCTTTGCCTGCTTGACTTTACTACTTTTCCATTTATAGTGATATGTCATTAATTATTACGTGTATCTATACTATATTATAAAATCATCTAATTAATATTCGTAATCATTATTTCGTGCATGAATATTGACCAAGTAAAGAGTAACACAATATGTAACAATGATACCTTATTGACTGCATAATTTACGTAGCCCCTATGAGGACATGTCCCGACTTTATGTAAGTGGGGTTGTTCTTAACTCGGAAACGGGGTTTTTCTTAACCCTTCTCTTGCTGAATTTAAAATACATTTCTCCTTCTTTACCCATGCCCTGTTGTATATTTACACGTATCTTCACTGTGTACAAGTATTTTGCTGTGAAATCACTGCTGTGGAGTGCACTGGCTGCACAATCAACTTGTAAATAGTGCAGGTCCTGATGAGACAGCTCCTGCAGGAGCTGTCTCATCTGGGTCTTCACTATTTACAGGTAGGTATATTGACGTGAATAGCAAGCAAAGGATTAACCCTTTTATTAAAAATGTCAATACCTATTGCATATCAAGTGACTAAATAGTTATAATGAAATGTGGAAGGTGTAGCTTTGTAGACATTTTAGAAACTAAAGCAACAGATCTATCAAATCAGCAAATATAGCAGACCCTGATCAGACAACCCTATATAGGAGCCGCCTGATCTAGATCTACTCTGTTTGCAAATGCGTGAAAACACGTTTATATAAAGGAAAGGGTTAACCCATGTAAACGTATATGTAAGAAATAATGTCATGGATATTAATTACATAAAATAAGTTTTAGCTGATGTTCAAACGACTAGAAGCAGTCGTTAACAATTGTTATAATGACCGTATCTAGCTACATATATTTTAGCTGAAGTTACGTACATTTCAGTTATGCTGCAATAAGCATACCGTATAGACGGAAGTGGTTATATTTCAGGTATGTTGCAATAAGCATACCGTATAGACAGAGGCAGTTATATTGCAGTTATGCTGCAATAAGCATACCATATAGACGGAGGTGGTTATATTTCAGTTATGTTGCAATAAGCATACCGTATAGACAGAGGTGGTTATATTTCAGTTATGCTGCAATAAGCATACCATATAGACGGAGGTGGTTATATTTCAGTTATGTTGCAATAAGCATACCGTATAGACAGATGTAGTTATATTTCAGTTATGTTGCAATAAGCATACCGTATAGACGGAGGTAGTTATATTTAAGTTATGTTTCAATAAGCATACCGTATAGACGGAGGTGGTTATATTTCAGTTATGTTGCAATAAGCATACCGTATAGAGGGGGTAGTTATATTTCAGCTATGTTGCAATAAGCATACCGTATAGACGGAGGTAGTTATATTTCAGTTATGTTGCAATAAGCATACCGTATAAACAGAGGGAGTTATATTTCAGTTATGTTGCAATAAGCATACAGTATAGACGGGGTAGCTATATTTCAGCTATGATGCAATAAGAATACCGTATAGACGGAGGTAGTTAAATTTCAGTTAAGTTGCAATTAGCATACCGTATAGACAGAGGTAGTTATATTTCAGTTATGTTGCAATAAGCATACTGTGTAGACAGAGGTAGTTATATTTCAGTTATGTTGCAATAAGCATAACGTATAGACGGGGGTAGTTATATTTCAATTATGTTGCAATAAGCATACCGTATAGACGGAGGTAGTTAAATTTCAGTTAAGTTGCAATAAGCATACCGTATAGACAGAGGTAATTATATTTCAGTTATGTTGCAATAAGCATACCGTGTAGACAGAGGTAGTTATATTTCAGTTATGATGCAATAAGCATACCGCATAGACGGGGTAGTTATATTTCAGTTTTGTTGCAATAAGCATACCGTATAGACGGAGGTAGTTATATTTCAGTTATGCGGTAATGTAGCCGTATGTAGTTTAAATACTTTTGGCTGAAGTTACGCATATTTCATTTAGGTTTAAATGACTATACCAAAGGTAAAGGTCTGTAGCTGAAGTTCCTCATACTGCAATTATGTAGTAACAACCATATCTAATTGAAATGTTTTACTTGATGATAAACATTTAAAATAGGTTTAAATGACTAGATCAATGTCGAATGGCTGTGTCTAAGGTGACTTGTTCGGGCGAGTGTTTGTTCTGTATGTGGTGTTTCCTGCATGACTCATTTTTGTACTTGTATTTAAATTGTGTGCTAATTGTCGCATAAACGTGAAGGACTTGGTGTTGAAGTGGGGATAATAGTCATACAGGGAGCGCTACACAACAAAGAGCATAGCACAATAACAAGACAAATGATTAAAAAAAATGAAAGTAGGAGATCCTTCGAAAGCAAAAGCAGCAATGCAAAAAGAGAAAATTGCAGACTCGGTTTTATTGAGTCCATTCATGAGCAGTAATTGAAAGTGCAACATTACTCATGCCAAACAGCACTGGCTTAAGCGGTATTCAATGTTTTAAAAGAAGATCATAGGATGAAAACAGGATACGGCATTGTTGGTAGGAAAAGAGGGACTTAAACCAGGCGTGTGGGTAGCCAGCCACACGCTTATCCCACCTTCACCCTAGTCAAACTATAAAATAACAAAACCTTCAAGACACATTGACACAGTGACTTTGAGATAAGTGTTAGGTTAAGATGTCCGTAAACCGGTTTACCCCCCCCCCCACACACACACACCTGGTGGTGGTTTTGTCCCTGACCTTTCAAAGGCGGTACTTTCTATTTCACCCTTACTTTTATGTTTGTCCTGTGTCTTGTACGTTAGTTGATATATGAAATTTGCATCTATCTCTCTCTATCTCTCTCTCTCTATCTTTCTATCTCTCTCCCTCGCGCTAGTGTGTGTAGGGGTGTATGTGTAAATTATTTTCTATCGATCTTTTAGTGGTGATTACGTCTTGGGTGTGGCTTTTCCTGCTTGATTGTATTACTTTTTCATTCATGACTAACGATGTCAAGACAAAACTAATAAACTGTGAAACTGTAAAGTAAGTGACGGCATGAAATTTAATGACGGAGTATTCACCATTTTAAATTATTTAATAATTGTTAAAATCATCAACGGAAGAATACGCTCCAGCAAACGGACTAGCCGAGATGTGTATACCCAATAAGATGTAGGGATAGTTAATTATGTTCAAACCAAAGCCATCCAATTTGCCATGCACCCCAGAAGAAATATATCCATTGTTATACCGAGTGTTGTTATAATTTCTGTTCTTCGGGATTATTAGTTTCGATGTTATTAGTTTTGAAAACTTGATTGCCGCTTCAGCAGTAAATACATGTGTGTGGCGGCCATAAAACAACGTCGCCCCGTACCTCATTCTCAGTGTTGTACTGTTATATCAACTGGTCGTTCGGGGTAATTAGTTTCGATGTTATTAGTATTGAAAATTGAATACCGCTTAGGCCGGTTCTTGGAGGCATGAGTGAAGTTGTACTTTTCATAACTGCTCATGAACAGACTGAAAAGAACCAAGTGTGCAATTTACTCCTTTTGCATTGCTGCTTTGGATTTCGAAGGATCTCCTACTTTCAGAATTTATAGATAAATTTTAATAAAAAAGGCTGCAGATAAGTCAGAGAGATATTTGCGTCATTTGACATTAGCACTATTGGGTAGAATATTGCATCAAACAACTGGTTATTAATATTAGATATACAGTTTAGATAAAGTTATTATTAAAAGCACTGTTGACATCTGTCGGTGAATCGGGTTTGACTATTTCCCTAAAATAAACGTGTTTTCACGCATTTGCAAACAGAGTAGACCCAGATTAGACGGCTCCTAGAGGAGCTGTCTGATCAGGGTCTGCTCTGTTTGCTAATATAATTTGATAGATCAGTTGTTTTTGCCTTTATAAATGTCTACATTGTTGCACCGTCCATTTTCATTATAACTATTTTGTTAATGAATATTCAGGAGGTATTGAAACTGGAAATAAACACAGAACAGGGAAAAGGTTAATGTTAAGCATATAATCCCACTCATTGCAATACAAAAACAAGTCATCAATTACAGGTGCACGACTGATTCTAATTCGAATACCGATGACTTGGCGACATACAGCATATCCAAAGCGTACAAATACATTGTCTAACATAAAGTCGATTGGATCAGACATACCTGAACAGGTCCAAGGCGGTACTCCTGCATTCACACAGGTAAATATGTTATGTATTTTTGTGCGTTTCGTCACGGTTTCTTTTGTATTTGTATTGTTTCATTATGATGAATGTTTTGCTGTCATACCCTTTTTGTGCGAGACACTCCCTGTATGACCGCTTTTCCCACTTATACTTAACTACGCTGGTAAATAATGTATGTCTAGAATACAGGCAATGAAAACACTTATTCTCTAGCAAATATTTTACCTATAATGTGCATTTAAGTTTGACCTTTAATAGGTCGTGGGGATATATAGTATAAGGTGTTAAAAACCTATGGGTGCTTATATTGTTAGCTTGGTGTTGCCAGTTCTGTAATTTAGTTAAAACCTCATTGGAGTGTTTAATAGACCGAAACGGTTAATTTCCGAAGGCTAACAAGCTCCATTACAATCACGTTATAAATTGCCATTAGCCGCTGTTAGACACGATTTTATTAGTTTGGAACGTGTAATAGTAGTGCAAGAGACCGATTTGCCATGAAGCGTGATTTATATGGCGCTTTATGTCGTTTATGTATCAGTTCATTGCGGGGAGGTTATGTTTGTGATTTTCATATTAGCATTGCATTATGTACATGGTACATGCTCAGACGTCATTTTCAGATTAGAGACAATATTATATGATTTAGTTCTAGTGAGTGTTTGTCTAGTGTCTATTTTGCGATACCATAGTTTGACATGAACGACGATATGCGCGACTAAATTTACGTCATATGACCTTTCATCCGAGCCATAGTCGAAAAACCCGACAGCGCTTGGTCGCTGTAGTTCCAAGGTGGCGACACACGATAAACTGTAAGTTGGTATTTTTAAGTTTTGGTTAGAATTAAGCGTATATCCAACATTACATGTAATTTCATTATAAGTTTGATCGTGACGGTATTTAATATGACACTATAAGATCGGTCAATAATCGGAATAGTTAAAAATAGTACTCTTCATATGTTATTTCTATCTAAAGCAGATAATCGGAAATTACATTTAAATAGGCTGGGGTGGTTATCATATATACGTATTTATCGCGAAATATAGATTGTAAATCGATAAAGTCTACACCTTTGTTAACAAATGGAATTTTCCAAAACAATATTTTATAGTCGGAAATTGAGTGAGCGTGTGTGGATTTGAATGAAAGAAGCTGTCGTATACAAAGCCACAATTCAAAAGACCACGTGTCGCTGGGTGTCACAGTCTTCAAATAGCTCGATCGATCAGCCAACGCGCGTTTCAGGTTTGGTTCACAAGAACCGAACCTGAGTTTTTACGAAAACTAACATTTTTCAAATATTCTGAAAATGGGTGATCCTTCGAAAGCAAAAGTAGAAATGCAAAAAGAGAAAATTGCAGACTCGGTTTTATTGAGTCTGTTCATGAGTAGTAATTAAAAGTGCAACACTACTCACGCCCCTAGCACCGGCTTAAGCAGTATTCAATTTTCAAAACTGATAACATGAAAATTAATGATCCCGAAGGACCAGAAAATATAACAACACTGAGAATGAAGTACGGGGCGACTTTTTACGGTTAATATACAATAACACTTGACCTAGCTTTAATGGAAACCATATTTTTAAATGTACACATACTTCTGTTCATTGACTCCGAGGAAAGAAAATGTGGCGACGGAGTTGTTGCGTCAGTGTAAAATGCAAGAATGTTATTCCTTAATCTTTAGTAAACTAGAGGTTTTTGTCACAAAAACGGATGTCTCCCCTCTAATAAAAACAATATGTAAAGGGAAATCACTAAAAATGTTATGGACCTGATGATTGATACTTCCCCTCATTATGCACTTTCCAAACAAAATGATAACAGCTAATAACTCCAAAAATATTGATACCAGAGTTATGGCCCTTGTGCATGGCACTTACTTTTATCATGCCCTTTCCATAAATAAAATGTCATTCCAATAGCATCAGTCGAACAGGAATTATTGATTGGTCAAACATGTAACAAAGGGCAATAACTCCAAAAGTATTGAAGCAAGAGTTATGGCCCTTGTTCATGACACTTTATCTCATCACGCTCTCTCGATGTATGAAGTTTCAATACGATGGCAAGAGCCATGTAGGAGTTATCATCCGGACAAGAAAGCGTTAAACAAATGTACAAGGGGCAATAACTCTAAATTTATTGAAGCCCCAGTTAAGGATCTTATGCATGACACTTTCTCGTATTATGATCTTTCCATGTATGAAGTTTCATTCCAATGGCATGTGCCATGTAGGAGTTATCGTCCTGACAAAAAAATGTGATTTTTTACAAAGGGCAATAACTCCAATATTAGTGAAGCCAGAGTTATGGACCGTGTGCATGACACTTCCTCTCATCATGATATTTCCATATATGAAGTTTTAATCCAATGACATGAGCCATATAGGAGTTATCGTCCGGACAAAAAAGTGTGATTTTTTTACAAGGGGCAATAACTCCTATATTAGTGAAGCCAGAGTTATGGACCTTGTGCATGACACTTCCTCTCATTATGCTCTATCTATGAAGTTTCAATCAATTGGCATCAGGCATATTGAAGTTATCGTCCGAACAAAAAGTGTGACGGACAGACGGACAGACGGACAGACAGACAGACGGACAGACAGACAGACAGACAACTCTCACGAAAACAATATGTCTCCCCGATATAAATATGGGGGAGACATAAATATTTATATGACAAATGAAGCTGTTTAACACCTTGAACCCCAAACTAATTAGCGAATAATACATGACCTAAACTGTAGCACACGTGGTTTTGTGTAACAATATTTAAAACAACAGTAACAGGACCCGAAGTCAAGCTCAAATGATAAAATATTATTTCCCACGATATATACTGTATGCGTTAAGGGGGCTCGAGTAGTGACGCAACTTTAATTACTGCTCATGAACAGACGCAATAGAACAGTCGGAATTGTTTTCATTGATACTATGGCTTTCCAAGGATCTCCTTCTTTATGATTGTTTGTACTTTACAAATACAGGTGTTGCGTTTTCCTATCGCGGCCATAAAAGTCGCCCATTACTTCATTATCGTTGCTATGTTTTCAATGTTTTTAGTAATGGAAATTGAATGCCACTTAAGTCAGTGTTGGTGGCTTGAATAGTGTTGCACATTAATAAATTCTCATGAACAGATCCATTACAACCGGGTCCGTATCGTTTTCTTTTCGCATTGCTATGTTGGCTTTCGAAGGATCTCCTGTTTTCAGATTTTTGTTACTCTCCATCCTTTCGTTTTTGTTTACCCCATTGAATACACCAGACATTGGTTCCGTAGCGCATATCCATCGTCAATGCAGACGTCCTTTCCGTTACCATTGTCCAATGGACCGAATCTCATGATATTCCTACACAGGATTTGGCGACTATTGATGTATCTGTAAAATATCAATACATGCATATATACGTAGTCCAGCCGCATTTCAAAAATAACCAACTGCAGAATTAGCTGTCGATTTGATTTCACCTCGAAACTACATGTAACCGCAAAATGTCGATAATGTAGCGTCCAGCCTACAATTAACCCATTTGCTCCCACGATCCCATACATGGGACATAGGCCAACAGTGTAGACTCTGATCAGACGCCGCGTAATGCGACGTCTGATCAGAGTCTACACTGTGTGCTGATAGGAATTGCAATATAAAACAATACGAAATTGAAAATTAGGCAAGGCACCCCTTAGATAAAAAATGGACAAATCCAACATATAACCATGGAATAATCCACTGGGAGCTAATGGGTGAATTAGTCTCATGATATGAGCGACCTAATTGACATTCGCAGTTCAATCTCCAGATGTTGTGACCTAATTGACATTCGCAGTTCAATCTCCAGATGTTGTGCTAAAATAGGTCAAGCACAGGTCCCAAATTTAGCCCACGTGAGGATTGCCATGACATGATGTGTAGCAGTCGTTTTGATTCTCCTACAAACTAACAGCAAATGTTGATAATATACAGTTAACTATTCTCATGATAAAATCCACCTAATTGGCACTGGCACACGAATTTCCAGATGTTGTGCTAAAATAGGTTAAATACAGTTTTTAAACGTCGTTATGTCATGCCACACGGTTTGCTCTGTGTGGTACAGAACAACTGTTTGAAGAGGTCGGTCAATTGCTATGTATTTCATATCGTTGCTTTCTTCGAACAATAACAACAATAATATATGAGCAGCGCTCCAGGAACACCGGGCTTAATGACATCGGTGGAATGACGTCAGAAATGAGGTGTAAACGTTTGACGTCATTGTTGAATACTTTCGTGTTGTATTTTACAATCGCTACATTCCTATCGTTATTTTCTCTGATTACGTTTGATGTTTGCATATATGGATAACTGGACATGATGGATAGTGAGCTTGAGGTAAGCGAAATTTTCTTTTATTCCTAAATATATTTCTAAAAACTTTGAAAAGGTGCTAGTGTTTGATGTACGTCTCGATGGCGCCATTTTTTAATTTCGCGGAATATTTTGCCCGCATTTTGATGCACTTTTATTCCCATTTAGATCTACATAGAACTCGAATTACCCTTATTAAGGTGTCATAGTGTGTGTATAATCAAGAGATATTTTATGTTGATCTAGGTCTATATTTATTATTAGAAATAGATCTAGATCTAGAATTTGACCTGCATTATTTATGAGCAATATGTAGATCTAGATCTTCATTGTCTAAGTTGAACGCCGTTTTCTCCAACACCCCTGAGAAAGAAAAAGAACCCCAAAGAATCTGACGTTAGATGTATAAATGCAATAAACATTTAAACATGCTGTCGGTTTGGTTAAATCATAAAATATCTCACTTTATGTATTACATGTGCACATTAAATGATACGTTCCTACGTGGTGTAGTGGTAAGTATCGTGGACTGTCAAACTAAATGTCGCGGGTTCGAATCCCATTCAAAATTATTTTTTTTGCTTTATTTTGATCTAGGCTGTAAAACAGTTTGTTGTGTATGTGGTGTGTCCCGCATGACGCATGTTTGTACTTCTATAGAACGCTAAATCAAATTGGTTTTAACAAATATCAACGTCCTAAAATTAAATGGTTTATAGATCTAATTGCAATAGACATGGAGTACTAAACATTATGACGAAACATCGAACTTCCTGCTGGTTTAAAAATTGTAAAACCTCACTAAATCAAGCACAAAGACGTTTATTTTGTAGATCATGCAAACCAAAGGTGGTGGTTTAATGCAGGAGATAAGCAAAAGAAATAACGTCCGCTTTTTTAATTGTTTGTCGCCTCAATAAATTTGCTATCTATCTTAAAAAAAACCCACTCCGTTTGGCTTCATTTAATGTTTGGTGTTGTGAGGTTTCACTGTTTACTTAAGATCTTACTTTCCGAATAGACTTCCATTTTATTAAATTAGTATTTACATATCATTTCCAGGAACTTGAGAGCCTTTTCTCTGAACACTTAGGTCGGACCCCATCAGCTTCCCAGGCAAGTGTCGACTTGGAAGAAGATGACAATGACAGTGAAGTCGAAGACGATTCTCCGGTAAGCGAAGAAATGACGAACGGGATCAACTTTGATCAACGTGCCCGAGATTTTCTCGAGGAAAATAGGGACAGTAATGATGATGACGAAGCAGCAGGAAATCGGGCAGTCTGGATGTGAGTGCAAAAAGAACTGCACAGAACATTTTTCCGTGTCTGAGATGTATACTCAGAGAAATGGACAAATCAGATAAGGAAATATATGTAATGGCATCACTTGCGGACAGTTCGAGAGAATCAACAAAGAGAGGGAAGAAAAGACAATTTTGTCATTAAGCCGGTT
This sequence comes from Azorinus chamasolen, assembly GCA_963576725.1. Taxonomy (NCBI): domain Eukaryota; kingdom Metazoa; phylum Mollusca; class Bivalvia; order Cardiida; family Solecurtidae; genus Azorinus; species Azorinus chamasolen. The sequence goes on from OY755252.1 coordinate 26,183,772, forward strand.
TTCCTGGAGCGGGACTCATATATAAATTATAGTATCGAAAGCTGAGACATGCTTTCCAGGATTCGCATTTTGCAGTGGTGTTTAAAACATATGTTTCTTCATTGAAGATCTTCCTCATACGCAGTAGCTTGACTCGTTGAAACATAGTCTACATTTTGAAGAAGAACAACATCCGACCATGGCTCGATTTTTAGCGTCTGCATCAATGTTTAATCCCGTGAGGCAACACATATATACGATAAACAATACTTTCTTATGCTTATGTATAGACACAATTTGTATTAAGTTTTAATGTTATGACATTTTAAACAGATACGGAAGGAAAATAATTTAGACGGTAACTTTGTTTGAAACCCTGAACTTTTAAGATATTCTTATTGCAGGTAGAAATATAGTATCAAATGACCCTGTTAACAGTCTATACAATTTCGATATGTAACAACTCATTATTTCGTGTGGATTATGAACCCATCAACTACGAAAGATAAGCAAATATATTGGTAACATTTATAATTGTAGACTCAGTAAATAAGAGTACCGCATACGGTACATAATACGCCCACTTGCAAACTTTCTCTGCTTCAACATGCCTTATAAGTGTTGACATTTTCTAATCTGTGCTTCAGATCTTGATTTCCATATTAAGGTAATACTATTTATTTTAAAAAACGAAGTGAATATCTTATTAAATAAAAAAGTTACAGCTAATCCTCATTTTTGCAGATTTTTGTAAAGTGCAATGGCCACAACTCTGTAAAGACAAACTGAATGCTCGGCCTGTCATCGTGCAAGCAAAGAGGGAGGCGTAGCTATCGACTGTAAAAGGGTTGATAACCAAACATGCAGTGCGTTGCAATATAATGGGATTATAACTTTTCTTCTTAAATGTTTTGATGTGTTTTATAAACAAATCATGAAAATGGATATGACCCCGAATTTTCCTAAGTTTGTAGATAACATCCCCATAAAATTCTGGTTTAGAAATGCCTTGTTGCAGTAACGTCCGTTGATTACAATTATATTTACTAATGAGTGGTAAATTTCGATAATAAAAATTAGAAAACGTTTTGCGAAGTGTGTGATATCTGTAACCTTGCTTAAGAAGTTTATCAGTTATAACTAAATTACGATTGTTAAAATCTTCAAGCAAAGAACAGGCTCGGACAAACCGAATAAATTGGGAAATATAAACCCCATAAGATGTAGAATGGGGGCACATCTGCGTCTAGAAAAGGATAAGTAACAGTTTTAAAATTAAAATCTTCTCTTTTATCGTATATTTTGGGTGAAACTTTATCATTTGTAATTGAAAGATTCAAATCTAAAAATGAAGCTATAATGTCAGATTGATTCGCTTTGTTTCAAGACAGTTCTTTTGGGCAAATTGGAGAAATCATAGTTTCAAAATAAGGATTATCTCAATTCAAAATATTGTCTAAATACCTTGAAGTTTTATTAAACAATATCGGTATGTGTATCAGGTTTTAAGCTAAGCATAAAATCACTCTCATAGCAATAAAAAAAACAAATCTGCAACAAGAGGGGCACAATTTGTACCCATGTGTATACCAACAACTTGACGATATATGGTACCCCCATAACGCACAAATATATTATCTAAAAGAAAGGTAAGATATCTACAAACATCAAGGCAAGTCCACATTGTGTAATGGTTAACTTTTGAATTCGAAAAGAATGAACGTTGAACATTGCAAGCAATGAATAATTTGTTTTCTCTAGCTAAAGGTTTTTTTCTATTAATTTAATCAGTTTATCCTTTATAAGATGGTGAGGTAGAGTAGTATAGAGTGTAGAGAAATCATAAGAGCTCAGTGAAGAAATGTTATACTGTTCATTTTCAAGTTTAGTTAAAACATCATTTGAATTTTTTATGGACCAAAAAACAATAATACCAGAATTTTCATATATTTTATCACAGTAACGTTTTACATGTTAGCGACTGCACCACCTAACATCATTGCTATACTTGCCATTCTTATTTACTTTGAAAACATTACTTCAAAATATCGGCTGGGATGATGCCCTGCTTTATTAGGAGGTCTCTAGTGGCAAGGGCGACTGTGACGTATGCTATGATCATACCAAGATATCGAGGGGTGAAATCTAGTTTAGGGTACACGCCCCCTAGAACGGCCTTACTAATCCGGGCATACCCAACTGCAATCCCTGTTATCACAGCTCCATGATAGATAGCGTTAACAATTTCTTTTCCATCTGCGGTTGCCATTATCTCATATAATGTGGATCCCTTTTATCGAAAATGGGTGTAGGTTGTGGAATATGTTGCACAGTTGGTGTTTGGTGGTGTTTTAACCACTCCCAAATTACAAAACCTGAGACTGAGACTACTGAAATTCCACCAATTAACACCCACATAAGATTACAGTTTTTTTCAGCAGGTGTTGAACGTTCTTCAGCAGGTGTTGAACGCTGTTCAGTAGGTGTTGAACGTTCTTCAGCAGGTGCTGAACAATCTTCAGTAGGTGTTAAACACTTTTCCTTATAAAACTGAAGCTTTTTAAGGAGATCTTCTTTTTTTTCATTTGGAAATTGCCGCGTTTTTACCCGCAGCCACCTTCTTAGGATCTTTAACTTTCGTTACTTTCTCTATAATCTCCGGTTGTGTTTCCATAACCTCCGGTTGTGTTTCCATAATCTATATTTGTAGGTCTTTCACAATGTCTAATTGTGTTGAGTATGGCTGTTAGTGGGGCTAAGTACATACCATAACGGTGATAAAGTTCGCAAGTAACAGCCCTTATTGCATGCCCAACAAATGGGTCTTCCTTACGGTCAGTAACAAGTAAATTCTGTCGGTCATCCGGGATCGGTAGTAGGTAAGCCGCAAGTTTGCTATATAACTGAAGACTTACAGTACCAAGCGTCTTTGTCATACTCGCCCCCCAACCTGATCACATAGCGGGTGTAAAGCTTCTCTAACTCTTCTTTACTCAAGTCTTCAACATGATCTGCAGACATGACTTTACCTAGGTACAGCTTTGATTGACCTCCCATAGCCAGGGCGGCTAACCTCTCTCTCTCTTTTAAAATATCTACAGGCTCTCCATCCTTCGACGGCGAGTACACCGGTGGCTGGGTGCTGTTTTTTCTGTCTCAATAAGCGAGTCTATAATCTAATCACACTCCATTGTTATACACACACACTTCCCAACTTTAATTAAGAGTTCCCAACAAAAAAAAAGAATAGCAATCCACCGAATAAAGCAGCATAAAAACTTTCAATCATATTATAATTCTATAGTTACTTGGTTGGGAAGTATTTAAAATCAACTTAGTGCGTTTAGTTGTAGCCAACCTATCCCGAATTATAAGCCTCTCAGAAGCCGAGATAACATCGTTCTCACGCAGACATTCCTCAAATGAGTCTCGGTCCTTACAGTGAAAAAGAGCGACCCAGCATGTTTGCTCCCGAAGGTCTTTGAGAACTGAATTGTACTTCTGAGTTAAAACCCAAACCGACTGCTTCGCTTGCCGGCCACTAAACGCCAGTTCGGAAAGCATATCTTTCTTTTTGGTAAGTTGCCTGTTAGCGGTCATATCATTGATAATATACAATGTCGGTTCGCCCCTGGAATACCTGGTAGAAACTGCGCAGGCAGTCATTAAGACGTTCACTCGGATTTACAACGTAAACATTTTTATCTGTCAAAACCCACGATCGTTATTGGTAAGTCTTATTGTGCTTAAGTGTCGGACAGATGATAACAATATGATTAAATATTCCGTAAAACGGACCCTCTAGTAAGTTTAGGGCGAAAACCGTTTTTCCACACCCTGTCGTTCTTTCATCAAAACATAGTGGCGTTAAATTCATCCGAGATGAACTTGGTTTCTCGGACTATAAGAAGAAGAACAAACTTCCTAAAAAGGCTACAGACAAACTACGACAGGTTGATAGTGAACTGGCAGTGACTGAAGGTGGTATTTCAGAGATGAGAGATATTAACAGGGTAACAACTTCATTTTCTGAAGCGGAGGAAACATCTCTTAACACGATCGACCACCCCCGTTTAGATTTAACGAATTTGGATAGGTCAGAAATGATGAACCGTTACAGAGAGTTTAAAGGGCTTGATAAAGCTATGCAAACTCAGCGGGTGAGCTTGTGAACAACCTATCAAGGCTCACTCAACTCGACAATGATATAGCAAAAGAGAAAAGTAAGCTGGAAGAGGTTGAAGACCGTGAGTCGAAACGGAAGATCTCAGAGAGAATAAGAAATCTCGAGGACGAGAGGTCTGTAAGGTTAGAGGCGGCTTCGGTTAATCGAAAGACTTTAAGGTCTCAACTTTCTAGAATTCGTGAAACTATCCGACAGATGCTAGATGAAGACACCACGCTGGCTGAGCGGATAAGAACGCTATTTAGGGAGAAGGGGATTGCAATAGTTTCCTTAATCACAGCGATTGGAATGGCTATAAGCACGCTCATTCTAGCACTAACTGCGGGAGGTGGCGGTATTCCTCCTACACCCTCAGTTCCATGCGATTAGGGTGGCTTAATTGAGTGGGTGAAAAAACAGCTTAAGGCTTTTGGGAGACTACTCGCATACCTTGCTGGAAATGCCGCAGCCGCGCTCCATGGAATAATTGGAAGCATTGTTTCGTGGTTGCTCTCGACCGTAGTTAAGGCCGTTGGGTGGCTTGCAGAGAATACTTGGGCATTATTAATTGGTATAGGAGGCCTGTTACTTCTAGCAGTTTGCGAATGGTTAACGAAAGAGAAGCCACATGGAAAGTAACCCTACAGTTATACCACCTACTATAAGAGCTATCTTCTCTTCTTCATGTGCTGTTGCGGCCCTATCACTTACTGTCGTTGGCGTCTTTGATGATGGTGGGTCTTCTTCTGGTGGGCCTACTATCTTCCCATCTTGAAAGCTACCGTTAGTTTGTTTGTGAACCACGCTATCTCCCTGAACATCCACCTTTCCGATGTGGGGATCGGTTGTGGACTTTAGTATTTTGTTTTTGTATCCCGCTATATCTTTATTTATGTTTAGGATCATATTACTCGGAGCCATATATAAACCGGTTCCAAACACCATATTTACCTCGCTTCCGGCATACTGTAAAACATTTTGAACTTGTTATTGAGTCTGGAATGTTAACGGGTGAGTTGATAGCATCCTCCACATAAGCTAAGAACTGTTTTTGTGCCTCAGCCCCATCGATTATTCGTGATTTAGTTTGCGCCTGGGATCAAAGTATCGCTCACACATAAGTTCGGATTGAATCATTGAGACGCGCCATTCTAGGTTGAGTGAAACCTTTCGATTTATCTAACACGAATGTACTCCAAGCCCCATCAACTTGTGGATCATGTTCGATGACGTAATATGTGCTTTTCTAGGGGGGGGGCGATAGTCACAAGCAGATACCCAACAATGGCGCCCTCCAGAGATTTCCGAACCGAATGTCATTCGTGTAGGATCTAGGTTTCCAACATTTTTACTTTTAATATATTTATCTGCATTGTCGTGACGGAAATCTGTTCGAGTGAATACTATGTGACCTTTGGTGTGAATATCTCCGAGTCCGTTAGTATTTGGATACTCTTTTTGATGCCAGTCAGTTTGAGGTTGAACACCAAACTCCGAACAAAGCCGTTCATATGCTCTTCCATTATATGTGTTACTAACGGGATTCCAAGAGTCATCTTGGGGAAGAGCGACTTTCATCTCTTCCAAAATTGGTCTAGTGGTGTAATACACGTGGAAGAGATATACGGATTGTGATAACAGGTTTTGATGAGCCTCTGGTCCATTCAGATGGTCGTTAAATGAAACCCCGCTTCCTGCTGTGGCACACCATATAGCGAAATTTTGTTGATTATGCTAGAACTGCAGCGGTTTGTTAGTCCAAGCTTGGACTGCGGCGTCTGTTGTAACTTTAGGCAATTTATGTTTCCCATATATTAGGTATGTTGGAAAAATAATTGATTGAGGCCAACTGTGATTATGAGAGTTGTTAGATTGCTGGTCTGTAGGTTTCTCGGATATACCGCTCCTGATTTATACTTTACTTCACTATTAAACTTAAACACATCCATTTTATAATAATGTTTCAAACTATATCTAATATAACTAATGGTTCGACATATCTTCAACAACCCGTCTTGAAATTGGGCTACGATCAATCACATACACAGTTGGCTGGTATAATATCGAGGGATATGAATTTGTGAAGAAAGTAAAACTAGTATCCGACGTTCTTAAAATTCATCCCGGCCTGTGGACCTTTAAACGGCTGGCAGAGTTTATTAGCACAAAGTTTACCCAAATAAATTTAAGTGTTTACGACGAAATTTGAAAGTCTAAAATTGGTGTAGAATTTCCTAATTATCGGGAAAATTTTGTTTTTAAGTTCTCAGACGGATTATTAAAACTTCTAGGTTTCACTGATCTAACAGAACCATGGATATGTGGCCCGAACATAGGTAAGTTTATAAGTGGTAATGTTTGTAACTCCCGTCAGCCGGTAAATTTAAACCCAAACAAAATATTCACCTAGAAGAAATGAACACAGCTAGAAATGTGTCCCCCAGCACTTTACTCGCCGTTGTCGTTGTTGGTGGCTGGACATACGGATATATTAAAACATCTACATTTCCTAACCCAGAGTTCAAACTTCTTCAACAAGGCTCCCTATCAGAACTCTCACTGTCTATTAGAGATGAGCTCGGTAATAAAATAGACAAACACGGTTTGCCTATTTCTGTTGTTCTTGAAATAAAATGAGTATCTGTGGTGGTTATGGTGGTGTTAAGGGTTTGAAACCCAGCTCAGATTTACCTGATTTATTTCAATACGTAAAAATCTAATTTATCTGTTTTTTCTCAATACTTAGAAAATACGAAGGAATGCGATCGAGACCTAATGGGGGGTCGGGTTAAAAATCTCGGAGATATTAAAGAACTTTCAGATACGTTTCAGTGAAGTTGGTACGAGAAGGGTGGGTGGGGTGTTTTAAGAAAGGAAGTCCTTCGCAAAAATGGTGATACAGTTATGGAAGGTGATTTAAACCTCGGTGGTCACCGGATTCGGGATGTGGGAACCCCACACACTTCTACTGATGCTGCTAACAGGTACTACCTTGACACTAGAATCAGCCAAATTAATCCTATAATTTTCCTTGTGGCAGAAGAACATGGCCCCCTAATCGGAGGGGAATTTGAATGGTCTTTCGGTTCCAACGTCGAAGGCAGAAATCAAGCTAAAGTGGGTTATGTTATGATGACAAATGGGAAGATATTACGAATGTCTCTCGCTTAAGCCAATCGCAATGGTTTATGAGAAGATAAGGTCGTTGTGGGTATCACAATTAATGGTACATTTAGACATAGTTATGAAATAATTAAGAATCAAAAAAATTACTCCGCCAATAAGACTTTTCAAACACCTCTAGAAATTAATAAGGGTGATATCATCAACTTTCAGTCACGAGATACAAGCCGGAATCACGCTGCAGGTACAGTTGCAATCCTAATTGAATTAGAAATGTGAAAATTATAATATGAAATATAAAGATATTATCGCCTCAGCTCCACCACATTATCCAACCCTGCCAGAGCCGGGACACGCTTACCGTCTACAGGAGATAACCCGCATACAAGCCGATTTTAAACGTGAGGCTGAGAAAAGAGTCTGTCCCTTTAAAAATATAAGCGGGGTGTGAACTTCGTAGGCGAATTTGACGCCACTCTTGGTGCCGGTCTAGGTATCGGAGGAGTTGGGCTTCTTTCTACAATCGTGGCTATCCCAGTTGCAATAGGCCTTCAGGCTGGTTCTCTTGGATGCGCTGGTATCATTGTTATTAGTAAGGTGGCTGAACGTCGTCTATCTACTAAGTGTAGTAAACATCAACGTATCGAGGCAATTGCACGGGCAAAGATTAACTCGATTTCCGATATTGTAAGCAAGGCACTTGAGGATGGGAATATATCAGACGTTGAGTACCGCCTTATTACTCAAGAAGCCCAGAAGTTTGAAGACCTGAAATTAAAAGCCTCTGCAAAGAAAGAGCCTACTGTGAATATGGATTAATTAAAAAAACCCTACTAAAACAAGGTCGCAAAGAAACATTAGACGAGCTCGTAAAAAAGTGAGTTCACAGTGATCTGTACATGTGTTAGGGATAACGACTCCCCTTCTACATATTAAAGACATAACCCTATATAAAAATATGTTTCCACCGATTATAAGCGTGATAGATTTCATTCAAATTATTAGTCTACCCATCGCATCATTCATAATAGCTAATTAAGCGATGTAGGAAATTCATGAAAAGATAGGGGAAATTGATGAAGAGATAGAACATCTCAAAAATAATAAAAATAGAATAATGTTTTTGTTATATATATAATGTATAAAGTCTCACCCCTAACCATGTTTACTTGTACATTAGATGGTTATATTAGTAATCTGCAACAAGACCACAAAGATCTCACCGATAAACTCATCCCTTTAATAAAAAAAACACAGATAGTAGAGTGAAGGCTATAAATGGTAATTATGGACACGCATGTTGTCCAGGTTATAACAAATATATCAAAACAACACCGAAAGAAAGTAGAAAAAAATATAATCTGTCGAAACCTTTTTTGAAACAACGAAAATGTCAGGGGGATGGGACCTGTTTTAATTCATCGTTAGAAGTGATTATAGTTTTAGACAAAGACGACCCGGATATTACAGAAGAATTGAAAGAAATCTTGAGCAACCGGCCAACAATTAAATATAACGTATTAAAATGTTTCCCTTCGACGGGCAGGATTCAAATTCCCGACGTATAAATGAAAGATTACTCAGATGGGTTTTTTATAACCGAGTGTTGGGCCAGTTATCTATCAGATAAAAAAAACTCGGGAATGACCCCCATACACCGATAAAAGTCGTAAGCTTACACCCACCGATGGTAAACTATAAATCCCATTTAATACGGAGAACAGAAAAAGAGATATTAAATTTAAATAAAATAATTAACTATTTAAATGAAGAAAAAACGACTTGTTAATACGTGAAATCTGTCCCCCATTGAGAGCGCTAAATTATCAATGAAATTCTTAGACAAAGAAAAAAAAGAAAAATTAAAGTAATTTTATTTTATAGCGGGAAAATAAATATTTTAGGTTCTTATGGGACAGATAGTACAGAAAAAATAAACCAATTCTTTCAGAGAATCATAGAGAACCATACAGAATTAATAGTAACACCCCAAGGTGCTTAAAAGTAAATAAAGTTATATAGCGAGTTATAATTCGAAAAGACCCATAAATAAGAAGTCCCATAGACCCTTAACTAATTTTTATATTGTTATAAAGGTTGGTTAGAAGAATAGAGATCTATTAGGGGGGTGTGCCAGAACCCCCATTTTCTATACCACTTAACATGTTAACATCGTTGATGGTACAAATGTGCCTTTAATGATGTAAATGCTTCTGCAGGAGTTGTCATGGTTTTGTTGAAGCGCTCAAGGGCTTTCAGTTACAGAACTTTCTTTCAGGCTAGATATCATTTTGCCTTGCCCTTTTCTTGAACTTGCTTCTTCTATTGGACGTGTACCTCCTGTCCCTTTTTATTGAATTTCACCTCTTTTTGAACAGGTTTCGTCTTCCTGACTTGTACTTCTTCTTGACCCTTCTTCTGAACTATGGCCATCATTTTGGACTTGACTTGGTTCTTTGGAGCAGATCTCTTACTGGACTTGCTTCTTTCCTTTGCGGCAGACCTTTTCCTGCATTTGCTTCGTTTCATGGGGGCAAATCTTTTCTTGACCCCTTGTCTTCCATGACCCTTTCCCTCATGTTTACGACTTTTGACGACTCTGTAATAGTCACTTTGTGAAGTCATTGTGATAAATAAAGCATTTGCTATATAGGAGCAAATGCGCTATTTATCACAATGCTTTAAACTACATTATTCTAAAAAACATATTTTCTCTAAAGAATGCTCCTTTTCGATAGATTAATTCAAAGAGGTTGTATCTAAATTCGCGTATGAGGTAATGGGTTTTGTACCGTTACTCTTCTTCAGGATGAAGCCTGTTTCTTTCCGAAAAAGACCTCTTCTTCCAAGAAGCAGACATTTTCTCTGTCGTTGACAAACAATGGTGAGTTCTTTCTTATTTCGCACCTAGGTAAACTCTGGCTGGTTTATTTTTTATAACAACGAGATATATATACAGACAAAGACAGAAATAAACTTGTGTTTCCAACGTCACCCTGATATAGTATGACACTCCATTATAACGACATTGTTACAACGTCGATTTGACGTAAAACATTTCAGAGCTTTCATTATTGTGGAAGATCAACCTGATGAAAGGAATGGGAGGGGTACGAAACCGATGGCACACTCCAGTAAGAGAGGTAAATAGACAATTCCTGCTGCTAGGTATTTTCCTATTGATATGTGGTGATATTGCCTTGGAACGGTCAGTGGCAAAATCATCACGGGGGTTTACGGACGTCCTAACCTCACACTTATCTCAAAGTCACCCTAGCTGAACAAGTAGTGTAAATAAAGGTATACCCGACGGACTTTCCTACAACATAGCCGACAATAAACACATGGCTATATGCAAAACATAGCATACCAATTGTGAAAAGATAGGTAATACACGAGTCTGGTAAGAGAATCTCGAGAAACTCTAACAAAGGGCGTTAAAAGAATCACCTTAATTGGCTGTACATCATCATACCAACACATATGTTGTTTGCTTAAATGTATAATTAGTGATGTCATGTGCAACTGTTTATAATTGTTATAATGTTTATTTGGTTTGCTTTTCTGCTGTCTGTATATAATTACTTTTTTATACTTGAAATAAATTCCCAGAGCATGTACCTTTTCAATGTTTTTTACTGTTCTTGATATGATTGTCAAACTTGTAGTTTAGATACGTTTAAGGGTGCCTTTGAACTGTGTTTTACTACATAATTCTCACCCAGAATTGTATAATGATGTCATCTACTACGCTTCCAACTTTGCTTGCGCTATGATCGTGTACTCTTAACCCAAGAAACCGGATGGGCTTACCAGACCCAGGTATTACCTTTTCTCTGTCTGCCATTAATGGATTCCTTGCAGTTGCTAAGAGTTCAGCAACGTTATTGAGTACATATTTTACGGATTTTCACAGTAGTTATACTATGTTATACATATTGTTCTGTGTTTACCGTCTTCTATGTTGTAGGGAAGAGTCCGGCGAGGTTTACTTTAAGAAAAATTAGGACGACGTTGACATAAGTGTGAGATTAGGACGTCCGCAAACCGGTTTAAACCCTCGTGGTAGTTTTGGCACTAACCGTCCTAAGGCGGTACTCTTTTTGTTACCATTGCTTTGTGTTTGTCTTGTGTCTTTGCTTTGTACGAGTCCGTCGTTTTTGATGTTTGAAATGTTTAGTCGTTGCATTTTTGCGTTTGTTGGTGGTTTAGATGTTCATCTCTTGTGTGTGTGTGTGTTGTTGTGTTTTGCGTTTGCGACATGTGTGTTTTCCGTCGATGTGTTGCTGGTGATTGCGTCTTGCATGTGGCTTTACTAATTGTTCATTCATATATGCACATATCTTACTTTCCTTTTGCTGTATGGGTGAACCTTCATTTTAGGTTTTTGTCTGTTAGCCAAACAAAAACTTTTAAGTAAATATTTATGTTTTGATTGTAAATGACTTCAAATGAAAACTAGCTTATTATATATTATCTGAAATTCCTTTTTACAGGTACCTCTTTGTTTTTTACATGTTGATGCTTTTGATTAAATGTCGGCAAAAATTTATATGCTAATGTTATTCTATTGTTACAAAACAAACGTTAAATAAACTGCTTGTGTTTTGTATGTTGTAATAAAGAAATGAATGTCGTTTTAGCAATGGAAACTGAAATGTTGGTAAATGTAAATAAATTCGAATGACAGTGAAATTTAGACAAATATTTACCGACCTGTCGGAGAAGCTGGCGTTCATATTACCGTTTTTTAAATTTCAATCAACGACCATAATTCCATTTTGGGAACAGTTGTTATGGTAAATGTTACCCAGACATGCATTCTAGAGTAATTTCAGGATGATGAATAAGTATGTCGAGACAACCTTTTCAAAAATCAGCGTCGTGAACGTTACGCATGTGGGCGGTTCACTTAAAATTCCGTGCAGTGCAGTCATAGACTGCACAACATAGAAGTATGTACAGGCTGTCATTTAAGCGGTATAACGTCTTATTGTTATGCTACTCATCTATTATTTATGAAGTTTACGTGATGAAACAGTTCTAGCTAAACTAGAAGAGAAGCTTAGTTTTATGTTTTTCTAACACTTATCTATTGTCATGAATCGATCAAGCTATTAAATTAATAATTCTAAACCCTTTCGCTGCCAAATTATGTCGTCTGCTAACTTTGTCGCCTGCTACAAAATTTCATTCTTTTGATTTTCTTCAGTTTTGTTTCACAAACATAGTAACAGAAACAAACAGTTAGGATCCTGATGAGACGCCGAGTTACTCGGCTTCTCATCTGGATCCAAACTGTTTGCATTCGTAATCACAGATCCGGCATTGGGAGCGAAAGGGTTAAATATTGCCGGTTAACCTCATTTGACGTCATGTCAATAGTTTTTTCTTATAACACAATGTTTCCATATCTTGGAATAATCAAACAGTGGACAAAAACAGATAAATCCTTAAGTGACGAACATGTCGAATACTACGGAATATTTTCCCGATAAATAACTCGTGGTACGTCAGTTATGTTATAGAATAACAGGTTCCGTTTTTTGCTTGTTTTTTATTGTAAATGTTTTATTTCTTATTGTGCGTTTCGTCACGTTTTGTTTTGTAGTTGTGTTTTATCATGTGTGATGATATTTTCGCTCCGTGCCCTTTCATATGTGGTGTTCCATGTAGAACTGTTTTCACACTTCGACTAAATGTGATGTAAAATGTGTATATTACATAGCGATACACATCTGCATATGTGTGTCTGTCTACTTGCATTTGGGAAATAAAGCGGAAAAAATAACAGAACAGAAGGTACTATCGTTTTTCAGTGTACGGCCTGTTAGAATTACTAAACTGTTGTTAAACTATGCATCGTGGTACTAGTCACAAGCTCTGCATTATTCGTTCACGTTATATAAACGCTGATTGACATCATGCAGTATCTGTTAAATATTGCTTTACATGCATGAGTTAATTGTTGGTCAGTGTTATCTAGAATTTGTTTAGGAGCGTACATTAAACGTCCATACATTATACCTTTAGGACATACGCGTCGATTTGTATGATCCATAACTGCGTCTGTCAGTAAAATATATTCTATAAAATATCATTAACATTTATTTGCCAAATCCTAGCTAAGATGTGAATATAATTCAGAGATAACACGGGGATATGGCAAAGATATGTAGTTTATCTGAGAAAACAATACACCCCTTACCGGTGCTGTCATTATAATTGCAATACGTTTAGCAATAAATAGCTTATCTTATCACTGACCGTTCCAAGGCGGTACTTCCGTTTTCCCCCTAATATTTGTCTCCTGTCTTTTCGTCTTTGTATAGGCAAATTCTGTTTTTTCTTTTTTTTGTCACGGTGCTGTTCGGGCGGCTGTGTTTATTGTATTGAGTGTTTCCTGCATGACTCGTACATTTACTTTCTCTTCACTGATACGCTTTTTATTGCAAACAAAATAGACCAAATCTGACCAACCCGCTGATGTTTCAGCCGACTGATAACAGTCTGATATGATTGTTTTGAAAGTAATATAGATTTGGACAACTTCGCTAAGAACATAATATTTACTTTAAGAATTTATTTAAAGGGATAGATATTTTCCAGATATAGCTCCTTCTCCAGTATTACCGTTCCCCTTAGAAAAAATCTATCAGAAAAACAATTACTTTAATTGCAACAAGGAGCTTCCTTGAAGGAATATTGAGAAAAAAACATTTTACTAACGGAAAATAACACTTCAAATAAACAAATGAACTTACAGTTGAACCAAATGCCGATTCTTTTTACTAACTCAATTCTGCAAATGCAGCAACCATGTTTTCTATATTGCCGTTCCTATGACGTCATAATCCCCAACAAAGCTTGAGCACAAATGGGTCAAATATATACTGCACAAGAAAGGTTAAGTCGCAGACACTCACTACACCTAATTAACATTTTGAGTTAAATTGAAATATGTATTGATCTAAATTATTTTAAAAACACCATAAAAACAAGACAGAAATATCAGCCTTATAAATTCAAATGTTATTTTGTAAAATGTGTCAACTGAGAATTGATTTTAAAAAATATTTGGAAATACATAGATAAGAATCAGCTAAACATATAACACTCACAATTAATGAAATACCAACATATTTACAATTTAGATGTGTACTGTGGCATATTTTCAGTACTGTGTGGTCAAAGAACTGTACTATGCCGTCTGATAACAGACTCCCTTGTACAACATTTGACATGAGACATGTTCATAACATGAAACCTTAACTTTTGCCGAACAGTATAGTTGTGACGTGTTATTTGCTTGGTCACGTAATAAGGACTTGCCTGAACGTTTCTGCGGCATCTGTCAATTTTTAAGCTATGAAAAATTTATATTTCTGGGAAATATCGTTTGAAAATTGTGCCACGTGATGAGAATGTTTATATTTTGTTAAAAATAATATTTATCTTTAAAGTTTCATTCAACTTATCTGTTTTTCCTCATTTTTTCGACTATGTATCTGAAAGTGTTTTATTTACAATCGGAAAACACTTTGAGCGATGACGTAGACAGGTAGCACGTGCAATATCAGGAACTTTTGTGATGCGGACGGAATAATAGAAAATAACGGAAATATAGGAATTGAGGATACACAGAGTTACCTCCAGTAAACACGGTACAGATCATCTTCACCCATTGTGTTTAGAACAATCTTGTCGGGTACAAGAAAGGCATTCTCCATGTTCTGATGTTTGCGGATATATTGTTTTGCCTGAAAATACAGTAAGTACAGTGACAACCCTTTAACCCAGACGATACTAAGGCTATCAGTGTTCTTTCAGAGAGGTGGCAGCTTTGTTGAACCGTATATGTCACGGATCGAACATGTAACACGAGTGAAAAATTCGACCGAATATGTTACACGTGTGATATATTCGGTCGAAAATGACACGCGCATCAAACGAATATGGTACATAAAATGTGATATGTGTGGCTTAAGATTTTATATTCACATCAAAACGAATATGTTACACCAACAAAGTGGACATGAAAAATGTCAACGAATTCATTACATTTGTTAATTGTTAGATTTATCTGTTATGAAAACAAACCCACGTATTATTTAGCAATCACATTTTATTGAAATCTTACTTATGCCACATAGGTTTCATCATCATCATCGTTATAATTTTCACGATCATCATATATCGATCAATATCATCATCACGTGATATTAAAATGGCAAATAAATGCAGTCACACGAAACTGTACAAATATGCTTAAACTAGTTGAATGTATGACATCGTTATTATATAGAAATTACATGTACGACAATGCTTTTGAATTCGTTGAAATCACTGTTCAGGGCTGTATCAGTTTCTCGATTATTACAGTTATGCATTTTTCGTTTGTTCTCTGAATTTGATACCACTTTCTACATGAACTGAAAATCACTGCCAGTTATGCAAAAACAACAAGAACGCTTAAATGAAATGGTGATGAGTTGAATGTGACGAGGATGTTGTTATTGATGATGATGGTCGTATTGAGGATAGTTTTTTTGGTGATGATGGTAATCAGGATGATTGATACGACGATGATGATGGTGATGGTGATGATGATAATTATGTGAATACTGATGCTGATGGTGAATGATGGTGATGGTGGGAAAGATGATGATAAAGATGATAAATGATGATGGTTGGCATCATGATAATGATCGCGATTCTGGTCGTAATGATGATAATGACAAAAACCATGATGCTGATTATACTAATTATAATCGTGATGGTGGTGGTGGTGGTGGCGGTGATGATGATGATGATGCTGATGATAATTATTATTATTGTTATTATTATTATTATTATTATTATTATTATTATTATTATTATTATTATTATTATTATGGAGGAGGAGGTCTATGATGATTATGCTGATGGTGAATGATGGTAATGGTTTAATATCACAACGTATGTGACATATACGTAATGTTTTATACTGTCATACTAGGTAAACGGATATGACACATTTGGCAGATGTGTAGTTTACGGTCGAACATATCACACACGTGTCACATTTTCGATCCGTGACATATACGGTTCAACACAGCTTAATGCAGGTTTAAAGTTATGCTCACAGAAGCGCTTGCTGTAAGGCTCACCCTGCTCACATCTGCCTCAACAAAGTTAATTTTGTTCTCTATTTTAGTTTTACTGTATCTTCAAACTAAAGGCGATCAAGTGGTTTATATTTACGCATTTAACCGTTAAATTGATTTATTTCCCCTCATACAGGTAACGCATTTTCACACTTTTGGAAACAGTGTAGACCCAGGTCATGTAGGAGCCAATTAATCAAGAGCTTATATAGTTGTTCATAATGTAGTTCGTCATTCGACGTCAAAGATGACCATAGTTTCATCTCTGCTACTTTCTCAACAATTTGATAATAATAATAGTGTGACGAATCTAACACTACAGTTTCTACCAATTCCAAAATATTATGTGTACGTATGTCTTAAAAATGTAAGCTGATAACCGTTCATTATTTCTTGAATGACGTCTGCAACACATCAACACATCTCCTTAGTGTCGACAGTCCAGTTTAAATATTTTGTATTGGACATTATATGTGTCGTCGCTGTTTATCTCTAGATTAGATAAACTAATTCAATTGCTTTTTACATTATCTGCATTTATTAAAAGGAGACCCCGTGTAAAAAGGCGTATATCGTCTGATCTCAAACAGCCAGGTCGAACAATATAGTGATTTAAATGCAGTTTGTGAAACTTGTGAGGCATTTAAAAGCAATTGAAAAAGTGTCCTAGAAACCGTTAGTTGGATACGACTGACTAAGCATAGACAGAAACTGCGAAGGTATAATAGCTCAGCAGCAGTGCCAAGCTAAACCGTAACGAAAGCCAAAATAATGATATTTGAAAATTAGAGCAGTCTGTGACACTTAAGCCTGAACAACAACTGGAACAAAACGCCTAGTATTGTAACGACACAACTGCCTTTGTATAGTATCCCATCGCAGCTGAATGTTTAAACGTTTGCTAGTGAACATTATGTGAGGATAGGTCACTAGCATAATGTGCGATGAACATAATGTTCATGCGTTAATGGCGTAAACGTAATACGGAACGTAAAAAGGGACATTTTGCTTTGACTTAACCCGTTGGATCGTTTGCATAGGCGCAGAAATGTGTTTTTAGTGCGAACAGTATAATCAAAGTTCATTTACGAGTCATGCAGGAAACACCGCATACAAAACACACAGCTGCCAAAACAGCGCAACGACAAAGAAGTAACTGTACTTCTGCCTTGGAACGGTCAGTGGCAATAGTACTGGGGGAGGTGTTAAACCAGTTTAGGGGCGCCTAACCTCACACTGATTCCATCCCACCCTAAAAGACAAACAGCTTAATCTACAACAACCGCGATGGCAAATACAGTAGTAAATGGCGTGTAAAAAACGGATGGCAAATACAGTAGTAAATGGCTTATAAAACGAAAACATATTTAGGTGAAACAAACCGGATCCACTTACAACAAGTGTACTCAATGATTTGGCTGCAAACAGAGTGACTGCAAACAAATGAAGGACCCGTCGTCCTCCTTCCGTTTTTCGATGTAAGAGGTCGTCGTCCTAGAGTACAAAGCCTTTCCCGAAGGGTTGACAATTAGCCATGCAATATGCTGTAGTACTATAGGATCATATCCCTTTTTAATGAAGTTTTTAACATAATTTTTCACTTCTAATTGAGATAAGAACATGGCTATGTCCCATAATTTTACGAATATTGTACTATACATCACTATAAATTGCAGGATGTCGAAATGTTCCATGTACTTTTATTGTACTTTTGAATAATGACGTCATTTAAATGGTGACGTCACTTGTTCACCGTTTCAGCTTATTTATTACAGCGTTACTCATGTTATGTAGTTATCCGGAGGGGGGGGGTTTGGTTTTTACATTTTGACTTGGGTGAACGTTGGATAAATGTGAGGTTGGGTACCCGCAAACAAGGTTTATGCCCCAAGTAGCCATTTTAGGCTACTGTCCGTTCCAAGGTTGTACTCCTATGACCCAATTGTCATCTTAATTATTTAATATGCTTAATGTTTAATGTTTTATGTCTTGATATGCGTACCGTTATTTGCCCTGTTGCTGTGCCGTTTCTTGTTTGATAGAGATTTGTGTAGTGTCCTTTTGTATGTGGCTCTCCCTGTTTGACTTTGTTTTAATATTAGCAGTTCTAGTTCATTTTGTTTTCAGTTTTCAGTTACATATATTGTTAAAATCACGGTTCTATATATACAATCCACTGCATGTGGTTTAAAATCTTAACCTTTATCCCACTGTGAAAAATAATGTCTACTTAAATTTTGGAACTTTTGAAATATAATATAAGTACTTGTATTAGTCATGCAGGAAACACCGCATACAAAACACACAACCGCCCAAACAGCACCACGACTACACACAGCAAATGTACATGTATATAAAAGACACAAAGAGACGAATAGACATAACAAACAAACAATAGGGGAAGATTGAAGTACCGCCTTGGAACGGTAAGTGACAAATGTCACTGGGGGCTAAACCGGTTTCGGGGCGCACAACCTCCCACTTATTCCATACCTACCCTAAAAGACAAACTGTAAATAAACGTATTCCCTCTCCGACTTATCTACAACAACCGCAATGGCAAATACAAATGTTTTGGTCCTAATGAAGCGCTAAATTACTCATCTCGTCTGGATCCTAGTCGTTTGCAAATGCGAGTCAAATTGCCAATGTCGGGATAACGATTGATATTGATAATTGGCTCTTCAACATATATCAGTCAAAATAAATCCGTGTAGCTCAAATGCTTCAAAATAAAACCGTTGATCATTATTGCCTAAAAATAAAACCGTATACTTCTATTGCCTAGAAAATAAAACAGTGTATAATAATTACCTATAATGACCGTATATTACAACTTCCTTAAAAGTAACTATTATATAACCATTGGCTTAAAACATACCGTATACCTGAAGTACCTTAAAAGAAACCGTGTACAACCGTATTATTGAAATAAAACCGTTAACCTCTATTGCCTTATTCAATTGCATCAACATTATTCGTGAACCGAAAGTACATGAAAATAATACCGCGTACATCTAATGCCTTAACGTAAACTATATCATAGTGATGCTGTAATCGTACATATACATTGTCTCAAAATAATCACTATTCATGGTAAGGAGTCTTTTTACTGTTATTTTTCGCACGTTTTTGTTGCCGGAGCGTATAAGAAAATGAAAAAATAAAGACACATTAAACAATACCTGCACGTCAGTCGATGGTCCTCCTTGTCTCATGTTTTTTGACATATAGAAAGCAAAAACGAGTAACAACAGCACACTAAATTTAACCAGGTATTGTTTACTTAACAGAGGCATAATTATTAAATTAAATGTTTTCCCACTTTGCCGAAAGTTGACGCAGCGCTGACAATTCCGGAGTGTGTAGTAAGTATAATAACGGATCTCTTATATTGTTAACAGTTAATCAATACCACAGACTGTTTTACTCGGCGTCCAATAAAGATGCATGTTGTTGTCAACAACATGCATCTTTATTGGACGCCGAGTAAAACAGCCTGTCATCCGAATTCTAGTTGTATGTCACATGTCAATATTTGTCATAGGCTTAGACTGAAAGATATCTCCAGATCAAAGTTTTAATGCAAACCATTTTCCTGAAGGACAATGGTTAATATCCATTAATGCATATGATAAGTACTAGTCTAGTCACGTGCATATGACGTAATACCAGGTTCAAACGCGGAAGTGTCGATATAATTTCGGGTTTCAAATCCGGTGATCCGTGAATGTGTGACCTAGGCAAAATACACAAACTATAATAACATTTATAACCCTTCTCTTGCTGAATTTTAAAATACATTTCTCCTTCTTTACCCATGTCCTGTTGTAGTTTTACATATATCTTCACTGTGTACAAGTATTTCGCTGTGAAATCACTGCTGTGGAGTGCACTGGTTGCACAATCAACTTGTAAATAGTGCAGACCCTGATGAGACAGCTCCTGCAGGAGCTGTCTCATCTTGGTCTTCACTATTTACAGGTACGTATGTTGACGTGAATAGCAAGCAAAGCCTTAATATAAAAATATTGTCACTGTAGAGTTTTGAATCAGTGACATTTAAGGTCTAACTTGTCAATGAGTTTGTAATTGTGCACTATGTCCTTGAGATATTTCCTCAAACTATTCATTTAATGACAATGTTTTTATAATGTATTTGAGAACTGATAATTGGCAATGATTAGCTGACTCATATAGTGGTTCATTCTATTTTTTCGCACATTCTGAATTATTTGTGTTTATAAAAGCTATTGTGCGTAATCGAAATATTCAATATTAGAATCTTTGTTAAAACTGATATCTTTAAAACCAATACACATTTTAAGAGAGATTTGTCAAAATTATGCAATAAGGACTTGTCTGGCGTCTGTAAAAGGTCGCCTCGTACTTCATTCTCAGTGTTGTTATATTTTCTGGTCCTTCGGGATCATAATTTTTGTTGGTATTAGTTTTGAAAATTGAATACTGCTTAACCCATTTCCTGATATGCTATTTTAGATCCAACCACTTCGAACAAATCTACCGAAAAGGAGCATTAAAAAGAGAAAATGAATATTTTAGAATTTTGTCGTTTGAAACCATTGTGATAAATAGAGCATTTGCTCCTATAAGAGCAAATGGTTTCAAAATGTGATTTCTACAGAGGCATTGAAAGGCGTATTTATGGAAGAAAGGGTTAAGCCGGTGCTAGGGGTGGGGGTGGGGGCGTGGATAGTGTTGCACTTTTAATTACTTATCATGAACAGACTCGGTATTTCTCATCCAGAATTCTATGGTGATTTTATCTACAAACTTAAGGAAATTCGGGGTCATATCCAGTTTCAGGATTTGTTTATTAAAACTTTAGGAAGAAAGGTGATGGCCTAATTATATTGCAACGCACTGCATGTTTGGTAATTGACCCTTTACAGTCGGTAGCTACACTACCCTCTTTGCTTGCACGATGGCCGAGGGTAGTACTCTATGATGGGATACTCTTAAACCCAGAAACGGGATGAGCTTACCAGACTCATATATCTCGATCGTGCCCTTAACGGGTTCCCTGTAGTTACTCTGACTTCATCAAAGTCATTGAGTATATAGTTGACCGACTTTCACAGTTTTTGTCATGCTATGTTATACATATTGTCCTGTGTTTACCGTCTCTTATATACCGTCTCTTTTACCGTCTCTTATGTTGTGGGGATGTCTGGCGGGGATATCTTTGTTTACCATATTTGTTAAGCTAGAGTGACATTGAGATACGTGCGATGTAAGGACGGCCGTGAACCAGTTTAAACCGCCAGTGGTGGTTTAGCCACTGACCGTTCTAAAGCGGTACTCCCTTTGTCACCTTTGCTTTTGTGTCTTTGTGCCTTTGTGTTTGCGATGTTGTTAATGTTTGATGTTTCTTTTGTCTCGTGTGTTTGTGTGTGTGTGTGTGTGTGTGTGTGTGTGCGTGCGTGCGTGCACGCACTGTGTGTACTGCATCCAATAAGAGGACTTGGTATTGACAGCACACCAACAGTTCGAGGACTAACACTCGAGTCCTCAAAATGATTTTCAATAATTCGATAAATTTTGACGTCTTCTGTGCAAATTGTACCTTTCTAAAAAGTCCTCACAATGAAGAAAATGTTCAATGATTTATGTGTCCTAAGCACAATTTACCTGTCGTTGTAAAACACGTGACTGGGTGTGCTTAATTGTGTATGAATTGACCAGTCAGAACCAGACACAAGGATAGAGATAGAGAGAGACACAGAGAGACATACAAGCAGACATAGACAGACATACATAGACAGGCCAATAGAGAGAGAGAGAGAGACAGAGAGAGAGACAGAGAGAGAGAGAGAGAGAGAGAGAGACAGAGAGAGAGAGGAGAAAGAGAAATACAGAGATAGAGACATAGTCGTAGATAGAGAGAGGGAGATATAGAGGGAAGAGAGGGATAGACAGACATACAGACAGACAGATACAGAGAGACACAAACAGAGAGACAGACACAGACAGACAGATATGCACACACAGAGAGCCAGAGACAGACATACATACAAATACAGCCAGACAAAGAGACAGACAGACAGAGAGACAGAGACAAACAGAGACAGAGAAACACGGAGACAGACAGACAGAGACACAGACACAGACAGAGATACAGAGACAGATGGAGACACAGGTAGAGAGATATATATGTAGAGAGAGCGAGAGAGAGACACACACAGAGATACACAGAGAGACAGAAAGGGAGAACGAGAGAGAGAGACGGACATACAGACAGTCAGAGGGATAGACAGGCAGACAGACAGACAGACATATAGACAGACAGAGAGACAGACATATACACAGAGAGACAGTGACAGACAGATAGGCAGACACAGGCAGACATAGACACAGACAGACAAAACCTATCAGACAGGCAGACATAGAGACAGACAGACGGATGGACGGACAGAGATAGAGACAAACCGACAGACATGCGAAGACAGAGAGAGAGATATAGAAAGGGAGATAGACACACAGACAGATGGCGACATACAGACTTAAAGACAGACATACAAAGTTGCCTGTTTCATCTGTTACTTAAGCATTTGCCTGTTCAATACTTATTCAAGTTTCAAACAACAATGTATTTTGCTTCAGTAATATGTAATAATGAATCTGATCTATAAATATAAACATTCAAGCAGAGTAGACGCAGAACTTGATCATACAATATCTGTCTGATCAGGGTCTACTTTATTTGTAAATGCCTCAAAATGCGTATCTATTAGGTAACGGACTAAGAGGTCAAACATCAAGCCTGTGATATTTGACACGGCAGTAAATTATTCTGAATGTTGTACGGGTGTTAACATAATGGGCAATGTGGAGTGCCCAAGGCATGACTAATTATTTGATTCACTGCTGACACGTGATTAAGTCGGGCCCGTTAACGTAACTGTACCATAACTCTTTCGCTGCCAGTATGGCATCTGTGATTACCTATGCAAACATTTTGGATCCAGATGAGACGCCGAGTAATTCGGCGTCTCATCACGGTCCAAGCTGTTTTCACTGTGACAATGTTTTTTGAAACAAAAAGTGGAGAAAAATACACAAATAAAATGATAGTAGGCGATACATTTTGCAGACGACAAAAATGGCAGCAGAAGAGTTAAGCCAGCATGGAATTGTATCTGACAGAAGGCCTGACACTGTTGATCAGTAACTTACTGTTTATTTACACATTGAACGCGAATAAGTAGTTCATTTAGGTAGAACTGTTAAAATGAACTTACACAGGCTGAAAGTATATCAGAAAAATTAAAAGGTTTCCGCATTAGATTCAGTCTGCTTTAAGCAGTACACTAACGTGGATACACTGAAAATAAACTACGGGAGAATTGACCGTTTATTCAACTTGTTTAAACCAGATTTAGCGGCAAGGCATCCATACAATGACTGTGAAAAAATGTACATTCTTGAAAAGAATGAATAAAGGTATATTCTTTAGTCTGTCGAATAAACATTTTAATCCTTGTTGGATTGCAGAGGTGGTCCGTCACGTATGTGATTTCTTATAACGACCGATATTTCTTAACCAGCTACATATACCTACTAAGCTTATGTACAGTACTCACTCTTCTAAGCGACACTCAAAATATGTCTCATTGTCGGTTTTTAAGCCAGCTTAATGCAGAATAATGGTAATACATTGTATATAATGCTCATTCGTACAGATATGCCTTTAATGAGTTTTCTGCATTACCTTTGTACTACATGTACACGAAGCAGCTGTAAAAATCGATTTCTGTCCTACTGATGCATTGCTAAATGTTGTCGATTGCTTTATATGCACTGTTTACAATAACGGATTGTATAGATTCCCTGGAAATATTTCGACGATGAAACCTTTCTAGTCAGATTTCGTGTTTCCAAATAAATCGTGATGAACACAACTGATGTGAATTTAAAGCAGAAGTTAATTATAGAGACCACAAACATACATCCAGCATTTATTGAATTGGAATGTAAAAATTCATACCTCAGAAGAATATGCTTACTTTCTTGGAATGTTCGACTTTATCGCAAGTCTTCTTCAGGTTAGTTAATACTGTGAACACTGTGCAATAGTCGAAAATTCCAAGAAAGTAAGCATATTCTTCTGAGTTATGAAATATTGTACTCCAATTGACAATGCCAGAAGAAGAGAACAATCGACATCATTGTAGCATTTATGGAAGTCTTAAACATAGTTTACACTTCCTTTTCGTCAAACTGTGGACATACTATATGCATATACATTCAAATATGATCTAACATATTGCACGATTTGAATTTGCTGTTATATAACCAATTTTTACAATAATCAAATATGCGTTAAGCGTAAAGTGTAACCCCTATCCGTGCGTCCGTCCGTGCGTAGTCTGAATGTTAGGTTTTACCGTTGAACTCGGTTATGAGCCAAGTACTGCAGATATGGTTACACAAGTGCATGTGCATATACACCTTAACGAGTACAGCGTGTTGCATTGCAGTTGAGTGATCTTGACATTTGACTCCTTGATCATTTTGACTTACGTAGTTATAAGTTTTAGTTTAAATCAGTTGTGGAATAATAAAATGTTTCCATAAATTGCCAAGCATGCAGTTGGGCATAGGTATTTTACGATCTTGCTTCTAGTGCTTAGCATACATATGATCAAAGTTGATATACAGCATCTATGCTACAAATACGAATCACAGTCAACCCACGCTGCTTTACCGGTGTCTACAGTACAAGTCCCGCGGACTTTTTGTTTTCCGCGGCCCATCGCAATTTTATCCAACGCGGACAAGGTTTTTTTTGTCCGCGCTGATATGCGGTCTTCCGCAATCCAGCGTGGGTTGTGATGGGTCCGCGATGGTGTCTCACCAGGGGCACTCGTCGCCGGGCGCGATCGTTATCACCGCAGTTCGCGATGGTGTTATCGTGGACCACGGTGTACCACTGCGGATCGCGCTGGACCTTACCTGGATTGATATTTATATTCTTGATTAATTTTCACAGCCTATCTTTCACTTTACATGTACATACAAATATATACATCCATATTATGCAAAATTGATATGAAATGTATGAAATAAAACATTCGAGAAATGGTTCGTTGAGACTAATTCCAAACCGAAACTGTTCTGCATTCGGCAAACACAAATTAATCCATTAAAATCCATTATTTTTGGCGCGTTTGATTGTACTGGAATATAACCTGGCCGTGAATTGTCTGATTCGTTTCTGCAAAATATGGGTGCGATATTCTAGTATGCTTTCTATTTCAATTATTTGTTGTTCAAAACGTAAGATGTTTTATATAGAAACACGGAACACCCGTTAAACACAAAATACCACGCAATAAGTTACTAGGTTGTATAAGTTGTATCAAGTTTGCATACGTTTGTGCATATTATTAGTGAATTCATCTTCATTTCGATTCTTTGTTTTAGGTTCCGATTCTAATTCCTAATCGATTTTGTTTTCGGTTTCACATCAGTCTAAATAATTATCAGAAATCTACTGGAAACGACCAACAGAACCTATTGATTCTGTTATGAGAATAGTCCTCACTGGTCTTCTTATGATTCCTGTATAAATCTATATAAATATTGTGCTGGCAGACGAAAGAATTTAGGGATTTTATTTACTAAATACATCTAATATCAATTCAGCCAGGTGAGTTGTAAAAGTAGAAGTTTTCTCCAATTATTTAGTCTTGGTTCGGCAGCTTAAAATGCACGTTTTAACCAGTTTCAATAGTCATTCGAATAATACTTGTATGGTTGTTTTATTACGCTTGTGCTTAATATTTTACTGTGTAAACATCTGCCTGTGTACATGTTTTGTATTTCTACTTGATACACATGTACTGCATATTTAGATGTTGCTCAATCGATTCATTGCCATGATGTACCTTTATCCTATGGATGAAAAAAGATAATCCATTTTTTTCTTAAAACGTAGATATAGGTGTAAATCAGTTTTGGTTCTGGTTTGATAATGAGATATTGGACGTCTGTTCTGGATCTAAACTGTTGTTAATGTCATGGCAACCGAATTCTGGGAGTGAAGGGGCATACGAATTAAATTAATCAATGCTATTAAAGAAGCGTACATGTACGTGATGTATCTTAACCTCAAACCACGGACCTCGTACACCCACATTCTTTCGTTAAACGGATATGTCTAAACCAAAGTGTCGCCTGCTTAAATTCCATGACCAATTCCTTATTTGGAAATAGGACACAATTTTCCGATTGTAAGTTGTATTTACTATTAAACCCTTCCATGTCAAACTTGAAAACTCTAATGTTTGCAAACAGTTTGGATCCTGATCAGACGCCGCGTCTTATTTATTTGTTGGGCATGCCTGATATATCGATCTAGATATTAAGATATACATGTTCATTCTCACGGCGTTCATTTATGTGTTGTAAAATGTCTTCTTTCTGGCTACTGTAAAGTACCGTATCAGATCTAGTAAAAGTATTTTAGTATATATCTAGATCATATGAATCTAAACTGTCTTTAGAACTAGAATTCGCAATAATCTAACTGTTTTAAATCGCTAGGGTTTAATTATGCTTAGCCATAGATCTAATTAGTCAAAGCATAGTTATCTTCTATTTTTCGGGAAACTGTTTAACAAATCATAACTATAGACAATTGGCACATTGTTAGGTAGTTTCATTACACGCATTCCTGTTACGTAATAATTCATAACTTTGTTGACAGTGTGTGATAGATGGCAGTTGTTTGATCACTGACCCTTGCCCCCTGCTGAGAAATTAGGGGATTTACTGACCATCTGGCACCTTTGATCGTTACTATGTTCTTATATCTAGCTAGTAAATTACAGTATACATGTATTTAGGTTGAGTAAGTAATATAATAATATAGTCTAATAATATAGTCTCCAACTGTCTAACACAATTCATTTTCAGTATTTAAAACAAATAGTTTGTATTGTTAAATGCGGGAAATAAAACTACTGACATTTGAAAACTGTAGACCCAGACAAGATGGCTCAAAAAGCAACCATCTGACCAGGGTCTTCACTGTGTATTATTCAAAATCATATAGCTAATTTAGGTCTTATATAATGAATGGAATCTACAGTTAAACAATGACGGGCCATTCCACCTTAAAATACAAACCTTTCTCTAATATAAAAACGTGTTTTCAAGCATTTGCAAACAGCGTAGTCCCAGATCATACGCATGATCTAGGCCTGCTCAGTTTATTTATGGAATTGTAATAGGCCCGACTCTACAGTTTCTACCAACATCAAAACAATCTTGTCTACAAATGCCATTTAAAACATTAGCTTATAAATATTCATATCATTATTATGTCTCCCCCCATATTTATATGGGGGAGACATATTGTTTTCGTGAGAGTTGTCTGTCTGTCCGTCTGACCGTCTGTCTGTCCGTCACACTTTTTGTCCGGACGATAACTTCAATATGCCTGATGCCAGTTGATTGAAACTTCATATATAGAAAGAGCATAATGAGAGGAAGTGGCATGCACAAGGTCCATAACTCTGGCTTCACTAATATTGGAGTAATTGCCCTTTGTAAAAATAAATCACACTTTTTTGTCCGGAAGATAACTCCTATATGGCTCATGCCATTGGATTGAAACTTCATATATGGAAAGATCATGACGAGAGGAAGTGTCATGCACAAGGTCCATAACTCTGGCTTCACTAATATTGTAGTTATTGCCCTTTGTAAAAAATATCATATTTTTTTGTCCGGACAATAACTTCAATATGCCTGATGCCAGTTGATTGAAACTTCATATATGGAAAGAGCATAATGAGAGGAAGTGTCATGCAGAAGGTACATAACTCTGGCTTCACTAATATAGGAGTTATTGCCCTTTGTAAAAAAAATCACACTTTTTTGTCCGGACGATAACTTCTATATGACTCATGCCATTGGATTGAAACTTCATATATGGAAATATCATAACGAGAGGAAGTGTCATGCACAAGGTCCATAACTCTGGCTTCACTAATATTGGATTTATTGCCCTTTGTAAAAAAAATCACAATTTTTTGTCCGGATGATTACTCCTATGTGACACATGGCATTGGAGTGAAACTTCATACATGGAACGATCATGATAAGAGAAAGTGTCATGCATAAGAACCTTAACTCGAGCTTCAATAAATTTAGAGTTATTGCCCCTTGTACATTTGTTTAATTCTTTATTGTCCGGACGATAACTCCTACATGGCTCTTGCCATCGTATTGAAACTTCATACATGGAAAGAGCATGATGAGAGAAAGTGTCATGAACAAGGGCCATAATTCTGGCTTCAATGCTTTTGGAGTTATTGCCCTTTGTTACATTTTTTGGCCGATCAATAACTCCTGTTCGACTGATGCTATTGGAATGACATTTTATTTTTGGAAAGAGCATGATGAAAGTAAGTGTCATGCACAAGGGCCATAAATCTGGTATCGGTATTTTTGCAGTTATTAGCTGTTATCATTTTCTTCTTGAAAAATGTAGTGTGGAAAACGCATAATGAGGGGAAGTATCATTCATCAAGACCATAACATTTTTAGTGATTTCCCTTTACATATAGGGTTTTTATTAGAGGGGAGACATCCGTTTTTGTGACAAAAACCTCTAGTTTCTTACATGAATACTGAACAGGGAAAGGGTTAATCAGCAAAAGTAACAGAATAACAAGAATGTTTTCATAGTTATACAATTCATAAAAATATGTTTATTTATTTAAAACTCTTAAATGATAAGACTCAGATCAGATTTCTCAAATAGAAGCTGTTTGACCAGGGGTCTGCTCTGTTTGCTTATCCCTTTACCATATATAAACAATTTCCATGCCTTTGCAAACAGAGTAGACCAAGATCTGAAGGCGCCTATTGGAGTCGTATGATCGGGACCAGCTGTGTTTACTTGTGAAATTATATAAGATCTGACTCTACATTTTCTACCAGTACCAAGACAAGTCATGGACCGTGTACCTACACCATTATAAAAATCAACTTATAAATATTATGATGTCATCTTTTCTGACATAAATATTCAACAGGGAAATGGTTGAAACCCACCGACAACCAAACTTTAGGTAACGAATTCAGCTAAAGATCCGCACGTCTGACATGCCCCGGCAACATAAGTAAACAATTCTGAGAGCATCGACGCTTTTCACGTGCTTGCAAACAGAGTAGACACGGATACGATGGCTCTTATAGAAACCGTCCGATCAGGGTATTCTCTGTTTGCTTATGAATTTATGTTGGATCAGCACAGCACGGGATCGAAACGAAAATGTTTGTTTTTGCACCAAACTCAGCACCAATGTCTCAGCACCAATTAATGTCGACAAATGGAAAAATATGCAAAATAAACGACATAGCGCTATACGCTACGACTTGTCTTAGGGATATGTCTAAATGGTTTGAAACAAGTTTTGAGTTTATTGTGACGGGTCCGTTGAACGGACCCATAAAAATTATACTGAAACTTCGGTCGCCGATGTGAATGGTGTTTTCTGTTATCACTTATATAAGGAAAGAATCGATGGATTATATATGCATTGACGTTTGCGATAATGTTAAAAAGGTTTACTGTGAAGAAATATGCTTGCTCTTGGAAATGACATAAAATGCTAGAGATCAGTTCTTTCGAGCATCGCGATAATCCGAGGTTTTTGCTGATTCCCGATGGTGCTCGAAATATCGCCAATATACTGTATTTGTAAATACTGTACATACATGTTATTGTAATTGGTCATGAAATTCTAATTCTTACCTTCAGTAATACCAGTCCAATCATTGCCTGCAATTTGAAACTCAAAAGGCCGGTAATGTTCCTCCTTGGACCATTCCCCATAGTGGGAAATTTGTCTGAAATATTGTAAAGATTGGGGAAGTGACTGATTTTACGTTTTGATAAATATGCACACAATTGGCAGCAAACTGGTATAATACGATACATTTTACATAATATGTACTACCCATTTTCCTCGTTTTTAGAAATACTTACAAGACTGTGTTCAATACATATTAATGCCACAAGTGGCATCCTTGACAATAAATTCAGAATCCAAACTAGGTCAAGGTTAAAAAATGATGACCTTGACACGTCACCCCTCAAAATCTGTCGCTGTATAAGATACATATGCATGCCAAATATCAAGTCTCGATCTGTACTGGTTCAAAAGTTATGACCAATGTTAAAGTTGGTGACAAACAGACAGGGCAAAAACAAGAGCACCGCAAGCGGGTGTCAACGCTCACCTGTCGTAATTGTAAAGATGAACATGCATACCAAAAAAAGAAAGTTGTAAATGAAAAATTGAAGTTATGATCAATGTTAAGATTTCAGACGATGACGACAACGCGTACGCTGGAGTTACAATAGCTTGTTGCTTTCTTCGAAACAGACGAACAAACAATATGCCCCCAGATTTGATCTAGGAGCATAAAAATTAAAGTCGTGGCCAATGTTAAGATTTCAGAAGACGACGACAACGTGTACGCTGGAGTTACAACAATAGTTTGTGTTTTCTTCGAAAAATAGACGAGCTAAAAAGCAAATACTGCTTACCATGTCTTGAACTCTTCAGTGAAAGATAGAATCCTTCACCCATCTCTTGCTTACAATGTTAACTCTTCTGCCAAGTAAACTCTGAAACAACTTCAGAGTGGTATTTGAAGTTGTACCGTTTTCAGCTGCAAAAAAACCAACACAATCCAATGGCATGAGCCATACAGGAGTTATCGTCTGGATAAAACTGCAAACAGAGCAGACCCTGATCAGTTGGATCCTACAGGAGCCATATGATCTGAATCTAATACATGTATGTTAATGCTAAGAATTAATGATGTCAATGTTAATTAGATTTCAATCATCACGTAAAGTGTTGTCATTGCAGAAAATGTCAAGTATAATTAACAAACTCAAAAGCATACAGAGCAGACCCTGATCAGTAGGATTGAATTTTTACACCGGTGATGTTTAATCCAGTCAGCGGTTATAGCATCATTGGAATTTCACAACTTTTTACCAACAGTCCCGGCCACCTATCAGCCAACATCAAACATGTGCTGCTAACCATTGTAGATTGTAAAAAGTAAACCTGTAATTTGATTGCAACACTCAGACATTATTACCTCAGCTGCTCCTTATGTTTCGTTTCGATAGGGAGCGGCGAAAAGAGGTAAATTCCTCTGAGAAACAGCATCAGCCAACTAATTAACCCTCCACTTCAAAGTTCGTCAGAACTGACATTCGCAAACAGTTATGATCCAGATCAGACACCGTTTAACACGGTGTTCGATCAGAATCCAAACTGTTTGTCAAAAGTTGGTCTGGTTTGAAAGTGGAACGATTAATTATATAACATATAGGGCTCTTTGGAATATGTTCGTAACTCTACCTGACCTATAAAGAGCTTTGTGTAGTGCTTTTGTACAGGATTTTGTAGCATATGCTATAACTGTTCTCCTCATAAACAATAATAGCGGACAGATTAACCCCTTTGGTGCCAGGTACGACGGCATTGATGTTCGCAAACAGTTAAGATCCAGATCAAACATCGCGTAATTGGATGTCGGATCAGAATCCAAACTGTTTGTCAATCATAAAAGAAAACTCGCTTATTTATTTATTTATATTTGACGTGGCTTTTCCATGATAACCTCAGAAATTATACATTTCCTCTTTTTCTGTATTGATTTATTACTGTCCTGCTCCTCTCAATTAAACAGAGCCTCTTCTTGTATTAATATTCATCTATCCTCATTTATTCATGTAATGTGAACTGAGAGAAATAAAGTGAATTTGATTTGCTCCTGTAGAAGCCAATTGATAAGGGGCTGTTCGGTTAAGACAGTAAAGACGGTAATGACTAATTAGCGATGCCGAAAAGTATATCAATGCATAATATAAGCCATTACCCGTAATATAAGCGATCACTCGGCATGCGCAAATATAAAACGGTATCGGTTTATACACACCAGATTATTTTATAAGAGTGTCTACATTGACATCCTTATACTAAGTAACTTAATAATATGGCACTGCAATGTCTTGACGGTCAAAGTATTTCCAAGTGTAGACAAAAATTATTTTGAACAAACGACTTCCTATTTCTGGGTCTTCACAGTAGACTATTTCTGGGTCTTCACAGTTGACTAAGTAAAAACACTTATTTAGAGTCTCTTTCTCTACCTGATTAAAAAAGGAATTTGTTCCAAGAATTCCAATTCTAAATCTACACCAGCTAAATATATGCAACACAAATGCTACCAAAAATGCAATCTATGATCTGTGTCTAACTACACAACTTTCATTTGAGAAAGAATAAAGTCAAATGTCAATAGTGGTCACAAAGTCTGTCAAAATCAAAACACTTCAGAGGAGTGGTAAACACTTATGGAAATGGTAAACAACAACAACAAAAATTGAAATAATTTCAGAAAAAATTGAAATAATTTCAGGACCTTAAATTAATTCAGCCTTACACAGTGGTTCAAACTACAGCAGTCTTACTATTTCAAAGTGGCATCATATTTAATTTTTTAAATGTTATAGCACGCTCTCATCCAGTCCACTCCCACAGTGCTGCTGTTATATGAGATGCTGTAAGAATTAGATGTGATCATCAAAGTATGATGTGGTGAAAAGTACAAATCGACGGTTATAAATGAGGAATTGAAAGTTCAGTCTCGTTTTCGCGAAAACACATTACATAAATTGAAACGGCGAGCTTAATTAAAACGAGAGAAAATACAGAGAGAACTAATTGATACATACCACTCCAAAATGGTCTATAATAGCTCGACAATAGCTCCAATTTCGTTTGACATTGAACAATAATGAGGTTGCCTGTTCGAAAGTGACTTAGAAGTTAGAAGTGTTCAATGCCAATCGACACGGGGGTAAAATCACGTAAAAACTGAAGAGTAGCAAAAATAGACACAACGGCAAGTAAAAATAAGCAATGAAAGTAACGGAAAGGGACAACTGATCACTAGATTTTCAACTGGTTATGTAAAATACTGTCCAGTAAAATTCCAAAGAGGTTCTGTTAAACTATCGCCGCTTCAACGCCCCAAATCCACATTTTCACCGACTCGCTTTCCTAATAAACTTATAGTAGATGGTGTAAATGCATGGCGGACAGATAAAGATTCCTATAGATTAACTAAAAGACATAAAACTTTTACGTATTGTACTCACGTTCTTCTCTTTTGGTAATTTTTGTGCCGGTTTTATAAATGCGCATTGCTAAAAATGGTGGCCATTTTAAATTTCTCAACCGGGCAAAACTACCTGACTTGCGCATGCGCAAAAGGCATCGAGTGTGAAATCGGATAGTTAAAAAAGATGCAGTTTTAAAATGAGCTATACACACTCGAAAAAAATGCTAGGAATCGGACGGACAATGGGACCCTTCGAGTTTAGAAGTTTATTACACGCTTTGATAGAAAATAGAGATTTTGAAGTATATTTATAATTTTGCCAAATGAGGACCAGGCGCGTAGCTACCTATACGCCGGTACGCCCGGGAATCCACATTATTTTGCCGACTTTGTGTAATTCTACATCTATATCCTATACAGTAATTATTCATTTATAACTAGCCTACTGGCTAGCTGAAGACAGAGAAATAGATCTCAATGGTTCGTCAATTGAATGTTTAAATAAATAGTGTGACGTCATCAAAGCACGATAATTAAACTTGATTTTAAACGTCGTATGTTTTGTAGCCTTTTCTTATGAGCAAAACGAAAATTGACACAGCGCAGTATCACATGTTTTTCATGAATGTTCAAACTTGAATTTAGAGGAAAACAAGTTGGTAACTGCCGCTGAACACGTGACCGTGTTGAAACATCAACCGAGGTTAGGGTATTACTTGTGCAGATTGATGCAGAACATGCAGACGACTTAGTGCGAGATGCTCGATTTGACAAAGCAGTTGACATGGCGGCACGTCATGACGTCCAACCATCGAAACCAAGAACAGCAGGGAGACATCGACACAGAGTCAATATGTCTGCTGAATCTGTGTCGAGCTATATTGAAAAAGAACTCTATTCATCCCATTCTTGGTCACTTATTCCAAGAACTAGAAGAGCGCCTTCTCTCTGCTCATGCATGATCACATCCTGGCACAATGGCTGATACCAAGGAACTTAGACAAATTGATGCAAGAAGTCGAGGATAAACTCTACGACGCTTACGACCATGACCTTGGTGGTGCCAGGGAATTGTTCCGCCGGGAAGACAAGTTGCCCATTGGAACACAAGGCGGTCCCTACCTGGTAATAAACCGACCAACTGTCTAAGTGCTGTCAAACTCACGAACAAAGATCTTTAAATCCAAATATTTATGTGTCCAATTTGGTGTTCTTGGCAATGTCTGTCACTCAGTGTCATGCGATGCATGAAAAAATGACATCTCAGAGCCCCTTTGGCATTGCTATGCTGCACAGTTATACACTTTAAGCTTGGCGTAGGAGAAATAATTCAGTAATTCTATGGCAACGGGAAATCAGAAAGATAGAGTTCCTGTAGTTTTACTGTGCTCTTGTATTCACTTTTACAACGCTGAGTTTTCAAATGGACCAGTCCAAATTCAAACAGGACAAGCTTATGGTTAATATGTAGTGATTACTGTAAGGAAAAATGTAACGTTACATGACAAACCGTGTAGACCCTATAGTGAGAGGGCTTCTCTATGAGCCCTGTCATCTGAGTCTATACTGTTTGCAATTGACATTAGTGACCCGTGTCCTGCACAGTCAGGGTAAATAAACCATAAAACGATTGAACTGTTTAGATTTATGGTTACATAAGGCAGATGCATAAGTACTGTAATGTGCAGTATTAAGATACCTTCAATAACCAACAAGAGTACCGCATACGGTACATAATACGCCCACTTGCAAACGTTCTCTGATTCAACATGCCTTATAAGTGTTGACATTTTCTAATCTGTAAATATCATTTCAAATGAAAAGTTATGGCCATCCTCATATTTGCATAGATTTGCATTATTTTTTAAGTGCAAGGGCCACAACTCCGAAACAATAAATCAAATGATCCTCAGAATCGACTTTTTGCATATTTTTTAGGACAAGGGCCATAACTCTGAAATGAAAAATCAAATGAACCTCAGAATCAACTCAGCTTCAGATCTTGATGCATTAAACATTTTTGTGAAGTTTCATTCATATCTCTCAATAATTTTCCCAGAAAACAGCTGACAAACTATTTGCTTGTATTTGCATTATTTTTTAAGGACAAGGGCCATAACTCTGAAAAGAAAAATCAAATGATCCTCAGAATCAATCCAGTTTCAGATCTTGGTGCATTAAACATTTGTGTGAAGTTTCATGAATATCTGTCAAATAGTTTTCCCAGAAAACGGCAGACAGACTATTTGCATGTATTTGCATTATTTTTTAAATACAAGGGCCATAACTCCGAAACGACACATCAATGAACCTTAGAATTGACTCAGCTTCAGACCTTGATGCATTAAACATTTGTGTGAAGTTTCATTAATGTCTCTCAAATAGTTTTTCCAGAAAACAGCGGACAAGCTATTTGCATATTTTTTAAGGACAAGGGCCATAACTCTGAAATGAAAAATCCAATGAACCTCAGAATCAACTCAGCTTCAGATCTTGATGCATTTAACATTTGTGTGAAGTTTCATTAATATCTGTCAAATAGTTTTCCCAGAAAACGGCGGACAAACTATTTGCATGTATTTGCACTATTTTTAAGTAAAAGGGCCATAACTCAGAAACGACAAATCAAATGAACCTCAGAATCGACTCAGCTTCAGATCTTGATGCATTAAACATTTGTGTGAAGTTTCATTAATATCTTTTAAATAGTTTTCCCAGAAAACAGCGGACAAACTATTTGCATTTTTTTAAAACAAGGGCCATAACTCTGAAATGAAAAATCAAATGAACCTCAGAATCAACTCAGCTTGAGATATTGATGCATTAAACATTTGTGTGAAGTTTCATTAATATCTGTCAAATAATTTTCCCAGAAAACGGCGGACAAACAAAATGTTGACGGACGGACGAACGAACGAACGAACGAACGAACGAACGGACGGACGGACAGGGCCACGACAATATACGACCACCTTTATTAGGTGGGCGTATAAAAACTGAAAATTTCATCAATTATATGGCTTAGAATATAAGAGCTTGAAATATTGTATATTTTCTTTTAAACCAATTTTTTGCCGAGGCTCGCCCCTACCCCCTGGATAACCTACCAAGGCAGGCCTATAGGCGGTTCCCAGACCCCTCGCCTATTTGGTGAATCCTCTTTATGTAAGCCTTCCTACGCGCCTGAGGACGGCCCCAATTGTCCAAGATGTCCTCACTCGTTGCTGTTCATCCTGACGACTGTCCTCATTGTGATGTGGTTGCATGAGCACTCACACACACACACACACACACACACACACACACACACACACACACACACACACACACACACACACACACACACACACACACACACACACACACACACACACACACACACACACATACACACACACACACACACACACACACACACACACACACACACACATACCAACCAATACCGGAAACTCACTACATTGTGTTTAACACCTGAAAGTCACTACACCTACTTCTAAAACAGATATAGTAAAACTGATTCCATAAAACAGTATAAAACAGCCTTAATAGCATGCCGTGCGGTTCAAATGTTGAAAATTCTTAAAAATAAGAATGTGTTTTTAACCGGGAGAGTCACTACATTTGTCACGTGACCATATTGACGCACCCCGGAGACCCACTACAGCTGTAACACACATGCAACCCACTACATTTACAAACACACATGCAACCCACTACACTTACAAACACACATGCAACCCACTACAGTTATAAACACACATGCAACCCACTACATTTACAAACACACATGCAACCCACTACAGTTATAAACACACATGCAACCCGCTACATTTACAAACACACATGCAACCCACTACAGCTATAAATACACATGCAACCCGCTACAGTTAGAAACACACATGCAACCCACTACAGCTATAACACACACATGCAACCCGCTACAGTTATAAAAACACATGCAACCTGCTACGTTTACAAACACACATGCAACCCGCTACAGTTATAAACACACATGGAACCCGCTACAGATATAAAAACACATGCTACCCGCTACAGTAATATATAAACACACATGCATCCCGCTACCGTTATAAACATACACGCACCCCGCTACTGTTTTATATAAACACACATGCAACTCGTTACAGTTTTAAATAAGCTCACATTTCTTGTTTGACTGAGCTATTACGTGAAACTGGTACTGTTTCCGACCGTCCGCGACCAGGTGCACCAAGGGTGACGTCTGTACGCCAAGACAAATTTAATTTGACAACGTCACATCTGGGACAGCCAAATGAACGCGCAAACCACAACAAATATGCTCGTGGTAATAGAGGGTTACATATCTGTGACAGAACAGTTTGTAATCGATTGGAGGAAAGTAGAATTTTCTGTCGACGTCTCTACGTCGGACCAATGTTAACCCAGCAGCACCGCCGTCTCCGTCAACAACTGGCGGTCGCTAATGTTGGTAGACAGTGGCAGAATGATGTATTTTCAGATGAGTCTCAGCTTCACCTTTCTGATCATGATGGGGGGGTTAGAACGAACGGTATTGCGACTGTAACCCTGTAAAACGTGACCGCTTTGGTTGCGAAAGCGTTTGTATTCGGACACAGTCAGTCACAATTTAAGGTCACCGCTAGTCATAGTTGAAGGTAATGTCAATGCCCATCGGTATGTAAATCAAGTCCTACCTCTTGTTGTACTATCCATGATGCGACGTCGCCGATGCCTAACGTGCTCGCCCACATACATCTCAGCTCATTGTGACGTATATGCAATATTATAAGATGAATTCAGCTCACTGGCCCCAAGATCTGCCGACTTAAAACCCATAGAAAACATGTGCATGGTCTGGGACGAGCTCAGTACTGGCCGCGAAACGTAGTTCTGTTTAAATAATCTATATGTGAGAAGTTTATATCTTCCTCTCCCATTAATGACACCTATTCTGTTAAACGATGCCTTAGCCTTGAACTCAAACATTGTATGTAGTTTGACATCCGTAATAATGCTTATGTTAACATCAATGTTACAAAAGTGTTTATCTTTAAATCAGAAAACTTATATTTAACATTATAGAACTTTATTTACATGATACTAAAGATTTGGACACACGTACACAAGTTATACCGCCTACGCTATTTGCACTTAAATGCATGTATGAATTGAAAACCACTAGCCCATTTGAATCAGACCAGCCACCGTGTTGTCTACTCTGTTAGCAACATGTAGCAGGCGCTGATGAATGGCAGCGTAGAGTCTGATCAACGAGGAGGCGACTCTGGGTTAACATTTCTTACACTTTATGAGGTACTTTACAAACGGGTAGGTATTCTGACATTGCAAATAAAAATACCGAGATAACTGGCAAGTTTAAAACTCAGCGTCTACACTGTTTTTATCTGCGACAAATTCATTTTTATCTGTCATCACAAATAGTGTAGCCTCGGATCAGACTTCGGGTTTCAAAAGCGGCAGCTGGTCGAGACCCATACTGCATTATCCATTTTACTATTTTAGCACGGTCAATTTTTGACGAGGCCCCGATTCTACCAAGATACTCATTTTATGTTTGGGTCGATACTATATTTCTCCTATAATACTCTTCTGAATTGGGTCGGCACTGTCTGCAAAGGACTTATATATACCAATGTATTGCTACTAGTAACTGAGAAATTTGTAGAACAAGTTTGTATGACAGACTGACATACGGACAACAATACATACGCATGCCTTTTTGACTATGATCTCAGGCACTCGGGTAGAATAGAAGACATAATCGTCAACTCGTAAACGGTTAAGATCTATGACAATCCACACTACTGAAAACATGTGGACCGATGCCTTTAGTTCAATCAGTGTACATCTCGATCAGTAGTTAATGGAGTCTAAACATTTTCTCGTTCTGTAGCCGATATAAACACAGAACATAGCAGGCACGGGGTGGGGTACCAATAGTTAGGATAAACAAATCCATTAAACGATAATGATTTAATTGTTAAATTAAATTTTCAAGACACAATAAGAAAGAAGTAAATATTAACACAAACGATCCATATTTACAGTGATAGTCTTCTGACACGGACACATTTACAGGCTTACAACTTAAGAAATATCTCTAAACTATTCTAATCTAATAATCTCTAATGTTTGGCTCCAATCTTCAACCTTCATGAACACAAATCTGCATTTTTTCGAGAAAAAATATAACATTCTGATTTTGAAAACCGACGATTTCCAGAATGTCGCCAATTTTAAAACCATATTCTATTTTGATCGCGTACCCCAGCATCACTTCAACTTTC
The DNA here is from genome assembly GCA_963576725.1 of Azorinus chamasolen. Lineage (NCBI taxonomy): Eukaryota > Metazoa > Mollusca > Bivalvia > Cardiida > Solecurtidae > Azorinus > Azorinus chamasolen. The sequence goes on from OY755252.1 coordinate 26,223,689, forward strand.
TGTTTAATTTTTGTTTCAATTACAAAGACCAAAGTATGTTTCTATTCTCTAACACATGTAATGAAGGAATGTTGCACTCTCACAAACCCCAGATTTTCAAGTTTTGCTATTGTTAGTGACAGAGAACTTGACCTGAGTGACCCTAACCTTTTTCTCCATGCAAGGTTTTATAAGGATAATTCAACCCAGCCAGAAACTGTAAGTTTGATGCCCGCCATTCAGCAGTCAAAACCCTAGACATAAAACTGTTTAACAAGATATGTGTTGTGAAATATTATGCCATCGTATACTTTGATCTTGAAATGTGACCTTGATCATATTGTTAGACACGACACACCTTCTCATGGTACTTTGCAATTCTGTGAAGTTTCATCAAAGCCCATTCAATAATAAAGAAGTTGTGGCTGAGACACGACGTGGGGCTGGAGGGACGAACGGACAGTGCAATCACTTTATGCAGCTCAACATCGGGGGTGGGGGACCATAAAAATACAAAGTGCATAACGTAGAGTAAAACCTCTGTTAAGCGACCATTCAATGCAGTGGATATCTCTAAAGACAGCTTGCATAAAGAAAGTAAAGCTAGCAGACGTTTGTCCTGCATTAAGCAGCAACTTGTTTAGGAATCTCTATGATTCTCAAATGAATAGCCGCTCAACGTTAGTTTTACTGTAATTGGTTAATTATAAAATATATTCCCACTTATGAGAAAATTCAAAATTAATGTCAACTTATTAATCAACATCCCTACAAAATTTACATGATACAAAATATATAAATTTGCAAAAAAATGTATTATTTGGATGGATAACCAATAATAGTAGACCTCCTCTAATTCGGGAGCAGCTAAAAAATCCGGTTTATAGGCATTTACATGGCTCTTTTAGTTCAAATTGGTCAAATTTCAACAAACTGTTAGTTTCTCTAGACCGGAAATTTTAGTTGTCCAAAACTTGACCGGTTTCAGAGTTCTACTGTTTATGTAAAACTACAATTTCTGCAATTAACCAGCACTTAAAACACATTAATTGCAAACTGGTATGACATAATACAGCTTTAAATAAGATATGTGTGCACTACCATGAGCAATATTACTAAACAGTATTGACTTTTTTTCTGCATTACCCTTGGCAATATAGTGAACATTAGACACTGATCAGAGGGCTACTCCCCAATATATCGGGGATGCTACTCCCCAAGAGTAGAAACAAACTTTTTTAAAAACATGGAAAAGCCCATTTCAAAATTCAGTTTTCAAAGGGTTTGAGACAAACAAATGTTTATTCATCTTCTAACAACTGTGTCACCGATACAAAGTGACTATTTCTAACTAGATGTCAACCAATCATAACAATTTCTAAAACCTTTCAAGAAGAAACGTATCAAGAACAAGAGCTTATATTACATAAGTATCCTTCTTTGAATGTTTGTCAACATTCTGACGCATTCCATTTTTATTTGATTTATTTTGTATATCAAACATATTTTATACAATTTATCAAACATATTTTATACAATTCTCAATAACATGAGGAACTATTTTGCTTTAACTTCACTAAATTTACCTACAAATCATGTAGCTCTTAAATTTAAAGGCAGCTCAACTTTTCATTGAACATTATTCCAGTTAAATAAGCATTAACCTTACATTTAATATTTATGTAACAAGTCGGTCGATTTTGACCTTCAGCCTGTTATGGGTGGATGAGTGAATACCTATTCAAAATGTTGGGATCCAGACGCCGAGTAACTCGGCGTCTCATCGGGATTAAAACTGTTTTACACGTTGATTGCATTTTGAAAATGTAAAAGGTGAACAATTCTGTATAGATAATTTGCTAATGGTTAAGCATCTGAATTTGTTATAATACGACATTATTGACATTTTTAAACTATTATAACATCTGAATCCAAAAACAACTGAATCAATTGGACTCTCTGTCCTTTCTAAACAAAACCCTTATAACACTGTGACTCTGTTCCATCTGGATCCAAATCTTATAACACTTGGACTCTATGTCCCATCTGGATCTAAACCTTATAACACTTGGATTTTCTGTCCCATCTGGATCTAAACCTAATAACACTTGGACGCTCTGGATCCAAACCTTATAACACTTGGACTCTCTGTCATATCTGGAGCCAAACCTTATAACACTTGGATTCTCTGTCCCACCTGGATCCAAACCTTATAACACTTAAGACTCTCTGTCCCATCTGGATCTAAACCTTATAGCACTTGGACGCTCTGGATCCATATCTTATAAAACTTGGACTCTCTGTCCCATCTGGATCTAAACCTTATAACACTTGGACTCTCTGTCCCATCTGGATCTAAATATTATAACACTTGGACTCTCTGTCATCTAAAACTTATAACACTTGGACTCTCTGGGTCTGAATCTTATAACACTTGGACTCTCTGTCCCATCTGGATCTAAACCTTATAACACTTGGACGCTCTGGATCCAAATTTTATCACACTTTGACTCTCTGTCATATCTGGATCCAAACCTTATAACACTTGGATTCTCTGTCCCATCTGGATCTAAATCTTATAACACTTGGACTCTCTGTCATCTAAACCTTATAACACTTGGACGCTCTGGATCTAAACCTTATAACACTTGGACTCTCAGTCATCTAAACATTATAGCACTTGGACGCTCTTGATCCATATCTTATAACACTTGGTCTCTCTGTCCCATCTGGATCTAAACCTTATAACACTTGGACTCTATGTCCCATCTGGATATAAATCTTATAACACTTGGACGCTCTGGGTCTAAATCTTATAACACTTGGACTCTCTATCCCATCTGGATCTAAACCTTATAACACTTGGACGCTCTGGATCCAAAATTTATAACACTTGGACTCTCTGTCATATCTGGATCCAAACCTTATAACACTTGGATTCTCTGTCCAATTTGGATCTAAATCTTATAACACTTGGGCTCTCTGTCATCTAAACCTTATAACACTTGGACGCTCTGGATCTAAACCTTATAACACTTGGACTCTCTGTCCCATCTGGATCTAAACCTTATAACACTTGGACTCTCTGTCCCATCTGGATCTAAATATTATAACACTTGGACTCTCTGTCATATCTGGATCCAATCCACTTGAACGCTCTGGATCCAAACCTTATAACACTTGGACCTTATAACACTTGGGCGCTCTGGATCCAAACCTTATAACACTTGGAATCTCTGTCCAATCTGGATCTAAATCTTATAAAACTTGGACTCTCTGTCCCATCTGGATCTAAACCTTTTAACACTTGAACTCTCTGTCCCATCTGGATCTAAACCTTATAACACTCGGACGCTCTGGATCCAAACCTTATAACACTTGGATTCTCTGTCATATCTGGATCCAAATCTTATAACACTTGGATTCTCTGTCCCATCTGGATCTAAATCTTATAAAACTGGGACCCTCTGTCCCATCTGGATCTAAACCTTATAACACTTGGTCTTTCTGTCCCATCTGGATCTAAACCTTATAACACTAAGACGCTCTTGATCCAAACCTTATAACACTTGGACTCTCTGTCATACCTTATAACACTTGGATTCTCTGTCCCACCTGGATCCAAACCTTATAACACTTGGACTCTCTGTACCATCTGGATCCAAGCCTTATAACACTTGGACTCTCTGTCATACCTTATAACACTTGGATTCTCTGTCCCACCTGGATCCAAACCTTATAACACTTGGAATCTCTGTCCAATCTGGATCTAAATCTTATAAAACTTGGACTCTCTGTCCCATCTGGATCTAAACCTTTTAACACTTGGACGCTCTGGATCCAAACCTTATAACACTTGGATTCTCTGTCCCATCTGGATCTAAATCTTATAAAACTGGGACCCTCTGTCCCATCTGGATCTAAACCTTATAACACTTGGTCTTTCTGTCCCATCTGGATCTAAACCTTATAACACTAAGACGCTCTTGATCCAAACCTTATAACACTTGAACTCTCTGTCATACCTTATAACACTTGGATTCTCTGTCCCACCTGGATCCAAACCTTATAACACTTGGACTCTCTGTACCATCTGGATCCAAGCCTTATAACATTTAGACTCTTCGTCTACAAACATATGATATTTTGGCAAATCAGAAGGCATTTTTCAGCAGACGACACATTGTTCTAGCCCTCTTTGTTCTCTGACAACTTTTTGTTTTGTATTAGCCCGTAACAATATTGACATTTGCTAAGACACTCGAGTCAGATGGTCACAAGAAAACATGGCGTCCTATCTGGCTTCAAACTATTTCACACTCAGACTCTTCATACAAGGAATGTCAAACAGCTTGGATCCAGAACAATGTTTAGCATTGTTTTCAGCAGGTTACAAATGTTAGGAGCCACGATATTGACATTTACAAGTTTCATAATTCTAAATATCATTTGTGTAAGTTTTGAGCTTTTTGGCATGAATCATGTTGTGAACGGCATATTTAATTTTAGTCCAAGGATATCTTGAAAAGGTTGGATTTTTCTGCACAAAATTAACAGCATCAAGTTTTCCTGGAACCTTTTCAAGTTTTATATGCTTCTTGAAGGCTGTTTCCAGAGTTTTCCTCTCTGCTGGTGTAAAATATGTCCTCTGTTTGACATCTGAAGTATATACAGTATTTTCAATCAATGTTTAATACACTTACAATAGTTTAGATCAAGCTTCAGAAATTGTTTAGCTATCTCAAGCTACAGAAAATCCTTAGGGTAACTCAAATTTCTCCCAACATACAGACAGACGGACGGACGACCTCTCCAGTATTAACCCCCCCCTCTTCAATCCCCCCCCCCAACCCCCCCCCCCCCAAAAAAAAAAACATTCGCTGCGGGGGTATAATTAGTCTAGACAATACACCCATTCCCCTTTCGTACAAAATCGAGCACCTGCTAACACTCCCACTGGCAGCTACCTTTTCATGCATTTCAACAGGACTATTGAGTCCTATCAAACGCCATTCAAATTGAGCCGCTGTTTTTGAAAATATTTTTACCAAGATTTTGGCCTTGGATGGCTTGCCAAGCCGAATGCCATAGTAGACATGCCAAAATTTCAACCCCTACCCACACAAAAGCGAGGAAAAGTGCGATTTACCGCTTGCACAATATGCCAATACGCTTAAGCAAATAGATCGGTGAAGTTCGAATTTGTTTAGGTTTCAACATTTAAAGTTTGTTAACATTTACCAATACAGTAGTGTTGCACTTTAAATTACTACTCATGAACAGACTCAATACAACAGAGTCTGCAATTTCTCTTTTTACATTTCTACTTTCGAAGGATCACCCAATTTCAGAATATATGTACTTCACAACAGCAGGTGTCAAGTGCTTGTGTGGCGGCCGTAAAAAGTCGCCCCGTACTTTATTCTCATTGTTGTTATATTCTCTGGTCCTTCGGGATCATCAGTTTTCATGTTATTAGTTTTGAAAATTGAAAACTGATTAAGCCGGCGCTAGGGGGCGTGAGTAGTATTGCATTTTTAATTACTACTCATGAACAGACTCAATAAAACCGAGTCTGCAATTTTCTCTTCTTGCATTTCTACTTTTGCTTTCGAAGGATCGCTCATTTTCAGAATATATGTATTGGTAGAAATGCGATTTTAAGAGTTGAAAAACAATGAGTGGGAGTTTGGCATATAAATGCATTATATCATATCTACAGATTTCTACGTACAGCATAGTGCACAAATATAATGCGAAATTGTGCGGAAAAGTCCGATTACTGGCGGAAAAGCTTGGTTGAATTGAACCGAAATGTATGGAAGGCAATAGATAACGGTAAAGTCTATTCTATTCGGGTACCTTTAACCCCCCCCCCATCCCTGGATATTTTAGAGCCAACTTCTGTCAAGAAAACCTGTAGCATATCGCTAGGTAAGCGATTAGATGTATCTCTGTATATACAGGATTATCTCCCTTTTTGACTGTTAGTAATAATTCGTTGTGTATCAAAGTTTTTTCAGTTTTAAACTACATTTTGTTTGTTTAATACCTTATTAAAATTAGTCCTTTGTATATATTCAAATGTGTGAGGCGGTTGGTCAATCGAAATATTTAATATGAATAAAAAACTTTTAATATGCTAATTTACTGAACATACGCAGATTAATGGAAACTGTATACAAATACTTAGACTGGAGCAATCATCAACGACTACTGCTGGTTACTGTATTTTAGAAGGTTTTAAGCTGAGTCATGTTACTGGGGCATCACCAGGCATCCTGATAACATTTTAGAATTAATCTATCAAAAAGGAGTAGTAACTATTGATTAATTAAAACAAAGGAATTGCCGAACAAGTGTACATGTATATGTTAGAACGTCAGTCTGATTTTACTTTGTCCACGCTTTGGCAAGACTTTCATCGAAACTTTATAGGATTGATCAGCACCATGCCCAGTTGTGCATATCTTATTCCTGTTCCAGTATGAATTTTTTACATGAACAATGTTGGTCATATTTACATGAAACTTCAAAATATTGATTAGCATCATGCCTAGTTGTGCATATCTTTTTTCTGCCAGGGTTCAATGATTTTCTTCAGAGTTATGGGACTTTGAATTGTTTACTGGTTTTGGGGAAGATATTTTATGATTTTTAAGCTGGTGAGCATATAGTTGCCACTTTGTCGGTCTTTCCGTTTTTCAGTTCCGTCATAACTTTGTCCGTAGCTTACCATAAAACTGTATTAGATATCAACACAAAACTTCATAGGCAGATTGATGAGGAGAATGTGTACTAGAACCATTACTCTATTTTGCATAATTCAGGAGTTATTGCCCTTTTCTATTTTTCATACTTAAATTTTGTCCCGAGCATAACACAAAAGCTACATGTATCAACATGAAACTTTATAGATAGATCTCAATGAGGAGAAATGCAGAGCACAATACTCATTACTCTCTTTTGCATAATTTAGGAGTAATTGCCCTTTGTTACTTTTCATACTTAAATTGTGTTGCTGCCTTTTGCCATACATATTTTTTCCTTTGTAATATTGTATAATGATTTTTTAAACAGACATATTATATAATTTTTGATATAGCATTTATTTGGGGAGCATCCATCGGTTCTACCTAATCTCTTCTTTTGATTGTCATAGCAACCAGAGTTCAACATGGATCCAGAATTTTTAGAAATTTTGATAGAGCATTATAAAAATGTTTGGTTACATTTCTGCCTTGTGATTTCAGAGATGATTAAAACAGTTGTTGACGGACAGACACCAGCAATCACAAAAGCCCACCTGAGCATATTCTGGTGAGGTAAAAATGTTTGGACGGGGTCTAGGTTAACCGTAGACAGAAACATGAGAAAATAATTTAAGGCTGATTAGATTATTGCAGACATACAGCATAATGAATCTGATTCACTGGGCACTTAGAAACATGCACACACATTTTGCTTTAATACTCTTGCTGGGACTTCAACCCAGACCTCTTGCCATCACTACGATGGTAAGCGTTCTATGCATTGAACTACAAGAAGTGTCTGAAAAGCAAATTTATGCATGTACATGTATAAAATCTTATGTTCTAAAATCTCTACTATGATGTATTTATGCACAAACACCTCCTCAAGATTTCTTAAATGAATATTTATTAGAATATTAATTTAATAGGATTAATACATTAATGCTGATATCAAGAATTATTCAAGTGTGTGTGGGGGGGGGGGGGCTGTTAACAATTAAACAATGCTACAAAAACATGCATTTCCTGATCTGATCAGAGAGGAAATATAGTGACAGCAATATTAATATCAACCATAACAATCACAACAAATTGTTAACTACAATGATTTACATTAATTCAGAGATCTACCTAGTATTCCCTATTGAAGGAGGTATGCTCCGGACAAACTATGCAAACACAATGCACCAAAAAACTAGCTTAGGGGGCATAAAAAAACTATGTCTAAGTAATTTTGAAAAATAAACATACATAATTTCTAACTCTATCCCTGTTCATGATCTCATGAATATTCACAGAACTTTTATTTTTGTATATATTGCAAAATAAAGGTTGGGTCAGAACAAAGGAACTGTGTGTATTGATCTATAAAACTTCAAAAACTTCCAAGACAAGACTGCAGCTATAGGAGCTATCTGGTCTGGCTTTTCTTTGTTTGCCAGTGCCTGAAAATGCAAGATAGTGAAAGGAAATCCAGTGAAAGAAGGAAATACTTTTTTAACACATTGGAATCAGCAAGAGATATAATTACCATAAACCATTTATCTGGCGCTCCCTGGCATAAACCGATCTATTAAGAATGATCATCAAAACTATACTTCTTAGCTATATTCTGCAAAAAGGTATTTCAACAGCTTGCTTAAACCGATGAGCAGTTAAAATGAAGAAACTCCATGTAACACTTTCCTCTATAGATACAGGACAAACCTAGATCAGACGGCTCTGTTTATATATGAAATTCAGAGGATCCTTGTATACCTGCAAGTAGGGAATCGCTCAAGGGAAGAACTGTTAGAAGAGGAAATTCTGTAACTGCAATGTACTGCCCAATGAGTGTTGACAAAATAATCCTGAGACAACTAAAACAATATTTACTTTGCCCGGGTCTCCTTCTTCCTCAGGACTTCAGGAATCCCCTAACTGAAATTAGAAGTGTCATTGACATATTAATACGATATTGATACAGGTTTAAAAATATCGATACAAATGGAGGGCAAATAAACACCTTTCCACTGGCTATATTTCTTACAGGTTGACAACTAAATAATACTGGTACTTGCAGTGAAAGTCTTCTGAAGAATTTCCACGCATACTCTCATTTACACCATTTTCTAGTATTTACTTGATGGGTTAGGCTTAATTCTGAGCGACATGGTCAAATGTCAAAAAAAAAACTTAAAACCTTTTACTGTTAATTTATGAATATAACTGTACTTTTGACCCATTTACACTCAGAGGAGCATGAAACATGTTAGTGTATAGAAATCGATATATCGTCGACATTTAGCCATCGATATATTGATACAGAAATTTCCACTAATGACAGCTCTAACGGAAATTAAATCTAAAGCACAGGTATGGCTATTATTTAGCTAAATCATATTACAGTAAAGATTTTATAGACAGTTCTTGGTTAATACGTTTCCTTGATAGAAAGTTCTTGGTTAATACGTTTCCTTTGATATAACGTTTAGATTGGTGAGTCCAGGCCAAATGCTTTCTTTATCTACGGTATATTGTAAAAGATCAGATACAACGTTCTTGTTTTAAACATTTTTCCTGTTTTGAACGCTTGAGAAAGTTTGTCCGAAACTGCTAATAGCTGTAATTTTGACGTTTTCCTGTAGTGTATCGATGACAACGGTCATGCGTGGGAATTGATTAACAGTGAAAATCGCCACTACTTGACACCTAATTGTATGGCATATTTTGTTTAATATTGAGTAAATACGATTTTCAAAGTTTGCACAATATGATTCTATTGAAAACTGGGGTGGGGCTAATTTTGACCCAAGGGGCATAATTTATATAACCCTTGTAGAGTACCTGGACATGATGATATGTGCCAAATATGAGAGCTGAGAACCTAGTGACCTAAAACAATAGGGGTCATTTAGTGTTCATGACTAATCACCACAGCAAATTTGAAGATCCTAAGCCAAACCCTTGAGCAGGTATTGATCCGAATTCATTTCACCAGTTAAGGTCATGGTGACCTTGACCTTTGATCTAGTGACCTCAAAAACAATAAGGGTCATCTAGTGGTCATGACTAATTATCACAGCAAGTTTTAAGCTCCTAAGCCAAACCCTAGAGCAGTTATTGAAGTTATGGAACCCATTTCACAGTTAAGGTCATAGTGAACTTGACCTTTGACCTTGTGACCTAAAATACAATAGTGGACATCTAGTGGTCATGACTAATCACCACAGCAAGTTTGAATATCCTAAGCCAAACCCTTCATCAGTTTTATTGATCTGAAACCAAAGAAAACCAGTAAAGGTTATGGCGGCCTTGACCTTTGACCTAGTGACCTAAAAAACAATAGGATTATCTAGTGGTCATGACTAATAACCGCAGCAAGTTTGAAGATCCTAAGCCGAACCATTGAGAAGTAATTCATCGGAAACCATTTCACCAGTTAAGGTCAAGGTGACCCTGTCCTTTGATCTAGTGACCTCAAAAACAATAGGGGTCATTTAGTGGTCATGACTAATCACCACAGCAAGTTTGAAGATCCTAAGCCAAACCCTTGAGCAGTTATTGATCCAAAACCATTTCACCAGTTAAAGTCATGGTGACCTTGACCTTTGATAAAGTGACCTAAAAACCAACAGAGTTCATTTAGTGGTCATGACTAATCACCACAGCAAGTAAGAAGATCCTTAGCCAAACCCTTGAGCAGTTATTAATCGAAACCATTTTACCAGTTAAGGTCATGGTGGCGCTGACCTTTGACCTTTTTTTGTAGAATTTTGTAGTTTGGAAACCATTGTGATAATGCTCTATTTATCACAATGGTTTCAAAAGTGACTTTTACAGACGCATAGAAAGGCATATTTTTGGAGGAAAGGGTTAATAAGGAAATGTAGCTCCACCTTGGAGGCCATGAATTTTGAGATATCAACATTGATTTAGCATTTTGATAAAGGTTACCAGGCAATTTTTCCTACCAAATTCCATTCAAATTGGACCACCAGTTTTGGAAAAGAAGGTTTTTAAAAGATTTTCTATATAGTTATTTTTCCCTGGATTCCCCAGATATTTTTAGTAATTTTGATAGAGCATCATAAAAAATAATTGGTTCAATTTCTGCTTTGTGGTTTGTGAGATGTTTAAAGCAGTTGTTGACGGACAGACAGACACCAGCAACCACAAAAGCTCATCTGAGCATATTCTGGTGAGCTAAAAAGAAATGGAATGTTTGGATGGGGTCCAGGTTTACTGTAGAGAGAACCATGAGAAATGATTGTCAGTTTTGTTAATTTACAGCTGACTAGATTATTGCAGACAGATAGAGTATGAATCTGATTCACTTGGCACACGAACATGCACACACATTTTGCTTTAATACTCTTGCTGGGACTTTAACCCAGACCTCTTGCCATCACTGGGATGGTAAGTGTTCTATGCATTGAACTACAAGAAGTGTCTGAAAAGCAAATTCATGCATACATGTACATGTATAAAATCTTATGTTGTTCTTAAATCTCTACTTGATCTATTTACGCACTACCGACACTACTAATCAATATTGATATCAACCATAACAATTAAAACAAATTGTTAATTACAATTATATACATGTAATTCATAGATCTACCTAATTTTTTAATTTTTTCGCAATATCTTTAGAATATGATTCTCAAAACTAAACGAAGATATCCTAACATTGCACAAGAACTAGAAGCTGTACCAAGTCAAACAAGATGTGTTTGTGAAACACTATGCCCGACCTTTGAACCTGAAGGATAACCATAACCTTTGACCAATGGACCAGGGAGTTGAATGTGACACATCATCTTTGTGCGGTGAACATTTGTGCCAGGTTATTTTGAAATCCATTCAGTTAAAACAGTTATAGAAGGGACATGAAATTTGGGATGGACTGACGAAACAAGTATTTCATCAGCTTGCTGAAACCAATGAGCAGTTAAAATGAAGAAAGTCCACTTAACACTTTCCTCCATAGATACAGGACAGACCTAGATCAGACAGCTCTGTTTACACATGAAATTATAAGATCCTTATATACCTGTACATCCGTGGGAACCGATCAAGGGAGGTGTTGTTAGAAGAGGAAATACTTTAACTGCAATGTTCTGCTCAATGTGTATTGACAAAATAACCCAAACAACCAAAACAATATTTACTTTGTCCCTCTCCTTCTTCCTCAGGATTTCCCTCAACTGAAATTTAATTTAAAGCACATATGACTTTAATTACTTTAAATGTGCATCAATATCCATGTGTACAACTGCCATTATGTACAACTGCCATTATTTAAAATTAAGTTAATAAATATAAATGATGTCATTATTTCTTACATGAATAATCAATTTTTAACAGGGAAAGTGCCCCAGTCCCAAAGTTGGCCAGCAAAGAAACTGCAGAATCATATCTATATTTTTTAAAACAAGCAGAGCAGACCCCACAGGAGCTGTCTGATCTGGGTCTTCTCTGTATGCAAAGGTGTAGAACAGCATATTTATCTAATAAAGGTTTAACCCCAAGTAAAGGATTAACCCATTACTTCGTAAATACTCCTTTCAACTCCTGTGCAAACACATTAAAGTCAAGTAAAGTACCTAGTTATAGTCTACTTTCAGTCCGGATGACCGCTCAGCCGACTGTACATTTACTCCCCTGGTTAATGAGTCATTGGCCTACAGTATTGAGCACTGCTAACATATGGCGCAATCATGCAGCCGCAGTACCGGCGAGTGACCCTCACAGGTACCCATTTTAACCCCTGGGTGGAGAAGATGTGCGGGTGGGAGACACGGAAAAGCGTCGCTGAAATTTCCGGGTTTGACCGGGATTTGAACCCCGGACCTCCGAACTGATAGTCAAGCGTGTTACCACTAGACCACCGCCACCCACACATTAGACCCAGATCTGACAGCTTCTGTATGTAGGAGCTGCCTGATCAGGGTCTATCCTGTTTGCTTATGATATAATATAGATCTGATTCTGGATCTCATCATCAACATCATTTGAAAACACAATTTATATATTCTATTTTCTGGCTTAAAGTTAAAAAAAACCTACCTTCTTCTTTGTATTTCTAATTTAAGTGATATATAAATGTGATTACGGGGCGTATATAACAATTTTTTCTAACAGACTGATTTGTTTTAAACTTTGCACATATGAAGTTTATGGTTTACTCATTGAAATGCCACTAAACTAAAGATCACCGTGCTTTTTCCCAAGATATGATCCTTTGAACATGGCCACTAATGGTCCTTTTAATGGATGGTTGTGTCTAAATACCTGTTTTTCTAAACAACATGGGAGAATAAACAAATATGTAAGAATCATATGCAAACTATATATAATTTGATTTGAAAGACATCCATGTAATTTAAGTCTTACAAGTAGAACAAGTTAATGTTGTATAGCTATATATGCAATACACAAGTCCCCACCAGATTAAAAAAACCAACCTCCTTTGAAACATCCACCCAGTCCATGGTGTAGTTGACCATGGTATATACATGACCAACCTGAATGGTATTTGTAAAAAGCATAAGTAAAACAATATGAAAATGGGGAATAACTCCAAAATATTGATGCTAGATTTATGGCCCTTGTGTATGATACTTTCTCTCATCATGCCTGTTCCATATGTTAAATTTCAAATCAACTGAACCATTAGATAAAGTGTTATTGTCATGACAAGAAAATATGAAAAAGGGGAATACATGTAACTCCAAAAATATTGATGCTAGAGTTATGGTTTTTGTGCATGATACTTTCTGTCATCATGCTTGTTCCATGTATAAAGTATCAAATCAATTGAACCAGTAGATAAAGAGTTATTGTCCGGACAAGTAATAGGGGAATAACTCCAACAAGAGGGCCTGAAAGGCCCTGATATCGCTCACCAGACAATCAGAGAAGATTTTCAAAGTTTTCACGATATGATTCTATAGAAAACTAGCTGGCCCTGGGGCGGAGTCAATTTTGACCCCAGAGGCATACTTTATATAACTTTTTTGTAGAGGTCCTGAGCATGATGACATGTGCCAAATATGAAAGCTGAGAACCTGCCAGTTTCAGAAGAAGATTTTCAAAGTTTTCCTATATGTTTCTATAGACAAGTGTGTTCAGAGGAACACGTGTGTCAACTGCTCGCGGCTGACAAAAACTTATTGTTAATATAACAAAGGGGAATAACTCAAAATATATTGATGCTACAGTTGTGGCCCTTGTGCATGACACTTCCTCTAATCATGCTTGTTCCATGTGTGAAATGTGAAAGCTCTATAACGATTAGTTTAGAAATGACAGCCCAAAAAAGAAAGTGTGACGGACAGACAGACGGAGGAAAAGTCAGGGCCTCCGCTGGCGGTCGCCAAAATCGCCAATGGCGAAAATATTCATAATCTGGCGATAAAAAATTAAATCTGGCGAATGTTGTGGCGAATATAATTTTGCAAATTATGCCGAGAAATACAGACCCAATTTAAAGTGATCCCTAAGTGACAAACTGCCTCTAGGTAGGTGACACAAAAACTAGAACTACCACTAAAAGGTGATGAATACTCCCACTAGTACAGTTGACACAGAGATGGGGGCTATAGAAATAAATCACTACAATATCTGCTACAGTTAAGAAAAAACTGCAGAAAACCCGAAAAAACTGCGGAAAACCCGAAATTTCCTAAGTCAAATTGCTGTAATTCCGTTAAAAATCAATGTAGTGTAACAAAATTCAAACTTGACATGTAACTCATTATTTTAAAGCTACATACCAAATATCACATCAATATATGCAAGGGTTTAGAAAATAACTCCGGAAAACCTGAATTTCCCGAAATTTTCTTTAAGTAAAATCACTGTTTTTGTGAACAAGAGAACCGCAAGACGGGGCAATATACGCCCGAAGGCTGTTCTATAAAATTATGTTGAAAAATAAAGGAGGAGTTAGTTGCACAAGAAATTGCTACCCAAAACTATCAAAGGGCAATAACTCCAGAATGAAAAATGATATGAGAGTTATCTCACTGATATGCACAACTACACATCAATATCTATCATTCCTGAAAGTTTGAAGAAATTATGTTGAAAAATAAAGGAGGAGTTAGTCGCACAAGAAATTGCTACCCGAAACTATCAAAGGGCAATAACTCCAGAATGAAAAATGATATGAGAGTTATCTCACTGATATGCACAACTACACATCAGTATCTATCATTCCTGAAAGTTTGAAGAAATTATGTTGAAAAATAAAGGAGGAGTTAGTTGCACAAGAAATTGCTACCCAAAACTATCAAAGGGCAATAACTCCAGAATGAAAAATGATATGAGAGTTATCTCACTGATATGCACAACTACACATCAGTATCTATCATTCCTGAAAGTTTGAAGAAATTATGTTGAAAAATAAAGGAGGAGTTAGTTGCACAAGAAATTGCTACCCGAAACTATCAAAGGGCAATAACTCCAGAATGAAAAATGATATGAGAGTTATCTCACTGATATGCACAACTACACATCAATATCTATCATTCCTGAAAGTTTGAAGAAATTATGTTGAAAAATAAAGGAGGAGTTAGTTGCACAAGAAATTGCTACCCGAAACTATCAAAGGGCAATAACTCCAGAATGAAAAATGATATGAGAGTTATCTCACTGATATGCACAACTACACATCAGTATCTATCATTCCTGAAAGTTTGAAGAAATTATGTTGAAAAATAAAGGAGGAGTTAGTTGCACAAGAAATTGCTACCCGAAACTATCAAAGGGCAATAACTCCAGAATGAAAAATGATATGAGAGTTATCTCACTGATATGCACAACTACACATCAGTATCTATCATTCCTGAAAGTTTGAAGAAATTATGTTGAAAAATAAAGGAGGAGTTAGTTGCACAAGAAATTGCTAACGGACGGACGGACAGACGGACAGACGGACAGACGGACGGACGGACGACATGTGCCATACCATAATACGTCCCTTCGGGCGTATAAAGCCACATACCACATATTATTCAATATCTGTAAAGGTTTAGAAAAAAAATCCAGAAAACTGAAAAATAACAAAGGGTAATAACTCCAAAAATACTGAAGACAGAGTTACAAACCTTGTGCACTGCACTTGCTGTCAATGTGATCAATCTATATATGAAGTTTGAAGTCAATAGCTTTTATACTATATATAAGTAGTCTTGGTCAGTTTGGAAAGTCACTACACCAAAAAACGTAGTGACTTGCCAAAACGTAGTGACTTGTTAGGTGTGCGATAACATGGCCGTAGTGACTTTCCAGGTTATGCACACACACACACACACACACACACACACACACACACACACACACACACACACACACACACACACACACAATAAGCCGATAGATGGCGATGTAGGCGAAAACTAAAATCCTAATTTCTTGAAAAAGTTTTCATTTGATCTTGATGAAATAAAAGGCATAGCATCTCTCAGGCAGTGATCTGTTAGAAACCAGCCAAATTGTTAACTCTGATTCACAAAAAATACCCTTAAACTGGATATTTTAGTGATAACTGATGTAAAATTTGGCTGAAATTCTTGAGTTTAAGACTAAAATTGTCTATAAACTGGCCTAATCATGAAGATCTTAGACTGAGTTTGGATCCAGATCCTTATTTTAGCATAGACAAGCAAGTACGAAATGCTAAATCGGGTTGAAATGGTCGTCGCTTGTGATCAGTACCCTAAAGAAGATGTACGGTATGAGTCTGCATTCATGCCCCCGCGACAGGCACCTCTCCTTTCCAGAAGGGTATTTCAAGCACAAGAAGCAGAAAAAGACTACCCAATCAGATTTCACTCAACAGTGCAGGGTGAATTTTAGCATAAAAGGACATTGTTTCCTATGGTTAGCATACCTTCATTAACTGTCAGCATTAATCAAAGATCTCAGCCGCATGTAGTCGGCTTCGGCGGAAGCAGCACCGAGTAGCCGCAAAAGTCTTTTCACCCAAGACCGGATGGTATTTCCTGTCATGCTCAGTGGTGTTGTACATGGTTCCTACCCCAGTGCAAAGTACCGGCTCAAAGAATATGCCACACAAAGCCCAACAATGGAAAAAATGTGTCCTTCCTGATGTGCCTCCAAGGCCTGAAAAACAGGGAAACCACATAAAATATACAAAAATCCTTGAAAAATGCTTTAAGATACATGTTCAGAACACTAATTTGAGTGTTTATGTTATGATTTAGCTAAATATTGTTGTTTCTTAAATAATAAAACTGTCAAGTTATGAGAAATTCACAATAAAAACAATGCTTTGTTACCTTTTCAAAGTCATCTGACCAACTTAGCTGCACCGTATTCAAGGAAACCCATAACAGAGGGCACTCAAACTTCAAAACTTAAGGCCAGCAGATACAAATAGATTTCAGAAATAGAAATAGCACTCTTTTTCCTTGCTTAGCAGCCACAGAAATTACAGTCGCGTCTGTCTGAAGCTACAAATAAGGGTTAAGAGTCGCCCGCTTTGCATGCTTGATGAACAATTTTTAATTAGCGGTTGCAATTTATGTAGAGCTCTGCACTATTAAAGTTATTAAATGCAGAAAAAATGCAATAAATCTAGAAAGAGACACTCTGAAAATGCAAATTTGATTGAGATGAATATTAGATCTTGGAAATTATGTAAGAAAACACATTGGAAGAGCCAAAAAAAAATGACAGGAAGCACTGAAAGAGTCGGTTGCGCGGCTAGATCCAATGAAAAACTGTGATTTATGCACTTCAAGCTAAATTTATGAGATGCTAAATGCTGGAATCTGTCCAAAATTCTACGAAATACTTTACTTTGCCAAATTTGATACATATGTTGGACCTTTGATTCCAGAAAAAAGATATTTCTCCAGCAGGAAGATGTCAAGTAGCCAAAGGCAATTTTAGGAAGGCTTTCGGACGATACTGACGCTTCTAAGTTGCCCGTCATTAGCCAAAATTTCTCAAGTTAATAAAAAATGCTTGAAATTCAACAAAAATATAATCAACCGGGTTGTTCTATGCTGTTTAGATCCAGATCAAAGAGCCTATGAAGGTCAAATAGTCTGACAGAGCCTATGAAGGCCAAATAGTCTGATATAAGTGCAAGAGTGGTCTTTATACTGAACCGTTTAACACACTTTTTTAAAAAATCTCAATTTCTTCAAATTTACTCAGATCTGTTAAAAACTGTCTCATGTAAAAGCTACTAATTTAGTCATAAATTACCTACATCTGAAATTTCAGGGCAGTAATCCTTACCGTTTTGAAGATATTCCATTTTAACAGTTTCTGTTATAGGTGTGAGCCCGGTCACTTTTGCCCTTCTTTATTCCATGTAAAAACAGGCATTTTCTGCATCCCCTAGCTACTTCCAGGCTTAGATTTGGGTTATACCCTCTTAACACATTTATATTTAGTCCAAACACAGTCTCTAGATCACCAGAAAACAAGGTCAAGAACGTTGACTTTTTTCACTACACACAAAAGTATGTACACACTGTCTATTTTCACTTTAAATTTGGGCCATTCTGACGCTACACACACATATTTCCCAACATCCACCAGAGGAAGAAGTCCTGCAAGAGAGTCACAAAAAATGACCCCAATGGGCAGAGAGTACACACAATAACTTGAAAATATGCAATTTTCAGCCTGTCAAGTTCTTAAGAGACACTTATTAGCTCATATTTAAAGCACTGCATTTCTAAATACGTTGTGCCTCTATATGGCTGTTTTCCATGAAATTTATACTAGAGAAAATAGTGCAGCCAATGACTTGGGTCTACAATGATAACAAGAGCACCGCGAGACGGGGCAATATACGCCCGAAGGCTGTTCTATTTACACAATGTGTGAACTTTCAGAAGTTGCGCATACCGTATGAGGTCTATTAGGGCTAAGGCAATAGCAAGGAGAGTAAAACTGCTTATTGTAATACTAATCTTTTATTTGTCTTTGGGCCTACTGAAAGCTGAAAAAGGAGCATTTATTTTAAAAAAAAAGGAGGAATTAGTTGCACAAGAAATTGCTACCCGAAACTATCAAAGGGCAATAACTCCAGAATGAAAAATGATATGAGAGTTATCTCACTGATATGCACAACTACACATCAGTATCTATCATTCCTGAAAGTTTGAAGAAATTATGTTGAAAAATAAAGGAGGAGTTAGTTGCACAAGAAATTGCTACCCGAAACTATCAAAGGGCAATAACTCCAGAATGAAAAATGATATGAGAGTTATCTCACTGACGGATAAATGAATATTCACAAGGTCATGAAATCTTTAATAAATATTCTTAAGAGAAAAAAGGATTAATAAACACCAGTTAGCTCTGTTGACAGCGGACACCAAATTTGCTTTAAAATCAATTTCCCAATCCTTCTCGTATTTATATAAACAGCTTCACGCACGTTTGCAAATAGAGTAGATCCAGATCGGACAGTTCCTGTAAGAGCTGTATGATCAGGTTCTGCTCTGTTGCTTATGAAATGTTGTTGATCTAATCCTATAGTTTCTGTCAGAGCCAAAGATCCTTTTGAAAAAATAGCATTGTGAAAAAAGGCGTCAGATCTCCATGAATATTCGTGTAAGAAATAATAATTTCACGGAGATTGAGTTTTTGTAATGATACATGAGTACAAGTTTGGCTGTGACAGTAATTGTACAGCAAACCGATAAGACCCTGATCAGTGATCAGGGATCTACAACAAAAGCTGTCTGATCTGGATCTACTCTGTTTGTAAATTTATTTCATTACATTTGATCTGGATCTACTGTGTTTGCATTGACATAAACAGGCACATGGCGTAGGTGGCGGTGGTCTAGTGGTAACGCGCTTGACTCAGTCCGGAGGTCCGGGGTTCAAATCCCGGTCCCACCCGGAAATTTCAGAGACGCTTTTCCGTGTCTCCCACCCACATATACTCTCCACCCAGGGGTTAAAATGGGTACCTGTAAGGGTCACTCGCCGGTACTGCGGCTGCATGAATGCGCCATATGTTAGCAGTGCTCAATATTGTAGGCCAATGACTCAATGATCAGGGGAGTAAATGTACAGTCGGCTGAACGGTCATTCGGACTGAAAGTAGACTATAACTAGGTACTTTACTTTACATGCAGTGAAGGGTTTATAGTCGTGAAGAGATTTACTCACATAATTTTTCATTGATTACAATACCTAAAAAGATTGGCAAAGAACACATCTTGCACTTTTCTTTCGGTGATCGACCATCTAGACCCACGAAATGGCCCCCTGTGGTCTACTCTGTTTGCAAATGTGTGAAAACACGTTTATATGAGGGAAAGGGTTAAAACAGAACTTCCCACTAGGTCCAAGCAAAGTGGGTATTCCCAACACACGAAAGTTCATAAAGCACAAATCTATGATCAATGAGAAAAAGGCATAAGTGGTGAAAAAATAGACATCAGACTGTAAGTAGTGGTTTAAAATAGTTTTAGGCTTCTTAGTGAGTAACCGGAGGTGGAACGATCAAATAGAATAACAAAGTCACTTTTCTATTGCTTACCTGGTATAAATTAGTTGAATCTCATCCCATAATCATATATCCACACAAAATTTCCACAAAATCCAACTTGGTGTCTGCTTATTTGGTCTCCATTTAGGGCATCGCCGTTTGTGTATTGAAAGCCTAAGGGTGAAGGTCGGTTTGTATCGGTGACCGGTGCATCTGTTAAATCTCCTCTAGAAAAAATGTCTTCTTTTAAACAGTGCTTGGATTGTTTTCAGATTTGAGTCAAATTGTAATATATTAACGAGTCCTTTTCATAGAGGCTATTGACAAAAACTAGGTCACAGAAATAAACTCTGTGTTGAAAAAAACTACGGGATTACACAATACACGAATTGATAGGGTATCACGAATCCATAGGAATATCATATTCATAAACAAACTATATGTATAAATTTACCTAAATGAGAAAGTCTCAACCCAAAACAATGGGAATTGCATTGATTAAATTTACATTTAGTACGTAAGCAATATCAACCGTGGTCTCCATTTCGGGTCTTGCGAAACATTTTCATGAAATAAGATAATGACCTCAGACGCTCAAGTCCTGGTACGTGTCGGCATGTGGGGCGCTTTGTCTCTATACTATAAATACACCTAACTCAACCTCATTGACGGAATGTAGCTTATTTTTGCTGAAGTTCATGTTCAGTATGCTCAAGACCTAGTGGGGACACGACCATTAAAGATATAAAAAAAACACACTAATTTTTAAACTGAGCGAGGGAAAAAGTCCACAACGAAAGTAAAAATGAAGGATTTGCCCATGTCCGAGATATTTATAATGTAGATATATTATTTTATGTATTATCTTCACTATTTGTATTATTCAGCACTACAGAACAATCGTAATTTGCAGTAAATATGCAGTAGAACTAGATATTTGGTAAATATAAAATAACTTACTGCCATGTCTCGTGTTATTTAGCGGCCATATTGGATCTACCGATAATGGAATTTTGTACGTAGTGCGCATGCGCTGCGCAGTGAATGGCGTCGATGTGTGCGGTTCCAATTTTTCGCACAACGACGACTGTGTTTAAAATTAGAGTGTTTCCGTGAAACTCACACCATCCGATTTTTTTCGATTTTATGACATAAAACGGCAAAATAAGTAGTTTTGGCCAGTTTGGAAAGTCACTACACCAAAAAACGTAGTGACTTGCCAAAACGTAGTGACTTGTTTGGTGTGCGATAACATGGCCGTAGTGACTTTCCAGGTTATGCAAACACACACACACACACACACACACACACACACACACACACACACACACACACACACACACACACACACACACACACACACACACACACACACACACACACACACACACACACACACACACACACACACACACACACACACACACACACACACACACACACACACACACACACACACACACACACACACACACACACACACACACATGTTTGCTTTTCTATACTTTAGAGGTATAATTTCTACATCGACGTACCGAGGTTTACCTTTTCCATTCAAGATAGAGCAATAAGGTTTGCACATTTGTACAGTACAGAGGATGTAGAGTATGAATCTTATTAGATAATTCAAACTACTTGAATATTTCTTCTTCAACTTTTCACCATTATTGAGAGGTATTTACATATATGGTATGTCATTCAGAGGTAATTACCTCATTTGCATATTAGCACACAGCTACCTCGCAAAGTCTATGAATATTTTGATTGTCAGATAGCCAGGAGAAGGACCGATTTTATAGTATTTGCTATGTTACAAGTACAAAAGTTGCTGCAGAGGCAGCAACAGAGAGCGCGGGCAAACGAAATGCTAGGAAGATTGTGTAATAGAGTTATAAATTGTCAACTGTATGAATTTAATATGGATGCAACTGTCTTTTGTTGATATTTCCAAAATGCAGACGGTCTGTTTGAAGTAGGGAGTTTTGGACACATCTAATGGCATAATTGCGAAAGTTTGACATCGTATATGGCTCACAAATGTAATTATTGCAGAGTGGAATGCTAGTAAACATTCAAATAAGATTTATAAATGCAAAGTAAGCTGAAATAAACTGACTGTATAGTTTGGTGTCAAGTATTTTACTACTATGACATTGAAGGGGTACGGGGGAATAGTTTGAAAAGACAAACTTAAGTGTTTTTGTTGTGAACTTTGAAACGAATAAACTGATAATATAGTAGAACATAAAGGCCGAGGTGGGTCTGAAACAAATGACACAATGTTGGTAAATAAGTACAATACAAAACTGTAAAGGAGGGTCTATATTGTAGCTATGTTTCATTTTCTGAAATAATTGTAACAATCAAACAGTTACAAGGGTTCTAAAGGCAATTATGTTGAGGAAATGGTCAATTTTTGAAATATGTTCAACTGTAAGGAAATGTGAATAATTGACTAGGTGTTTATAACAAGGAAAAACTAGCATTTTAATTAATGACTAGTGTATTACAGAATATCTGCAAACATGATGTTGCATTGTGAGACGGAACTAAATAGAGACGAGTTAATCTTTGGCAAACTATCATTATGCTCTCAGTAACGCTATGTGCATAATGAAAGATATGACGTTTATGTACAATGAAACCTGTGTAAACGAAACAGAAAATGGGCATTATTTTAGGAACAGAACAGAAAATATCTTTATTCAACTTGTGCAAGCATGTACATTGTTGTTATAAATACATATACATAGCATATGTCACATAGGTCAAGTGATCTTTCAGATTGACAGTATATTACAATTACAATCGATTTAATTACGTTGTGCATTAAGTGCTGTCTATTCAGATTTGAGATGACTCACATATAAGCGTTAACAAGTGCGTTTCTCCTGCAAAAGGAATACTTTATATATTGAGCCAGTTTAACTAGTTCCTGACGGTTTTGACTTTGTAGTAGCTGACAAAACTTTACAAAACTTGGTCTAGCATAATAACACTTTTTATATACTTCTTACGCAGGTCTGTGTATGAACTACATAAAGAACAAAATGAAATTCGTCTTCAATATCACGAGTTTCACAGTAACTAGAATATCTTTCATTTCTTGGTATGTTTATTTTGCCGTATCTCCCTGTTTCTATTTTTAATGAATGTAAAGACAGACGCAGCCTAGCAAGATAAAATCTACATTTATATGCCAATGTATCTAAATATGCTTCAAATCTGTATGTTGCTAGTGCATCGCTACTATTGATATTCTCATCTCAACCTTGTACAAAACCATCCACTAATCTTTGTTTAAATATTTTGTGAAATGATTTCGGGTTTACAATTATTTGATCAATCCAAACATCAGCAAAACCATGATTTACTAGTAATGCTTAAATACTTGTAACCAAAGTACAAAAATGAGGCATGCAGGAAACACCACATACAGAACTAACAGCTGCACGAACAGCAACACAAGGAAACAGCAAATGTACATAATTATAAAAACATCAAGAGCCGCACAAAGACAAAACAAACATACGATAGGGGGAAGATGGAAGTACCGCCTACAATCGGCTAATAAATTATTGTATACAGTAGATAATATTACATTCTGTGTTGAAACTAGTTTCAGCCAATATTTAATAATTCTAACGATTTATATACAAGGGATATCGATCCATTTCACCATATATATTGTATGTCGATGTACACCTCTTTACGTGTAGTAACCTCTTACAAAAGTTTGGGTGTACTCGTTCTATTTGTTTAGATTAAGTATAACCCCATACTTCACAGCTATACTTCAAAATAGAACTAACAAATACATCAAATAACTGACATGTAACACTACATTTCAGGTTTAAACAGTTAATATTGGCCATGAATGCATTCAATGATCTCAGCCCTTTACCTACAATAAATTCTTGATTTAAAACAAAGCTCACAGTGTAGTTGATACCGTCCCAAGGTAGTTAAAGTCATTTACTGTTTCTATAAAATCTCACCCCGTACGACCAAGTTTCATTTTCATTAATTTTTTCTAAACTTTTCCTGAACACCATTACTAATTTTCGAGCAATTTACAGCTAATACCCAACTTTCGCAGTATTCATTTAATTTATCCAATTTATATTGCAAGTCGTTTGGCGAGCTACCAAAGACAACAATGGCATCGGCATGAGGTAAAATTGCAAGTATAATATCATCTATACTTATTCCTATAAGATCTGGATCTTGAAGATTTAACTCTAAATCCTTAAGAAAAAGAACAGACATTATGGGCGAGATTATATCCCCTTGCATGAGTCCATGTAATTATCGTAGATCTCAGAATAAGTATTTCCTTTTTTAATACATGTCTTGACTTTATCGTACATATCCTTTAAAACACGTAAATATGACCGTTAGAATCCAACCTATATAACTTGAACCACAAATAATTTCTATTTATACTATCGAATGCCCTCTTTAAATCGACGAAATCGCAGTACAAACGTTTATTAGACGCTATCGTATTCAGTACAATAGCGTGAAGAATAAACACCGCGTCTACAGTTGACCGACACGATCTAAAGCCGAACTGTGCATCTGATATGATATTTTTTTCCTCACACTATGCTGAACCCCTGTTTTATCAGATAGTCTACCTTGTGGGAGTGCCGTAACTGAGTGCCGTAAATTGCGGAAATGCACTAGTGCATTTTTTTTATGAAAATAAGCAATCGTTAGCCAATCGTAGCGCTCATGTAAGCGCCAGCCAATCATAGCGCTCCATGTGGGCCATCCGTTGTATTACTGCGCTGTTTGTAAGGAATGGCCGAAACAGCCGTCAGCTATATAGCCTGTTTCATTTTCTTTGGAATTTTAAAGCTTATGTGATAAAACTCGTGTCATATCATTATAGTAAACTCGTTTCATAAAAACAATGTGTAATGATCACTCATGTAAGATCCTCTATATTTAACAGCCCTGCAAATATTTCAGCAAAGCAGCTAATCAATGTAATAATGTATTTGGAAGAGTTTATACGATCACTCTTTTTATATAATGGAATAACTATGCCCTGGGTCAAAATGGCATTGAATGAATCGCACAAGTGTGAAGCTATAATATCAATGGATTCAATAAAGTATGAAGTTAGTAGAATATCAACCCCTACCGCTTTATCTGAATTGCGTTTTTTAACAACTGCTAAAATATCACAATTAATTTCATCAAAATTTAAAAAATTGCAATTAGGATTGTCAAAATCATGATTATAGCAAAGCAACTCTGCGTCCTCATTAACAGTTTGTTTAGAAGAGTCCATCATTGTTTAAAATAGTTAAAATAAACTTGTCTACGATTATTTCGTTAGTAGCATGTGGCTTCTCCAGAAGATCGACCAAAATGGTGTAAACGTTCATGTTATTAAAATTATTACGCTTACGAGAAATTAATTTCTTGTATGCTATTTTGCTTTCGCATAATACTATTCTATTTTCAGGCAATGGCTTACTGCTGTAACTGTGTAAAGCACGGAGGTACACTTTACTAGCGTGTCTAGCGTTTCTAGCGTGTCTGCATTCAGCATCAAACCATTCACTATCTTTTTTTCAAATCATCGTCTTTAAAGCGTACATGTTTTGAAAAAAGAGGATCAGCAACCGAACGCATAGTTGCAACAATAATTTTGATCATACTTTTTTAGGGAGTGACTGTGCAGTGCTGATTGCAGGATAACTGATTGAAGGAGTTCCTGCAGGGGTTGTTTTTGGCATTAAGCAGTCGCCTGTTTTGAAAGTGTAACTTACTGTTAAATATCTGTCCGGTTTAGAGAGGGTGTATTTTAATGTAAGAAAGTGCAATAACCTTAAAACTTCATACATTATGACAATACTGGCTATTCCTAAAGTAAGGTGACATAATAATAACTTGTCTCAGTTTAAATCTGTCATACAATAACATAAGAGATATTTACATGAGTACATGATGTAGACAGTGAAATAAAAGCTATACTGTAAAACTTTTATTGAGTGATCATACTTTAAGTAAAATTGACAGCTGGTAAGTAAGTGGAAGTGGGCATTAAAAGCAGGTTGAAATGCAGAAAATATTGTAAAAGTTTTGGTATGTCTTTCAACATGTGTTTAACACCAACTAGTATGAAAGGCAAACGGTGGTTACTGCTTAAAGTTGATCTCATTACCTAATTAGCTACTTTTAAAATTTAAATATTTGCAATAAATAAACTGAAAAGGAGCATTTACTAGAGATTTGGGAAAATAAGAGTGTGTGGATTTGAAACCATTGTGATAAATGGAGCATTTGCTTCTTTGGGGCAAATGTTCTATTTATCACAATTGATTAGAAAAGTGACTCTTACATTGGTGCGATGTGATACGTGAAGTAAGGTGACGTAGGCCACATAATGATCAGTTTAATTCTCGTTTAATTCTGTCATAAAATGACGTGGCACTTGTACGTAATGTAGACATAGTGAGATAAAAGATATACAGTAAAAACTTATGTCGGATGATTATAACATTAGTAACAGCTGGTAAGTACTAAAAGTGGGCATTAACGTGCCACAGTATGATAGCAACAAAAATAATCATTTTTATATTTTTGCATTAATGAATAGACACTATTCTCTTTTATCCATTGCATTAACGAAATACCATAAAATAAACCACACACGCCGTATAAACCCCTTTTACTTTATTACCATCGATCTTTTCTCTGACTTATCCAGTCAGTCATTTACGAGGAAGGCTTATCAATGGCACCTAGGTGGGGACTGATAATTAGGGCACATACGTGATAAAGCAATAGGCGGCTATTTATCCGCATTTCCCTCTAGGTAGCATCAAACTATGTAGGCCACATGACTAGATGAGCTTCTTGATGGGTGATTTATGGGAAACCGGCAATTAATTCAGCTTTTTTAATTGATCGGATGGAAGAAAGGGAGATACAGTGGAAAATAGTGGTTCTTAGTGAAATATATCACATATATTATATAGCAGTCGGCCTTTTCAAACAATCATAACTTCTGTAATTTGTGTCCGAATTATACTTTGTTTGCGGCATATCAAAGAGCATTGCCTGAGCCACGGATTCGTGTCACAGTTTTTTGATATCTTGCTTCGATCGTCTAAAATCAAACGAAACGTAGCGGGAAGCAGAATTTTAAGGGTCTTAAAACTAAAATATTGCATAACTCCCAAACGGAGAGTTGTATCATACATCTGTGACACGGATCCCTGGACATATTGGCCAAGTACAATAAGTTTTGTCCAAAAGATAACCTTGTAATTGCTGTTTGAAAAAAAATCAAACTAGCACATTTAAATAGATTTCAAATGTCGGTTTTGATAGGATTATCGATTTTTCTGATGAATAATCAAATAAATTAGTATAACTAACCAACTAGGCTCAGAGAAAATGGCTCTACGTAGTTTGAAATATGATTTTTCGATATCTGGAGCTAAACTATCTCGCCACCTTAAATGCAGATTGAAATGAAGGAAATATTGTTGTTGTTTTGGTCTGACATTAAACATGCGTTTAACACCAACCAGTATGAAAAGCAAATGATTTGACTCCTTAAATTGTGTTTTAATCCATTACCTCATAGGTTAAATTTTGCATCAAAAATTGAAAAGGAGCATTTACTAGAGGAATGGGAAAAATAAGAAGTGTGTAAATGAAACCATTGTTATAAATGGAGCATTTGCCTCTTAAGAGCAAGTACCGTATTTATCACAAGTATATCAAAACGTGTCTCCTACATAGGCAGAGGTGATTCGGAAAGTAAGATCACATAATAATAAGTTGTCTTGGTTTAATTCTGTCATACAGTAAAATAAAATATATTTACATGTGTACATGATATACTTGGTAAAATGAAAGCTATACAGTAAAACCTGTATTGAGTGATCATAACTTAGACAAATTGGCAGCTGGGCATTAAGTGCAGTTTGAAATCAAGGAAAATCTTGTGGATGTTTTTCTTTGACTTTCAACTTCTGTTTATCAGAAACTGGTATGACAGTTGAACGAGTTTACTGTTTACATGGTGTTTATTGTTTAAACCCATTACATCATAGGCTATATTTTTTAAATCTACCTCTTTGCATCAATAATCTGGAAAGTAGTATTTAATAGAGAAATGCGAAAAATAAGAAATGTGAAGTTTTTAAACGATTGGTATAAATGTAGCATGGACAGGGGCGAGTTGGACAGGGGCGAGTTGGTCCTGGACCGAATGGAAAAGTCGGTAAAGTTGACTTCTGCTTCAGTCGCGATACACACTATTACGGTGGTGCACATGTCAAAATGCATCTGCCCAAATTGCAAATTGTAAATAGTTGGTACGAATCAGAGGCATTGTTTCGTGTTGCTACAAATATTTTATATTGTGATACCGAACACGACAATCTTGTTCCGGATAGGAAAAATGTGGATGGTGGTGATGTTGCGATTTATATAACGGTAAAAACAAAAACATTCCGGCTCCAGTACCAAAGCAAATTTCCCCATCACTAATTGCGCGGGCCCCTGAGGGGGCCCGCGCAATTAGCATTATAAACGACAGTCAATTTATTCAATACAAGCATTTATCAAGAAACATTTTTTAATCTTTAGCACGAAGCGGGTGAATTCATGGTAACCTATGTGGATACCACTGACCTAGATTATATGTCGGGTCACTCAGCAGACAGTATGACTTCAATTTTTCTACTATTCCGGTATTGAAAAAAACGGAAATTGTATTATGAACATGGAGCCGGACGTGTTTATATCACCACTTTGCAAAGCGTACTAAAGGTTCATCAATCTTGTACTGGCAGTTAACATAGAAATATGTATCTATACCATTGATTAACACGTGAGTGTATATTTAAGTTATGTACAATACACAAGTCACATTAATAAAACATCATATTATCTTATAACATTTCATTACATAATCTGCGGCGTTGGAGTGCTTAAACAGTTCCGTTAACCAATATGTATGTTCTAGGGCATTTAAGTCAAACTAACAGACGTAATCAGGCCGATAATGAATCTTAAGTACGAATATTCCAACATTTTGTCAGATAGTTTGCTCCACAGTTTATCCAGTTGCAAATAAAATCTATATGTACGCAAATGACTGTAAGTGCTGTGAAAGAGCCTGGCGCGTTTGTGCTATGGTCTGTGGTATCTTGAATGCACATTTCTTGTGACGTAACTCACGTGCATAGTACGATTACCATAACCAGTATTACGATTGTATTCCGGACTTTTTTTAACGATATTTGGTTTTCATTATACCACTGAGCAGGAATAAAACAAAGTATTGCAATTATATCGCGACAACCAGCTAATTACAGGTGGCGGAATATCCAGGAGTGTTTTCGATTTACAGAGCAAATTGCATTGTTACCTGATCGGTAGAACCGGGTGGAACTACCAATCTACCGATGAGAAAATAGATTAGACGTAACATTTGCAGTCCGATTAAGACCCCTAGAAAGTTGTCATTCCTTTTAAAATACCTCCGTTTGACGGTCTGCAGTTGGCATACAGTTAACATAACACATGTTTTACCTCGTTAAAACACGTTTTACCTCGTATAGCTCGAAGAATTTGACCTGGACATTCACCTATATGCAGAATACATAATGAGATGACGCTGTATAGATAAAACTCCACCGGTAAATCGCGAAGTCTATTCTCGCTGAAATTACAGGAGAGCAATAAACCATATAATCACGAGTGTATCCATGCATAGTTGCTTGCCGGGACACGTGCCGAGGATAAACCCGTGCAATGCCGATGATAAAAATAGAAATGTTACGAATTTTTATTTATGCATGCTAAGTAGGCCAGGGCCCAAGTCAAATAGTTCGAGCTATATAAACCAGCGTATGTGCGTGTACGCGTGTACGTGTGCAACTACGCACTACTACAAGTGCGTATTGCAAATACATTGTATCATCCATACAAATTAAATATTCTTCTCAATTTGAGCATATGTTTTAAAATATTGAACGGGTCTAAACAGTAGGAATATAATCCGAGTTATCACTAATCGATTAATCGTCCATTCGTTCCACTCTTGTTTAGATTTGAATCGCTTTTAATAAATTTTAATAGTATACATCTGTAATAATCATAACATTTAAATAGATATTCTAGCGATTAACTGATACTAAATATGATCACTATAATCAGAGACATGTATTGCAATCTTTGTATTTACTTTAGTCAAAGTCAATGTGTATTTTTTTTATTATGCTTGATACTGCGGGCAAGATTGCTTCTGTAGACGGATGGACGGACAACTTCATTTTATGGCAGTATAATTACAGGACCAATCCTTATAATTATACTGGCCTCAAAAATGCTAAACTTATTTTATTCGATGGGTACATAAAGCCGATACTTAAAGACTTACGCAAACGGTTTAGATATATATTAAACCAAACAAAATTGTTTGGCACTAAAATTCAATACGGACAGGTAATCAAGTTGCCAAACTTCAGCCATAGAAGATAATGTGCTTAAATTGTACGGAAAAAGGAATATACAAATACTTTTGCAGAGTACAATGTATTGTGTAATTCTCAAATAGCAAATACTGTGCCTAAAAGGTGTGTTTTAAAATATATTGATCTAAGCCAGCTGATGTATTATCGTCGTAACTAAACAGAACACTACATGAATGTTTGTATCACTGCCTATAGAGTGCAGGCCGAATTCAGAACTTCGGTTGGGAAGCGGTCGCTAATCTGTACCTATTTGACTGTTTGCAAACTTGCTGATATTTTTACCTACGAGGGGCACGTGTCTTTTACTTAAAATTTATGAGTTGACAACAAAAAATATATACGTACTGTTATTTTTTTATTAAGGAGGATCTGTATAAAATGTTATCCATTAAGTAGTGGATTTTCAGAATACAAACTTTTGAAAATTGTTTTTAAACTGTCCTATCCTAACTAAAATTGTTTGAAACAAAAGAAGTGTTCACTACATAATCGTTGCAGACTATTTTATCTACATCAGAAAAGAAAATACAATCTACCTACGATGAGAATCGAACACATTTTGGTTAGGCAAACTAATTGTATGTTATATCATGAACATTCCAAAATTTGATCCACTATATACAGCTAAAACTCAAAAGCCAACATTATACTGTTTTTGTAAGTACTGAAATTTTACCACAAAGAGTGTTTGTGACCTAGACCTGACTCAACTCAATAGATGCATCTTTAAAAAACTGAATTTGTACATTTTAATCATGAAGAGTGACTTTGGCTGTGACCTGGTCCAACTATATAAATACAGCTTTAACAGATGCATGTGTACACTAACATTAAGTTTCTATTTCATCTAGCCAAGATTAAAGTTGCTGACAGAAAACAAAAAGGACAAAAATAAACCACCGAAATGCAGCTGTTTGAATATGCTTAAGACTACTAAATATGAAGCACAAAGCATATCTCTTATGCAACGAGAGTAGACCGTGATCTCACTGTTCCTACCGAACCAGTCTGGTCTGGGTCTTCTCCGATTGCAAAGGCCTAGTAAGGCGTATTAATGGAGGAAATGGTTATCATACAAATCTTGTTATCTATTTAAAATATCTGTCTGATGTGCGTAATAAATACACATATCATCAGTACTATACATAGACGTTCTGAGGTACATTTATGCACACGCCCACACATACACAGACGCTGTGCAAACATTATCAGGTGCAAGGGTCAAACATCAGTAACTGAAGTTTTACGGCTAGACTAGTTTCTAAAATGATTGAAACAAAATAGCTTTTCTCTACATAATCAGTGCACATTATTTTCTCTACATCGCCATAGAACATCCAGTCTGCATACGGTGGAATTGAGCAATTTATCATGGAATGCTAAACTAAATTGTGTTTTATATCATGAACGTTCCGTGGCAACAATAAACCACCATCTTCATTTCTTAACACTCTGCAGTACAAATGTTGACAATACAAATTTAGCAACATGCATATTTGCATGAAAACGGTATTTGCACACATCTTTTATAGCAATCTGCCTCTTACAATTAAACAAGTAATTTTACAGATGTATGATTACCTTTGTGAGAATCTGCTGAATGTCCTTTTGATAATGAATTGGAATGTTCTTCGGCTGGCTTCAAGAATTGTAAGTTGCTGTAAGTCTGTCACACGCCTCGGTATAAATAACAATTTAAAACAGCTGTTTTAGGTTTGATCTACAAAACAAAATGCTTGACAATTTAATTTCTCTTTACAGATAGCGTTTTACTTTGCGACATAACATTGGCGCGACCTCGCCCTAATGATGCAACCATTTGAGATGAGTGAGCACATCAATAATTAATCCTCTGTATATAGCTTAAAAGCAAAAGCCAATATTGTTCTGTGTTTGCAATCATTGATATTTTATCACAAAGAGTGATTTTGACATAGACCTTAACCCACTCAATAGATGCATCTTTACAAACTGCATTTGTACACTGATTTTAATATTGAAGGGTGTTTTTTACCGTAACCTGATTCCACTAAATAGATACAGCTTGAACAAATGCATGTATACACTAAAATGAAAACTCTATTTCATCTAGTTCAAATCAAAAGTTGGAGCCAAGAGTAAAGTTGCTGACAGAAAACAAACAGGACAAAAGGTCATTCAAAGGCAGCTTTTAAATATGCATGAGAATACAAAATATATAGCACAGAGCATACATCTTCATCAAACATAGTAGTCCGTGATCCCGCAGTTCCTACCGAACCGGTTTGGGCTGGGTTTTCTCCAATTGCAAATGGCTAGTAAGGCCTATTCATGAGGGAAAGGGTTAACTTACAAATATTATGTGATCTATTTAAAACCTCCGTCTGAGGTACGTAATAAATACACATACAATCACTACTATACACAAACGTTCTGAGGTACATGGATGCACTCACACATACACAGATGCTGTGCAAACATTTATGAGGTAAATCGGTTAAACATCAATTAAAATTCAAGATAAAACATCCCATCTGCCTACGGTGAGAATCGAACACATTCTGGGAAGGCTAATTGTGCTATATCATGAACATTCCGAGGTAACAGTGAACCGCATTTACTATTTTCATTTCTTAACATTCTGCAGTACAAATGCTGTCAACACAAATTCAACAACATAAATATTTGCATGAAAACTATATATGCTAACACTTCATTCTGCTTCCAATTATACATATATTCTGAAAATGAGTGATCCTTTGAAAGCAAAAGTAGAAATACAAAAAGAGAACATGTGCAGCTCGGTTTTTGTGAGTCTGGTCAAGAGTAATAATTAAAAGTGCAGCACTACTCACACCATTTAGCACCGGCTTAAGCAGTATTTAATTTCAAAACTAATAACATCAAAATAAATTATGCCGAAGGACCAGAAAAAATAACAGATTTGTGTTTTACCTTTTGGGAGATTTTAAACTAGACCTTAAACAACTCAATAGATGTATCTTTAAAAACTGCATTTGTGCACGAACTTTGATCTTGAAAGGTGAGGTTTGCCTTGACCTAATCCCATTAAATAGATAAAACTTAAACAGATGCATGTGTTCACTAATATGGCGTTTCGATTTCATCTGCTTCAAACGTTGGAATCAAGAGTACAGTTGCCGATAGAAAACAAACATGACAAAACAGGTCACTCAAAGGCAACACTTAAATATGTATTAAAACCTCTGTCTGAGGTACGTATGTAAATGCACATACCATCAATACTATATATAGTCGTACTGAAGTAGTTTTATGCACACATAGATGCTGTAATACACATTATGAGTATGAGGTACAACGTCAAACATCAGATACTGAAGTTTTATGGTTATAATTATGTCCTATAATAGATATATTAAGATATCTAAGCAGAAAACAAACCGGACAACAATGTCTAGTTGTGTACACACACATACACAGATGCTATGCACACATTATGAGGTACAAGCGTCAACGATCATTTGCTGATTTTTTAAGTTTATCATTATGTCCTATGTAACACTGTTATAAGATAATTAAATACTGGCCAATTCAGAATTATGCTTAACTAGGTAGACTGAGCTATACTTAAGTATAAGGTAGATGAAAATCACTCAATAAAAAAACTAATCAAAATGAAATATTTTATTCCTACACTCTTAATAGATGCGTAGTCTCAAATACCAACGCCTATATACTTACAATCATTTAAACTACAACACACACATTCAGAATACAAACACGACTTTTGAAAACAGTTTCCAAACTGCCTATCTCAACAAAAATGCGTAAAATAAAAAAAACAACTTCCTCTACATAATCAGTGCAGATTATTTTCTCTACATCACCGTGGACTATCCAATCTGCCAACAGTGAGAAGTGAGCACATACGGTACAGGTTATCTGTGCGTTATATCATGAACATTCAGAGGTAACAATGAACCACTATTTCCATTTCTTAACATTCTGCAGTACAAATGTTGTCATCACAAATATAACAACATGCATATATCCTTGACAACGATATTTGCAAAACTCATTTATAGCAATCCGACTTGCAGTTCTAAAAGTAATTATACAGGTTTATGATTACCTTTGTGCGAATCTGCAGAATCTCCTTTTAATAATGAACCAGAATGTTTTTCAGCTGGCTTCAAGACATGTACAGTTGCTGTAAGACTGTCAGCATCTGTAAAAACAAGAAATATCTTTTAAAAAGATATTCAGCGGCACTCAAATATTGGCACAATGTACAAAACAATCTCTGCAATATTTATGTCAATGTTTGGAGATTCTACTAGTACAGAGAACTAGATATATGAAGGGTTGCATGTTATTATACTAGTTGAATGCACTTTAAAGCATAAAGTTTTTGTTTGTGCAGAGTCTGTAATTCCATAAAGAACTGTATTTATTTAGCCTAGATCAACGCTTTAATCGACTTGTGTGCATCATCATTAATGACATCTTTAACCGAATCTACATGTATTTTTAAAACAATATAACCTACTCTATGAGCCCAAGTCCCATGTGATAGAGCCATAGTAATAGCCTTCAGTAAGTAGCTTTATATCAAAGAGAGCCAACAACCAGAGTCTAGGTGCTTTGGTCGGGGATAGTAATTAATACTATTAATACCACTACTCTAATATACTAAAAAACCCTTCTTCTTTATTTTCTATAGCACTGCCTGTGAATTATGGTGGTTTCGGCAAACTACCTGTTCGTCAAAGTGGACTTATGATCACATGTTGTATTAATTGATAGCAAAATGATAGTAAAGGTTTGAAAGTTTAATAGAGGTTTCGACAAACTGGTAATATTGCTCAGCAACCATTACCATGAGGTGATAAATATCAGTACATCAGTACTTTGATTTTATGGGAATTTCCAGGTCTTAAAATCTATTTTAAGAACAGAACTTTCGACAGTCGACAGGCTT
This sequence comes from Azorinus chamasolen, assembly GCA_963576725.1. Classification (NCBI taxonomy): domain Eukaryota; kingdom Metazoa; phylum Mollusca; class Bivalvia; order Cardiida; family Solecurtidae; genus Azorinus; species Azorinus chamasolen. Next base: position 26,259,353 of record OY755252.1, read on the forward strand.
CTGTCCCATGCTAAATATCTGTGTAAATAATTACTTTCTGTACTATATGGCGTTTTGACTGAACTCTAAGAAGTTTATAGAACATGTCTGTGTAACATGGTGCCTTACATGTGTTGTGATTATGTTAATTATTGCATTGAATTCAATTTGCGAGGCCGAAGCAGCTAATTATCATAAAATATGGTGTTTGAAATAACTGCAATATCGTAATAATTACCCTGGGAAATTCGACACGTTTGTAGACTGTATATCAGAATTTTACATAGTTTCGGAATGTGTAGAGGCATATAAAAATGTTGTATGCCAGTCAAGGTATTCACTAATGAAAATACAGTTTACTACTAGGTCATATGCAAATTACAATGTAACAGTTTCTCATTGGTGGAAAACTAGAACAAAAGTGAAAATAGACAGCTAGCCGCTGAACTAGACATTAAACCACTCAATAGATGCATCTTTAAAACTTGCATTTGTACACTAACTTTGATCCTGAAGGGTGTATTTGACCTTTACCTGATCCCAATAAATAGATAAAGCTTTACCAGGTGCATGTATATACTAACATGAAGTTTCTATTTCAAAAGTTGGAGTCAACGTTTAAGTTGCTGACAGAAAACAAACAGGACAAAACGTTCACCCAAAGGCAGCATATAATATGCATGAGAATACAAAATAGAATGCACAGAGCATGTATCTTCAGAAAACAGAATAGTCCGTGATCTCCTTGTTCCTACAGAACCAGTCTGGTCTGGGTCTTCTCCGATTGCAAATGCCTAGTAAGGCGTATTCATGGGGGAAAAGGGAAACATTAAAATATTATATGATCCATTTAAAATCTCTGTATGAGGTACGTTAGAAATAAGCATAACATCAATATTATACACAGACGTTCTGAGGTACGTTCTGAGGTACATTTATGCACTTATACATTCACAGATGCTATGCAAACATTATGAGGTAAAAGGGTCAAACGTCAGTTTTGCTGTTACATATTGTTTCTATACTGTCGTTTCTCATCTAAAATGTTTGATACAAAATAGATTTTTCTGCATGATCAGTGCAGATTATTTTCTCTACATAAAAAGTGAACATCCAATGCAAACTCGGTTTTGTGAGTCTGTTTAGGAGTAATAATTAAAGGGGCAACACTACTCACGCCACCTAGTACCGGTTTAAGCAGTTTTCAAATTTCAAAACTAATGACATCAAATTAAATGATCCTGAAGAACCAGAAACATTAATAGATTTGTGTTCTACCTTTTGAGAGTGATGTTGAGCTAGACCTTAAACAACTCAATAGGTGTATCTTTAAAAACTGCATTTGTTCACAAACTTTGATTCTGAAAGGTGACGTTGACTTTGACCTAAAATATTAAATGGATTAAGCTGGAACAGATGCCTGTGTACACCAACATGAAGTTTCTTTTTCATCTGCTTCAAAAGTAGGAGTCAAGATTAAAGTTGCTGATAGAAAATAAAAAGGACTAAACAGGTCACTCAAAGGCAACATTTATATATGTATTAAAACCTCTGTCTGAGGTACTTATATAAATACACATACCATCAATACTATACATAGACGTTCGGAGGTAGTTTTATGCACACACACATACATGCACAGATGCTGTGCAAACCTTATGAGGTACAAGCGTCAATATCAGTTACTGAAGTTTTATGGTTATAAATATGTCCTTTGGGGCAGAGTTTTATTAAGATATCTAACAGCAAAAGTTAAAATGCAAAATGAGAAAATTGCAGACTCGGTTTTATTGAGTCTGTTGATGAGTAGTAATTAAAACTGCAACACTACTCACGCCCCCTAGCACCGACTGAAGCATTATTCAATTTTACAAACAAATAACATCAAAACTAATGACCCCAAAGGACCAGAAAATATAACGACACTGAGAATGAAGTACGGGGCGACCTTTACAGCCGCCAAACAAGTACTTCACACCTGCTGTTGTGAAGTAACACGAATTTTGAAAACTGTTTCTAAACTGCCTATCTCAACTAAAATGCTTAAAACAAAAAAAAACTTTCTCTACATTATCTGTGCTGATTACTTTCTCTACATCACCATAGACTATCCATCTGCCTACACATACTGGAAAGTTTATCTAACTGTGTGTTATAGTATGAACATTCCGAGGTAACAATGAACCACGGTTACTTTTTTCATTTCTTAAATTTCTGCAATACAAATGATTAATAACATGCATATTTGCATGGAAACGATACTTTAAAACATTTCTTTTGTAACAATATTCGTTAAAATTATACATGATATTATAAAAATTGGTGTTTTACCTTTGTGAGAATCTGCAGAATATCCTTTTGATAATGCACCTGAAGTTTCTTTGACTGGCTTCAAGACTTGTATAGTTGCTGTAAGATTGTCAGCGTCTGTATAAATAATAATTCCACAAAGAAAGTTTAGTAAGTAACAAAATGCTCGACAGTTTTTTTTCTTCGAAAGAAAACGTTTTACTGTAAGATATGGCATTGGCCATACCTCACTCAAATGATGAAACTCTTTGAGATGCACGAATACATCCATAATTTAGGTTCCGTATATAGCTTAAAAAGTTCTTTGTTATCTACGTTGACGTACGTAGATAAATACACATAACATCAATACTATACATAGACATTCTGAGGTAGTTTTATGCTCACACACATACATACACAGATATGATTCAAACATTATGAGGTACAAGCGTCAAACATCAGTTTTATGGCTATAATTGTGTCCTATGGAGCACAGTCATAAGATATTTAAACAGAAACAAATAGGACAAAATGTCACTCAAATACAGCATTTTAATATGCATAAGAATACACAAAATATAGAGCACAAAACATATATCTTAAACAATCAAAGTAGACACTAATCCGACCGCTCCTACCGAACCAGTCTGGTCTGGGTCTTCTCCGATTGCAAAGGCCTAGTAAGGAGTATTCATGGAGAAAAGTATGGAACGCTGCAGCTGTCTTATTCTGAGGTCGGAAATGTTGAAACAGTATGTCGTCATGTCAAATGCATACGCTGTCCTGTTGAACTATTATTTTATTATGTCAAACGCGTAAGTTGTCTTCTTCAAAACAAGTGCTGTTAAGTTAAATTTTTATGTCATTTTTTTTCAATAGATACGTCATCTTGTTATGTGATTATGTCAGTTATGTAAGCTATCTTCTTATAATCACAAGCCATTATGTTAAACTTGTATATTATCCTGTTGAATGGGTACGTTGTTCTGTTCACTGAATTAGTGATCATGATGAATGTGCGTGTTGTCTTGTTCTAATAGCATGTCATTGTCTTATTTGACCTTGACCTCGAACATTAATAAAACATTGTCAGAAGCATATCTCCTATACTATTGCATCTAATATTACCAGATTTGGTGTACGAATACAACTGGAGATTGCAGAGTGTCGCGTACCACTTTCTTTTCTTTGACCTTGACCTTGATCTCTCTGACTTTGAACATTTAAAAAACCTTTTCCATAGCATATCGCCTCTACTATATCATCTAGGATTACCAAACTTGGTGTATGGATACATCTTGAAGTTGCGGAGTGTCGCGTACCACTTTCACTTCTCTAACCTTGACCTCTCTTGACCTTGAACATTAAAAAACTTGTCTAGGTCATATTTCCTGTACTAAATCATCTAGGATTACCAAACTTTGTGTATGGATACATCTTGAGGTTAAGAAATGTCGCGTACCACTTTCACTTCTCTGACATGAACCTTGACCTCGCTGACCATGGACATTAAAAAACCTTGTCCGGAGCATATCACCTATATTACATCATATACGATTACTAAACTTGGTGTATGGATTTATATTGGGAGTGTTGAGTATCGCACACAAATTAAAGGTCTCTTTGACCTTGATATTTGATATTGAACATTAAAAAACCTTGTCTGGAGCATATCTATTATACTTTATCAACTAGGATTACTAAACTTGGTGTATGGATACAGCATGAGGTTACTTTCATATCCATGTGATCTTGACCTTGATAATGCTTTGTGGTGGATTTCGTGTCTCTGTGACCTTCATTTCCGACCTTGAACATATAAAAAACTCAACTGGACTTTGCCATTTTACTGACAAGCATACAGCGGGAGCATTTGTGTCCTATGGACTCATCTAGTCTAGTTATTGTTTCCAATTTCGTGACATTCTCGAAAAAGTCGAGTTCGCTGTCCTCCGACAGCTCTTGTTAAACTTACAAACAACTTTAGATTAATTTCATCCCGCATTATATTAAAACATTGAATTTTTCTTATCATTGGAAATCTTTCATAGATTTCTAATACGGTATATATCCTTTATCCTGTCACGTGCCTCTTTTCCTGACGGATAACAAGGTGACTGATAAACTTTTTGTTATTATGTCAGTTGGTCACATGACCTGTAGCCGAAACTACTTTTTTACCGAGACGCTTATTTCGTCAATACACAAATTTACGTCTACCGAGTACTGAATAAAAAAGTTTAACAAAGCGAATTTGTTGATTTCAATCGATACCCATTAAACTAAATAGATCTAGATCTAATTCTTTCACTTCATTCTCCCAAACTTATATTTTTAGCCCTAGACTAGATCTAGGAGTAGATCAAGATCTAGCCTAGATCTAGTTGTTTGTCGCGAAATTACCGTGTTTAGATAAATCCACATCAAGAATCATACATCGTCTAGATATCGTCAAGTGACAGGTTCTTTTTCTCACATAACCAACCAGACCAACGGTTTTGTCTTGAGCATTTTTAAAGCAATGTGATTTTTTGGCATTCCAGTGACGTACGTAATAACGCCTTTATAGTGACGTCACCAACAGTCTAGAGCCAGTAGAGTCGGGTATACGTTGCGGTGCATTTTGTGGTACATTCGGTACAAAATAATAAGAATAATATTTTGCTGTCGTGACAAGGATAAATAGAATATTTGGCTCCTACCTTTGAATGAGAAATGTTATCTGGCTCGGCTTCTGAATATATCAGGTTCGCCTTCGGCTCACCTGATATATTCATCCGCCTTGCCAGATAACATTTCTCATTCAAAACTAGGAACCAAATATTCTCTATATATGTGTAAAAATATTTTGTAAAATAAAAATATTTTCCGACCTAGTCTACCTACCCCATACTTTTTACAAGGAAATCGGAATTGCAGAAAAATGTATGCCTGAATATAAAATAACAATTTGTAGACGTTTATATCTTCTAGTCATTAAGAATTTTACATGCTGAATAACATAATGGCATACCGTTTGAACAAGACAACACGCACATTCAACATGATCACTGTTTCAGTGTACTGAACAACGTACCCCTTCAACAGGATAACAAATTAACATATCAGTTTAACATAATGACATATAGTTATAACAAGATAGCTTACAAAACTGACATAATCACATTTGAATTTAACAAAATGACGTATTTTCATAAGAAAATGACGTATGTATTTAACATAATGACATAGCAATGTAACATAAAACACTTGTTTTGAAGAAGACAACGTACGCGTTTGCCATAAGAGCATGTTAGTTCAACAGGATAGCATATGTATTTGACATAACGACATACTGTTTCATGAAGACCACATGCTGAATAACATAATGACATGCTGTTTGAACAAGACAACATGCACATTCAACATAATCACTATTTCATTTAACAAAACAACGTACCCCTTCAACAGGATAACAAATTAATTTAATAAATGATATATGGTTATAACAAGATATAATCACATTGGAATTTAACCTGATGACGTATGTGTTCAACTGAATGACATAACAAATTAACATAACAACACTTGTATTGAAGAAGACAACTTACCCATTTGATCTAATAGCATAGTAGTTTAACAGTGAACAAAATAACATACCCGTTTAACAGGATAACATGTTAGTCTAACATAATGATGTATGATTATAACAAAATTGCTTGCAGAACTGACATAATCACATATTCGAATTGAACAAGATGACGTTCTATTTAACATGATGACATAACAATTTCACATAACAACACTTGTTTTGAAGAGGATAACTTATGTTTGACATAATAACATTATAGTTCAACAGGATAACATATGTTTTTGACATGACGACATAATGTTTCAACAAGACAACATTTCCGACATCAGCATAAGACAACTGCGGCGTTCCATAGAAAAGTGTTAATGATAATTTAGAACGACTTTGCAAAGAAACATACTGGATCCATAAAATGGACACTCTTACACCAAAAGGTTTAAATGCAAAAGCTATATTTGATATCTAAAAGTTATATATGATATCTAATTGTTCTATTAAATATACTTGATACACATATTTTCCTGTTAATTAACGTAACGTTACAGAGGCATACAGTCGATATTTCCTATTTTTGGTTTTTATATATATCTCTATAGGAATTATTCGTATTCTTGCAATCCGCCTGTATGCATTTTCAGACATTCTTAACCCTTTCCTCCTTGAATATTCATGTAAGAAATATTTACGCCAATAGTATGAATTACTCATAACTATTTTTTATCATCAGCAAGCAGATCCTGATCAGATGGCTCTGATATGAGCCGTCTGATCTAGGTCTACTCTGTTTGCAATGTCGTAGAAATGGGTATCTATGGAGTAAAGGGATAAACTCGTCGTAACGTTACGTTTAATTTTCCAGCCATTGTTTATACGATGACGTTACTTCCGTGACGTTAAGTATATTATAGTTGTTATGCACTGATGAAGATGTAAATCGAAACATGTATGCAGTAAAATAAAAAAACGTGTTGGTTGTTAATTTATCCCATATAGAAAAGTGTTAACATACAAATATTATGTGATCCATTTAAAACCTCTGTCTGAGGTACGTAATTAGAAGCACATACCATCAATACTATACACAGACGTTCTGTGGAAAATATATGCACTCACACACAAACATACACAGATGCGGGGCAAACATTATGAGGTACAACTGTCAAACATCAGTTACTGAAGTTTTATGGTTGTACATTTAATGTATGTCACATCAAACACATTTATAAGATATCTAAGTTATACTTAAGTTATACTTAAGTATATTTATGAATACAGTCTTAGACAGATGAAAATCACTCAATGAAAAGACTTAATCCAAATGAAATGTGTTATTCCTACACCCTTAATAGATACGAATTATCAAATACTAACGCCTTTATACTTACAATCATTTAAACTACAATTATATTACATGAAACACAATTATCAGATATCTAAGCACTGGCCGGTTCAAAATTATGCTTAGCTAATTAGACTTGAGTTGTGCTTAATTATTTTTATGAATACAGTCATAGACAGATAAAAATCACTCAATGGACATACTTAATGAAATGTGTTATTCCTACACTCTTAATAGATATGAATTCACAATTACTAACGCATTTAATACTTACAATCACTTAAAGTACAATACCAATTATCAGAATACAAACACGACCTTTGAAAATTGTTTCTAAATTGTTATATCTCATCTAAAATGTTTGGAACAAAATAGATCTTCTCTACATAATCAGTGCAGATTATTTTCACTACATCGCCACAGAAAATCCAATCTGCATACTGTGAGAATATAAAACTTTATCTGGGAAGGCCTACTGACTGTGTACCATTGAACCACTATTTCTATTTCTTAACATTCTGCAGTACAAATGTTGTCAATACAAATTTAGTAACATGTATATATGCCTGACAACGATATTTGCAAAATTTGTTTATAGCAATCCGCCTTGCAGTTATACAAGTAATTATACAGGTTTACGATTACCTTTGTAAGAATCTGCAGAATATCCTTTTGATAATTAACCGGGATGTTCTTCGGCTTGCTTCAAGACTTGTACAGTTGCTGTAAGACTGTCAAAATAACAATTTAACAAAGCAGTGTTATGTTTGATTTGCATAACAAAATGCTAGACGGTTTAATTTTCCTCCAAAGATAACGTTTACTTAAAAACATGGCATTGGCGCATGAGCATATCAACTTTATTCTTTTTCTGCAATCATTGATCTTTTATTTTGATCCAAAGAGTGATTGTGACCTAGACCTTAACCCATTCAATAGATGCATCTTTAAAACCTGCATTTGTACACTAACTTTGATCCTGAAGGGTGTATTCGACATTTACCTGATCCCAATAAATAGATAGAGCTTTACCAGGTGCATGTATATACTAACATGAAGTTTCTATTTCATCTATTCCAAAACGTTGGAGTCAACGTTTAAGTTGCTGACAGAAAACAAACAGGACAAACAGTTCACCCAAAGGCAGCATTTAAATATGCATGAGAATACAACATATAAAGCACAGGGCATGCATCTTCAACAAACAGAATAGTCCGTGATCTCCTTGTTCCTACAGAACCAGTCTGGTCTGGGTCTTCTCCGATTGCAAAGGCCTGTCAAGGCGTATTCATGGGGGAAGGGGGAAACATACAAATATTCTGTGATCCATTTAAAATTTCTGCCTGAGGTACGGAATAAATACACATAACATCAATATTATACGCAGGTGTTCTGAGGTACATTTATGCACGCAAACATTCACAGATGCTATGCAAACATTATGAGGTAAAAGGGTCAAACATCAGTTACTGAAGATTTAGGGTTAAAAAATGCTTCATACTGTCGTTTGTCATCTAAAATGTTTGATACAAAATAGGGTTTCTCTGCATAACCAGTGCAGATTATTTTCTCCACATCAAGAAACAATATCCAATCTACCTACGGTGAGAATCGACACATTATAGGAAGGCTAATACTGTGTGTTATATCATGAACATTCCGAGGTAACAATGAACCACATTTACTATTTTCATTTCTTCACATTCTGTAGTACAAATGCTGTCAACACAAACTTAACAATATGCACATTTGCATGAAAACGATATATGCTAACACTTCTTTTATAACATTCTGCAATCTAATTATGCATGTATTCTGAAAATGTGTTACCCTTCGGAAGCAAAACTAGAAAGGCAAAAAGAAAACATTTGCAGACTCAGTTTTTGTGAGTCTGTTCATGAGTAATAATTAAAAGTGCAACACTACTCACGTCATCTAGCACTGGTTTAAGCAGTATTCAATTTTCAAAACTAATGACATCAAAATAAATGATCCCGAATGACATGACAAATTAACAGATATGTGGTTTACCTTTTGAGAGTAATTTTGACCTAGACCTTAAACAACTTAAATGCATCTTTAAAAACTGCATTTGTGCACAAACTTTTTGAAAGGTGACGTTGACCCTGACCTAATCCCATTAAATAGATAAAGCTTAAATAGATGCATGTGTACGCTAACATGAAGTTTCTATTTTATCTGCTTCAAAAGTAGGTGTCAAGATTAAAGTTGCTGATAGAAAACAAACAGGACTAAACAGGTCACTCAAAGGCAACATTCAAACGTCTGTTTGAGGTATGTACATGTATATACATACACATACCATCAATACTATACATAGACGTTCTGAGGTAATTTTATGCACACATACATTCACAGATGCTCTGCAAACATTATGAGGTACAAGCTTCAAACATCAGTTACTGAAGTTTTATGGTTATATTTATATCCTTTGGAGCACAGTTATATTAAGATATCTAAACAGAAACCAAACCGGACAAAATGTCATTCAAATACAGCATTTTAATATGCATAAGAATACAAAAAATATACAAAGCATATTTCTTAAACAAACAAAGTAGACCCTGACGTACGTTATAATACACATACCATCAATACTATACACACATGTTCTGAGGTACATTTATGAACACACACATACATAGATGCTATGCAAACATTATGAGGTACAAGCGTCAAACATCAATTACTGAATTTTTAAGTTTATCATTATGTCCTATGAAACATTGTTATAAGATAATTAAATACTGGCCGTTTCAAAATTATGCTTAGCTAATTAGACTGAGCTATACTTAAGTAATTTTATTAAAATAGTCTTAGGCAGATGAAAGTCACTTAAATTAAAAACTTTTCTACGTTTCATTAGCTAATCAGACTGAGTAATACCTCGCCATAGATCATCAAATCTGTGGGAATATAGAACTTTATCTGGGAAGGCTTACTGACTGTGTGTTATATCATGAACGTTCCGAGGTAACAATGAACCCCAATTTCCATTTCTTAACATTCTGCAGTACAAATGTTATTCACACAAATTTAGCACAATGCATATATGCTTGACAAGGATATTTGCAAATCCGTTTGTAACAATCTGCCTTGCAGATATACTAGAAGTAATTATACAGGTTTATGATTACCTTTGTGAGAATCTACAGAATGTCCTTTTGATAAGAAACCGGAATGTCCTTCGGCTGACTTCAAAACCTGTACAGTTGCTGTAAGATTGTCAGGCATCTGTATAAATAACAATTAAACAAAGCAGTGCTTGATTTACATAGCAAACTACTAGACAATTTAACTTTCCTGCAAAGGTAACGTTTTACTTAAAGACATGGTATTGGCAGATGAGCAAATCAACAATTAAGCCTCTAAAGAGGCAAACGCCAACATTATTATTTTTCTGCAATCATTGATATTTTATCACAAAGAGTGATTGTAACCTAGACCTTAACCCACCCAATAAATGCATCATTAAAACCTGCATTTGTACACTAAATTTGATCCTGCAAGCTGTATTTGACCTTTATCTGATGCCATTAAATAGATACAGCTTTAACAGATGCATGTATATACTAACAGAAAGTTTCTATTTCATCTATTTCAAAAGTTGCGGTCAGAAAACAAACAGGACAAAAAGTTCAACAAAGGCAGCATGTACATATGCATGAGAATACCAAATATAAAGCACAGAACATGTATCGTCAGCAAACAGAATATTCCGTGATCTTACAGTTCCTACCGAACCAGTTTGGGCTGGGTCTTCTCCGGTTGCAAAGGCCTAGTAAGGCGTATTTATGGGGAAAGGGTTGACATACAACTATTATGTGGTTCATTTAAAACCTCTGTCTGATGTACGTAATAAACAAACATAACATAAATACTATACGCAGACGTTCTGAGGTACATTTATGGATTCACACAGACACAGATGCTGTGTAAACATGAGGTAAAAGGGTCAAACATCAGTTGCTGCAGTTTTACGGTTAAAATTGTTTTATACTGCCGTTTCTCATCTAAAATGTTTGAAACAAAACAGTTTTTCTCTGCATAATCAGTGCAGATTATTTGCTCTTCATCAAGAAAGAACTCCAATCTGCCTACGGTGAGAATCGAACACATTCTAGGAAGGCTAACTAACTGTGTTTTATATCATGAACATTCCGAGGTAACAATGAACCACATCTTCTATTTTCATTTCTGAACAATCTACAGTACAAATGCTGTCAACACAAATTTAAACGACATGCATATTTGCATGAAAACTATATATGCTAACACTTCCTTTATAACAATTTGCGTTACAATTATACATCCATGTATATTCTGAAAATGGGTGAACCTTCGAAAGCAAAAGTAGAAATGCAAAAAGAGAAAATTGCAGACTTTGTTTTATTGAGTATGTTCATGAGTAGTAATTACAAGTGCAATACTACTCACGCCCCCTAGCACCGGCTTAAGCAGTATTCAATTTTAAGAACTAATAGCATCGAAACTAATGATCCCGAAGAACAATAAAATTACCTTTTGAGAGTGATTTTGACTCAGACCTTAAAAAACACGATGTTTAAAAAGATACAGCATATAAAATAGCTGCAGACGGTAACGTTTGAGTCGAAATATTTAATCACTGAGCATTCATAAACTCTATATCAGTATTGACAGAATTTGTAAAGCAATGGTCGACGGCGCTGTACTAATGGCAACTCCAGTTAATGATATGGTAAACGCGCAGTAGGTGTGTTTCTTTTGTTTCGATTTATAGTTAAGGTACGTTTTTAACATAATATTTGTTTAATGTAACTGACATACCTTTCTCAGATTATTGCTGAGTTCCGTGTTGCCATTGTACCACAAGCTTCGACAAGATTCGCTCGCTTGCAATCTCAGTAAAATGAAACTCTCCGTTATTCGTTTAAGCACGGACTCATAAATAATCCGTGGTACCAGCAGTCACTGTCTATAGGTCAGAGGAGATAAGATTAACCTCTCTTCCATTTAACCTTTAGTCTGCTAATTTGGGCGAATTTGTGATGAAGTTTGTAAACAGTTTTGGTCCAAATGAGACAACGATTAAATCGGCGTCTCATTAGGATCCAAACTGTTTGAAATCCAAACTGTTTTGTTTTTGGTTTTTATTGTAAACAAAGGGAATATAACTTGTATTTTTACAGCTGAAGCAGATGAAGGTTTGAGATACTAATGTATTTATGAAATATGCAGAGAGTATTTGAGAACTAGGTCCTCTTTTAGGTATAATGCAACTATTTTATTTCAAGATAAGGAAATGTGATGTTATCATGCATTATTATTGTTATTTTTCCATGCATATGCATATCGTTTAGATTATGCGAAATGTAAATTTATATCAAAAACTGAGCAGACCATTTAAGAATCAGCAATAATCAATAAGTACAGTAAAACCTCTCTTAACCGGCCGTTAAATGTAGTATGAATATCGGTCTTCGAGACAGGTGGCAGCTTAATGCAGGGTGAAAGTCATGCAGAAAGCTCCTCTAGGAGCTTTCTGCATGACTTTCACTCTACATTAAGCAGCCACCTGCATAAAAGTATCTAAATTCTTATCTACTAGAATTCCGGTTAAGAGAGGTTATACTGTAATAATTAATATGCAATACTGGCGAATATTGGGGAATACCTGACTTAATATTATGCTCCAGCTTACTATGTTGTTTTCTATATGTATTGTCCTAGAACAGTTTGTATTCTATATGAAACTTATAGCAATATAACATTCTTGAGCAAGGTTTCCAAGTTTTACTTGTTTGTTGTTATAGATTGTGAGTACTGGTAAACATTTTTAAACTGCCATTCATGTATATTTTTATATTTTCGTGGGAATCGATAAGCTCCACACATATGTGAATCTGCAGTACTTCTTTATTTATACCAGAAATGATTATAAAAGTGACAATCGAAATGCTAAGAATTATGCGTGTCAGTTCAATAATCGTTACTAATATTACGTCTTGATGTTCAGGTTCCAATTTCTCAGAACGCAGAGTAGATCTTTAGAATCGCATTTCTGAAAACAAAATATATCCACGACTTATCGACTTTGTGATCATTCATAATTTAGCTCCTATCTCAAGAAAAGGGTTTCTCAAAACAAATAAGGAGCTAGTAGTGATCATAGCTCATAAAAACTTTACGTCTCCATTCTACTACTCGTCTTATTCCACCAGGGTTCGGAATATCTGAAGTGTCCCGAGTGCCATCGGATAAGTTTCCCCGGCTTTACTCCGAACACTGACGGAAAACGACGAGTAGTTACGATTGGCGCTATTTTGTCTTTTTCTACACGTGTTTAAAACCAACGAACAGGTGAAATGTAAGAATCCTCTCCTGAAGGTATCTGCATAAACCTGACCGGGAATTCATTAATTTAAAGAAAATGGAAACGATACAGGCATTGCTTTTGTAAGACATGACTCAAGATAAGACAGGAATAATATTCGTATTATTGAGTGAATGTTACAATATGAAATTAACTTATTCTTTTGAATAGATCTATGTTTTAATTTTTTTCCCGAAAATGTGCTTCCGGGATGAAGGGAAATTTGCTCGTTAGACAAGTTAAATATAGTAAAATTACGTTATACTGCAGGTCATCTTGTTCGAGTGGTCTAACAAGCTGTCTGTAACACAATGAAGACTAATAAGCCAGTGGATCGAATCTTTTTTCTTCCGTTTCCCCATCTTCGTCACATTTTATATAGAAATGTATAATATATCAACCACTGGAAGAAGTTTTAAGCTACAAATATATTTTTTCTCCTTGACCCCCTCCCCCCGCCATTACACCCCCTCCCCCCCCCCCCCCCCCACACACAATATTGAAAACGCTCCTACGCCTATGTAGTATAATTACCATCCCTGTCAGTATTCGAAGTACCTTGAAATTTGAAATTCCTTTCTTACATTTACATAAACATAGTTCTCAAGAAATATCCATGGGAAATAGTGTTTAAAGCGAAATCAGACTTTCCAGCTTACGGCAGTTCAGATTCATTAGTAGTTTGATCAGATGCTTGATAACTGTGTACAAACAATCTGACCAGTGGTTAGTTTACAAGAACACTACACACGCTCATGAGAACTATTTCATGTGTTGACTTTATGGATTGATTCCATTTATAAGATCTATCTGACCAAGTAGATTTAATCAGCATTTACTTGAGTGTTTCACAAGAGGTATACATTAACCTTTAGCTTGCTGATGAAAAATGCAGTAGATTATTCTTGAGTTTAAAAAATAAGATTTCATTATTTTTTCATTTCTAAAAGAAGGGAAATTGCAGCCATTTTAGAAAGTAAAGAACGAAGTATCAAATTCCGTTAGCAAAAATAGCAGACCCTGATCAGACGGCTATAAAGGAACCGTCTGATCTGGGTCTACTCTGTAAGCAGATGCGTAAAACACGTTTATATGAAGGAAAGGGTTTAACAAAACATATTACCGGAGATACATGGAATATATATGTAAGAATAAAAGTTCTCCATTTCTGACTGTTAAATCGATTGACATGAAGGTTTCAAAATATTGCACAAAAGCGAAAAACCGGAACCAGAACGACTGGATAAGAAAACTTGACGAGAATCGATCGAGCTTGTCAAATGAAGCAAATTTGCTGTTGAGTGAGTGAGTGAGTGAGTGAATTTGTGAGTTGGGCTTTACGTCCGACCAACAGTATTTCTTGAGTACTTGAGACAAGTTATAGTGCTGCATCACTGGAATGCCCCTGTCGCGGGCACATGGCAAGGGCACCCCATCCAGTCTCATTATCCTGACACCGGGCCGACCAGTCCTAGAACTACCCTTTTAATGTCGAGCGTAGACAAGGGAGCTACTAGAACCAGCTTTTAATGACTTTTAGTCTGTCGCGGCCGGGGATCGAGTGGGTTCTCTGACCTTGTTTGTGTCACAGTCTAATGAATTAAATTTTCTATTATAACAAGCTACCGGAGAGATTTGGAATATATATGTAAGAACAAAAGTTGTTCAGTCCTAGCCAGTAAATCGATTGATATCAAGGTTTCGAACCTGAGACCTCAAAACCGTGCACTAGAGCGAAAATCCGAACTAAAAGTGCTAAGTGAAACAATGCAACAGCAAACGACAGGGCTTGTCTAATAAGGCAAAATTACTGTTTACACCATATTTCTATTTCCTATGGATCCTGAGTTATGCTGGATGTTCGCGAACTTTGAACGGAAATGATTTTCGGTCCCGTTCTCGGCCGGTCGCATAAATAACCTAGTAAATATCAATCGATATGTCCCACCAGGACAAGCAACTTTGCAGTTTACTTTGGTTTTCTATTTTTCTCCGTTCAAAGTTTATGACGGTTTTAATATTTCAATTTTGTTACCCCACCCACATTCGTGCCGAGAGACCGGTGGTTGTCGGTCGTGTTATCCTGATCCAGATGCAATCAAACCCAGGCTTGTAGCATATCGTTGTAAAAGATTCAATGTAGTGGGTATGACACTATGGTCAAATGGACAACTCGGCTGAATACAAGTGGGTTGTCTGCCCTTGTTTGTGACACAGCCTAATGAATTAAATGTTCCCTTATAACAAGCTACCGGAGAGATTTGGAATATACATGTAAGAACAAAAGTCGTTAAGTCCTAGAAAATAATTAGATGGACATCAAGATTTTGACAGCAATCATTTAATGAATTAAATTTTCTCTTCCAACAAACGACTGGAGATATGTGGAATATATATAACCCATAAAGAAACATGCTAGGTGGGAAAGTGGAACTGAATTGACAGAGCCTTTTAAACGAAGCAGTTTCTTGTAGTTGTCACTATTTTTGCAATTCATACTGTTACTGAGTTATACCAGTTCAGAATTCCGGGTAGGGTTAATTACGTTTGACGTCATTTCCGATCAACTTTCAGGGACACTCCAACTTTTTAAAAAAAACCGGGATTACGCAACACCAATCGTGACCTTTCAAGGTCGGGTTTCGGTCACCTTTACCCGACCTCTTACCCAGCAGTAATAAAAAAAATTCTATGTCAAAAATCAGGAGTTGACATTTTGACACCATGTCAGGTATACTATTTAACCAGACACAAGTCCGCAACTTTCGTGTTCCCTTTATGACACTTTTATTTATTTTCCGATAATAGCGGTTTTGGTGTCAAAAGATGCGACATCAATGGTTCTTTAGATCATGTATGTATCATTTCCGAAAACTTCCATATAAGGAAGATATCGCATTTTTAGGCTGAATTTTGAAAGGGTTTGGTGGTTGAAGTGTCGCTGGTCGTATTTGGGCAATAAAAAACTTATCTTTTGACCGATTTCCATTATGAAGGTATCGGCGTGTAGGGCACGTTAAGACCTACAACATGACATGTCGTTTGATATTCTAGCTCTACGGGTTATCATTAAAAATTAAAAAAAACATTGTTAAAAACAGACACTTTCATATTTGCTCCTGTTACATCAAACGTTCATAACGCGCTTATTAATCAATATTTCCGTAATATGTTTTCATATACTTGTAGAACTATTCAAGATGTTAAAAGTAAGTACTAACCAAGTGTCAACTCAGAGTTTTAATTAGGTTGCCAGTTATGACACAGATACCCCTAAATGGTTCCAGATTTGATCATTTTAAGTGGGTTGAAACCTGATATCTCAGCCAATTTTCAATATTTTTTTAAAATATTTTTGCACCGACGTGTAGCTGCTTACTAGGCCTTATAAATGGCACTAAATGTTTGTTCCCCGGTGTAAGCGTTCGTCCGTCTGAGCGTTCGTCCATTTTGGCGCCAAAACATTCCTTTGTTCTTTAGCGATTTCCGCCGTTTTGGGGGTCTTATTATTACATAATCCCTGCATATATTCTTTATATCTTTATACCAATATAAAGAACTGTTCTTGGGCATACTTTATGCATACATATACTGGTCTGTCCGTTCTTGTGTATGTCTGTGCGAGGTCTTGAATTAGCTAAGTATCGCGAAAATTTCCGGTTTTTCCGAATTTCACGAACTTTGACCATCATTTCTGAACAGACCTCGCCATGTCTGCGCACTAACTTTATAATGCATATGTAGATCTTATTATAGTTATTCTATTGGTACTAAGTGTTTTACCGAAAATCATCGATAAAGTTGGGTCTAGGTTCAATCCTGGACACCCGCTAAAGAGTCCAAAATGCACATCCTGGACACTATTTAATGGAGCCCTGGGCTGTATGAACATTTATTTTTATTTTAAACCTACGTGTATGTATAAAGCAAGTTAGTCCCTACAAGCTGGTATTTTAATATACTTCGCACGGCTGTTCGTCCGTCCGTACACACCGTTCTATATGCCCCAATCGCTATATTTTGTGAAAATCAGGCTGTTTTTGGTCTCTTTTGAGGGTTATTTCTACATCAATTCTTTGTATATATTATTTTTTTTTACATATGTAAGTAGGTAATACAGATATAAACAAAAGGACAGAGTTTGCGTAGAGTTTGGGACATTCGTCCGTCCGTACAGCTTATAAAACGGCCAAATTCAGATATACGGAAAGTAAAAAAATGCAATTTCAAATGCCCGTCTAAGGCATAATTTTTAGATATATAATATAATTGTGCATTCAGTGCAAAGGCCCTATAATATACTTTACAAAAATACCAGATGTTGCAATATTAACGTGTTTGTCCGACCGTACGCGCAGGAAATTCTCTAATCTGCGTCTAAATTTTGTTATAAAAAGGGGTCGTTTTTATGACTTTTGACACAGACTGTAGCCATAATAGGGTGGTATAGACTTATAAAATATACATGGGTATATAGTACAGGACATTTGCTAACCGTCTGCGTAGGGTTCAATGTCCGTCCGTTCATATGTCTGTCTGTGCGGGCCGTAAAAGATAGGGTTATAACGCGATCGTTATTTTCTTTAATGAAATTAGCAATTTCAAATGCCCGTATAAGGCATAATTTTATAGACAGATAATATATTTTTACATTCATTGCTAAGGCCCTATAATATACTTTACCAAAACACCAGATGTTGCAGTATTAATGTGTTTGTCCGACCGTACGCGCAGTGAATTCTCTCCTCGGAATCTATATCTATCTAAAAACGGGTCGGTTTCATGACTTTTGACAAAGACTGTATCAATAACAGGGTGGTATAGACTTATAATATATACATGGGTATATAGTACAGGATATTTGCTAACCGTCCGCGTAGGTTTGAATGTCCGTCCGTTCATCTGTCTGTCTGTGTGGGCCGTACAAGATAAGGTTATTACTCGACCGGTGTTTTTATTACCGAGAATTGCAATTTCAAATGCCCGTATAAGGCGTAATTTTATAGATAGATTATATAACTTTACATTCAGTCCAAAGGCCCTATAATATACTTTACAAAATTACCAGATGTTGCAATACTAACATGTTCGTCCGACCGTACGCGCTGAAAATTCTCTTATCTGAGGCTATATTTCGTGTTTTTGCAACCCGTTGACAGACATACATACTTATGTATGTCATGTTTCTTGAGCCCGATTTATGTCTTTGAGCCGAGTGTCCCTTAGTACACACAATAATAAGGATCCGAATTTCTGGTCAACTTTGAGGAACATTCCAACCCTTGATTTTTACCTCCCCCCCCCCAGCGATTACGCAACACCAATCGTGACCTTTCAATGTCGGGTTTCGATGACCTTGACCCAACCACATACCAAACACACACACAAAAAAAATTCTGTCTCCAAAGTCGGGAGTTGAGATTATGATGCCATGTCAGGTATACTATTTAACCTAACAAAAGTTCGCAACTTTCGTGATTCGTTTATGACACTTTTACTTATTTTCCGAATATAGCGATGTTGGTGTCAAAAGATGCAGCAACCAAATGTCTTTGGATCCTGTAAGTGTCATTTCTGAAAACTTCCATATAAGGAAGTTATCGCATTTTTAGGCTGAATTTTGATAGGGTTTGGTGGTTGAAGTGTCCCTGGCCGTATTTGGGCAATAAAAAACTTATCTTTTGACCGATTTCCATTATGAAGGTATCAGCGTGTAGGGCACGTTAAGACCTACAACATGACATGTCGTTTGATATTCTAGCTCTACGGGTTATCATTAAAAATTTAAAAACAAATGTTAAAAACAGACACTTTCATATTTGCTCCTGTTACATCAAACGTTCATAACGCGCTTATTAATTAATATTTCTGTAATATGTTTTCATATACTTGTAGAACTATTCAAGATGTTATAAATAAGTACTAACCAAGTGTCAACTCAGAGTTTTGATTAGGTTGCCAGTTATGACACAGATACCCCTAAATGGTTCCGGATTTGATCATTTTAAAGGGTTGGAACCTGATATCTCAGCCAATTTTCAATATTTTTTAAATATTTTTGCACCGACGTGTAGCTGCTTACTAGGCCTTATAAATGGCACTAAATGTTTGTTCCCCGGTGTAGGCGTCGTCCGTCCGAGCGCGAAAGCCATTTTGGCGCCAAAACATTCCTTTGTTCTTTAGCGATTTCCGCCGTTTTTGGGGTCTTATTATTACATAATCCCTGCATATATTCTTTATATCTTTATACCAATATAAAGAACTGTTCTTGGGCATACTTTATGCATAAATATACTGGTCTGTCCGTTCTTGTGTATGTCTTTGCGAGGTCTTGAATTAGCTAAGTATCGCGAAAATTTCCGGTTTTTCCGAATTTCACGAACTTTGACCATCATTTCTGAACAGACCTCGCCATGTCTGCGCACTAAATTTATAATGCATATGTAGATCTTATTATAGTTATTCTATTGGTACTAAGTGTTTTACCGAAAATCATCGATAAAGTTGGGTCTAGGTTCAATCCTGGACACCCGCTAAAGAGTCCAAAATGCACATTCTGGACCCTATTTAATGGAGCCCTGGGCTGTATAAACATTTATTTTTATTTTAAACCTACGTGTATGTATAAAGCAAGTTAGTCTCTACAAGCTGGTATTTTAATATACTTCGCACGGCTGTTCGTCCGTCCGTACGCGCCATTCTATATGCCCCAATTGCTATATTTTGTGAAAATCAGGCTGTTTTTTGTCTCTTTTGAGGGTTATTTCTACATCAATTCTTTGTATATATTATTTTTCTTTATAAACAAAAGGACAGAGTTTGCGTAGAGTTTGGGACATTCGTCCGTCCGTACAGCTTAAAAAACGGCCAAATTCAGATATACGGAAAGTAAAAAATGCAATTTCAAATGCCCGTCTAAGGCATAATTTTTAGATATATAATATAATTGTGCATTCAAAGGCCCTATAATATACTTTACAAAAATACCATATGTTGTAATCTTAACGTGTTTGTCCGACCGTACGCGCAAGAAATTCTCTAATCTGCGTCTAAATTTTGTTATAAAAAGGGGTCGTTTTTATGACTTTTGACACAGACTGTATCCATAACAGGGTGGTATAGACTTATAAAATATACATGGGTATATAGTACAGGACATTTGCTAACCGTCTGCGTAGGGTTCAATGTCCGTCCGTTCATATGTCTGTCTGTGCGGGCCGTAAACGATAAGGTTATTACTCGATCGTTGTTTTCTTTAATGAAATTGGCAATTTCAAATGCCCGTATACGGCATTATTTTATAGATAGATAATATATTTTACATTCATTGCTAAGGCCCTATAATATACTTTACCAAAACACCAGATGTTGCAGTATTAATGTGTTTGTCCGACCGTACGCGCAGTGAATTCTCTCCTCGGAATCTATATTTTGCTATAAAAAACGGGTCGGTTTCATGACTTTTGACAAAGACTGTATCTATAACAGGGTGGTATAGACTTATAATATATTCATATATAGTACAGGATATTTGCTAACCGTCCGCGTAGGTTTGAATGTCCGTCTGTTCATCTGTCTGTCTGTGCGGGCCGTACGGGAAGTTAGGAAGGTAGTTATTTCATTTTTCCGAGGGTTGAATTTTGATAGGGTTTGGTAGTTGAAGTGTCCCTGTCCGTATTTGGGCTATAAAAAATCTTATCGTTTCACTGATTCCAATTTAAAAGGTATCGGCGTGTAGGGCATAATATCTACAAAATGACATATGGTTTGATAGTCTAGCCCTATGCGTTCCCCTTAAAAGTAAAACAAAATCATATTAAAAATAGACACTTCCTTAAATTGACGATTTATATCAAACGTTTATAACGCGCTTATAACTTAATATTTCTGTAATATTTTTTCATGTACATGTAGAACTATTCCAGATGTAACAATTAAGGTAGAACTATTCCAGATGTAACAATAAAGGTCCTATCATGTGTCAACATGACACATATACAACCAAATCGCTCAGGATTTGCTCATTTTAAGGGATTGGAACCTGATATCCCAGTCATTTTACAATATTTTTTTCAATATTTCTGCACTGACTTGTAGCTGCTTACTAGGTCTTTCAAACGGCACTAAATTCACATTCCTCAGCGAAGGCGTTCGTCCGTCCGAGCGCGAAAACCCTTTTGGCACCAAACCCGTTCTTTGTTCTTTAGCGATTTCCGCCGTTTTGGGGTCCCATTTTTACATAATCCCTGCATATATTCTTTATATCTATATACCAATATAAAGAACTAATCTTGGACATAACTTATGCATACATATATAGGTCTGTCCGATCGTGTGTATGTCTGTACGAGGTCTTGAATTAGCCAAGAATCGCGAAAATTACCTTTTTTTCGAATTTTACGAATTTTGACGTGCATTTCCAAACTTATCTCGCAATGTCTACGTACTTACAATGTAATTTATGATGCATATGTAGACTTAATTATGCGCATTCAATTGCCAAGTCTGATGTCCTTAAGTAAGATATCATAGGCGTCATTGATAGGCTTTTTGATAGCTGAGCTCAAAGATCAAACGTCGACGATATAGTAAAAATCGCTTGAAATACATACTGCTAACCTGCTAACACAGCCAATCTCTGACTGCTCCCTTCATCAGTATGTTGGAAATAAAACAAACACATACATACATACATACATACATACATACATACATACATACATACATACATACATACATACATACATACATACATACATACATACATACATACATACATACATACATACATACATACATACATACATACATACATACATACATACATACATACATACATACATACATACATACATACATACATACACCTACGTACTTAGGGGTATTTAAAGGTAGATGTATGTATGTAGGGGTGGACGTACGTACATATGGTCGGAGAGACAGTCAGAAACACAAATACACAAACACATGTATATAGACAGACATGTTCATTTGGAGAAAAGAAAGTATAACATACTCGAACCATGATCCTCTGCTAAGCCATTCGTACGTAGGTACGTACGGATGGACGGACGGACATATAGACAGACAGACACGCAGAAACGCAGGCAGACAGATAGACAGAGGCATGCAGGCAGGCAGGTAGGTAGGCAGGCAGGTTGGCAGGCAGACAGAACAGACAGACAGACAGACAGACAGGCAAGAAGGCAGACAGATAGACTGCCAACTCGAAACGCAAATCCAGGGACAGATATATAAACAGACAGACAGATAGGCTCACTGGGAAAAGGAAGTATAACGTATTCGAACCAGGGTCCTTTGATTCAGCCATTCGCATAAGGATAGGACTTGTTCACTACGTGAAAACATCATTACGGCAGTACTTTTCACATGTTGGGATGAGCATTCGATGCATCGTGTAGACCATATATAGCATCTTTCATCAAGCAGTAATTAGTGCAACAACAACAACAACAACAGTACATGTATACATTATTTATATACACATACATGGACATCGAAACCTAGCTTTCAAACGGGACAAATAAGTCATATGGTAAAGTTTTTAGAGAATTGTGTTATATATAAGATGTTAGAAAAATACGATCTACAACTATTGTCTGCACACTATCGTGTCTTGTGGTTGTTTTCGTCTGCAGCTGCAGTTATTTTACTATTCAAACAGCTCGGGTCGAATTACGTGGAATTTAATCTATATCAGTCTCAATGAGAGAGAGAGAGAGAGAGAGATAGAAAGAGAAAGGGAGAGAGAGAGAGAGAGAGAGAAGAAAGAGAGAGATAAAGAGAGATAGAGAGAGAGGGAGAGAGAGAGAGAGAGAGAGAGAGAGAGAGATAGAGAGAGAGAGAAGAGAGAGAGAGAGAGAGAGAGAGAGAGAGAGAGAGAGAGAGAGAGAGAGAGAGAGAGAGAGAGAGGCATGCCATTCTGTCATGCTTAGTTTTTGTAGTACTTCGACTAATGAATATTATAGGAAATCACATAGAGACAGCAACTTTATGTTTCTTCTCTAATGCATTTAAGGATAATCAGTGTCTCCTCTGTTCGTAAGGCAAATCATTTACCGAATGTGATCGGATGGCACATTTTCGAAGCGACAGGTGGTCTGGTCTGGTCTGTTCCTGAGCTTATTGCTATGTCCTGTTGGTGGAAATCCAACAACAGGGCCCTACTGCAGGTACATGTAAATGCATGACATATTCTTACGTCATAAAAGTTTGCTTACGTTTACAGTTTAAGAGTCAAATATGTCAGAGCTGGATCACACGTCGGTGTCTTATTTGTGTCCAAACTGTTTGCGTAAAACAGCGTTCTTTAGGGCTAAACCTATTTGAATAATTAATGACCACAAAATCCCCTATGTATTGATCTGTAAACCAAACGTGTATGTATAGTGTGCAGTGTTTTCCTTACAATTCAGTACGGTCTGTTTAATTATATTAACATGCATTAATTAATCTTCAAGCTTCTCAAATAGCCAGTGCCGGGACTTGAACCCAGATGTCCTTCTCAACCGTAGACAAGAAGGTGTTCTACCATTAAACTACACTGACTGGATTGAACTTGCCTGTCTGAAGCTTTATTTAACAAGAGTTAATACATTCAGGAGGTTCTAAAAGAGTTAAGGAACCTTTTACTCTAAAATGCACCAACAATTTCCTTTTCTCATCATGATCTCTGTTCTTTTCTTAATTCAGTTTTTATTATTTATTAGTGTTGAATTTCGTATGGTGCTAGAAGCTTTGTGATTTATCATGAATTATTTTTACTTTTCAACAGTGATGTGATAGTGGTTTCTATGTCAGTGTGCTTCAGAAAATGAATAACATTGATCTGTGACGTAATGTGTATTATTGATGTCTTACACGGATATAACGCATCATGGCTCATTAAAACATTCCAAATGTTCTGCTTTTATTATATAAAGTAATTTTCCCCGATATATCTGTTAATTAAAAGCACTAAACAATATTTCTGTCACTCTTTCTTCTATCTTGCTTAAACCATTTGCGTCCAGTGGATTCTTCCATGCTATATATTGGATTAGTCCATTTTATTTTTATCTAAGGGATGCATGGCCTAAATTTTCAATTTCGTTTGTTTTATATTGGAATTTCTGTTAGCAAATAGTGTAGACTCTGACCAGCCGTCGCATTACGCGGTGTCTGATCAGAGTCTACACTGTTTGCTTACGTCCCATTTATGGGATCGAGGACACAAATGGGTTAAGTATGTGTTAAACAGCCATTTTACGCTTGCGTAAAAACCTTCTTGTTTAAATTTATATCAGTATGTAATTAATTCCTCCATCCTTCATTTTTTGTACATGTGCATTGTGCCATATGAGGGCCGCAACTAATCGAATTTAGCATTTTCGGCGTTTTCTTCTTTGCAGAGCATAAATTCACAGCGGTCGAATGAAGTAGATTTATGTTCAGTATGTCGTATAATAAATAAAAATATCGATTCAAATTGAGTAACAACATTTATTGAAAATGGACAGTATGTAAGAGCACTGAATATTTGATTTGCTTCTACACAATTGGATCCGGATTTGGAGAACGATCGAGAGAGATATCAAATAAAGAGAGAATGGACAAAGATGTTATACAAGAACGGTATCAATACTATTCAGAACATGGTTTAAATTGCTCCCATAGGCTATTACATACATGTGCTTATCTCACTGCTCCACTGCTAGTAACGTATAGAGCGCATGCGCGATGACTAACATAGCTGTCTTCTGCTCCACCACCAGTAACGTAAAGAGTGAATGCGTGATTACAAGAACACATGTCTGCAAAAAATTCAGAAGTGATCAAAATATATTCTATATTAAATCAACGTCTCTACAAACCCATTCTCGTACTGTCCAGATAAATATTGTTTTTGTCCAGTGCAATGTTGCAGATACACGGACTCGGAAGCAATCTAATCGCACAGTTGTTATTTATACTCTTATCGTAGTGAGCAGTACAGGTGAAGGTTGAGTCATGCATGCGTGTAATGAAGCGTTTACAACTGCGCATGCTCAACAGAACTTATGGACACGCCCAGATATGAAACATGACTGTGTGCAAGCACACACGTCACACACGGATGCAAATCAGTTATGTTCCGAGGTACAGTCAATATTTAGCAGGGATGTTTGTTTCAACTTTACAATGACATTCCGGGGTTAACATTTCGAGGTAACGGGAAAATGTACCTCGGTAGTACAAGGAACCTCGGTACGTTGCTGTGTATTTATATCCTGAACCTCTGAATGTATGTAGCGCAAACGCACACACACACACACACACACACACACACACACACACACACACACACACACACACACACACACACACACACACACACACACACACACACACACACACACACACACACACACACACACACACACACACACACACACACACACACACACACACACACACACACACACACACACACACACACACACACACACACACACACACACACACACACACACACACACACACACACACACACACACACACACACACACTCACTCTCTCTATGTAAAGCAGTTTGTTTTGTACGGTGTCTGTAATTGAAAAAATCTCGATACGATAGTCAATGCAATATCAATATGTGATTACACATGATCGGAAAATTATCATCTACTATCGGTCTGACGACATACCTGGTTATTGGATCTTATGCGAATTAGTGCAAAACATAGAGAGGCAATTACAGAATATGGTATAAAAATCAACTATTTCCAAACCTTTTCCACATTTCATTGACAAATTACGTGGCAACATTGTCCCAGAGATATTTCAATAAAATATTAATTGTTTGCGAAATTGAAGTGTTCATTTTTATAGTTACATCTTAAGCAATGCACTGGCAAGCCTACCTTTTACCTCAACTCGTTATTTAGTATAAAGCTAAATAAAACAGCATCCATACTAGCCTAGGCGGAATTTGGAAAATTCTGACACCACTCGGCATTTGTTAAAAGTTGGCAAACAGTTGTTTTTACGTAATTGGAGTGTGTTAGATCCGAAAATGCCGTTTGCCAAGATGTATGTTGCATATTTAAGGTACAAAATGGCGGATAACAAAATGGCCGCCAACGAACACTATTTTCAGCCAATCAAGGATACACTACACCGAACATCTTGGCGTAACACTAAAATGTTCTGTTCAAATGTACATACCACCAATGGAAGACAAATTATTAAAGCTGAATATCCTTTAGTGCATTCAAAGTTGTATCCCGAGCGTTAAGCTAACATGGCGGAAAACAAAATGGCCGCCAAAAACTCTAAATACAGAAATGTGTTTTATAAACACATAGTCATTGTCTTCTTATATGAATTGTGTTTGATTGAACACTAATTGCACTTTGACTGCGGAAAAATTAGTTTTTAGCCAGTTGCTTATCTCCCTACACTGACATTCAAATAGTGTCGGTAAATTAGAACATCTCTTCTCAAGCACATTGCTGGCCATCGCCAATTAAAACAACACATGTAAGAAGGTGATGGAACTACATTTAAATGCTTTAACTATAATAAAAATGTAAATATATTTGTATTGAAAACTGATTTAGACAGATAAATGAAATATATTTATTTCTTAACATTACTTCATATTTTGTTTATCTTAATCATATCCGAAACAGGCTATTGGATACAGCTTTTTGGTTTCAGCTTTTCTTTTACCAAAATGCTCTATCTCCAAAGTAAATATTGCGAATAACTAAAACCCTGTCATAAAATACAAATGTATATTTATATTTTTACATTTCCAAATACTGTTTGTCAGTACGAACATACATAATTAAAAATGAGAAATGATAAATACATGATCCGTTAAATTTAAAACCTTTTAAAGCGAGCTGTTTTCTCCAAAGCTGAAAATGGTAGATGGAGCATCGTTCCACTCGGGCGACGAAATGGAGTTATTTATATTAAAATAAATAAGTAGTTGGCATTCTTTTTCAGATTTGAAGTCGCTAGGTAGGACTGATGCGGTATATTGACAAACATAATGCTGTTTTATTGGTTAAATAATAAGTGCTACATGTACAAGAGTCCCTAAATCGTTTTAGAATGCATCTAAACAGCATATAAGCAAGTACAAATTTAAAACAAATCAGCCCTGTACCCACAACACCGCGTCCCTGCGGCTCCGCGGCTCCAAACGTCAAAACTTGCCGACGCGCCTGGCTATAACATCGAAGTATTTCACACACAAACACAGAATCAGACATTTGCTAGGAGAAATATGAGAGTACTAGTAATGCCTTGAAACGGTCAGTGACATCAATGTGATTAATTAGCAACTGTGTTACAAATTAATGCGTTTATTTACATTATACAGACAATAATTGCCTTGTAAAAAACCTCACCAGGGTAGTACATATTCTATGACAGGAGTCCATATTCTACGGGAGGGGAGTCCATATTATTTGTAGAATATGGACCGGGGAGTACTTATTCTACGTCGAATATGGACTGGGGAGTACAGATTCTACGGGAGTACAAATTCGTCAATAGACCGGCTGAAAACGGGAATGTTTCTCTACCAAGCAGATGGGACACTTGTTTAGCTCAAACCTGATCCTGCAAGATTTCTGCCCCAACATCTTGTTCTGTGTGCACAGTAATGCAGCTTAGGTTGATTCAGTGAAGAATGGGTCAAACCACCTGTTCCAGAGGTTGAAATTGAAATGTTGAAATCCAAACACGAAGAGGCTATCACAAGGGTGATAATCCACTGTATTGAATGAAAACTATCAAAGGCAATTGTGGCTGCTCAAGATGTTGACATTTATGTATTCCCCATAACCCATTTTCAAAGAATGTCGTGCAATAGGCTCCGATTTAAAGCTGGTACTTCTTAGAAGAAAAGGTACATCACAATGCCTATCATTGAAAAGCAACTCCCTTCGGTGAAAATAAGCTTGAAACTTTACCGGTATTTCAGGCACCTACGGGATGTGGTGACCTCATACATTGGAGGACATAGCAACAAAAATGCTGATTTTTTCCTAGGGGATTACAACCTTTTCAAATATCTGATTTATGGTGAATTGACAAATTCATCTGCAGGGTATACGGCGTGTCCAATAAGGACACTCTAAATGAGGCATGATCACAGATGTTTGTAAAATCACTTTCTCGAGATTGCCTACAAATGTTCTCAGCTTCCATTTCAATCTCATTCATTATTAAGCTGCAGTATGGAGACAGGTTCATAAATGACGACTAGATTTGCTTTTCTAAGAAGAAATCGGACCGAATTTGGAAGAAATCTCGCTGGTTCTTTTTTATTGAAGCTACCGGCAGTTCCTGGATCTTACATGGAACTTATCTCCTACAAGTATACCACCAGGTGCATGTTTGCACGTTGCAAATGCAGGAATGCCCGTTTTAGATAATATGTGTCACAAGTATAAATTTAGTGAGATATTCAGGTTGTTACGCAAAATGTATACAATTCGACAGGTTTAGTTATGAAGACGTGAGTTTGCGCATTTGTATATGCAATCGTATTTATATGTTTTTTGAATATTGTATACATGTTCATTTTAAGGTAATATTTCAATGTATTTGTCTCAAAAAGGCCGGACAGCTTTAGCATCAGTGCAAAATTATGCATGTTTTCGATGTACAAAAAACCCAGTCGAGGCCAGCACGAGACTAGCATTAATTTTGTTCTAAAATAGACACCTCCTGATGATTATTATGTGTATGTCTCTCTCTCTCTCTCTCTCTCTGTATGTGTGCTTGCACGCACGCATGCGCGCCTATGTACATGCTTGTGTGTGGGGGCTTGTTCTGTGTTCCAGTTAATAGATATTTCAATCAGATGTATTTTCCGTTTTATAAAAATATCAGTAAAATTTTCCTACCTTTGTTAATTATTGTTCATATGCGGCACGTTCGTGTTCCACCATCTTCCCATTATAATTATATGTTTACCATACAGCTTGGCAGGCGGCCAACGTTTATAAACCCTAAATTATTTTCTAATACTTGAAATCAGTCTTTAAACAATGTCGATTGTACTGCTATATAGAACGTGTATAATTGTTTGGCTGCAAACAGTGTTTTACGGCGACCATTTTGTTTTACCGCCATTTTGGTTTAACCCTTTGGATATAATTTAGAATTCAATAAAAATAAAATAAGCTTTTAAAAATTGTCTTCCCATGGTCGTTTGTACATTTTAACAGAACACTTTAATGTTTCACCCAGATTTTCGGTTTAGTGTATCCTTGTTTGCATTGGAATAGTGCTCATTGGCGGCCATTTTGTTTTCCGCCATTTTGTATCTTAAATACGGAAGATACGGCTTGGCAAACAGCACACCTATATTATGTAATAGATACAGTACGAGTCTTACTACCAAAGTGTCTTCTTACAACCGTTATCAGGACAGTTTGTACGACAGTACGTTGTAGACTTTTAATTTTGATTAAAAAATGAATAAAAATGAATATTTCACAAATGAGTACAAAATGTTTCCCCTTGGTTCACCCAATTCAAATTACAAAGAAGCCGGTCGTTGATCTCTAAATAGCCACCGGCCACATAGTGGCTCGAGCAGTACCCTGCACGAGTAAATCGTGACCCGTGTTTCCAACATACATGTATCACATGTGTACTAGTATAGCTGGTGTGCAACATGGCCGACGCCGAATTTGACGAGGAAACCAATATGATTTTAAGTCAAACATACATACATACATACAAACATACATGTACAGTTCGTTTCTTATTTGCTGGTGATTTGCGAATCACTGTATAATTATGTGCAAATAAAGTGCTCATTAATAGATTGAAAACATTTGTGTTAAATACTTTTAAGCAGACGACCATTTCCGCAGACCACCAGAACAACAGCAGTCGATATGCGTTAACTTTTGTCCCAACATTTATCAAAAATGTTCGTTACACCTGCTTAACCCAGATCAAATGCTGAGCGATTCGGCTTCTGAGCTGGCTCTAAGCAGTTAGATAGTTCATGTTTAGTCTGCATTTATACAAGTGGAGACGTTAAAGAAAGCTGCAGACGACATGCTTAGCAGACCCGTTTACACTCGTGATCGGGATTAGTGGAGCGACAATCGTGTTACGTTGTTACTACACAACATGGAGCACGTGACATTAGGCGATACTTCCAAATGCACGGGCTCGATCCTAGGTAGATAGGTTTTAACCACAAAAATCACGTGCGTACAAAAGTGTCCACTTACAACCGTTATCAGGACACTTTTTCAATAGCTTTGCTGGGGGTCTGTCGTACAAGTAAAAACAACTGGTTGCCAACTTTTAACACGAAATGCCTACTACTCTTTTATTTTTTCACAATTTCTAGAACTCCGACTAGACTATACCCACTGTGCCGAGGGTAACTAATTATCAGTTGTCAGTTGTTATATTTACTATAACATCTGAACCCTTTCGGTGCCAAATTTCTAATTGTCCTCTGCAAACCAATTTTGTTAAATCATTCGTTAAACTAAGGAAATGAGATAAATGAATGAAAATTTCAAAAGAATAAACCACAAATATAGACAAAAGAGTTAGAGACAAATAGTGAAATCCCTAATAGACGCCGCCTTGATTTGGGACTGCACTATTTGTCGTGGTGCATTTATGCGACATTGGCGGTGAAAGGGTTACATTGTCACAAATGAAATTCGCTCTTCAGGCATGTGACATGAGCATTAACGTATCGATTGAAATTCAGACTAATATTGAAACATAAAGTTACACAGTGAAAATGCACAATGATTCTTTTAACTCCTTTTCCAACCTAGGAATAGTTTGGCCAGAGTCCGCTCTGAAGTTGCTCTGTTTGAATATAGATTAATATTGACATCGTTCTATCTAGTCCCTGCCATGGTAAATTTCCCCTGTCCATGTGTCATTGTAACCCTTACAGTCACTAGTCACTAATGTATTTTCAAAACAGTGTAGACACAGATGAGAGGGCTTCTAGAGGAGCACTCTCACCATCAGGGTCTGTATTGTTTATTGTTATTCAGTTACTCAGATTCTCATCTTGTTCAATACTGTTTGCAACATGTATAAATATCAGTTAGGTTTCTTAACAGGCAAAGGGTTTACAAAAGAATTATTTTAAATTTATTTGAGTTGTACCACTGGAAATTTGATTATATAGTGTGTTGTACTTTCTAATTGGAGGGTGGCTATACTTTTTGTATACAGTAGTAGGTTTACATGTCCAAACATTCGGAGTAAATACAAGAGAACTATTTGGACACGATATTCAGGTGTAATGGTCCTAACTGGCAAATCTGTCTCAGAGATGGGTTCAGACAATATGTAGATACTTTTTCATAGTACATGTATTACTTCCTTTCTACTATAGAAGTTGAATAAAACCGGAGACATGCTATATGTCTCTGATAAGCCATAAATGATTTTTAATCCTTTACGGTTTACCTGTTCAATAAAAAATTAAATATGTATTATGCGTATTTTTCATATTAATCGACACCAGAAGCTATACACATATACTTTGTCACCCTTCCTTTTGTTTGCCCTGCGTCTTTGTGCTTGTGATTTTGTTCATGTGTGGAGTGTTTGTCTCTGGTTCTTGTGTGTCTGTTGGTGTTTTCTGTGTTCATCTCGTGTGTGAGTGGGCGTTTGGATGTGTGGTTGTGTGAGTGTATGTGTATCAAGCTGTCTATCGGTGTTTTGGTGGTGGTTGCGTCTCGTATGAGGCTTTGCTACTTTTCCATACAATGAAAATAATGCTTACAACCCATTTTCCGACATGATATATTTGTTCAGCTAAATATTATCGCTATCCGAATACTGCTAAATTCTTTAAAAGGAGCCTCCTTTTAGAAACGGGGATTTTGTACGGAAATCAGCGGACATCTTCGGCCAAGTTATGAATGGCCCCGATTCTATTTCTGACCAAAGCTTTGAATATTAAATAGGTTGTTACCATATACATGTACAATGGCTGGCACTGGTTGTTGGCCTACATAATACATATACATCGAATGATTATTTCCGGTATGTAAATTTAAATCTTATGACAGATTCCCGCCAATGGTGAAGGCTGTTCCGTTGGTCTCCGTAGCAATCAATTTTTCTATCTTTTTCGACACAAACAACCATTTACTGACCGTGCTGTTTAGCGTTAAATAAGTGTAAATGTACATAGATTCCATTTCTGAAGTCAATTCAAAATGCAAGATTTGTGGAAATTTGTGCAGCATACATCTTTAAGAAACAAAGACATAATTACTATTAATTTGCCAATTTTTATAATGTAAAACTTTCAAGGGAGGTTTTTATTTCGACAAAAAGGACAAAAAACTAACCACAGAATTTGGTCTATATAATGACATAAGCAAACAGCTGATCTTGATCAGATGCTCCTAAATCCTAGATGGATTTGGGTCTACTCTGCAAAGGCATGACAATGTGTTTGAGAAGAAAGAGGTTAATTATTTGATCAGTAATTCATTTATTTATGTATTCTAGAGACATATACATGCGTATTTGTAGGTCTCGGTGTATTCTGGTGTTTTTTTTATTAAAATATATTTTTTGTTGGCATATATTTGGCTAGAATGCACTTTACCGGTATGCATACATGTACTGCGCAGATACGAAGCAGATAATAACATACATGAAATGAAGAAAAGACAAAATCAAATAATCCAGGCTCTTTTTCTCGTCTGATCATGCATTAAAAGCAAACGTTTGTCGAAGTACTCGTATACGTAAGGTGCATTGGTGATCAGAAGTTTCGCCCACTAACCAGTTCACGCCCTGGACGTTTCATCCCCAGGACGTTTTGTACCTGGTTGTTTCGCTCCACTGGTCGTTTCGCCCACTATATTTAATATGTTAGCAACCTGGCTTCTGAGAATAACCCTTTTCCTGTTGTATATTTTGTCAAAAGTTCAACCATTAGAAACTAGAGAATCAAATCAACAAAATTCTAAATGCATACAGTGCAGACCTAGATCAAAGAAGATCCTACCAGCTGTCTGGTCTGGGTCTACCCTGTTTGCTAAACATCCGAATAATACATACAAAATAACCAGCCAAAAATGGTATTTGGTTAGGATCCAAACGATTTTCTAAACTTATGAAAGCTGTTTTAAGAGTTTTTCAAGCCCATATTTCAAACTGTTTAATTGTTGCATTTTGACTTGGACATGAATTTGCTGTTGACAGCGTGTGCTTGTCTTAGGCTGTTAACAAACAATGTTGACAGCTTATTATTATCTCATGATGTTAACAAACTATGTGACACGTGTAACTCGTAATTAATGTAAAGAGTGTACATGTATGTTGACACCTTGTTATTATCTCAGGTTATTAACAAACCATGTCACACGTGTAACTCTTAATTAATGTAAAGCGTATATATACAGGAGTTACACTTAAACTGATACTAGTAGTAACCTTTTCCCTGTTCTTAACCCTTTCCCTCATATACACGTGTTTTCACGCATTTGCAAACAGAGTAGACCCAGATCAGACAATTCTGAAACTCAAAAATGGGACTTTTCTGAGATTTAAGGTATTGGAATTTGCATTTCGTAAGTATTATTTTGTAGGGGGCGAAACGACTAGGGTATGAGGGGTGAAACGACCAGGATTCCTATTGGGAGCGAAACAACCAGGTGCGAAACGTCCAAGGTGGGGGGGGCGAAACGACTGGTAACAGGTGCATTAGTCCCATATGTTTTAAAACAACCAAACCAAACCTTGTTTAGGCAGGGAACCCTCTCAACTGTATGTTATTCTCGCCTAGAGAAAACAAGTCTTTTAAAATACAAAGTGATGAATAAATCAATTCGGTATTCATACATATATCTTTAATTATTCGAATTTCCTGAATGTCCGGGTGCATGCAATTGCAATTAAAACTCAAAATTTTCAGACCCAGAATTTTACTTACCACAGCTTCAGAAACTGGCATGTGGTCTTTGCGGTTGATATATAATTGATCCACAGCAATCGAATTTCTTCATTGCTAGGAATGACGTACATTTCATAAGGACAGTCTTCAAAATAAGTTATTTACTGCTTCACCATTGATAAAGTTTCTTCTGTATACTGTGCCGCTTACGGGTGTGCCTCCACATCCGACATGCACCATTAGGATTATTTAAATTCCAAAGGGACGAGCGGTTTCGTCGTAGTGCTGTTCGGGCGACTGTGTGTTTTGTATGTGGTGTTTCCTGCATGACTCATATACTAGTATACATCGTACTTTCAGGAAAATATGATGTGAACGAATGGGGATGGGACAGTATGTTCAAATGATTCTTCAAGATTTCATATTGGGTCAGCTTAAGTTTTGTTTCGATGGATGTTTCCTTGAAGTTTATACTAGAGAACATAGTGCAGATAATGACTTGGGGCTATATTCTTGTCCATGACTGTCTGTTATCCCTAACCTCCATGGAAACACCTTTCAAACAGTTTGCAAACAGAGTAGACCTAGAGCATACAGAAACTCTCTGATCAGGGTCTGCCCTTATTGTTCATTCATAGATTCTACCAGAGGTGTTTAGCATTTCTGTTGGATATATGTAAGTGAATATTCATAATGACATGAAAACTTTAATAATTATTCTTATGGAAAAAAGATTAACA
Organism: Azorinus chamasolen; assembly: GCA_963576725.1. NCBI lineage: Eukaryota > Metazoa > Mollusca > Bivalvia > Cardiida > Solecurtidae > Azorinus > Azorinus chamasolen. The sequence goes on from OY755252.1 coordinate 26,294,570, forward strand.
CCGTTTAGCACCGTCGACAGAAGACACCACAATTGCTTGAAAATAATTCTCCTAATCTTTCACACACTTTTTGAAACAGAGTAGATCCATATCGCACAGATCCTGTAGCAGCTGTTTGATCAAGGTCTGCTCTGCTTGCTTACGAACCTAGACTTGCTTTTGATACTTAACCCTTCGCTTGCTGAATTTTAAATACATTTTCCTTCTTTACCCATGTCCTGTTGTATAATTACATATATCGTCACTGTGTACAAGTATTTTGCTGTGCAATCACTGCTGTGGAGTGCAAAGGTTGAACAATCAACTTGTAAATAGTGCAGACCCTGATGAGACTATTTACAGGTAGGTATATTGACGTGAATAGCAATCCAATGGATAAAATGATGTCTCTTCAAACGTGTGAACAAAATTGTCCAAAATCCCATAACTTTGCAGAAAATCACCAAACCGGAAACGGAACACACTAAGCACAACTAGACACGGTGTTGATCAATTCTGTTTCTCGAAAAAACAGAGTTTCAGAGATTCATGAAAATCTGACCAAAGATTGTGGAGAAACCCAACGGACAATATTTTTCCATATTTTTCCATGCAAAACATTCAAAGTCCCATATCTTTGCAGAACATAATCAAATAGAATAATGCACATCTAGGCATAGTGCTGATCAATCATATTAAGTTTCATGAAAAATCAATCAAATGTTTTGGAGAAACTGAGCGGACACAATTTTCTATGTAAAAAGTTCAAAGTCCCATAATACAGCAGAAAATCATCAAATTGAAAGAGGTATAAAATATGCACAACTAAGCATGATGCTCGTCAATCATATAACATTTAATGAATATCCAATTAAAGGTTTTGGAGAAACCCTGCGGACAAAATTTCTATGCAAAAATTTCAAAGTCCCATAACTCTGCAAAACATTTAGGGCAATATATCCAATATCATTTAAGCCAGAGTTATGCAACTTGTGCATAACACTTCCTTCCTTCATGATCTTTCTATAAATGAAATATCATTCCAAAAGCATCAGTTAAACAGGAAATATTGATCGGACTAAAAAACAACAAAGGGCAATAAAACCAAAAAGTATTGAACCCAGAGTTATATGCCTTTTACATGTCACTTTCTCACATCATGCTCTTTCCAATTATTAAGTTTCAATCAAAAGGCATAAGCCATATAGGAGTTATCGTCCGGACAAGAAAATGTGAATAATTGACCTTGAATGTGACCATGATGTTAAACTGTGACCCTGTGCCAATCTTTCACCCACGATCCCGAATCATTCTGTCTGCACATCGATTTGTTAATGAGAACATTTGTGCCACAGCATCACAGCATCCTACAATGTTCCCTTGAAAACTTAACATCATAAGTATTATGTTAATGAATATTCATGAAGTACCCAATCCATGCATAAGCGACCAATCTCACACTTATTCCCCCCTGGCCCAAAATAAACGTATTCCCTCTCGAACCAATCTACATTTACTTTGATGGCAAACACATTGGTAAAATTGTATGTGTATAATAAAAACATATTTTAAAGTAACAAAAACGAGATCCACCTACCTAGTGCTAGTGTATTGAATGACCGAGCTGTAATCGGAGTATAATCAAAACGTACATGTGTACATATAGTGGACATGCTAAGTGACTTTTCACTTCAACTCATTATGCAAATGTTTCCTTTGGTATAAGGTTTACTTGGCATAAAAAAAAAATATCTAAAGACATATGCTATATCTCGAAATACCAAACCATATTGTGCGACAATTGTTTTCTGCTCAAGAAGTATGCGGTTATAACACAGTTGAACTAGATACAGATCATTTAAATGTGTGTCTCTCGCTGCTGTGGTTCAAATGCCGGTCTTAGCATTTGGATTTATCATGTGAGGAAGCTTTCAAGCCGGATTGCGGTAGGTCGACGGCTCTATCCGGATGTTCGTTGTGTGTGAATGCAATTTGTTTAACATTGTCCTTCATATAAACGCGTTTCACGCATTTACAAATAGAGTAGAATCATATCCTATAGATACCGTCTGATCAGGCTCTGCTCTGTTTGTTAATGTAATTTGAAGGATCTGTTTCTTTACTTTCAACAATAGGTACACTGTTATACTTTCCGTATTTTATTATAGGAATTTTCTCATGGAATGTTCAGTGGGTATTAAAATTTGGAATAAACATAGAACAGAGAAAAGTTTAAAACAACCGTTTTGATTCTTCTACCCGTGTAATTATCTTGACGTGGCTATATGCCTGAAAACTGTTAAACGACAAACATGTCCGCCAAACAAGCGCTTGTCTCAGTATTGACACATGGAGACACGGATGGAAAACTCCAACCGTTTCTAGAACTATGGATGAACGGACGTACTGATACACGGACACACGGACACACGGACGCACAGAGAAACATAGGCATGTACGACTCGAAAATAATATACCTCCGCCAACGGCGGGGATACCTGGTCCTTCGTGATAATAAGTTTGATGGTACAAGGTTTGAAAATTGAATACTGCTTAAGCCATAGGGGCCTGGACCGCTTCATTTGGGGTCTATATGTGTACTATATAATAACAAGGGTTCCAACTAGCAGAACGAATATACGTGTACCACGAGTACAAATATGACTGTAACTCTTACAATTTAAATGATAATTTCGTAAGTCTTTCGGCTATTGAAAGCCAATATATTTTTCTATCAAATGAATATAATCTTATAACGGTAACTTATGAACAAGTATCAATCCAACAATGATTTTCTCAAAATTTCACGTGTTTTTTTGGTCATTGACAAACGTTCGTTCACCCCGGTTTCACTATATCACAGCAATAACCTGGCAATTTGCAGTTTAAAAGATGGCGTGGTTCAATAAAACGAATCAATTCTATCACCCACCTCCAATTTTTAGTCCCCAGTATCAAAAGAATGATGTAAATTAGAGAGTTTTGTCAGTTTGCTTCAAATCGTCGAGGAAGGAGCCATTGTACGTGACGTCACTGATTTCCCAACTTTTCCTTCGCTCATCCAATGAAATGGCTCCATTCAAATTTGTTGCAAAATGGCAGCATCCGAAATAGAAACATAACGACAGACGGAAAGGCCGCTGTTGCTAGTTGCTTATTTATTTAGAGGACAAAACAAATGGAGATTGGTGATATAATTGGGTTGTTTTATTGAACCACGCCATCTTTTGAACTGAAAATCGCCAGGTTATGGCTGTGATATAGTGAAACCGGGGTGAACGAACGTTTGTCATTGACCCAGAAAACACGTGAATTTTTTAGAAAATCGTTGTTGGATTGATAATTGCGCGTAAGTTACCGTGAGAAGATTATATTTATTTGATAGTAAAATATATTGCCTTTCAATAGCCGAAAGAATTACAAAATTATCATTGAAATTGCAAGAGTTACATTCATATTTGTACTTGTGGTACACGGATGTCCGTTCTGCTAGTTGGAACCCTTGTTATTATATAGTACATGTAGACCCCCATGAAGCGGTCCAGATCCCTGTGGCTTAAGCCGGTGCTAGGGGTGTGAGTAGTAATTACTACTCATGAACTGACTCAATAAAACAGAGTCTGCAAGTTTCTATTTTGGCAGTGCTACTCTTGGTTTCGAAGGATCAGTCACTATCAGAGTATGTGTGTGTTACTTAGATCCAAACAGATGGCTTGGCAAATATCACATGCCTTCTAAATACAAGTAACGTAAAGGGCCCACCCGTAACGTATATGCCGCTAAACGCGACCTGGCGTGAATTTTCAAACAGCTTGGGTCAAGCGGCTGAATACTCCGTCAAGTTCCACGTTTCAACTAAACGAAAAAAGGATAACAAATTACAACAGATCACAATTTTGAGCAGATACCATTTTTGACAGAGGGATACGAACATTCTGTATTGCAACATATACGCGATTATGTTCAGGTTTTCTTGCAAATTACGACAATCACAATATAGACATCTAGTGAAGTTATTGAGAACATCTACTAAACGTAATTTTGAAAATTTATTAAGAGGTGATATTATATGCCAGTGTGTGTGGCATTGATATTGTCAAAACCGAGAAACAGTATGTCGAAGGCTGAAACTATAAAATCAGACACACTGGTGTGTAACTGTTACATGTATGTAATTTATACCTATAACAATTTCAGGGAATTTGTAAACCTGGAAGGGAAAGAGGAGTACGTGTTTGGTCTAGCGCGACGATGGAAAATGTCCTCTTGTGCATTTTGCCCAATTGTTCGTTCATCATTATATATAAAATTTAAATGTTTCTGTTTCATTTACATACCGTGCAGATTAATGCAGGGCGACAGTAACGTAGAACGCTTTCTGTTTCACGTTGCATTGAACTGGATATTAATAATCCAGAGGACTCCATATTGTCAATTTGTAATGCAGAAATTATCGTTGGCTGGGACGTTTTATACATCTCATTTTGTCCATTTCGGGTTTATAAGGGATATTTCAGTTAGTGTAGGTATATACGTCCCGTAATCCGTATGTATGTTTTTAGCAAGATGCCTAGTCGGTGATGACGAACAGATCTGAAACCCTGTCTCATGCAACATCCTGAGAACGGTCAGCTGGTTGATCATGGGCACCCCTCCCCAAAGCTTTTTTGGTCCAGTTTTGCCGAAGTGAAACTCAATTATCAGTTGCTTTACGTTTTTCAGGGCATCAAAGTCAGATTTGTTTTGAAAACCGCTCCATTCCCCACCTTCAGCGTCGATTTTCAGAATATCTATCACCGTCTGAAATAAAATATGATTTGAAGGTTATGGTTAAAATATGGTTGAAGGCATATGCTGGGATTATTATAGTCCCAGTTCATGCATTGAACGAATCATTTTTCTTTATATGTTTCTTGTGTGTACATTCCTGTGCTAACCGTCACTTTTTATATATATATATACACACACTGTTCGTCTTATTGGATGAATATGCGATCAGTGTGAGGTTTGACGCGTCCCCTAACAATGATTTAATCCCCCAGTGGTAATGTTAATACTGACCGTTCTAAAACAGTACTCCAGTCCTTATCGTATATGTATGTTTGCATCGTGCAGCTTTCATACTTTTGTACAAATTGTTGTGTGCTGTGATACATACATATATATATATATGTACATATCTATATATATATATATATCGCAGCACACATTGCAGGTATCATATACAACCTTGTACCTTGGAACCATATTCCATTCATTCCGTAATATGAGCAGGGGTTATTGGAACGTAGGTACCTGGGATATGGGAACATTCATTGTTTAAAATTGAATAGGAATAACACAAGAATGTTCCAAGATACCAGCTAATGAATTTCAAACAATGAATGTCCCGGTATCCCAGGTACCTACGTTCCAAGATCCTCTTCTCACATTACATATTGAATGGAATATGGTTCCCATATACCATGTTGTATGTGGCTATATATATATATATTATGTATGAGAACATTCTTTGTTTGAAATTCTATAGCGATACCAGGTATCTTAAGGGTGTATGTGTATGGTTGGTCTTCCATTGGTATGACTTGGTGCGTGCGGCAGTCATTTATGCTTAACTACAGTAACCTGCGCTACCTTTCCAAGACTGCTGTGATATATCAAGTTAAGTACAGTAAAAACCCCCTAATGCGACCACCTAAAAGAAGTATAATTCTGGGTGCTAGGGGCAGGTGGTAGCTTAATGCAGGACGAATGTTATGCAGAAAGCTCCTATAGGAGCTTTCTGCGTAACTTTCGTCCTGCATTAAGCAACCACCTGCTTTAAACGACACCAGTGGCTGTTTATTAAGTGGTCGCATTAGCGGGGTTTCACTGTATCGCATTGCCCTAGACATAGCCCAGCCGATATATACTTTCGGTAAGACCGGTATATTCTATAATACCGAGAGGGAGGTCCGCCGCGTCCGTGTTCGTGTCCTATGATTTTAATTTCGTAAAGTGTAATATAATATTTCGGTGAGTGTATGCATATATAAACGCGTGACAGCTAAAGTTTGTTTGCCTTGCGTCTTTGTGCTTGTGGTTTTGTTCATGTGTGGAGTGTTTGTCTCTAGTTCGTGTGTGTTTGTTGGTGTTTTCTGTATTCAATCGTCTTTGAGTGTGCGTTTGGGTGTATGTTTATGTGTGTGTCATGCTATCTATCGGTGTTTTGGTGGTGGTTTCGTCTTGTATGTGGCTTTGCCTGCTTGACTTTACAACTTTTCCATTAACACATTGTATTTTCTTTGTATCATTATAGTTTGATTTATATTAGCATTTAAACAATATTAATTATTATTGGAAAAGCGATATCAATCTTAACACTGTATTTTAAGGAACTTAGCTTAACAGGAAATGCAGCAGGTTAGCAATGTTAGCCAGTTACCCGATGTACAAATATGTGCAGGGATGCCCGTCGGACAACAGTGCTCATGTGGCATTCGTAAATGAACAGGTATACTTTGCCACAGCATACGCACGTCCAACAACAAGGGGAATCCCAATAAATCCATAGATTATTATGAATAATTTGTTTTGACCTTTATTCAATATGCAGAACATTACGTATATTTCAGATGTATCTTTTATGTTTTAAATGCGAGTGGGTCGACAGTGTTCTCTCAGTCACAAGAGAGTGGTAGAGTTGACACTCCGTGGTTAATGCAGCAGTCGTCTTCTATCCTCGTAATTTACCATACAACGTTTTGGTACAACCAACGACACGCAATTATTGATCTTATTCCAGTTTCTTTCAAACTCGCGCCTTACTTGTTTAGCATCATGCAGTTCCTGAGTATATCACGGCTATGATGTTCTGGCCTGAGAAGTATGGTTCTAGTAGTTAGTACGCACTAGTGCATACCAAAAGTTACAGCAATGGGTCAAGATCACTTGTATTTAAGTGGCACGGGAAATTCGCACATAGAGATTATTCTGTTGCGCAGCGAGGAAGACGCCCGTACAAGAATAAGCAGGTTAGAGAAAACGTTCAACGTGTTATTAACCCTTTCGCTGCCAAACTCCGTCGTCTGCTAACTTTGTAGTCTGCTACAAATTTTCATTCTTTTGATTTTCTTCATTTTTGTTTCAAAAACATAGTAATAGTAACAAACAGTTTGGATTCTGATGAGACGCCGAGTTACTCGGCGTCTCATCTGGATCAAAACTGTTTGCATAGGTAATCACAGATCTGGCATTGGCAGCAAAAGGGTTAAAACGGACCGGCGTCAAAAAGTTCGTGAAGTAGCGGAGAATGTTGGATGTAGTTAATCTACTATGCAGCGAGTGATGAAGGGAGACTTAAAAATGTCACATGTTAGTGCAGGCTGGGTACCCGGCTTCTGTCAGAGGAGGAAAAACAGTCTCGTGTTCAAGCATCAAAACAATTCTAGCACGCTACAGACGGGATCCATATTTCCTGAAGCGCATCATTACGACAGACGAAACGTGGGTCCATCATTATGAGACTGAAGTTAACATTATGTCAGTGGTATGGATGACCAGAGAGAGTCCGCCGCCAAAACAGCTAAAGTGGTAAAGTCAATGTGAAAAGTTATGTGTATCGTGTCACAAATTTGATTTGTGGTGCAGGATTCGTTTGGGTATCCCTTTAGGAAAACACTTGCATAAACAACACACACTAGTATTTTAAACTTTACTTAACATCAAAGCTAATAACCTTTCACGATTTCTATGATACACTATCACACAGCTTCTAAATAAATATAGTCATTACATATACGTGAGTCCACACTGCACATACACTTTGTGTTACTATATAAACTGTCAACGTTAGGCATAAGAGTATAACACTGTCACTACCATTACAGTTTATCTGAATAGCTAAATGTCTGAATATAAAGTCAGTTTCACAAAGGATACATTAGTAAATTGGATCTACACCAATATATGGTCTGTCCACACAGGAATATCCGCACTACGCATATATGTGCAACATTATTTAAGAGTCTCTTGCCGCCAGTTCCACCAAGGATAATATTAGGCGGCTTATCTTTAACTGCACCGTAACGCCTAGTTTCGTAACCACTAAGGATATAAACTAACTCGTAGAACTCTAAAACTCGTAACCACTAAGGATACAAATAGGCCTATTCCACCCAGGATACTCTAGTATTTCCACCCAGGAATCGGACGTATATCCACTTAGGACATTGGTTCACCAAAGATATCTGTTTCCACACAGGAAAGGATGACCAAGCTTTGGCTTTGTATAAGCGCAGACAAAAGGAACTCAGGAACACATTGTAACATTGCATTTGGCTCGCCCGTCAATTTCAGACATTCATTCTTCCTTCAACCTTTTTTTCGCGCCAGGTTAGCATTACATGCTTTCAAGCCGACAGCTGACTAAGGAATGACCACTGTGTAGCACTCACACACCCACTTCTATTTATAGCAAACTACACGGGTACCTTAATAACTGGTCTAAATCCATAGGTAGCTGTATCACATTACACAATATAGTAAACATACAATGGTCTGTAATTTATGGAAAATATCTGATTAAAACTATACTACCAGTACGTAAGTTAAAGACACAAGTATATTTATATCTATACTATAACACAATAACAGATCAAAGCCACACGTGCATGCATCACATGTTTGCCCTGAACCACATGTACTGTAGCGCAAAAGTAGACTACATATATAATTTCATTTTTGTGACATATCCCCCTGTTTAAGATGAACATTCCTAATTTTCATTAAGAGCAAATATTGCTATACACACTATTCACAAATGCATGTCTACTCAAAAAGTCAGCAGCGACATTATCTGATCGTTTAACTGAGATAATGCGGAATATATACATTTGCAATGCCAACTCCCATCGGATTAGTCTTGCATTAGCTACCTTAGACCTGTTCAAGTAAACTAATGGCTGATGGTCAAGAATTCAATTACAAGAATTAACGTCCATACAGAAACACCTGGACTTTCTGAACTGCCCAGACTACCCCAAGACACTCTTTTTCTATGACTGAATATGGCCGCTCCCTTGAGAGCAGCTTTCTAGTGACGTAAGAAATTGGGAATTTGATTACATCGTGCTCTTGCAAACGAACAGCCCCAAGTCCTACGTCAGAAATTGTCAGTCCGAAGAATGAATGCTTTGTCCATATCAGGAAGACAGAGAATCGGTATCTTTACCAGGGCCGCGATTAGGGTCCTAAAATACCTCACTAGTTCAAGGGTCCAGCCAATCTTGATAGGAGAGCCTTTCTTTGTCAGGTCAGTCATCGGACTTGCCAGTGTGCTGAAATTAGGTATGAGCTTCCTGTAATACCCAACCATACCCAGAAAAGAACGCACCTGGTTTTTTTTGTTCCTGGACAACTGCAATTCTTAATTGGATTTATCTTAACAATCATTGGTCTCTAACACCCATTACCAACAACGTGGCCTAAACAACCAAGCTGAAAATATCCAAACATGCATTTGGATGGTCTCGCATTTGCATTTATCTTAACAATCATTGGTCTCAAACACCCTTTACACAAAACGTGGCCTAAAAACCCAAACTGAAAATATCCAAACATGCACTTCCCTAAGCCTCTCAAACAACTGTCTCAACGCTGACAAATGAGTTTCCGAATCTCCTGTATGTTCAATGATATCGTCAACAAAATTCCCAATCTCTTTCAGACCCTGGAGAAGCTTACGCATCAATCGACAGAAGGTTGCACATGCATTAAATATGTCAAATAGGAGTTTCTTGAAAGCAAACAAACCTACTGATAAAATAAAAGCAGTATATTGTTAACAGTCTTTCCTAACTTGGATCTGCCAATACTCCTTTGTCAAGTTTACCTTTGAACGTAACCTACTTTTAGAAAGTTTGGCAAATATATAATCAGCATTTCCTACTGGTTCTGAATCGAAAACTGTTTTCGGATGTATATGCAAAATCGGTTGGATCCATCTTTGGTATTTGACAATTACAATGGGGGACGCATATTGAGAATATGTTCTATATATAATATCCATGTCTAACCAGGATTTTTCCTCCTCCTCAACTGTCTTTTTCATATTGTGAGGAACAGGCTATGGTGTTGACCTTACTGGATCATTTGTGATCAACTTAGTATCATGCTCAATTAAGCTAGTAGTTCCAAGAAGATCAGTGAGTAAATCTGGAAATTCTCTCAACAGATCAAGTAACTCACCGTTTTGCTTTGGTGTCAATTCGACGTCGTCAATTGTCTTCTTCGCTATAAGTGAAGGTAGATTGACCGTCATTTGACATCTACAATATTCTTCTGAACTGTTTTGATCTTCACTATCACTTACCTCCCCTTTCTGTATGTCCTCGTCGTCAAATTCCTCTATGACTGCTACACACACCTCATCTACATTTCCTTGTATAGCACCCATTTCAGTGTCATCATCTTTCTCTATATTGGTGACAATACATTTCCTCTTTCTTTGGAAATTCTTTCAAACTCATCCTTACTTTTCTCAACTCACAATATACATTCTGAGTAAATTTATATGGTAAACTCTCTCTTTACCATCTACTATGATTTTGTAATCAAAGTCATTGACCTTTTCCTTCACACTGTAAGGTCCTTTAAGTTGCATCAAAAGCTTATTTCTGTCTGTAGGGAGAAGTACTAGAACTTTGTTACCTACCTTAAAGCATCATGGTTTTCTCTTTCTATCAGCATACTGCTTGTACCTAGACTACCGGTATTTCTTTGACAACTCTACAACTTCACGGTTTCTTCTAACCGATTTCAGAGATCAAGATCGTACTCATACGCTGTCTGTACCTCATCTGAGCTGACTTCATTAGTCCATTGCTCTCTCAGAATCATTAAGGGGCCGTTTACTGTGCACCCATACAGGAGCTCAAAAGGGGAAAACTCTGTACTTTCCTGAGGAGGCTCCCTGTATGCAAAAAGTAATGGCGGTATAAATCTGTCCCACTGTTTAGGCTGCTCGGCACACATTTGTTTTTAACATTGACTTCAACGTGCCATTGAAACGTTCAACCAAGCCGTTACAGGCGGGATTGTAGGGAGACGTAGTCAACTGTTTAATGGACAAGAGCCTACCTACCTGTTTGCCCATGTCACTGAGAAATTCTTTTGGGAAACCTACCCTGGTAAACATCTGAACTAGAGCTGCAGCTACAGTCTCGGTGTCTATGCGTTTCAAAGCAACTGCCTCTGGGTAACGTGTAGAGTAGGCTACCATATTCAAAATTAAAAACGGTGTCCCTTTCCCGATGGAGGGGAAATGGGACCTATTAGGTCAACAGCAACTCTCTCAAATGGAGTTTCTATCAGAGGGAATTCACCAATTTGAACCTTTGACACCTTACTTTTAGCGAAAATCTTCTGACAGATATCGCAACTCTTGCAGTATCTAGAAACATCGGCATGTACACCTTGCCAGTAAAATTCTGCTAAAATCTTTGCAGACATTTTTCTCACACCTAAATGACCACCGAAGATGGAATTGTGAGCTAATTTCAACACCTAGTTCCTCATACACAATGGGACTAGCAACTGCTTAAACCATCTTCCACTTTCTATCTTAGGTGAACAAAAATGGCGATATAATAGTCGATTCTCACTTGAATACCAAATGTCACTGTTATTCTCTTACCTTTCACCTTTTTACCAGTAGCTGCCAACTCTCTTGCCTTATCTAAGCTACTGTCTGCGTCTTGTGCAAGTTTATTTTCTGTTGTACCAATACTAGATATGGGGTATACAACATGTAAGGGTTTCTGCTTACCTGCCTTTGCTTTCTGTGCCCTGGTCTCAACAGCCCCTGAAAACTTTAGAATACGCATTTGTCTGCATCTTTGTCAACTATCTGATCTGGTAAATCATTTGTAGTCAAATGCACACTAGGCTTAAAACTCAAATCAGGATGAAGCATCTCTGCCATTAGCTATAATAAGTCGTACACAGGCCGTTCTGCACAAAGAGCTTCTATCTGACCAGTGACAAAAGGCGTGTCAACACAAACCTTTGCAACAGGACACTTTCTGACAGTACCGTCAGCTAAGACACACGTTTGACCCTTCCCAGTTAACCAATCTAATTGCACAATACTTCTACGGACAACTAGCCCTGAGCAACCATTATCTCCTAACCCCTCTACATGTTGATCATTCACGAACCCAAATGAGACTGGCATATTTCTGGCTACATTAAACCCACTATCATCACGAGAAACAGCTGTCATTACCGGCAAATTATGACTGCAGATAAGTGTTACAGTATTATTTTCTGAACAACAACTATCTAACTTAGGATGGGGATGGAATAAGGGTGAGGTTGGGCGCCCATAAACCGGTTTAAACCCCCGGTGACTTTTGTCACTGACCGTTCCAAGGCGGTACTTCCATCTTCCTCCTATTGAATGTTTGTTTTGTCTTTGTGCGTCTCTTGTTGTTTTTTCTACCCATGTACATTTGCTGTTTCCTTGTGTTGCTGTTCGGGCGAGTGTTTGTTCTGTATGTGGTATTTCCTGCATGACTCATTTTTGTACTTTTATTATCAACTACCAGGTTTGCAACATCTCTCTTCTCACTCTCACTCATATCCTGGTTGCCAATTTCACTAGTACTCTTCTCATTATTTCTGCTATTGTATCATGCTCTATAACCACCTCTGCCACCCCTACTCCTACCACTGAATCTACCTCTACATGAAATTGTATCAGTGTTATTAAGAGATTCAGCCTTTACCTTGGTTATATCTTTCAACTCAGGGCAGTATTTAATGAGATGAAATGAGAACATACAATTGTAACGATCTCTGTCTCTTTCATTAGGCTGTGGCAAAATTTGTTAATTGACCTATTGTCAGTCATTGTCGGATAATTAAAAGTACAAAACTGAGTCATGCAGGAAACACCACATACAGAACAAACAGCCACCCGAACAGCAACACAAAGAAACAGCAAATATACACAACTATAAAACCATCAAGAGACGCACAAAGACAAAACAAACATACAATAGGGGGAAGATGGATGTACTACCTTGGAACGGTTAGTGACAAAAGCCACTGGGGGTTAAAATTTCCACTATCTCAACCCGTCCATGCTCAATCTGTCTAGTACTGATATCATGTGCCTCTTGATATTGCTGGGATAAATCTGTCATCTCTTTTAATGACTTGACTTTATGTTCCTTCAAAAATATTTGCAAATTCTTGTTCGACACCAGCATAAATTGTTCCCTTAAAACAAGGTCCTTCAAACCATCAAAGTCTTAGGTACCTTTGCTAAACCCATCCATCTCAACAAATATTCTTCAAGTCTAACCACCAATTCTTGCGGTGTTTACTTGTGCGGAATTTTGATCTAAAGCCTTCTTCAGATAATTGAAACCTCTGCAAGAGAGCCTCTTTAAGATAGTTATAATTCAATGAATCAGTCACGGATAGTCTGGAATACATGTCTTAGCTCATTCCCTGAGAAGAGCGCTTAAATACGTAGCCCAATTGCCATTACCCCACCCACCATTCTCTGTAAACTTTTCAAATATTTTCAAGTACTCATCCATACTATCCTGTTTTTCATTAAAAGCAGGAAGTTTGGGCAACTTTGCTGTGAACTTATATATTTTGTCGCCACCAGCAGAGGGCAAAACTTCAATTTTCTTCGCCGTTTCTAACTTTATCTCCTTATCTAACAGGGACAACTCAAGATACCTTTCTTTCTTTTACCCCTCAATCTCCATTCTGTTAATTTCTCTTTCTAACAAGCTGTCCTCTCTAGCAAAACCTTTATTCTTACACTGCCTCTAAATGTATTTTCCCTGTCTATGGTTTACCTAATCTCTCAGCGCTGCACCTTCGAGACCCAACTGCTTTCCAATTGCTTTATACGTTATCTATGTTTGACAAAGTTTAAATCTAACACATAATACAAAATATTCAATAACACACTAGTTAAAACTGAAATAAAACGCTGTTCAATAAAATAGAACATGTTGAGAAGACAGGTACCCACAGGTAGCTGTATCACATTACACACTATTGCAAACATACAATGGTCTGTAGTTTATGGAAAATATCTGATTAAAACTATCTACGTAGACTGAAATTAATGTTTCAACGAGTATACAACGCACCTTATTCTCCGGACTTGGCCCCACTTGACTATGCGTATATCCCGAAACTAAAATTACATTTAAGAGGACAACGCTTTGAAAGCCGGAAAGAAGATTTAGTACTGTATCCGACCATTCAACAGATCACTCGGAAAAGAATTGTTTGCTTGTGCATTTTCTAAATAGATATACCGTCACAACAAGTGTATTGAAAACGGAGGGGAGTATTTGGAGAAGTCTTGATTTTGACATGTGAAATATTTTACAGTGCGGCGTTGCGCGCTACATAACCTCTATGTAGTTTACATAAAACGTATTGTAGGTCACATTCGTTTGAACTTTGGCATGAAGATGTATAGATAATGTATGTAATCATGGTAAAAAATTGAGCAACCTACTAACATTCGTATTTATTTTGTTAAAATAGTCCACGATTTACTGGGACAGCCCTCGTATTTATTGGCAGGTGCCGCCATTGTTTATGTATATGTGTTAACCAGCTTATCAATATTTCTCGTTTGCATACATGCTTTGATTGATTTTAAATTTAGTAGTGTGTGTGTGTGTCTCCCGTGTATGTGTGTATGTGTGTGTGTGTGTGGTTGTTGTTGGGGTGCGGTTGCGTAGGTCTCTCGATGTTTTAGTAATGGTTGCGTCTTGTATGTGACTTTTGTACTGCTGCGTTTGTTGGTGTTCGTATTGTATATGACTTTTCCTTCTTGACGTTACTGCTTTTTTGATTTATGAAAATGTGTATGTCATCTGGATACAAACACAAAATAAGCCTATTACAATATTTTAGGCAAACGGAACATGTACGCAGAAAGTCATGATATAAACGAGTTGTAAAGGAGCACAATGCTGAGAGGCACAGAGTTGGGGGACTCGTAAAACCTACCATCATCACCAAGTAAGACGAACAGTGTAAATAAATATAACCCCGTTCGACTACTCCACAGTAAAAGTGTATACGAATATAAGTAGAAAAAAGGAATCGTGAAACACACGAATTGGAACTATAACAAAACGAACCAAAAATCACAAATGTTATATCGATGACGTTTCCCATGTAAAGGCAGCTGTAGAATCGGGATGATTAATTCTGAAAGTAGGAACTCCTCGGAATGCAAAGGCAGCAGTTTGGCCATGAGCAGTTATTTGAAGTGCCACATTACTCACTACCATAGCACCGAACTGAGCGGTAATCAATATCATAACTAAAATCATCTATAAAATTGGAATGTATGATTTCGAAGGGCCCGAAAATATAAGAACACTGATAATGAAGTACGGCGCTACTATTTACAGCCGCCATACGCGCACTTTACACCTGCTGTTATGGAGTATATAAATTCTAGGAAATAATTTGAAATTATATGTATCTGCACAGCAGGTTAGAGCATGGACTGAATAATTATGGAAAACTACTTCAGAAATGTATATGACATTACAATATGCAAATAAATGGTACAGGTATATGATATGTAAATACAAGAGGGCAAGAATGGCCCTAAAGCGCTCACCAGACAGTCAGAGGAGAAGATTTTCAAAGTTTTTGTGTTTTTATTGAAAACTAGCCCGCCCTGGTGCAGTGCAGGCCAAATTTTGACCCAATGGACACAATTAATAAAACTTTTGTAGAGGACCTGAACATGATACTATGTGCCAAATATGAAAGCTGAGAACCCTGTAGATCCAGAGGCGAAGATTTTCAAAGTTTTCGCTATATGTTTCTATTGAAAACTGGTTACCCCTGGGGCGGGGCCAATTTTGACCCCAGGGGCATAATTCATATAACTTTTGTAGAAGAACTGAACATGATGATATGTGCCAAATATGAAGGCTGAGAACCATGTATATTCAGAGAAGAAGATTTTCAAAGTTTGCACTATATGTTTCTATTGACAACTGACTACAATACCCCTGGGATGGGGCCAATTTTGGCCCCAGGGACATAATTTATATAACATTTGTAGAGGACCTAAACATGATGTTATGTGCCAAATATGAAAGCTGAGAACCTTCCAGTTTCAGAGAAGAAGAGTTTCAAAATTTTCACTATATGCTTTTTTTGAAAACTGGCTACCCCTGGGGCGGGGCCAATTTTGACCACAGGGGCATAATTTAAATAACTTTTGTAGAGGACCTGAACATGATGCTATGTGCAAAATATGAAAGCTGAGACCCCTGTAGATTCAGAGGAGATGATTTTCAAAGTTTTACTATATGCTTCTATAGGAAACAAGGCACCCCTGGGGCGGGGCAAATTTTGATTGATATAACTATTGTAGAGGACCTGAACATGATGCTATGTGCAAAATATGAAAGCTGAGAACCTTCTAGTTTCAGAGGAGAAGATTTTCAAAGTTTTCACTATATGTTTCTATTGAAAACTGGCTACCCCTGGGGGACCATTTTGACCCCAGAGGCATAATTTATATAACTTTTATAGAGGACCTGAACATGAAGCTATGTGCCAAATATGGAAGCTGAGAACCTTCCAGTTTCAGAGAAGAAGAGTTTCAAAGTTTTCACTATATGCTTTTTTTGAAAACTGGCTACCCCTGGGACGGGGCCAATTTTGACCCCAGGGGCATAATTTAAATAACTTTTGTAGAGGACCTGAACATGTTGCTATGTGCAAAATATGAAAGCTATGACCCTTGTAGATTCAGAGGAGATGGTTTTCAAAGTTTTACTATAGGAAACAAGGCACCCCTGGGGCGGGGCCAATTTTGACCACAGGGGCAAAATTGATATACCTTTTGTAGAGGACCTGAACATGATGTTATGTGCCAAATATGAAAGCCGAGAAGCTTCCACTTTCAGAGTAGAAGATTTTCAAAGTTTTCACTATATGTTCCTATAGAAAACAATGCATCCCTGGGGAGGGGGCTAATTTTGACCCCAGGGACATAATTTATATAACTTTTGTAGAGGATCTAAGCACGCCGACGGACGACGGACGACGGACATCAGGCGATCACAAAATCTCACCTAGGGCACTTTGTGCTTTGGTGAGCTAAAAAGTACATGTTGGAGTCATGCAGGAAATACCGCATACAAAACACACAACCGCATAAACAGCACTACGACTACACAAAGAAAATGTACATGTATATAAAATACACAAAGAGACTAACAGACATAACAAACAATAGGGGGAATATGGAAGTAATGCATTGGAACGGTCAGTGACAAATATCACGGGGTGGGGTGTTGGGGGTAGCTGGTTTCGGGGCGCCCAACCTCAAACTCATTCCATTCCCACCCTAAAAGACAAACCGTGTAAATAAACGTATTCCCTCTCCGACTTATCTACAACAACCGCCATGGAAAATACAGTGGTAAAGTGCATGTAAAACTAAAACATTTAAGTGAAACAAACTGTATCCACCTATCGCTAGTGTAGCCATTAATCTCTGCCATGATATCAATAAAAACTCTGATCTGATATGGTATAATTCTACTGTCTTCCAATTCGTTCAGGGTTTTGAAATAACATAGATTTAATTCTGGTTGAGACGCCGACTTACACATAGTCTGATCTGTATCAAATTTGTTTACAGAAACCAGTAAAAGTATGAGGAAATACCACATACAACAAGTACAAATATGAGTCATGCAGTAAACACCTCATACAAAACAAACAACCACCGAACAGGACCACGAAAAGAAAACAGCAAATGTACATAACTATTAAAACACAAAGAGACGCACAAAGAAAAAAATAAACAAACAAAAGGTGGAAGATGAAATACCGCCTTCTAATGGTCAGTGACAATAGTCACCTAGGATTTAGGGGCGCCCAACCTCGCACCTATTCCACCCCACCCTAGAAGACAAACATTGTACATAGAGTAAAACAGAGTAACTGTATAAAAGTAATAAATGGTTCGACAAACACGAGTACACATATCCGAGGTCCTCCTTCCGTTTATGGATTTAAGAGGTCGTCTTGAAAGGGTACTAAACATTTCTTGCCAGCGTACATGAAAAGAGGGCAGCGTACTTGCCAACTGTAAAAGGAGTTGACAACCAGACAAGCAGTAGGATGCAGTCCTATAGGACCATATCCTCATTAATGATTTTGTTTTACCATGTCGCAGGAGCACTTTAAGATTACATTTGTACTAACCAATTAGTGAAAGATTTCGATAAAAAAAAATAGAAAATGGTTTTCTTAGTTTATGATATTTAAGCAGCTTCTCAGTTTAAATTGTCAACAGAAGAACAAGCTCTTACGAAACAAATAAGTTGAGATATGTAAACCCCTTAAGATGGGCACGGGGAACATCTCCGTCAAGATGAAGGAAATTTACAAAAAAAAATCAAATTCGTGTCTTTTGTCATAAATTTTAGAATAAGTAATTCCATTGTCAATTTTAGGTCTAGATCAAGAAAAGCTGCATGCGTGTCGGAAGGGTTGGCCTTATTCAATTTGAGTTCTTTTGTGTAAATGGTAGGATTCATAACATCAAAGAAAATGTTATCTAAGTTAACAATATCATCCGAACCCGTGCTTTGCAAATTAAGGGTTAGCCTGCTAATCTGGATCTAGCTTTTGCAAACAGTATACATGTATATCCAAATATAGACATGGGACCAGAACTCCGGACTATTTGATTCTCGCCTAGAGTTGCCTTAACCAATAAGAACAAATACAAAATGAAGCGGCAACAAATGAAGCAGACGGCACTATGTGATACCAGATAGAGACGCATTATGCTATATTTGCTAACAGACTAGACGCGGGTCAGCCAGTCATGTTTGATTAACCCTTCGCTTGCTATTCACGTCAATATACCTACCTGTAAATAGTGAAGACCCAGATGAGACAGCTCCTTCAGGAGCTGTCTCATCAGGGTCTGCATTATCTATAAGTTGATTGTGCAACCAGTGCACTCCACACCAGTGATTGCACAGCGAAATACTTGTACACAGTGAAGATATACGTAATTATACAACAGGGCATGGGTAAATAAGGAGAAATATATGTTAAAATTCAGCAAGCGAAGGGTTAATGCAATGTTGTAGATTGGATTCCACAGTAGTATAAAAATAATACTATTCACAAAGTCATTATTTCTTGCATGAATTTTCACCAGGTAAAAGAAACTGATTTGTATAAGCATAAACATACTTCTTCATGGTGAAGTTCTTTTAAAATACTTGGCAACGTTCTCATCGTCCAGCCTCTTGTGTTGACGTAATCTCTTCCATCAATTCCAATCAGGTGATAATTGACGCTCTTTGGAATCTTCCCTCTGTTTGCGTCAGTGATTGGTATGCTATAGAATTCAACAGAACAACATAAAACATTTGCAACAATTGAAAACGCTATGCGTGAAATAATTATACTGTTATTCGGTCTTCATACATACACTTCTTGTAAATGGGGAATTTCGTTCCAAACGTTAGTTTTAGAACTTTGAATTGAACTGTTGTTTTCTATCATCAAAATGGAATACTTGATACCTAATCTAATTCCCCGCACTGAAACCAGATACACTATTATCTTGCTAAGAGAGTAAAGACTATTCTAAAGACACTATTATAACTGCTGCTGTTGCTACCACTACCACCACTATATCCACTACTAGTCCTTCGGACGAGACTATAAACCGGGGTCCGATGTATCAGTGCTTTACACTGGACATCTAAAAAACCAGAGAAACTTTGTCAATAATAAGAGTAGGGCGGATATCACGCCATGGTTACTTTGTATCCCCTCCTTTCTCTGTTGGTATCCAATTAGCCGATGACACTGACGTTAATTAACACAGACACAAACAATTACTACTACTACTACTACTACTGTTATCATTATTATTATTACTACTACAACTTCTTCTTCTACTACTACTACTGCTACTACTACTACTACAATTACTACTACTACTACACTACTACTACTACTACCTATACCATTACTACTAATACCACTACCACTGCTACTACTATTTCTACTACTACTACTACAACAACAACAACTTCTTATAATAATACTACTGCTGCTATTACTACTACTACTACTACTACAACTACTACTTCTTCTACTACTACTACTACTACTACTACTACTACTACTACTACTACTACAACAACTTCTATTTACCCATCAAAGTACAAAATGAGTCATGCAGGAAACACCACATACAGAACAAACACTCGCCCGAACAGCAACACAAGGAAACAGCAAATGTACATAGGTAGAAAAAACAACAAGAGACGCACAAAGACAAAACAAACATACAATAGGAGGAAGATGGAAGTACCGCCTTGGAACGGTCAGTGACAAAAGTCACCGGGGGTTTAAACCGGTTTATGGGCGCCCAACCTCATATCAAAATGTAAACATGTTTTAAAACAGGGAGCAATCGATATGTTTGTTATTTTAACCCTCTGTATTCTAAAATATGACTTTGTCCTTGAATGCAACATACGCACAAGATCAAAGTACATGGTCGAGCTCGATTATTCAATATTTTTTAGGTCTGGGTGCGCACTGTATCTGTCATTCTGGTACTATTATGATAACATATTTTCGAAGTACAAGCGTTTGTGAATGCCAAAATAGTTTCTTTAGTACATCAACCTTCCACTTGCATTCAAGGACAAAGTCATATTTTAGAATACAGAGGGTTAAAATAACAAACATATCGATTGCTCCCTGTTTTAAAACATGTATACATTTTGATATGACTATACACAATTTTTGCTCGAGTTACAAGGGCGTAATGTTAAACACTCCCAGAGATTGGTCATAGTTGATTGTTCCCGTTAAAAATATGCTGTTCGATATAGTTTTAGTTTTATATACTGCTACGGACTAGTCAGTACTCCTACTTCAAATATACATAGTTTCGAGTATTAATGTAATATTTTACAACGGCTTAAATGAATCGAGTCGTTGTTTCAGTGGTTATGTCAATGACGCATCATCTGGAATATCCGAGTTCGATTCCTACCTTGGATAAAAGTAACTGATCGCTACTAGGTATCGATCTCCAGATTCAAATATGTCAGGCTACGTTTATTTACACTGTTTGTCTTTTAGGGTGGGGATGGAATAAGTGTGAAGTTGGGCGCCCATAAACCGGTTTAACCCCCCAGTGACTTTTGTCACTGACCGTTCCAAGGCGGTACGTCCATCTTTCCCCTATTGTATGTTTGTTTTGTCTTTGTGCGTCTCTTGATGTTTTTATAGTTATGTACATTTGCTGTTTCCTTGTGTTGCTGTTCTGGCGACTGTTTGTTCTGTAGGTGGTGTTTCTTGCATGGCTCATTTTTGTACTTTTATTATCACAACAGTGTTGCTTGTGCCGTGTGGTGGCCGTAAAAAGTCTCCCCGTACACGTAATCGATGTTGTTACCATTCTCTTGCAGGATATGCAAGTAACATACACAACTCTCATTCGCCTCTTACATCATCATAAGTATGCCATGCACCTCGTGGTAGGTGTTGTGTTCACCAACAATTTGATGTACATAACTAATGTAATTGACGTGTTGATGAACACAATGCAGGTGCCCCTCTATCACTTTCCAATATGAATAAAAGTACAAAACAAACAGAACAAACACTCGCCCGAACAGCAACACAAGGAAACAGCAAATGTACATAGGTAGAAAAAACAACAAGAGACGCACAAAGACAAAACAAACAAACAATAGGAGGAAGATGGAAGTACCGCCTTGGAACGGTCAGTGACAAAAGTCACCGTGGGTTTAAACCGGTTTATGGGCGCCCAACCTCACCCTTATTCCATCCCCATCCTAAAAGACAAACAGTGTAAATAAACGTATCCCCTCTCCGACTAATCTACAACAACCGCGACAGCAAATACAGTGGTAAAGTGCATGTATAACAAAGAAAACATTTAATTGAACATACTGTATCCACCTATCGCTAGTGTACTCAATGATTGAGCTGCAAACAGAGTAACTGTAGAAAAGTAATAAAGGGTACGACAAAAATGAAATAGTACAGATATCCGACGTTCTCCTTCCATTTCTGGATTTAAGAGGTCGCCTTCATAGAGTACTAAACCTTTCTTGTCGGCGTACATGCAAAGAGGCCAGCGTGATTGCCAACTGTAAAAGGGTTCACAACCAAACATGCAGTATGTTGTAGTAATACAGGATCATATCCCTTTTTAAGTTAAAATACCTCTGATAGAACTGAAAGCTATAAATATGCAATCTGTGCTGTCTGTACAAGTTCCCAGAAATAATTCTAATTTCTCTTCCTTTCAAACTTTTGTTCGTTTAAAACAACTTAATCTTCAGTCGGCATCATCTTTTCACATACCGTCTTTTTCTATTAATAAATGTTTTTCAATGGACCAAGAGTTGTACTTTCACCTTTCACGCAAAGTGTATCCGATTATCTAAAAGTGCTTTGCTAAGAGGTGCATATGTTGTAGTAACATTTCTTGTAATTCCACAATAAAACCTACAGTTAATGGTAGAACATTTAATGTCAAGATAAACTCAGACGTTGATTGTACTACTACTAACGTTATTTATGTTTTAACTTGAAACGCGCCTAGTTGCGGTATACGGTACGTAGGACAAACAGGACGTGCTTTGAAGACTCGATTTCGTGAGCATGCATATCAGTGTCGAAATCGTAAATATTTTTTTATACCAACACTTTCGGAAATCTGGTCACTCTTTTAAAGATGTTTTAGTACAAATTGTTGAGCATATAACATATGATAAGGATGCTCCTAGTAGCTTTAAATCGAAAAGTAGATTTATATCTGAATTAAATTGGATCAAAAAATTGCAAACACCTTTTCCTTTAGGACTGAACGATAATATTTACCAGACTTGAAATATTTCAAAAGAACAAGATATAGATATTTTTTCAATTTTTTCTATAAGAAAACGCAAATCTCGATCACATGGCATTCTCAAAAATGGTAATATTAAACGAAAATCTCGTTCGAAAATGACTACTCTTGATCTACATAATTTACGTCAAACTTCTGGTAAACATGCCATGCTTTCTAGACTTTCCTCCTTATCTATATGTTCATTAAAAGAAATTGACGAACGAGCAAGCCGATAAAATTATTTTTAGATCAGATCCTCTCATAGGAACGGCTAGTTTGATACAAAGCTTTACTCTACATGTTCTCAGACCGCACATTGACAAATTATCTGAACACCAAAGATTCTTCTTGAAAATTCCTTTTATTAATGAAGGTATTGATTTTATTGACCTTCAAAGTATTTTTAGAGACAAAAATGTCATTGACACTATTCTTAAATACTTTAAAAATACAGAAACACCTATCATCTGCTACAAATAAAGGTAAACCTCTGAAAATCGAACCTCTGAAAACCGAAAATCTCTAAAAACCGAACAAATATTTTGGTCCCGAATATTTCCTCATATAGTCTATATAGAAAAGCTCTCTGAAAACCGAACTCTCTGAATTCTGAATACCGAACACAAGTTCCGGAACAGAAACCTATATTTCCATTGTAAATCACCTCTGAAAACCGAACATACCCTGAGGGCCAATTAGGGATGCTGGCTTGTTGATAGTTTGACTAGGGAATTTTTGGACCCCTACTGTGTGTGACAGCTGCCTGTGTTACTACAAAGGAGTGAAAACCACGACAGGGGTATAGGCTAATACTGGAGCTGATGTTGCTTTTGGAAATCCTAAGAAAACTTTGATTAGGCATGGTTTTTCACACCTCTTTATTGAAATTAAGGGAAGATGGTCTCAACATGCAAATTTTGTTTTCATAAACACAATGCCTACATACCTAAATGTTCATGCTACATATTACCAGCGCTTCAATTGACTGACATAACTTCATTAACTGAAGTTTTAACGTTAGAGTAATTCTGCATGTACAAGCCTTTTGATTATGAAAAATAATAAAAGATAAATAAAATCAATCAGGCACTGAATCTGACAGTCAGTTTAAACACTTAACACAATCATGTCTGCTCCTCTTTCTGCTCAGACATCATCCATATGTGGCAAAGTATAAATTAGATAAAAACAATATTACAATATGATTATTTTCTTGTTACTGAATACTCTCATCTATAGTAGAAACTGATGTTTGTATCTTATTCTGATAAGGTCAAAAGAAGTAAACGATATTACAGAAGATCACATTCATTACCTTCAGGTTTCACATTAAGAACAACCTCTGAAAACCGAACACCTCTGAAAACCGAACATTTTGTCCGGTCCGAAGGTGTTCGGTTTTCAGAGGTTTACAAACCCATCAGAAATAAAATTTTCAACTATAATAAAATTGTGGCCGACCTTAAGATTAATGATAATATTCCTGATAATTGAGATTGCGCCACCTCAGAATTTTGCTATTCTCCGGCTGGTCATGTGATAACTGGTAATTTTGAGATAATTAAAGATAAACGTCTACGATCTCTTTTGAATAAAGGTCCCAAATATAGAATACCATCCTTAATAGATTTTAACTCTTGTCAACTTTACAAATTTTAGTATTAAATGGTGTCAAATAGAACATGTTGGGTCTAATGCTCTTTCTGGTTGGAAAAAACTAATTTTTGATATAATTGATAAACGCATTGCCTTTTATAGCTCTAATAAACACCTTCTTCCATCTAAACCTAGAATTTCTTTTAGACATCTTAAAAAGGGTTTACAGGATTTCCATTCAAAATACGTTTTTGTTCCTGCTGATAAGGCATCGAATAATATGATTATTATTTGACAATTACATTATATCGATGCCTTGAAGCAGGAAATTATAAATACCAAGTCATACATTTCAGTTACTACTGACGAAACGACCATCGTTTCAGACCATGTCAAAAAGTGTGAACAACTTGGAACCGATATTAAAATTACACAACATAAACTTCCTACAATGTATTGGTTACCAAAACTACATACAAAACCATATCAGGCCCGTTTCATTGCAATTTCTAGTTCATGTACAACTACTAAATTGTCTATACTTTTGACTTCTTGTTTCACGAAGATAAAGGAACATGTAAAATTCTACTGTGATAAGACTTGTGAAAATTCTGGAATAAATCTCTTCTGGTCTATTAAGAACTCTTCAGAAGTCTTAAACAATCTTAAGAACAAAAGGTATATTGTATCCCCCACTGTAAGCACGTACGATTTTTCGACTCTGTACACAACTCTTCTTCATATTTTGATTAAGGATAAGCTTACTAACTTAATCCAGAAAGTATTTGCCCGGGAAAAAACATCATTTTTGGCATGTAATGCTGAAAAAGCTTTCTTTACTGACGAGCACATGAAATATTACACCAATTGGACTTGCTCAGAAGTTTGTGAATCACTTACCTTTTTTTTGATACATATTTGTGTACATTTATGTACATTTGCTGTTTCCTTGTGTTGCTGTTCTGGCGACTGTTTGTTCTGTAGGTGGTGTTTCTTGCATGGCTCATTTTTGTACTTTTATTATCACAACAGTGTTGCTTGTGCCGTGTGGTGGCCGTAAAAAGTCTCCCCGTACACGTAATCGATGTTGTTACCATTCTCTTGCAGGATATGCAAGTAACATACACAACTCTCATTCGCCTCTTACATCATCATAAGTATGCCATGCACCTCGTGGTAGGTGTTGTGTTCACCAACAATTTGATGTACATAACTAATGTAATTGACGTGTTGATGAACACAATGCAGGTGCCCCTCTATCACTTTCCAATATGAATAAAAGTACAAAACAAACAGAACAAACACTCGCCCGAACAGCAACACAAGGAAACAGCAAATGTACATAGGTAGAAAAAACAACAAGAGACGCACAAAGACAAAACAAACAAACAATAGGAGGAAGATGGAAGTACCGCCTTGGAACGGTCAGTGACAAAAGTCACCGTGGGTTTAAACCGGTTTATGGGCGCCCAACCTCACCCTTATTCCATCCCCATCCTAAAAGACAAACAGTGTAAATAAACGTATCCCCTCTCCGACTAATCTACAACAACCGCGACAGCAAATACAGTGGTAAAGTGCATGTATAACAAAGAAAACATTTAATTGAACATACTGTATCCACCTATCGCTAGTGTACTCAATGATTGAGCTGCAAACAGAGTAACTGTAGAAAAGTAATAAAGGGTACGACAAAAATGAAATAGTACAGATATCCGACGTTCTCCTTCCATTTCTGGATTTAAGAGGTCGCCTTCATAGAGTACTAAACCTTTCTTGTCGGCGTACATGCAAAGAGGCCAGCGTGATTGCCAACTGTAAAAGGGTTCACAACCAAACATGCAGTATGTTGTAGTAATACAGGATCATATCCCTTTTTAAGTTAAAATACCTCTGATAGAACTGAAAGCTATAAATATGCAATCTGTGCTGTCTGTACAAGTTCCCAGAAATAATTCTAATTTCTCTTCCTTTCAAACTTTTGTTCGTTTAAAACAACTTAATCTTCAGTCGGCATCATCTTTTCACATACCGTCTTTTTCTATTAATAAATGTTTTTCAATGGACCAAGAGTTGTACTTTCACCTTTCACGCAAAGTGTATCCGATTATCTAAAAGTGCTTTGCTAAGAGGTGCATATGTTGTAGTAACATTTCTTGTAATTCCACAATAAAACCTACAGTTAATGGTAGAACATTTAATGTCAAGATAAACTCAGACGTTGATTGTACTACTACTAACGTTATTTATGTTTTAACTTGAAACGCGCCTAGTTGCGGTATACGGTACGTAGGACAAACAGGACGTGCTTTGAAGACTCGATTTCGTGAGCATGCATATCAGTGTCGAAATCGTAAATATTTTTTTATACCAACACTTTCGGAAATCTGGTCACTCTTTTAAAGATGTTTTAGTACAAATTGTTGAGCATATAACATATGATAAGGATGCTCCTAGTAGCTTTAAATCGAAAAGTAGATTTATATCTGAATTAAATTGGATCAAAAAATTGCAAACACCTTTTCCTTTAGGACTGAACGATAATATTTACCAGACTTGAAATATTTCAAAAGAACAAGATATAGATATTTTTTCAATTTTTTCTATAAGAAAACGCAAATCTCGATCACATGGCATTCTCAAAAATGGTAATATTAAACGAAAATCTCGTTCGAAAATGACTACTCTTGATCTACATAATTTACGTCAAACTTCTGGTAAACATGCCATGCTTTCTAGACTTTCCTCCTTATCTATATGTTCATTAAAAGAAATTGACGAACGAGCAAGCCGATAAAATTATTTTTAGATCAGATCCTCTCATAGGAACGGCTAGTTTGATACAAAGCTTTACTCTACATGTTCTCAGACCGCACATTGACAAATTATCTGAACACCAAAGATTCTTCTTGAAAATTCCTTTTATTAATGAAGGTATTGATTTTATTGACCTTCAAAGTATTTTTAGAGACAAAAATGTCATTGACACTATTCTTAAATACTTTAAAAATACAGAAACACCTATCATCTGCTACAAATAAAGGTAAACCTCTGAAAATCGAACCTCTGAAAACCGAAAATCTCTAAAAACCGAACAAATATTTTGGTCCCGAATATTTCCTCATATAGTCTATATAGAAAAGCTCTCTGAAAACCGAACTCTCTGAATTCTGAATACCGAACACAAGTTCCGGAACAGAAACCTATATTTCCATTGTAAATCACCTCTGAAAACCGAACATACCCTGAGGGCCAATTAGGGATGCTGGCTTGTTGATAGTTTGACTAGGGAATTTTTGGACCCCTACTGTGTGTGACAGCTGCCTGTGTTACTACAAAGGAGTGAAAACCACGACAGGGGTATAGGCTAATACTGGAGCTGATGTTGCTTTTGGAAATCCTAAGAAAACTTTGATTAGGCATGGTTTTTCACACCTCTTTATTGAAATTAAGGGAAGATGGTCTCAACATGCAAATTTTGTTTTCATAAACACAATGCCTACATACCTAAATGTTCATGCTACATATTACCAGCGCTTCAATTGACTGACATAACTTCATTAACTGAAGTTTTAACGTTAGAGTAATTCTGCATGTACAAGCCTTTTGATTATGAAAAATAATAAAAGATAAATAAAATCAATCAGGCACTGAATCTGACAGTCAGTTTAAACACTTAACACAATCATGTCTGCTCCTCTTTCTGCTCAGACATCATCCATATGTGGCAAAGTATAAATTAGATAAAAACAATATTACAATATGATTATTTTCTTGTTACTGAATACTCTCATCTATAGTAGAAACTGATGTTTGTATCTTATTCTGATAAGGTCAAAAGAAGTAAACGATATTACAGAAGATCACATTCATTACCTTCAGGTTTCACATTAAGAACAACCTCTGAAAACCGAACACCTCTGAAAACCGAACATTTTGTCCGGTCCGAAGGTGTTCGGTTTTCAGAGGTTTACAAACCCATCAGAAATAAAATTTTCAACTATAATAAAATTGTGGCCGACCTTAAGATTAATGATAATATTCCTGATAATTGAGATTGCGCCACCTCAGAATTTTGCTATTCTCCGGCTGGTCATGTGATAACTGGTAATTTTGAGATAATTAAAGATAAACGTCTACGATCTCTTTTGAATAAAGGTCCCAAATATAGAATACCATCCTTAATAGATTTTAACTCTTGTCAACTTTACAAATTTTAGTATTAAATGGTGTCAAATAGAACATGTTGGGTCTAATGCTCTTTCTGGTTGGAAAAAACTAATTTTTGATATAATTGATAAACGCATTGCCTTTTATAGCTCTAATAAACACCTTCTTCCATCTAAACCTAGAATTTCTTTTAGACATCTTAAAAAGGGTTTACAGGATTTCCATTCAAAATACGTTTTTGTTCCTGCTGATAAGGCATCGAATAATATGATTATTATTTGACAATTACATTATATCGATGCCTTGAAGCAGGAAATTATAAATACCAAGTCATACATTTCAGTTACTACTGACGAAACGACCATCGTTTCAGACCATGTCAAAAAGTGTGAACAACTTGGAACCGATATTAAAATTACACAACATAAACTTCCTACAATGTATTGGTTACCAAAACTACATACAAAACCATATCAGGCCCGTTTCATTGCAATTTCTAGTTCATGTACAACTACTAAATTGTCTATACTTTTGACTTCTTGTTTCACGAAGATAAAGGAACATGTAAAATTCTACTGTGATAAGACTTGTGAAAATTCTGGAATAAATCTCTTCTGGTCTATTAAGAACTCTTCAGAAGTCTTAAACAATCTTAAGAACAAAAGGTATATTGTATCCCCCACTGTAAGCACGTACGATTTTTCGACTCTGTACACAACTCTTCCTCATATTTTGATTAAGGATAAGCTTACTAACTTAATCCAGAAAGTATTTGCCCGGGAAAAAACATCATTTTTGGCATGTAATGCTGAAAAAGCTTTCTTTACTGACGAGCACATGAAATATTACACCAATTGGACTTGCTCAGAAGTTTGTGAATCACTTACCTTTTTTTTGATACATATTTGTACGTTATGGGAATGCTATATACCGTCAGGTAATTGGTATTCCTATGGGTACGAATTGTGCACCACTTGTCGCAGATTTGTTTTTGTACTGCTATGAGAGAGATTTCATGTTGCGTTTGAATCCTCAATCACAAGATGTTATAAAAGCCTTCAATGAAATTTGTCGATATTTGGATTATATTTTTAACTTATATAACCCTTTCTTTGATGCTCTGATTCCTACAATTTATCCTAAAGATCTCAAATTGAATAAAGCTAACCCGTCCGACAATTATGCAGCGTTTCTTGATCTAGATCTTAAAATTGATAATGGAATGATTTCTTCTAAAATATATGACAAAAGAGATGATTTTGATTTTAATATTATAAATCATCCTCTTGACGGGGATGTTCCCCGTGCTCCATTTTACGGGGTTTATATATTTCAACTTATTCGTTTTGCTAGAGCTTGTTCTTCTATTGACGATTTTAACAGTCGAAATCTCATTTTAACTGAAAAACTGCTTAAGCAAGGATATAGATACCATAAACCAAGAAACACTTTCTCTATATTTTACTATCGAAATATCTCGCTTATTGGTAAGTACTAATTTACTCTCAAGGCGCTTCTGCGACACGGTATTTCACATCCTGAATTTTATGGTGATGTGATTTACAAACTTCGTAAAATTATTGGACATACGCATTTTCTCACTTTGTTCATCAAATATGTTAAAACATTCATTAAAAAGGCATATGATCCTGTAGTACTACAACATACTGCATGTTTGGTTGTGAACCCTTTTACAGTTGGCAATCACGCTGGCCTCTTTGCATATGCGCCGACAAGAAGGGTTAAGTACTCTATGAAGGCGACCTCTTAAATCTAGAAATGGAAGGAGAACGTTGGATATCTGTACTATTTCGTTTTCGTCGTACCCTTTATTACTTTTCTACAGTTACTCTGTTTACAGCTCAATCATTGAGTACACTAGCGGTAGGTGGATACAGTTTGTTCACTTAAATGTTTTCGTTATACATGCACTTTACCACTGTATTTGCCGCATGACTCATTTTTGTACTTTTCTTAAAGATGGAAATGGTGCTCCCTGTTAACACTGCTAGCGTAAATATGCATAGAGTTGAGTTTAGCTACACTACATGACAACTGCTTTAGAGTGCTTATTCTATAGCTGAGAGGTAAAATAAACCCTTTACCTGTTCAATATTCGTGTAAGTAAACAATAATGACATCATGAATACTTATTAGCCGAATTGCTTAAATGTAAGCTTTTAAATGGGTATGTTTTCTTTTTCTTTTGACAAAAACTGTAGAAGCAGGTCTATGACATGCCATAAGCAAAAAGAGCAGACTCTAATCGGACTGCTTCAACAGTAGCCGTCTGCTTCAACAGTAGCCGTCTGACAATGTGACAGTATACAAATTAATATGCATATTATGCTTGCAAAGACTTTGTCGTAAAATGAAATTAATTTGAAAGCATAAGAATTGATTTGCCAAGATGAAAGTCTGCTAGTTAATGAGAAATAATATAAAATATAGCTGTACTTTGTTTCATATATTATGAATCTGGTACAGTGTATATATATATATATATATATATATATATATTGATGATACCTCTCGAATTCGAAATTAACAGATTGAAGTTGGAAATATGCTACGATGTATTTGGTTAAGACAATTGGATTAAATGATTCGAAAGAATTTCGGTTGCGTGTGATTAACGGAATCAGAGCAACTCATACTAAAATAGAATACAGGACATTGTTATTGATAGGGTCTTAGTTGTTACATTCGTTCAGCTTCTATTTGTAGTCGAAACTCACTTGTCTTATAATACGTACCTCATACAGAGTATTTATTTACATTATTACATATTCCGTAATTATCAGGAACAAAATGCAAATTGTCCATGATAAAATTTCACAATAGTGCATTACAAAAATTAAGTTAAAATGTAGCGCACTCAAGTTTTGCAAATGCGACAATTCAAAAGAAGTATAATTCTGGTATATTAAAAGTGGTAGTAGCTTACCGCAGAAAGTACCTTCTGCCTGTAGCTGTACAAGTTTGATTGTTTAGTGCATATTCATATTAACAATTAAACAACAGTACAGTAAAAAATCGCTAAAATGAAGTATAATTCTGTTTCTTAGCCCTGCTTAATACAGGACAAAGGTTATGCCGAGATACAAAGGTGTTTTTGCATTATATCAGCCATATATAAATGCAGCGATGTGCCTTTACAGACTCCTAGTTAATAGATTTTGAGATTTTGTCGTCCCATTAGCGATAATTTACTACACACTATTTTAAACAACGTGCAACATTGTTAGGCAGAAACATATATTTGATGATAAATTATAACTACCTTGGATCAAAAGTATGAATCTCACACCCGGCCTTCCGTATCACGGCTTCTTCAAACTCAAACCGAAGATTCGATCTGAAATAAATATGGAACAATGTATACGTTAAACATCCATATTAAACCTTTATACCATATAAACTCATATTTATGCCATTTACAGACGCAGTACAAGATCAGACTAATCCTGTGGGAGTCGTCTGATAAAGCTCTTCTCTGTTTGCTTATGGGGTTATATAACTACAATTTCTGCGCTAGCCAAACAACCCTTGTGCATGTATATGCATGCGTCTTTGTGCTTGTGGTTTGTTCATGTTGTGGAACGTTCGTCCCTGTTTCTTGTGTGTCTTTTGGTGTTTTCTGTGTTCATTTCGTGTGTGTGTGTGTGTGTGTGTGCGTGTGGGTGTGGGTGTGTGGTTGTGTGTGTGTGGTTGTGTGTGTGTGTGTGTCATGCTGTCTATCGGTGTTTTGGTGGTGGTTGCGTCTTGCATGTGGCTTTGCCTGCTTGACTTTACTACTTTTACATTTATAGTGATATGTCATTAATTATTACGTGTATCTATACTATATTATAAAATCATCTAATTAATATTCGTAATCATTATTTCGTGCATGAATATTGACCAAGTAAAGAGTAACACAATATGTAACAATGATACCTTATTGACTGCATAATTTACGTAGCCTCTATGAGGACATGTCCCGACTTTATGTAAGTGGGTTTGTTCTTAACTCGGAAACGGGGTTTTTCTTAACCCTTCGCTTGCTGAATTTAAAATACATTTCTCCTTCTTTACCCATGCCCTGTTGTACATTTACACATATCTTCACTGTGTACAAGTATTTTGCTGTGAAATCACTGCTGTGGAGTGCACTGGCTGCACAATCAACTTGTACATAGTGCAGGTCCTGATGAGACAGCTCCTGCAGGAGCTGTCTCATCTGGGTCTTCACTATTTACAGGTAGGTATATTGACGTGAATAGCAAGCAAAGGATTAACCCTTTTATTAAAAATGTCAATACCTATTGCATATCAAGTGACTAAATAGTTATAATGAAATGTGGAAGGTGTAGCTTTGTAGACATTTTAGAAACTAAAGCAACAGATCTATCAAATCAGCAAATATAGCAGACCCTGATCAGACAACTCTATATAGGAGCCGCCTGATCTAGATCTACTCTGTTTGCAAATGCGTGAAAACACGTTTATATAAAGGAAAGGGTTAACCCATGTAAACGTATATGTAAGAAATAATGTCATGGATATTAATTACATAAAATAAGTTTTAGCTGATGTTCAAACGACTAGAAGCAGTCGTTAACAATTGTTATAATGACCGTATCTAGCTACATATATTTTAGCTGAAGTTACGTACATTTCAGTTATGCTGCAATAAGCATACCGTATAGACGGAAGTGGTTATATTTCAGGTATGTTGCAATAAGCATACCGTATAGACAGAGGCAGTTATATTGCAGTTATGCTGCAATAAGCATACCATATAGACGGAGGTGGTTATATTTCAGTTATGTTGCAATAAGCATACCGTATAGACAGAGGTGGTTATATTTCAGTTATGCTGCAATAAGCATACCATATAGACGGAGGTGGTTATATTTCAGTTATGTTGCAATAAGCATACCGTATAGACAGATGTAGTTATATTTCAGTTATGTTGCAATAAGCATACCGTATAGACGGAGGTAGTTATATTTAAGTTATGTTTCAATAAGCATACCGTATAGACGGAGGTGGTTATATTTCAGTTATGTTGCAATAAGCATACCGTATAGAGGGGGTAGTTATACTTCAGCTATGTTGCAATAAGCATACCGTATAGACGGAGGTAGTTATATTTCAGTTATGTTGCAATAAGCATACCGTATAGACGGGGTAGCTATATTTCAGCTATGTTGCAATAAGCATACCGTATAGACGGAGGTAGTTAAATTTCAGTTAAGTTGCAATTAGCATACCGTATAGACAGAGGTAGTTATATTTCAGTTATGTTGCAATAAGCATACTGTGTATACAGAGGTAGTTATATTTCAGTTATGTTGCAATAAGCATACCGTATAGACGGGGGTAGTTATATTTCAATTATGTTGCAATAAGCATACCGTATAGACGGAGGTAGTAAAATTTCAGTTAAGTTGCAATAAGCATACCGTATAGACAGAGGTAATTATATTTCAGTTATGTTGCAATAAGCATACCGTGTAGACAGAGGTAGTTATATTTCAGTTATGATGCAATAAGCATACCGCATAGACGGGGTAGTTATATTTCAGTTTTGTTGCAATAAGCATACCGTATAGACGGAGGTAGTTATATTTCAGTTATGCAGTAATGTAGCCGTATGTAGTTTAAATACTTTTGGCTGAAGTTACGCATATTTCATTTAGGTTTAAATGACTATACCAAAGGTAAAGGTCTGTAGCTAAAGTTCCTCATACTGCAATTATGTAGTAACAACCATATCTAATTGAAATGTTTTACTTGATGATAAACATTTAAAATAGGTTTAAATGACTAGATCAATGTCGAATGGCTGTGTCTAAGGTGACTTGTATTTAAATTGTGTGCTAATTGTCGCATAAACGTGAAGGACTTGGTGTTGAAGTGGGGATAATAGTCATACAGGGAGCGCTACACAACAAAGAGCATAGCACAATAACAAGACAAATGATTAACAAAAATGAAAGTAGGAGATCCTTCGAAAGCAAAAGCAGCAATGCAAAAAGAGAAAATTGCAGACTCGGTTTTATTGAGTCCATTCATGAGCAGTAATTGAAAGTGCAACATTACTCATGCCAAACAGCACTGGCTTAAGCGGTATTCAATGTTTTAAAAGAAGATCATATGATGAAAACAGGATACGGCATTGTTGGTAGGAAAAGAGGGCTACTGGGGACTTAAACCAGGCGTGTGGGTAGCCAGCCACACGCTTATCCCACCTTCACCCTAGTCAAACTATAAAATAACAAAACCTTCAAGACACATTGACACAGTGACTTTGAGATAAGTGTTAGGTTAAGATGTCCGTAAACCGGTTTACCCCCCACACACACACACACACACCTGGTGGTGGTTTTGTCCCTGACCTTTCAAAGGCGGTACTTTCTATTTCACCCTTACTTTTATGTTTGTCCTGTGTCTTGTACGTTAGTTGATATATGAAATTTGCATCTATCTCTCTCTATCTCTCTCTCTCTATCTTTCTATCTCTCTCCCTCGCGCTAGTGTGTGTAGGGGTGTATGTGTAAATTATTTTCTATCGATCTTTTAGTGGTGATTACGTCTTGGGTGTGGCTTTTCCTGCTTGATTGTATTACTTTTTCATTCATGACTAACGATGTCAAGACAAAACTAATAAACTGTGAAACTGTAAAGTAAGTGACGGCATGAAATTTAATGACGGAGTATTCACCATTTTAAATTATTTAATAATTGTTAAAATCATCAACGGAAGAATACGCTCCAGCAAACGGACTAGCCGAGATGTGTATACCCAATAAGATGTAGGGATAGTTAATTATGTTCAAACCAAAGCCATCCAATTTGCCATGCACCCCAGAAGAAATATATCCATTGCTATACCGAGTGTTGTTATAATTTCTGTTCTTCGGGATTATTAGTTTCGATGTTATTAGTTTTGAAAACTTGATTGACGCTTCAGCAGTAAATACATGTGTGTGGCGGCCATAAAACAACGTCGCCCCGTACCTCATTCTCAGTGTTGTACTGTTATATCAACTGGTCGTTCGGGGTAATTAGTTTCGATGTTATTAGTATTGAAAATTGAATACCGCTTAGGCCGGTTCTTGGAGGCATGAGTGAAGTTGTACTTTTCATAACTGCTCATGAACAGACTGAAAAGAACCAAGTGTGCAATTTACTCCTTTTGCATTGCTGCTTTGGATTTCGAAGGATCTCCTACTTTCAGAATTTATAGATAAATTTTAATAAAAAAGGCTGCAGATAAGTCAGAGAGATATTTGCGTCATTTGACATTAGCACTATTGGGTAGATTATTGCATCAAACAACTGGTTATTAATATTAGATATACAGTTTAGATAACGTTATTATTAAAAGCACTGTTGACATCTGTCGGTGAATCGGGTTTGACTATTTCCCTAAAATAAACGTGTTTTCACGCATTTGCAAACAGAGTAGACCCAGATTAGACGGCTCCTAGAGGAGCTGTCTGATCAGGGTCTGCTCTGTTTGCTAATATAATTTGATAGATCAGTTGTTTTTGCCTTTATAAATGTCTACATTGTTGCACCGTCCATTTTCATTATAACTATTTTGTTAATGAATATTCAGGAGGTATTGAAACTGGAAATAAACACAGAACAGGGAACAGGTTAATGTTAAGCATATAATCCCACTCATTGCAATACAAAAACAAGTCATCAAATTACAGGTGCACGACTGATTCTAATTCGAATACCGATGACTTGGCGACATACAGCATATCCAAAGCGTACAAATACATTGTCTAACATAAAGTCGATTGGATCAGACATACCTGAACAGGTCCAAGGCGGTACTCCTGCATTCACACAGGTAAATATGTTATGTATTTTTGTGCGTTTCGTCACGGTTTCTTTTGTATTTGTATTGTTTCATTATGATGAATGTTTTGCTGTCATACCCTTTTTGTGCGAGACACTCCCTGTATGACCGCTTTTCCCACTTATACTTAACTACGCTGGTAAATAATGTATGTCTAGAATACAGGCAATGAAAACACTTATTCTCTAGCAAATATTTTACCTATAATGTGCATTTAAGTTTGACCTTTAATAGGTCGTGGGGATATATAGTATAAGGTGTTAAAAACCTATGGGTGCTTATATTGTTAGCTTGGTGTTGCCAGTTCTGTAATTTAGTTAAAACCTCATTGGAGTGTTTAATAGACCGAAACGGTTAATTTCCGAAGGCTAACAAGCTCCATTACAATCACGTTATAAATTGCCATTAGCCGCTGTTAGACACGATGTTATTAGTTTGGAACGTGTAATAGTAGTGCAAGAGACCGAGTTTGCCATGAAGCGTGATTTATATGGCGCTTTATGTCGTTTATGTATCAGTTCATTGCGGGGAGGTTATGTTTGTGATTTTCATATTAGCATTGCATTATGTACATGGTACATGCTCAGACGTCATTTTCAGATTAGAGACAATATTATATGATTTAGTTCTAGTGAGTGTTTGTCTAGTGTCTATTTTGCGATACCATAGTTTGACATGAACGACGATATGCGCGACTAAATTTACGTCATATGACCTTTCATCCGAGCCATAGTCGAAAAACCCGACAGCGCTTGGTCGCTGTAGTTCCAAGGTGGCGACACACGATAAACTGTAAGTTGGTATTTTTAAGTTTTGGTTAGAATTAAGCGTATATCCAACATGACATGTAATTTCATTATAAGTTTGATCGTGATGGTATTTAATATGACACTATAAGATCGGTCAATAATCGGAATAGTTAAAAATAGTACTCTTCATATGTTATTTCTATCTAAAGCAGATAATCGGAAATTACATTTAAATAGGCTGGGGTGGTTATCATATATACGTATTTATCGCGAAATATAGATTGTAGATCGATAAAGTCTACACCTTTGTTAACAAATGGAATTTTCCAAAACAATATGTTATAGTCGGAAACTGAGTGAGCGTGTGTGGATTTGAATGAAAGAAGCTGTCGTATACAAAGCCACAATTCAAAAGACCACGTGTCGCTGGGTGTCACAGTCTTCAAATAGCTCGATCGATCAGCCAACGCGCGTTTCAGGTTTGGTTCACAAGAACCGAACCTGAGTTTTTACGAAAACTAACATTTTTCAAATATTCTGAAAATGGGTGATCCTTCGAAAGCAAAAGTAGAAATGCAAAAAGAGAAAATTGCAGACTCGGTTTTATTGAGTCTGTTCATGAGTAGTAATTAAAAGTGCAACACTACTCACGCCCCTAGCACCGGCTTAAGCAGTATTCAATTTTCAAAACTGATAACATGAAAATTAATGATCCCGAAGGACCAGAAAATATAACAACACTGAGAATGAAGTACGGGGCGACTTTTTACGGTTAATATACAATAACACTTGACCTAGCTTTAATGGAAACCATATTTTTAAATGTACACATACTTCTGTTCATTGACTCCGAGGAAAGAAAATGTGGCGACGGAGTTGTTGCGTCAGTGTAAAATGCAAGAATGTTATTCCTTAATCTTTAGTAAACTAGAGGTTTTTGTCACAAAAACGGATGTCTCCCCTCTAATAAAAACAATATGTAAAGGGAAATCACTAAAAATGTTATGGACCTGATGATTGATACTTCCCCTCATTATGCACTTTCCAAACAAAATGATAACAGCTAATAACTCCAAAAATATTGATACCAGAGTTATGGCCCTTGTGCATGGCACTTACTTTTATCATGCCCTTTCCATAAATAAAATGTCATTCCAATAGCATCAGTCGAACAGGAATTATTGATTGGTCAAAAATGTAACAAAGGGCAATAACTCCAAAAGTATTGAAGCAAGAGTTATGGCCCTTGTTCATGACACTTTATCTCATCACGCTCTCTCGATGTATGAAGTTTCAATACGATGGCAAGAGCCATGTAGGAGTTATCATCCGGACAAGAAAGCGTTAAACAAATGTACAAGGGGCAATAACTCTAAATTTATTGAAGCCCCAGTTAAGGATCTTATGCATGACACTTTCTCGTATTATGATCTTTCCATGTATGAAGTTTCATTCCAATGGCATGTGCCATGTAGGAGTTATCGTCCTGACAAAAAAATGTGATTTTTTACAAAGGGCAATAACTCCAATATTAGTGAAGCCAGAGTTATGGACCGTGTGCATGACACTCCCTCTCATCATGATATTTCCATATATGAAGTTTTAATCCAATGACATGAGCCATATAGGAGTTATCGTCCGGACAAAAAAGTGTGATTTTTTTACAAGGGGCAATAACTCCTATATTAGTGAACCAGAGTTATGGACCTTGTGCATGACACTTCCTCTCATTATGCTCTATCTATGAAGTTTCAATCAATTGGCATCAGGCATATTGAAGTTATCGTCCGAACAAAAAGTGTGACGGACAGACGGACAGACGGACAGACAGACAGACGGACAGACAGACAGACAGACAACTCTCACGAAAACAATATGTCTCCCCGATATAAATATGGGGGAGACATAAATATTTATATGACAAATGAAGCTGTTTAACACCTTGAACCCCAAACTAATTAGCGAATAATACATGACCTAAACTGTAGCACACGTGGTTTTGTGTAACAATATTTAAAACAACAGTAACAGGACCCGAAGTCAAGCTCAAATGATAAAATATTATTTCCCACGATATATACTGTATGCGTTAAGGGGGCTCGAGTAGTGACGCAACTTTAATTACTGCTCATGAACAGACGCAATAGAACAGTCGGAATTGTTTTCATTGATACTATGGCTTTCCAAGGATCTCCTTCTTTATGATTGTTTGTACTTTACAAATACAGGTGTTGCGTTTTCCTATCGCGGCCATAAAAGTCGCCCATTACTTCATTATCGTTGCTATGTTTTCAATGTTTTTAGTAATGGAAATTGAATGCCACTTAAGTCAGTGTTGGTGGCTTGAATAGTGTTGCACATTAATAAATTCTCATGAACAGATCCATTACAACCGGGTCCGTATCGTTTTCTTTTCGCATTGCTATGTTGGCTTTCGAAGGATCTCCTGTTTTCAGATTTTTGTTACTCTCCATCCTTTCGTTTTTGTTTACCCCATTGAATACACCAGACATTGGTTCCGTAGCGCATATCCATCGTCAATGCAGACGTCCTTTCCGTTACCATTGTCCAATGGACCGAATCTCATGATATTTCTACACAGGATTTGGCGACTATTGATGTATCTGTAAAATATCAATACATGCATATATACGTAGTCCAGCCGCATTTCAAAAATAACCAACTGCAGAATTAGCTGTCGATTTGATTTCACCTCGAAACTACATGTAACCGCAAAATGTCGATAATGTAGCGTCCAGCCTACAATTAACCCATTTGCTCCCACGATCCCATACATGGGACATAGGCAAACAGTGTAGACTCTGATCAGACGCCGCGTAATGCGACGTCTGATCAGAGTCTACACTGTGTGCTGATAGGAATTGCAATATAAAACAATACGAAATTGAAAATTAGGCAAGGCACCCCTTAGATAAAAAATGGACAAATCCAACATATAACCATGGAATAATCCACTGGGAGCTAATGGGTGAATTAGTCTCATGATAAGAGCGACCTAATTGACATTCGCAGTTCAATCTCCAGATGTTGTGACCTAATTGACATTCGCAGTTCAATCTCCAGATGTTGTGCTAAAATAGGTCAAGCACAGGTCCCAAATTTAGCCCACGTGAGGATTGCCATGACGTGATGTGTAGCAGTCGTTTTGATTCTCCTACAAACTAACAGCAAATGTTGATAATATACAGTTAACTATTCTCATGATAAAACCCACCTAATTGGCACTGGCACACGAATTTCCAGATGTTGTGCTAAAATAGGTTAAATACAGTTTTTAAACGTCGTTATGTCATGCCACACGGTTTGCTCTGTGTGGTACAGAACAACTGTTTGAAGAGGTCGGTCAATTGCTATGTATTTCATATCGTTGCTTTCTTCGAACAATAACAACAATAATATATGAGCAGCGCTCCAGGAACACCGGGCTTAATGACATCGGTGGAATGACGTCAGAAATGAGGTGTAAACGTTTGACGTCATTGTTGAATACTTTCGTGTTGTATTTTACAATCGCTACATTCCTATCGTTATTTTCTCTGATTACGTTTGATGTTTGCATATATGGATAACTGGACATGATGGATAGTGAGCTTGAGGTAAGCGAAATTTTCTTTTATTCCTAAATATATTTCTAAAAACTTTGAAAAGGTGCTAGTGTTTGATGTACGTCTCGATGGCGCCATTTTTTATTTTCGCGGAATATTTTGCCCGCATTTTGATGCACTTTTATTCCCATTTAGATCTACATAGAACTCGAATTACCCTTATTAAGGTGTCATAGTATGTGTATAATCAAGAGATATTTTATGTTGATCTAGGTCTATATTTATTATTAGAAATAGATCTAGATCTAGAATTTGACCTGCATTATTTATGAGCAATATGTAGATCTAGATCTACATTGTCTAAGTTGAACGCCGTTTTCTCCAACACCCCTGAGAAAGAAAAAGAACCCCAAAGAATCTGACGTTAGATGTATAAATGCAATAAACATTTAAACATGCTGTCGGTTTGGTTAAATCATAAAATATCTCACTTTATGTATTACATGTGCACATTAAATGATACGTTCCTACGTGGTGTAGTGGTAAGTATCGTGGACTGTCAAACTAAATGTCGCGGGTTCGAATCCCATTCAAAATTATTTTTTTTGCTTTATTTTGATCTAGGCTGTAAAACAGTTTGTTGTGTATGTGGTGTGTCCCGCATGACGCATGTTTGTACTTCTATAGAACGCTAAATCAAATTGGTTTTAACAAATATCAACGTCCTAAAATTAAATGGTTTATAGATCTAATTGCAATAGACATAGAGTACTAAACATTATGACGAAACATCGAACTTCCTGCTGGTTTAAAAATTGTAAAACCTCACTAAATCAAGCACAAAGACGTTTATTTTGTAGATCATGCAAACCAAAGGTGGTGGTTTAATGCAGGAGATAAGCAAAAGAAATAACGTCCGCTTTTTTAATTGTTTGTCGCCTCAATAAATTTGCTATCTATCTTAAAAAAACCCACTCCGTTTGGCTTCATTTAATGTTTGGTGTTGTGAGGTTTCACTGTTTACTTAAGATCTTACTTTCCGAATAGACTTCCATTTTATTAAATTAGTATTTACATATCATTTCCAGGAACTTGAGAGCCTTTTCTCTGAACACTTAGGTCGGACCCCATCAGCTTCCCAGGCAAGTGTCGACTTGGAAGAAGATGACAATGACAGTGAAGTCGAAGACGATTCTCCGGTAAGCGAAGAAATGACGAACGGGATCAACTTTGATCAACGTGCCCGAGATTTTCTCGAGGAAAATAGGGACAGTAATGATGATGACGAAGCAGCAGGAAATCGGGCAGTCTGGATGTGAGTGCAAAAAGAACTGCACAGAACATTTTTCCGTGTCTGAGATGTATACTCAGAGAAATGGACAAATCAGATAAGGAAATATATGTAATGGCATCACTTGCGGACAGTTCGAGAGAATCAACAAAGAGAGGGAAGAAAAGACAAAGATCAAGCCATGAATTTAACTTTAAGGGCCAGCGTGTATGTAAAAGGACATTTATGCTGATGTTTGACGTCGGAAAACATTGTTTACAAAATCTAATGAGACATGTTAGTGAATCAGGTGTTGTATCAAGAACACATAAAACACAGGCAAGAAACCATCAAAAGCACTAAACTTTGAAGACATCAAACCAGTGATTCAGTTCATCAGAAACTATGCTGTTATACGTGTATGGTTTAAATCGCTGTAAAATTAAAAGTATTTGTCAAACTGAGATACGGTTTTCGTCATAGTGTATTAAAATACCTCAACTTCACTTTTCTGCAAAAAGTCAAATTCGAAAATTTTGTCATTAAGCCGGTTTTCCTGGAGCGGGACTCATATATAAATTATAGTATCGAAAGCTGAGACATGCTTTCCAGGATTCGCATTTTGCAGTGGTGTTTAAAACATATGTTTCTTCATTGAAGATCTTCCTCATACGCAGTAGCTTGACTCGTTGAAACATAGTCTACATTTCGAAGAAGAACAACATCCGACCATGGCTCGATTTTTAGCGTCTGCATCAATGTTTAATCCCGTGAGGCAACACATATATACGATAAACAATACTTTCTTATGCTTATGTATAGACACAATTTGTATTAAGTTTTAATGTTATGACATTTTAAACAG
This sequence comes from Azorinus chamasolen, assembly GCA_963576725.1. NCBI lineage: Eukaryota > Metazoa > Mollusca > Bivalvia > Cardiida > Solecurtidae > Azorinus > Azorinus chamasolen. The sequence continues at coordinate 26,337,610 of OY755252.1, forward strand.
ATACGGAATGAAAATAATTTAGACGGTAACTTTGTTTGAAACCCTGAACTTTTAAGATATTCTTATTGCAGGTAGAAATATAGTATCAAATGACCCTGTTAACAGTCTATACAATTTCGATATGTAACAACTCATTATTTCGTGTGGATTATGAACCCATCAACTACGAAAGATAAGCAAATATATTGGTAACATTTATAATTGTAGACTCAGTAAATAAGAGTACCGCATACGGTACATAATACGCCCACTTGCAAACTTTCTCTGCTTCAACATGCCTTATAAGTGCTGACATTTTCTAATCTGTGCTTCAGATCTTGATTTCCATATTAAGGTAATACTATTTATTTTAAAAAACGAAGTGAATATCTTATTAAATAAAAAAGTTACAGCTAATCCTCATTTTTGCAGATTTTTGTAAAGTGCAATGGCCACAACTCTGTAAAGACAAACTGAATGCTCGGCCTGTCATCGTGCAAGCAAAGAGGGAGGCGTAGCTATCGACTGTAAAAGGGTTGATAACCAAACATGCAGTGCGTTGCAATATAATGGGATTATAACTTTTCTTCTTAAATGTTTTGATGTGTTTTATAAACAAATCATGAAAATGGATATGACCCCGAATTTTCCTAAGTTTGTAGATAACATCCCCATAAAATTCTGGTTTAGAAATGCCTTGTTGCAGTAACGTCCGTTGATTACAATTATATTTACTAATGAGTGGTAAATTTCGATAATAAAAATTAGAAAACGTTTTGCGAAGTGTGTGATATCTGTAACCTTGCTTAAGAAGTTTATCAGTTATAACTAAATTACGATTGTTAAAATCTTCAAGCAAAGAACAGGCTCGGACAAACCGAATAAATTGGGAAATATAAACCCCATAAGATGTAGAATGGGGGGCACATCTGCGTCTAGAAAAGGATAAGTAACAGTTTTAAAATTAAAATCTTCTCTTTTATCGTATATTTTGGGTGAAACTTTATCATTTGTAATTGAAAGATTCAAATCTAAAAATGAAGCTATAATGTCAGATTGATTCGCTTTGTTTCAAGACAGTTCTTTTGGGCAAATTGGAGAAATCATAGTTTCAAAATAAGGATTATCTCAATTCAAAATATTGTCTAAATACCTTGAAGTTTTATTAAACAATATCGGTATGTGTATCAGGTTTTAAGCTAAGCATAAAATCACTCTCATAGCAATAAAAAAACAAATCTGCAACAAGAGGGGCACAATTTGTACCCATGTGTATACCAACAACTTGACGATATATGGTACCCCCATAACGCACAAATATATTATCTAAAAGAAAGGTAAGATATCTACAAACATCAAGGCAAGTCCACATTGTGTAATGGTTAACTTTTGAATTCGAAAAGAATGAACGTTGAACATTGCAAGCAATGAATAATTTGTTTTCTCTAGCTAAAGGTTTTTTTCTATTAATTTAATCAGTTTATCCTTTATAAGATGGTGAGGTAGAGTAGTATAGAGTGTAGAGAAATCATAAGAGCTCAGTGAAGAAATGTTATACTGTTCATTTTCAAGTTTAGTTAAAACATCATTTGAATTTTTTATGGACCAAAAAACAATAATACCAGAATTTTCATATATTTTATCACAGTAACGTTTTACATGTTAGCGACTGCACCACCTAACATCATTGCTATACTTGCCATTCTTATTTACTTTGAAAACATTACTTCAAAATATCGGCTGGGATGATGCCCTGCTTTATTAGGAGGTCTCTAGTGGCAAGGGCGGCTGTGACGTATGCTATGATCATACCAAGATATCGAGGGGTGAAATCTAGTTTAGGGTACACGCCCCCTAGAACGGCCTTACTAATCCGGGCATACCCAACTGCAATCCCTGTTATCACAGCTCCATGATAGATAGCGTTAACAATTTCTTTTCCATCTGCGGTTGCCATTATCTCATATAATGTGGATCCCTTTTATCGAAAATGGGTGTAGGTTGTGGAATATGTTGCACAGTTGGTGTTTGGTGGTGTTTTAACCACTCCCAAATTACAAAACCTGAGACTGAGACTACTGAAATTCCACCAATTAACACCCACATAAGATTACAGTTTTTTTCAGCAGGTGTTGAACGTTCTTCAGCAGGTGTTGAACGCTGTTCAGTAGGTGTTGAACGTTCTTCAGCAGGTGCTGAACAATCTTCAGTAGGTGTTAAACACTTTTCCTTATAAAACTGAAGCTTTTTAAGGAGATCTTCTTTTTTTTCATTTGGAAATAGCCGCGTTTTTACCCGCAGCCACCTTCTTAGGATCTTTAACTTTCGTTACTTTCTCTATAATCTCCGGTTGTGTTTCCAAAACCTCCGGTTGTGTTTCCATAATCTATATTTGTAGGTCTTTCACAATGTCTAATTGTGTTGAGTATGGCTGTTAGTGGGGCTAAGTACATACCATAACGGTGATAAAGTTCGCAAGTAACAGCCCTTATTGCATGCCCAACAAATGGGTCTTCCTTACGGTCAGTAACAAGTAAATTCTGTCGGTCATCCGGGATCGGTAGTAGGTAAGCCGCAAGTTTGCTATATAACTGAAGACTTACAGTACCAAGCGTCTTTGTCATACTCGCCCCCCAACCTGATCACATAGCGGGTGTAAAGCTTCTCTAACTCTTCTTTACTCAAGTCTTCAACATGATCTGCAGACATGACTTTACCTAGGTACAGCTTTGATTGACCTCCCATAGCCAGGGCGGCTAACCTCTCTCTCTCTTTTAAAATATCTACAGGCTCTCCATCCTTCGACGGCGAGTACACCGGTGGCTGGGTGCTGTTTTTTCTGTCTCAATAAGCGAGTCTATAATCTAATCACACTCCATTGTTATACACACACACTTCCCAACTTTAATTAAGAGTTCCCAACAAAAAAAAAGAATAGCAATCCACCGAATAAAGCAACATAAAAACTTTCAATCATATTATAATTCTATAGTTACTTGGTTGGGAAGTATTTAAAATCAACTTAGTGCGTTTAGTTGTAGCCAACCTATCCCGAATTATAAGCCTCTCAGAAGCCGAGATAACATCGTTCTCACGCAGACATTCCTCAAATGAGTCTCGGTCCTTACAGTGAAAAAGAGCGACCCAGCATGTTTGCTCCCGAAGGTCTTTGAGAACTGAATTGTACTTCTGAGTTAAAACCCAAACCGACTGCTTCGCTTGCCGGCCACTAAACGCCAGTTCGGAAAGCATATCTTTCTTTTTGGTAAGTTGCCTGTTAGCGGTCATATCATTGATAATATACAATGTCGGTTCGCCCCTGGAATACCTGGTAGAAACTGCGCAGGCAGTCATTAAGACGTTCACTCGGATTTACAACGTAAACATTTTTATCTGTCAAAACCCACGATCGTTATTGGTAAGTCTTATTGTGCTTAAGTGTCGGACAGATGATAACAATATGATTAAATATTCCGTAAAACGGACCCTCTAGTAAGTTTAGGGCGAAAACCGTTTTTCCACACCCTGTCGTTCTTTCATCAAAACATAGTGGCGTTAAATTCATCCGAGATGAACTTGGTTTCTCGGACTATAAGAAGAAGAACAAACTTCCTAAAAAGGCTACAGACAAACTACGACAGGTTGATAGTGAACTGGCAGTGACTGAAGGTGGTATTTCAGAGATGAGAGATATTAACAGGGTAACAACTTCATTTTCTGAAGCGGAGGAAACATCTCTTAACACGATCGACCACCCCCGTTTAGATTTAACGAATTTGGATAGGTCAGAAATGATGAACCGTTACAGAGAGCTTAAAGGGCTTGATAAAGCTATGCAAACTCAGCGGGTGAGCTTGTGAACAACCTATCAAGGCTCACTCAACTCGACAATGATATAGCAAAAGAGAAAAGTAAGCTGGAAGAGGTTGAAGACCGTGAGTCAAAACGGAAGATCTCAGAGGGAATAAGAAATCTCGAGGACGAGAGGTCTGTAAGGTTAGAGGCGGCTTCGGTTAATCGAAAGACTTTAAGGTCTCAACTTTCTAGAATTCGTGAAACTATCCGACAGATGCTAGATGAAGACACCACGCTGGCTGAGCGGATAAGAACGCTATTTAGGGAGAAGGGGATTGCAATAGTTTCCTTAATCACAGCGATTGGAATGGCTATAAGCACGCTCATTCTAGCACTAACTGCGGGAGGTGGCGGTATTCCTCCTACACCCTCAGTTCCATGCGATTAGGGTGGCTTAATTGAGTGGGTGAAAAAACAGCTTAAGGCTTTTGGGAGACTACTCGCATACCTTGCTGGAAATGCCGCAGCCGCGCTCCATGGAATAATTGGAAGCATTGTTTCGTGGTTGCTCTCGACCGTAGTTAAGGCCGTTGGGTGGCTTGCAGAGAATACTTGGGCATTATTAATTGGTATAGGAGGCCTGTTACTTCTAGCAGTTTGCGAATGGTTAACGAAAGAGAAGCCACATGGAAAGTAACCCTACAGTTATACCACCTACTATAAGAGCTATCTTCTCTTCTTCATGTGCTGTTGCGAATGGTTAACGAAAGAGAAGCCACATGGAAAGTAACCCTACAGTTATACCACCTACTATAAGAGCTATCTTCTCTTCTTCATGTGCTGTTGCGGCCCTATCACTTACTGTCGTTGGCGTCTTTGATGATGGTGGGTCTTCTTCTGGTGGGCCTACTATCTTCCCATCTTGAAAGCTACCGTTAGTTTGTTTGTGAACCACGCTATCTCCCTGAACATCCACCTTTCCGATGTGGGGATCGGTTGTGGACTTTAGTATTTTGTTTTTGTATCCCGCTATATCTTTATTTATGTTTAGGATCATATTACTCGGAGCCATATATAAACCGGTTCCAAACACCATATTTACCTCGCTTCCGGCATACTGTAAAACATTTTGAACTTGTTATTGAGTCTGGAATGTTAACGGGTGAGTTGATAGCATCCTCCACATAAGCTAAGAACTGTTTTTGTGCCTCAGCCCCATCGATTATTCGTGATTTAGTTTGCGCCTGGGATCAAAGTATCGCTCACACATAAGTTCGGATTGAATCATTGAGACGCGCCATTCTAGGTTGAGTGAAACCTTTCGATTTATCTAACACGAATGTACTCCAAGCCCCATCAACTTGTGGATCATGTTCGATGACGTAATATGTGCTTTTCTAGGGGGGGGGGCGATAGTCACAAGCAGATACCCAACAATGGCGCCCTCCAGAGATTTCCGAACCGAATGTCATTCGTGTAGGATCTAGGTTTCCAACATTTTTACTTTTAATATATTTATCTGCATTGTCGTGACGGAAATCTGTTCGAGTGAATACTATGTGACCTTTGGTGTGAGTATCTCCGAGTCCGTTAGTATTTGGATACTCTTTTTGATGCCAGTCAGTTTGAGGTTGAACACCAAACTCCGAACAAAGCCGTTCATATGCTCTTCCATTATATGTGTTACTAACGGGATTCCAAGAGTCATCTTGGGGAAGAGCGACTTTCATCTCTTCCAAAATTGGTCTAGTGGTGTAATACACGTGGAAGAGATATACGGATTGTGATAACAGGTTTTGATGAGCCTCTGGTCCATTCAGATGGTCGTTAAATGAAACCCCGCTTCCTGCTGTGGCACACCATATAGCGAAATTTTGTTGATTATGCTAGAACTGCAGCGGTTTGTTAGTCCAAGCTTGGACTGCGGCGTCTGTTGTAACTTTAGGCAATTTATAAGTTTCCCATATATTAGGTATGTTGGAAAAATAATTGATTGAGGCCAACTGTGATTATGAGAGTTGTTAGATTGCTGGTCTGTAGGTTTCTCGGATATACCGCTCCTGATTTATACTTTACTTCACTATTAAACTTAAACACATCCATTTTATAATAATGTTTCAAACTATATCTAATATAACTAATGGTTCGACATATCTTCAACAACCCGTCTTGAAATTGGGCTACGATCAATCACATACACAGTTGGCTGGTATAATATCGAGGGATATGAATTTGTGAAGAAAGTAAAACTAGTATCCGACGTTCTTAAAATTCATCCCGGCCTGTGGACCTTTAAACGGCTGGCAGAGTTTATTAGCACAAAGTTTACCCAAATAAATTTAAGTGTTTACGACGAAATTTGAAAGTCTAAAATTGGTGTAGAATTTCCTAATTATCGGGAAAATTTTGTTTTTAAGTTCTCAGACGGATTATTAAAACTTCTAGGTTTCACTGATCTAACAGAACCATGGATATGTGGCCCGAACATAGGTAAGTTTATAAGTGGTAATGTTTGTAACTCCCGTCAGCCGGTAAATTTAAACCCAAACAAAATATTCACCTAGAAGAAATGAACACAGCTAGAAATGTGTCCCCCAGCACTTTACTCGCCGTTGTCGTTGTTGGTGGCTGGACATACGGAGATATTAAAACATCTACATTTCCTAACCCAGAGTTCAAACCTCTTCAACAAGGCTCCCTATCAGAACTCTCACTGTCTATTAGAGATGAGCTCGGTAATAAAATAGACAAACACGGTTTGCCTATTTCTGTTGTTCTTGAAATAAAATGAGTATCTGTGGTGGTTATGGTGGTGTTAAGGGTTTGAAACCCAGCTCAGATTTACCTGATTTATTTCAATACGTAAAAATCTAATTTATCTGTTTTTTCTCAATACTTAGAAAATACGAAGGAATGCGATCGAGACCTAATGGGGGGTCGGGTTAAAAATCTCGGAGATATTAAAGAACTTTCAGATACGTTTCAGTGAAGTTGGTACGAGAAGGGTGGGTGGGGTGTTTTAAGAAAGGAAGTCCTTCGCAAAAATGGTGATACAGTTATGGAAGGTGATTTAAACCTCGGTGGTCACCGGATTCGGGATGTGGGAACCCCACACACTTCTACTGATGCTGCTAACAGGTACTACCTTGACACTAGAATCAGCCAAATTAATCCTATAATTTTCCTTGTGGCAGAAGAACATGGCCCCCTAATCGGAGGGGAATTTGAATGGTCTTTCGGTTCCAACGTCGAAGGCAGAAATCAAGCTAAAGTGGGTTATGTTATGATGACAAATGGGAAGATATTACGAATGTCTCTCGCTTAAGCCAATCGCAATGGTTTATGAGAAGATAAGGTCGTTGTGGGTATCACAATTAATGGTACATTTAGACATAGTTATGAAATAATTAAGAATCAAAAAAATTACTCCGCCAATAAGACTTTTCAAACACCTCTAGAAATTAATAAGGGTGATATCATCAACTTTCAGTCACGAGATACAAGCCGGAATCACGCTGCAGGTACAGTTGCAATCCTAATTGAATTAGAAATGTGAAAATTATAATATGAAAGATAAAGATATTATCGCCTCAGCTCCACCACATTATCCAACCCTGCCAGAGCCGGGACACGCTTACCGTCTACAGGAGATAACCCGCATACAAGCCGATTTTAAACGTGAGGCTGAGAAAAGAGTCTGTCCTTTTAAAAATATAAGCGGGGTGTGAACTTCGTAGGCGAATTTGACGCCACTCTTGGTGCCGGTCTAGGTATCGGAGGAGTTGGGCTTCTTTCTACAATCGTGGCTATCCCAGTTGCAATATGCCTTCAGGCTGGTTCTCTGGGATGCGCTGGTATCATTGTTATTAGTAAGGTGGCTGAACGTCGTCTATCTACTAAGTGTAGTAAACATCAACGTATCGAGGCAATTGCACGGGCAAAGATTAACTCGATTTCCGATATTGTAAGCAAGGCACTTGAGGATGTGAATATATCAGACGTTGAGTACCGCCTTATTACTCAAGAAGCCCAGAAGTTTGAAGACCTGAAATTAAAAGCCTCTGCAAAGAAAGAGCCTACTGTGAATATGGATTAATTAAAAAAAACCTACTAAAACAAGGTCGCAAAGAAACATTAGACGAGCTCGTAAAAAAGTGAGTTCTCAGTGATCTGTACATGTGTTAGGGATAACGACTCCCCTTCTACATATTAAAGACATAACCCTATATAAAAATATGTTTCCACCGATTATAAGCGTGATAGATTTCATTCAAATTATTAGTCTACCCATCGCATCATTCATAATAGCTAATTAAGCGATGTAGGAAATTCATGAAAAGATAGGGGAAATTGATGAAGAGATAGAACATCTCAAAAATAATAAAAATAGAATAATGTTTTTGTTATATATATAATGTATAAAGTCTCACCCCTAACCATGTTTACTTGTACATTAGATGGTTATATTAGTAATCTGCAACAAGACCACAAAGATCTCACCGATAAACTCATCCCTTTAATAAAAAAACACAGATAGTAGAGTGAAGGCTATAAATGGTAATTATGGACACGCATGTTGTCCAGGTTATAACAAATATATCAAAACAACACCGAAAGAAAGTAGAAAAAAATATAATCTGTCGAAACCTTTTTTGAAACAACGAAAATGTCAGGGGGATGGGACCTGTTTTAATTCATCGTTAGAAGTGATTATAGTTTTAGACAAAGACGACCCGGATATTACAGAAGAATTGAAAGAAATCTTGAGCAACCGGCCAACAATTAAATATTACGTATTAAAATGTTTCCCTTCGACGGGCAGGATTCAAATTCCCGACGTATAAATGAAAGATTACTCAGATGGGTTTTTTATAACCGAGTGTTGGGCCAGTTATCTATCAGATAAAAAAAACTCGGGAATGACCCCCATACACCGATAAAAGTCGTAAGCTTACACCCACCGATGGTAAACTATAAATCCCATTTAATACGGAGAACAGAAAAAGAGATATTAAATTTAAATAAAATAATTAACTATTTAAATGAAGAAAAAACGACTTGTTAATACGTGAAATCTGTCCCCCATTGAGAGCGCTAAATTATCAATGAAATTCTTAGACAAAGAAAAAAAAGAAAAATTAAAGTAATTTTATTTTATAGCGGGAAAATAAATATTTTAGGTTCTTATGGGACAGATATTACAGAAAAAATAAACCAATTCTTTCAGAGAATCATAGAGAACCATACAGAATTAATAGTAACACCCCAAGGTGCTTAAAAGTAAATAAAGTTATATAGCGAGTTATAATTCGAAAAGACCCATAAATAAGAAGTCCCATAGACCCTTAACTAATTTTTATATTGTTATAAAGGTTGGTTAGAAGAATAGAGATCTATTAGGGGGGTGTGCCAGAACCCCCATTTTCTATACCACTTAACATGTTAACATCGTTGATGGTACAAATGTGCCTTTAATGATGTAAATGCTTCTGCAGGAGTTGTCATGGTTTTGTTGAAGCGCTCAAGGGCTTTCAGTTACAGAACTTTCTTTCAGGCTAGATATCATTTTGCCTTGCCCTTTTCTTGAACTTGCTTCTTCTATTGGACGTGTACCTCCTGTCCCTTTTTATTGAATTTCACCTCTTTTTGAACAGGTTTCGTCTTCCTGACTTGTACTTCTTCTTGACCCTTCTTCTGAACTATGGCCATCATTTTGGACTTGACTTGGTTCTTTGGAGCAGATCTCTTACTGGACTTGCTTCTTTCCTTTGCGGCAGACCTTTTCCTGCATTTGCTTCGTTTCATGGGGGCAAATCTTTTCTTGACCCCTTGTCTTCCATGACCCTTTCCCTCATGTTTACGACTTTTGACGACTCTGTAATAGTCACTTTGTGAAGTCATTGTGATAAATAAAGCATTTGCTATATAGGAGCAAATGCGCTATTTATCACAATGCTTTAAACTACATTATTCTAAAAAACATATTTTCTCTAAAGAATGCTCCTTTTCGATAGATTAATTCAAAGAGGTTGTATCTAAATTCGCGTATGAGGTAATGGGTTTTGTACCGTTACTCTTCTTCAGGATGAAGCCTGTTTCTTTCCGAAAAAGACCTCTTCTTCCAAGAAGCAGACATTTTCTCTGTCGTTGACAAACAATGGTGAGTTCTTTCTTATTTCGCACCTAGGTAAACTCTGGCTGGTTTATTTTTTATAACAACGAGATATATATACAGACAAAGACAGAAATAAACTTGTGTTTCCAACGTCACCCTGATATAGTATGACACTCCATTATAACGACATTGTTACAACGTCGATTTGACGTAAAACATTTCAGAGCTTTCATTATTGTGGAAGATCAACCTGATGAAAGGAATGGGAGGGGTACGAAACCGATGGCACACTCCAGTAAGAGAGGTAAATAGACAATTCCTGCTGCTAGGTATTTTCCTATTGATATGTGGTGATATTGCCTTGGAACGGTCAGTGGCAAAATCATCACGGGGGTTTACGGACGTCCTAACCTCACACTTATCTCAAAGTCACCCTAGCTGAACAAGTAGTGTAAATAAAGGTATACCCGACGGACTTTCCTACAACATAGCCGACAATAAACACATGGCTATATGCAAAACATAGCATACCAATTGTGAAAAGATAGGTAATACACGAGTCTGGTAAGAGAATCTCGAGAAACTCTAACAAAGGGCGTTAAAAGAATCACCTTAATTGGCTGTACATCATCATACCAACACATATGTTGTTTGCTTAAATGTATAATTAGTGATGTCATGTGCAACTGTTTATAATTGTTATAATGTTTATTTGGTTTGCTTTTCTGCTGTCTGTATATAATTACTTTTTTATACTTGAAATAAATTCCCAGAGCATGTACCTTTTCAATGTTTTTTACTGTTCTTGATATGATTGTCAAACTTGTAGTTTAGATACGTTTAAGGGTGCCTTTGAACTGTGTTTTACTACATAATTCTCACCCAGAATTGTATAATGATGTCATCTACTACGCTTCCAACTTTGCTTGCGCTATGATCGTGTACTCTTAACCCAAGAAACCGGATGGGCTTACCAGACCCAGGTATTACCTTTTCTCTGTCTGCCATTAATGGATTCCTTGCAGTTGCTAAGAGTTCAGCAACGTTATTGAGTACATATTTTACGGATTTTCACAGTAGTTATACTATGTTATACATATTGTTCTGTGTTTACCGTCTTCTATGTTGTAGGGAAGAGTCCGGCGAGGTTTACTTTAAGAAAAATTAGGACGACGTTGACATAAGTGTGAGATTAGGACGTCCGCAAACCGGTTTAAACCCTCGTGGTAGTTTTGGCACTAACCGTCCTAAGGCGGTACTCTTTTTGTTACCATTGCTTTGTGTTTGTCTTGTGTCTTTGCTTTGTACGAGTCCGTCGTTTTTGATGTTTGAAATGTTTAGTCGTTGCATTTTTGCGTTTGTTGGTGGTTTAGATGTTCATCTCTTGTGTGTGTGTGTTGTTGTGTTTTGCGTTTGCGACATGTGTGTTTTCCGTCGATGTGTTGCTGGTGATTGCGTCTTGCATGTGGCTTTACTAATTGTTCATTCATATATGCACATATCTTACTTTCCTTTTGCTGTATGGGTGAACCTTCATTTTAGGTTTTTGTCTGTTAGCCAAACAAAAACTTTTAAGTAAATATTTATGTTTTGATTGTAAATGACTTCAAATGAAAACTAGCTTATTATATATTATCTGAAATTCCTTTTTACAGGTACCTCTTTGTTTTTTACATGTTGATGCTTTTGATTAAATGTCGGCAAAAATTTATATGCTAATGTTATTCTATTGTTACAAAACAAACGTTAAATAAACTGCTTGTGTTTTGTATGTTGTAATAAAGAAATGAATGTCGTTTTAGCAATGGAAACTGAAATGTTGGTAAATGTAAATAAATTCGAATGACAGTGAAATTTAGACAAATATTTACCGACCTGTCGGAGAAGCTGGCGTTCATATTACCGTTTTTTAAATTTCAATCAACGACCATAATTCCATTTTGGGAACAGTTGTTATGGTAAATGTTACCCAGACATGCATTCTAGAGTAATTTCAGGATGATGAATAAGCATGTCGAGACAACCTTTTCAAAAATCAGCGTCGTGAACGTTACGCATGTGGGCGGTTCACTTAAAATTCCGTGCAGTGCAGTCATAGACTGCACAACATAGAAGTATGTACAGGCTGTCATTTAAGCGGTATAACGTCTTATTGTTATGCTACTCATCTATTATTTATGAAGTTTACGTGATGAAACAGTTCTAGCTAAACTAGAAGAGAAGCTTAGTTTTATGTTTTTCTAACACTTACCTATTGTCATGAATCGATCAAGCTATTAAATTAATAATTCTAAACCCTTTCGCTGCCAAATTATGTCGTCTGCTAACTTTGTCGCCTGCTACAAAATTTCATTCTTTTGATTTTCTTCAGTTTTGTTTCACAAACATAGTAACAGAAACAAACAGTTAGGATCCTGATGAGACGCCGAGTTACTCGGCTTCTCATCTGGATCCAAACTGTTTGCATTCGTAATCACAGATCCGGCATTGGGAGCGAAAGGGTTAAATATTGCCGGTTAACCTCATTTGACGTCATGTCAATAGTTTTTTCTTATAACACAATGTTTCCATATCTTGGAATAATCAAACAGTGGACAAAAACAGATAAATCCTTAAGTGACGAACATGTCGAATACTACGGAATATTTTCCCGATAAATAACTCGTGGTACGTCAGTTATGTTATAGAATAACAGGTTCCGTTTTTTGCTTGTTTTTTATTGTAAATGTTTTATTTCTTATTGTGGGTTTCGTCACGTTTTGTTTTGTAGTTGTGTTTTATCATGTGTGATGATATTTCGCTCCGTGCCCTTTCATATGTGGTGTTCCATGTAGAACTGTTTTCACACTTCGACTAAATGTGATGTAAAATGTGTATATTACATAGCGATACACATCTGCATATGTGTGTCTGTCTACTTGCATTTGGGAAATAAAGCGGAAAAAATAACAGAACAGAAGGTACTATCGTTTTTCAGTGTACGGCCTGTTAGAATTACTAAACTGTTGTTAAACTATGCATCGTGGTACTAGTCACAAGCTCTGCATTATTCGTTCACGTTATATAAACGCTGATTGACATCATGCAGTATCTGTTAAATATTGCTTTACATGCATGAGTTAATTGTTGGTCAGTGTTATCTAGAATTTGTTTAGGAGCGTACATTAAACGTCCATACATTATACCTTTAGGACATACGCGTCGATTTGTATGATCCATAACTGCGTCTGTCAGTAAAATATATTCTATAAAATATCATTAACATTTATTTGCCAAATCCTAGCTAAGATGTGAAAATAATTCAGAGATAACACGGGGATATGGCAAAGATATGTTGTTTATCTGAGAAAACAATACACCCCTTACCGGTGCTGTCATTATAATTGCAATACGTTTAGCAATAAATAGCTTATCTTATCACTGACCGTTCCAAGGCGGTACTTCCGTTTTCCCCCTAATATTTGTCTCCTGTCTTTTCGTCTTTGTATAGGCAAATTCTGTTTTTTCTTTTTTTTGTCACGGTGCTGTTCGGGCGGCTGTGTTTATTGTATTGAGTGTTTCCTGCATGACTCGTACATTTACTTTCTCTTCACTGATACGCTTTTCATTGCAAACAAAATAGATCAAATCTGACCAACCCGCTGATGTTTCAGCCGACTGATAACAGTCTGATATGATTGTTTTGAAAGTAATATAGATTTGGACAACTTCGCTAAGAACATAATATTTACTTTAAGAATTTATTTAAAGGGATAGATATTTTCCAGATATAGCTCCTTCTCCTGTATTACCGTTCCCCTTAGAAAAAATCTATCAGAAAAACAATTACTTTAATTGCAACAAGGAGCTTCCTTGAAGGAATATTGAGAAAAAAAAATTTTCTAACGGAAAATAACACTTCAAGTAAACAAATGAACTTACAGTTGAACCAAATGCCGATTCTTTTTACTAACTCAATTCTGCAAATGCAGCAACCATGTTTTCTATATTGCCGTTCCTATGACGTCATAATCCCCAACAAAGCTTGAGCACAAATGGGTCAAATATATACTGCACAAGAAAGGTTAAGTCGCAGACACTCACTACACCTAATTAACATTTTGAGTTAAATTGAAATATGTATTGATCTAAATTATTTTAAAAACACCATAAACACAAGACAGAAATATCAGCCTTATAAATTCAAATGTTATTTTGTAAAATGTGTCAACTGAGAATTGATTTTAAAAAATATTTGGAAATACATAGATAAGAATCAGCTAAACATATAACACTCACAATTAATGAAATACCAACATATTTACAATTTAGATGTGTACTGTGGCATATTTTCAGTACTGTGTGGTCAAAGAACTGTACTATGCCGTCTGATAACAGACTCCCTTGTACAACATTTGACATGAGACATGTTCATAACATGAAACCTTAACTTTTGCCGAACAGTATAGTTGTGACGTGTTATTTGCTTGGTCACGTAATAAGGACTTGCCTGAACGTTTCTGCGGCATCTGTCAATTTTTAAGCTATGAAAAATTTATATTTCTGGGAAATATCGTTTGAAAATTGTGCCACGTGATGAGAATGTTTATATTTTGTTAAAAATAATATTTATCTTTAAAGTTTCATTCAACTTATCTGTTTTTCCTCATTTTTTCGACTATGTATCTGAAAGTGTTTTATTTACAATCGGAAAACACTTTGAGCGATGACGTAGACAGGTAGCACGTGCAATATCAGGAACTTTTGTGATGCGGACGGAATAATAGAAAATAACGGAAATATAGGAATTGAGGATACACAGAGTTACCTCCAGTAAACACGGTACAGATCATCTTCACCCATTGTGTTTAGAACAATCTTGTCGGGTACAAGAAAGGCATTCTCCATGTTCTGATGTTTGCGGATATATTGTTTTGCCTGAAAATACAGTAAGTACAGTGACAACCCTTTAACCCAGACGATACTAAGGCTATCAGTGTTCTTTCAGAGAGGTGGCAGCTTTGTTGAACCGTATATGTCACGGATCGAACATGTAACACGAGTGAAAAATTCGACCGAATATGTTACACGTGTGATATATTCGGTCGAAAATGACACGCGCATCAAACGAATATGGTACATAAAATGTGATATGTGTGGCTTAAGATTTTATATTCACATCAAAACGAATATGTTACACCAACAAAGTGGACATGAAAAATGTCAACGAATTCATTACATTTGTTAATTGTTAGATTTATCTGTTATGAAAACAAACCCACGTATTATTTAGCAATCACATTTTATTGAAATCTTACTTATGCCACATAGGTTTCATCATCATCATCGTTATAATTTTCACGATCATCATATATCGATCAATATCATCATCACGTGATATTAAAATGGCAAATAAATGCAGTCACACGAAACTGTACAAATATGCTTAAACTAGTTGAATGTATGACATCGTTATTATATAGAAATTACATGTACGACAATGCTTTTGAATTCGTTGAAATCACTGTTCAGGGCTGTATCAGTTTCTCGATTATTACAGTTATGCATTTTTCGTTTGTTCTCTGAATTTGATACCACTTTCTACATGAACTGAAAATCACTGCCAGTTATGCAAAAACAACAAGAACGCTTAAATGAAATGGTGATGAGTTGAATGTGACGAGGATGTTGTTATTGATGATGATGGTCGTATTGAGGATAGTTTTTTTGGTGATGATGGTAATCAGGATGATTGATACGACGATGATGATGGTGATGGTGATGATGATAATTATGTGAATACTGATGCTGATGGTGAATGATGGTGATGGTGGGAAAGATGATGATAAAGATGATAAATGATGATGGTTGGCATCATGATAATGATCGCGATTCTGGTCGTAATGATGATAATGACAAAAACCATGATGCTGATTATACTAATTATAATCGTGATGGTGGTGGTGGTGGTGGCGGTGATGATGATGATGATGCTGATGATAATTATTATTATTGTTATTATTATTATTATTATTATTATTATTATTATTATTATTATTATTATGGAGGAGGAGGTCTATGATGATTATGCTGATGGTGAATGATGGTAATGGTTTAATATCACAACGTATGTGACATATACGTAATGTTTTATACTGTCATACTAGGTAAACGGATATGACACATTTGGCAGATGTGTAGTTTACGGTCGAACATATCACACACGTGTCACATTTTCGATCCGTGACATATACGGTTCAACACAGCTTAATGCAGGTTTAAAGTTATGCTCACAGAAGCGCTTGCTGTAAGGCTCACCCTGCTCACATCTGCCTCAACAAAGTTAATTTTGTTCTCTATTTTAGTTTTACTGTATCTTCAAACTAAAGGCGATCAAGTGGTTTATATTTACGCATTTAACCGTTAAATTGATTTATTTCCCCTCATACAGGTAACGCATTTTCACACTTTTGGAAACAGTGTAGACCCAGGTCATGTAGGAGCCAATTAATCAAGAGCTTATATAGTTGTTCATAATGTAGTTCGTCATTCGACGTCAAAGATGACCATAGTTTCATCTCTGCTACTTTCTCAACAATTTGATAATAATAATAGTGTGACGAATCTAACACTACAGTTTCTACCAATTCCAAAATATTATGTGTACGTATGTCTTAAAAATGTAAGCTGATAACCGTTCATTATTTCTTGAATGACGTCTGCAACACATCAACACATCTCCTTAGTGTCGACAGTCCAGTTTAAATATTTTGTATTGGACATTATATGTGTCGTCGCTGTTTATCTCTAGATTAGATAAACTAATTCAATTGCTTTTTACATTATCTGCATTTATTAAAAGGAGACCCCGTGTAAAAAGGCGTATATCGTCTGATCTCAAACAGCCAGGTCGAACAATATAGTGATTTAAATGCAGTTTGTGAAACTTGTGAGGCATTTAAAAGCAATTGAAAAAGTGTCCTAGAAACCGTTAGTTGGATACGACTGACTAAGCATAGACAGAAACTGCGAAGGTATAATAGCTCAGCAGCAGTGCCAAGCTAAACCGTAACGAAAGCCAAAATAATGATATTTGAAAATTAGAGCAGTCTGTGACACTTAAGCCTGAACAACAACTGGAACAAAACGCCTAGTATTGTAACGACACAACTGCCTTTGTATAGTATCCCATCGCAGCTGAATGTTTAAACGTTTGCTAGTGAACATTATGTGAGGATAGGTCACTAGCATAATGTGCGATGAACATAATGTTCATGCGTTAATGGCGTAAACGTAATACGGAACGTAAAAGGGGACATTTTGCTTTGACTTAACCCGTTGGATCGTTTGCATAGGCGCAGAAATGTGTTTTTAGTGCGAACAGTATAATCAAAGTTCATTTACGAGTCATGCAGGAAACACCGCATACAAAACACACAGCTGCCAAAACAGCGCAACGACAAAGAAGTAACTGTACTTCTGCCTTGGAACGGTCAGTGGCAATAGTACTGGGGGAGGTGTTAAACCAGTTTAGGGGCGCCTAACCTCACACTGATTCCATCCCACCCTAAAAGACAAACAGCTTAATCTACAACAACCGCGATGGCAAATACAGTAGTAAATGGCGTGTAAAAAACGGATGGCAAATACAGTAGTAAATGGCTTATAAAACGAAAACATATTTAGGTGAAACAAACCGGATCCACTTACAACAAGTGTACTCAATGATTTGGCTGCAAACAGAGTGACTGCAAACAAATGAAGGACCCGTCGTCCTCCTTCCGTTTTTCGATGTAAGAGGTCGTCGTCCTAGAGTACAAAGCCTTTCCCGAAGGGTTGACAATTAGCCATGCAATATGCTGTAGTACTATAGGATCATATCCCTTTTTAATGAAGTTTTTAACATAATTTTTCACTTCTAATTGAGATAAGAACATGGCTATGTCCCATAATTTTACGAATATTGTACTATACATCACTATAAATTGCAGGATGTCGAAATGTTCCATGTACTTTTATTGTACTTTTGAATAATGACGTCATTTAAATGGTGACGTCACTTGTTCACCGTTTCAGCTTATTTATTACAGCGTTACTCATGTTATGTAGTTATCCGGAGGGGGGGCGGTTGGTTTTTACATTTTGACTTGGGTGAACGTTGGATAAATGTGAGGTTGGGTACCCGCAAACAAGGTTTATGCCCCAAGTAGCCATTTTAGGCTACTGTCCGTTCCAAGGTTGTACTCCTATGACCCAATTGTCATCTTAATTATTTAATATGCTTAATGTTTAATGTTTTATGTCTTGATATGCGTACCGTTATTTGCCCTGTTGCTGTGCCGTTTCTTGTTTGATAGAGATTTGTGTAGTGTCCTTTTGTATGTGGCTCTCCCTGTTTGACTTTGTTTTAATATTAGCAGTTCTAGTTCATTTTGTTTTCAGTTTTCAGTTACATATATTGTTAAAATCACGGTTCTATATATACAATCCACTGCATGTGGTTTAAAATCTTAACCTTTATCCCACTGTGAAAAATAATGTCTACTTAAATTTTGGAACTTTTGAAATATAATATAAGTACTTGTATTAGTCATGCAGGAAACACCGCATACAAAACACACAACCGCCCAAACAGCACCACGACTACACACAGCAAATGTACATGTATATAAAAGACACAAAGAGACGAATAGACATAACAAACAAACAATAGGGGGAGATTGAAGTACCGCCTTGGAACGGTAAGTGACAAATGTCACTGGGGGCTAAACCGGTTTCGGGGCGCACAACCTCCCACTTATTCCATACCTACCCTAAAAGACAAACTGTAAATAAACGTATTCCCTCTCCGACTTATCTACAACAACCGCAATGGCAAATACAAATGTTTTGGTCCTAATGAAGCGCTAAATTACTCATCTCGTCTGGATCCTAGTCGTTTGCAAATGCGAGTCAAATTGCCAATGTCGGGATAACGATTGATATTGATAATTGGCTCTTCAACATATATCAGTCAAAATAAATCCGTGTAGCTCAAATGCTTCAAAATAAAACCGTTGATCATTATTGCCTAAAAATAAAACCGTATACTTCTATTGCCTAGAAAATAAAACAGTGTATAATAATTACCTATAATGACCGTATATTACAACTTCCTTAAAAGTAACTATTATATAACCATTGGCTTAAAACATACCGTATACCTGAAGTACCTTAAAAGAAACCGTGTACAACCGTATTATTGAAATAAAACCGTTAACCTCTATTGCCTTATTCAATTGCATCAACATTATTCGTGAACCGAAAGTACATGAAAATAATACCGCGTACATCTAATGCCTTAACGTAAACTATATCATAGTGATGCTGTAATCGTACATATACATTGTCTCAAAATAATCACTATTCATGGTAAGGAGTCTTTTTACTGTTATTTTTCGCACGTTTTTGTTGCCGGAGCGTATAAGAAAATGAAAAAATAAAGACACATTAAACAATACCTGCACGTCAGTCGATGGTCCTCCTTGTCTCATGTTTTTTGACATATAGAAAGCAAAAACGAGTAACAACAGCACACTAAATTTAACCAGGTATTGTTTAATTAACAGAGGCATAATTATTAAATTAAACGTTTTCCCACTTTGCCGAAAGTTGACGCAGCGCTGACAATTCCTGAGTGTGTAGTAAGTATAATAACGGATCTCTTATATTGTTAACAATTAATCAATACCACAGACTGTTTTACTCGGCGTCCAATAAAGATGCATGTTGTTGTCAACAACATGCATCTTTATTGGACGCCGAGTAAAACAGCCTGTCATCCGAATTCTAGTTGTATGTCACATGTCAATATTTGTCATAGGCTTAGACGGAAAGATATCTCCAGATCAAAGTTTTAATGCAAACCATTTTCCTGAAGGACAATGGTTAATATCCATTAATGCATAGGATAAGTACTAGTCTAGTCACGTGCATATGACGTAATACCAGGTTCAAACGCGGAAGTGTCGATATAATTTCGGGTTTCAAATCCGGTGATCCGTGAATGTGTGACCTAGGCAAAATACACAAACTATAATAACATTTATAACCCTTCTCTTGCTGAATTTTAAAATACATTTCTCCTTCTTTACCCATGTCCTGTTGTAGTTTTACATATATCTTCACTGTGTACAAGTATTTCGCTGTGAAATCACTGCTGTGGAGTGCACTGGTTGCACAATCAACTTGTAAATAGTGCAGACCCTGATGAGACAGCTCCTGCATGAGCTGTCTCATCTTGGTCTTCACTATTTACAGGTACGTATGTTGACGTGAATAGCAAGCAAAGCCTTAATATAAAAATATTGTCACTGTAGAGTTTTGAATCAGTGACATTTAAGGTCTAACTTGTCAATGAGTTTGTAATTGTGCACTATGTCCTTGAGATATTTCCTCAAACTATTCATTTAATGACAATGTTTTTATAATGTATTTGAGAACTGATAATTGGCAATGATTAGCTGACTCATATAGTGGTTCATTCTATTTTTTCGCACATTCTGAATTATTTGTGTTTATAAAAGCTATTGTGCGTAATCGAAATATTCAATATTAGAATCTTTGTTAAAACTCATATCTTTAAAACCAATACACATTTTAAGAGAGATTTGTCAAAATTATGCAATAAGGACTTGTCTGGCGTCTGTAAAAGGTCGCCTCGTACTTCATTCTCAGTGTTGTTATATTTTCTGGTCCTTCGGGATCATAATTTTTGTTGGTATTAGTTTTGAAAATTGAATACTGCTTAACCTATTTCCTGATATGCTATTTTAGATCCAACCACTTCGAACAAATCTACCGAAAAGGAGCATTAAAAAGAGAAAATGAATATTTTAGAATTTTGTCGTTTGAAACCATTGTGATAAATAGAGCATTTGCTCCTATAAGAGCAAATGGTTTCAAAATGTGATTTCTACAGAGGCATTGAAAGGCGTATTTATGGAAGAAAGGGTTAAGCCGGTGCTAGGGGTGGGGGTGGGGGCGTGGATAGTGTTGCACTTTTAATTACTTATCATGAACAGACTCGGTATTTCTCATCCAGAATTCTATGGTGATTTTATCTACAAACTTAAGGAAATTCGGGGTCATATCCAGTTTCAGGATTTGTTTATTAAAACTTTAGGAAGAAAGGTGATGGCCTAATTATATTGCAACGCACTGCATGTTTGGTAATTGGCCCTTTACAGTCGGTAGCTACACTACCCTCTTTGCTTGCACGATGGCCGAGGGTAGTACTCTATGATGGGATACTCTTAAACCCAGAAACGGGATGAGCTTACCAGACTCATATATCTCGATCGTGCCCTTAACGGGTTCCCTGTAGTTACTCTGACTTCATCAAAGTCATTGAGTATATAGTTGACCGACTTTCACAGTTTTTGTCATGCTATGTTATACATATTGTCCTGTGTTTACCGTCTCTTATATACCGTCTCTTTTACCGTCTCTTATGTTGTGGGGATGTCTGGCGGGGATATCTTTGTTTACCATATTTGTTAAGCTAGAGTGACATTGAGATAAGTGCGATGTAAGGACGGCCGTGAACCAGTTTAAACCGCCAGTGGTGGTTTTGCCACTGACCGTTCTAAAGCGGTACTCCCTTTGTCACCTTTGCTTTTGTGTCTTTGTGCCTTTGTGTTTGTGATGTTGTTAATGTTTGATGTTTATTTTGTCTCGTGTGTTTGTATGTGTGTGTGTGTGCGTGCGTGCACGCACTGTGTGTACTGCATCCAATAAGAGGACTTGGTATTGACAGCACACCAACAGTTCGAGGACCTTTTTACCGTGCGAGGACTAACACTCGAGTCCTCAAAATGATTTTCAATAATTCGATACATTTTGAGGTATTCTGTGCAAATTGTACCTTTCTAAAAAGTCCTCACAATGAAGAAAATGTTCAATGATTTGTGTGTCCTAAGCACACTTTACCTGTCGTTGTAAAACACGTGACTGGGTGTGCTTAAGTGTGTATGAATTGACCAGTCAGAACCAGACACAAGGATAGATATATAGAGAGACACAGAGAGACATACAAGCAGACATAGACAGACAGACATACATAGACAGGCCAATAGAGAGAGAGACAGAGAGAGAGAGAGGAGAGAGAGAAAGACAGAGATAGAGACATAGTCGTAGATAGAGAGAGGGATATATAGAGGGAAGAGAGGGATAGACAGACATACAGACAGACAGATACAGAGAGACACAAAGAGAGAGACAGACACAGACAGACAGATATGCACACACAGAGAGCCAGAGACAGACATACATACAAATACAGCCAGACAAAGAGACAGACAGACAGAGAGACAGAGACAGACAGAGATACAGAGACAGATAGAGACACAGGTAGAGAGATATATATGTAGAGAGAGCGAGAGAGAGACACACATACACAGAGATACACAGAGAGACAGAGAGAGAGAACGAGAGAGAGAGACGGACATACAGACAGTCAGATGGATAGACAGGCAAACAGACAGACAGACATATAGACAGACAGAGAGACAGACATATACACAGAGAGACAGTGACAGACAGATAGGCAGACACAGCCAGACATAGACACAGACAGACACAACCTATCAGACAGGCAGACATAGAGACAGACAGACGGATGGACGGACAGAGATAGAGACAAACCGACAGACATGCGAAGACAGAGAGATATATAGAAAGGGAGATAGACACACAGACAGATGGCGACATACAGACTTAAAGACAGACATACAAAGTTGTCAGTTTCATCTGTTACTTAAGCATTTTACTGTGTTCAATACTTATTCAAGTTTCAAACAACAATGTATTTTGCTTCAGTAATATGTAATAATGAATCTGATCTATAAATATAAACATTCAAGCAGAGTAGACGCTGAACCTGATCATACAATATCTGTCTGATCAGGGTCTACTTTATTTGTAAATGCCTCAAAATGCGTATCTATTAGGTAACGGACTAAGAGGTCAAACATCAAGCCTGTGATATTTAACACGGCAGTAAATTATTCTGAATGTTGTACGGGTGTTAAGATAATGGGCAATGTGGAGTGCGCAAGGCATGACTAATTATTTGATTCCCTGCTGACACGTGATTAAGTCGGGCCCGTTAACGTAACTGTACCATAACTATTTCGCTGTCAGTATGGCATCTGTGATTACCTATGCAAACAGTTTGGATCCAGATGAGACGCCGAGTAATTCGGCGTCTCATCACGGTCCAAGCTGTTTTCACTGTGACAATGTTTTTTGAAACAAAACGTGGAGAAAAATACAAAAATAAAATTATAGTAGGCGATACATTTTGCAGACGACAAAAAATGGCAGCAGAAGAGTTAAGCCAGCATGGAATTGTATCTGACAGAAGGTCTGACACTGTTGATCAGTAACGTACTGTTTATTTACACATTGAACGCGAATAAGTAGTTCGTTTAGGTAGAACTGTTAAAATGAACTTACACAGGCTGAAAGTATATCAGAAAAATTAAAAGGTTTCCGCATTAGATTCAGTCTGCTTTAAGCAGTACACTAACGTGGATACACTGAAAATAAACTACGGGAGAATTGATCGTTTATTCAACTTGTTTAAACCAGATTTAGCGGCAAGGCATCCATACAATGACTGTGAAAAAATGTACATTCTTGAAAAGAATGAATAAAGGTATATTCTTTAGTCTGTCGAATAAACATTTTAATCCTTGTTGGATTGCAGAGGTGGTCCGTCACGCATGTGATTTCTTATAACGACCAATATTTCTTAACCAGCTACATATACCTACTGAGCTTATGTACAGTACTCACTCTTCTAAGCGACACTCAAAATATGTCTCATTGTCGGTTTTTAAGCCAGATTAATGCAGAATAATGGTAATACATTGTATATAATGCTCATTCGTACAGATATACCTTTAATGAGTTTTCTGCATTACTTTTGTACTGCATGTACACGTAGCAGCCATCTGCTGTAAAAATCGATTTCTGTCCTACTGATGCATTGCTAAATGTTGTCGATTGCTTTATATGCACTGTTTACAATAATGGATTGTATAGATTCCCTGGAAATATTTCGACGATGAAACCTTTCTAGTCAGATTTCGTGTTTCCAAATAAATCGTGATGAACACAACTGATGTGAATTTAAAGCAGAAGTTAATTATAGGGACCGCAAACATACATCCAGCATTTATGGAATTGGAATGTAAAAGTTCATACCTCAGAAGAATATGCTTACTTTCTTGGAATGTTCGACTTTATCGCAAGTCTTCTTCAGGTTAGTTAATACTGTGAACACTGTGCAATAGTCGAAAATTCCAAGAAAGTAAGCATATTCTTCTGAGTTATGAAATATTGTACTCCAATTGACAATGCCAGAAGAAGAGAACAATCGACATCATTGTTGCATTTATGGAAGTCTTAAACATAGTTTACACTTCCTTTTCGTCAAACTGTGGACATACTATATGCATATACATTCAAAATATGATCTAACATATTGCACGATTTGAATTTGCTGTTATAACCAATTTTTACAATAATCAAATATGCGTTAAGCGTAAAGTGTAACCCTTGTCCGTGCGTCCGTCCGTGCGTAGTCTGAATGTTACGTTTTACCGTTGAACTCGGTTATGAGCCAAGTACTGCAGATATGGTTACACAAGTGCATGTGCATATACACCTTAACGAGTACAGCGTGTTGCATTGCAGTTGGGTGATCTTGACATTTGACTCCTTGATCATTTTGACTTAGTTATAAGTTTTAGTTTAAATCAGTTGTGGAATAATAAAATGTTTCCATAAATTGCCAAGCATGCAGTTGGGCATAGGTATTTTACGAACTTGCTTCTAGTGCTTAGCATACATATGATCAAAGTTGATATACAGCATCTATGCTACAAATACGAATCACAGTCAACCCACACTGCTTACCGGTGTCTATCTTCAAATTCAAGTACTATCGTGACCCAGGACAGTGAAGGTAAATATATGAGTGATATTTAAAACATATTTATAGGTTTTTATTGTTAATTAACCCTCTGTGTGCTGCGTAAATTTTCTTCGACCATTTGTCGTTTTTTCTACCATTTCTTTGTAAAATATAATCAGAGTGTCAAATAGCTTGGATTCTGATAAAACGCCGAGTGTGTCCCATTAGAATCAAAGTTGTTTGCAAAGGTTATCACCATTGATGCATATATGCGACTGCGGCACGCTAAAAGGTTAAGTTGAAGTGATATTAGAAGTAATCATTTTAGGGAAGACCCCATAGTCTTGATGATGTTAGTATCAGTCCTCAGAATGTTTGTGTGTATGAATTATACAACCCAGAAGACTAATTTTATTTTTGTTTCGGAAACCAAATAACCACTTATAACAGCTGTTCAATATGCACAGTAAGTGTTTAAACTTTTAAAAATTCTAATAAATATCAAATCATTTATATTTAGTCTCTGAGGTAAAACAACTTTTATAAGAACTTTTTTCAAAAGGCTCAATACATTCATACTCGAGAGTGATGTTTCTGTATGGATATTATGCCTTGTCACGAAGTGTTGCGGGGCATATACTGTAACCCTTGTCCGTGCATCCGTCTGTCTGCGTAGTCCGAAGGTTTAGTTTTTGCATTGTACTGGGTTATGACCCAAGTACTGCAGTTAGGGTCACGTACCTTCATTTAAAGATTGAATTACATTTTTGTTGTGTTCATCGATGTATAAATCCAGACCTGATCACACACAACTTGCATGCATTCCGAAGGAATTCATGTAAAAAGTCGTGTGTGATCAGGTCTGGATTTATACATCGATGAACACAACAAAAATGTAATTCAATCTTTATAATTCCATCCATCGGTCATTTTAAATAGTGTTACCTGTAGACATAAAAACAAATTTGACATTGGCTATTTTAAGTGCCGTGCGTAGGAATTCAATCAATACACATTCTAAAAACTATGTCACTTTGTATACCGTATCATACGTCATAGATGACGTATCATAGACTTTCTCAAGTATTTGACCTGAATAAAACAAATCGAAGTTAACAATAACTAAAACGCAATAAACGGAATTATTTCAACACATGTCCTACCTTATTACTTTGTCAAATTTCCTCTTAATCGAATAACTTGCATAAGCCTCATTGGAATCGATCTGTATAAGCTCTGGACATAGACCAGTTGAATACGTGTCCAAATCCTCAAAATCTCTAGAACAAATCCCTTATATGTTCAATAAAATGCACTCTACACGAAAGTTTACGTTTGATATACAGCCAAGTATTCTCAATTTTATTCAATTCCCGATGAGTGTGCAGGCCACAAATTGGATCTAGAATGTTATTTCCGGCCTGGTAAACAGCTATCCTACAAGTACGTTTACTGGGGTCTATTGTCGTCCTGGATTTGACGGGGAGGTGTCTTGTTATTACTGGCAGAATGGTCATGCCACTTTGACACTAAGTCTGGTCTGTAGCCCTCGCTTTGTTTTCTCCAACACAACACATGGTTATCACTGCCGATCACCACTTTACTTCCATCCGAAAAAATCACTTTATCCCACCTCCCAGAAGTTCAATTCGTCCTTTTCTCTCTACACCATGCAAGCCGCCTGGCTCTGCTGGTTCTTGATATACAATCACATGCGTTTTACCATAAACTTCACTCTTTACACTTAAATTTCAAAATATGCGCTCCACAAAACTTCAAAACAACATTTTTCTCATAATTCTACGTCAACATGGTTTCAAGGAATTTGTCAAATAGAACTTCATGCATGCTAAAAAGAAGTAGTTCCATAGTGTATCGGCTACTGGTTACCGACTTCATGTAAATCACGGAGCAACGGCAGGGAACCAGCTCTTTACATTCATTGAGAAATGAATGTCAAATTTCAACCAATCAGATTCGGCGATTTTGTGTAAACGTCGCTGGATTGGAATTATATGCTTATGTACCTTAATGAGTACAGCCTGTTGCATTGCAATTTGGTAATCTTGACATCTGACCTTGACCATTGACCTTTTTGACGTAGTTAAGATTGTGGACTACTAAATGCTTCCATATATGCTCAAGCATGCAGCAGGACATACATAGTTTACAAACTCGTCTCTAGTGTTTAATATATATAAAGTTGAAGATATACAGCGTCTATGTTAAAAATACAAAAAAAGCCAACACGAAAAATGATTATATAAATGTTTATATCTATTTTACATGTATTGCTATTGAAGGGATGTTATCGACAAGGCGTGACCCAAGTCCCTCTCCAAGTACAGGTGCTGTGGTGACCCAATGCAGTTACGGTTAGTAAAGGAGTGATATTTGAAACACATTCATAGGTGTGTTTGTTAAATAGAAGTGACATAAGAAGTAATCATTCCAGTATAGGACTGCACTGAACATACAGTAAAGTAAGTCCTCATGATGTTAGTGTCAGTCCTCATGATGTTAGAATCGTTGTACATACGAGTTATACAACTCGGGAAACTAATTTGCTGTAAAATACTGAGTCAAGCAGATATGAGAACTAAATTCAAAACGCTCCAAACCTTTATAGATGGATATACACTCGAGTGATGTTTCTTTTAAAAACATAATGGCGTTAATGCCCCACCACAAAGTTATGAACTAATCAAATAATTACATTTATGGTCAAGCATGCAGTGGGATATCCGTGTTTACAAATGTATTTTTTTCTAGTATTTATGACATGTCTGACAATATACAGCGTCTATGTAAAACTACAAATACGGAGTACATCAAACCAGACCAATATTAAATAAATGTTTATCTTTCTATTGTTTATTTAAACTATATAGGTAATGAAGGGATGATATCAACAATGTTTAGATCAAGTCATCCAAATTCAAGTGATGCGATGGTCCAAAAGAGTTAAAGTTAGTAAAGGCGTGATAGTTAAATCATACTCGTAGGTTTTGTTTGTTAAACGGAAGCGACATTAGACGTACTCATTGTAGTACAGGACTGCACTAACACACGGTGTAGTAGGTCCTCAAGATGTTAGTATCAGTCCTCATGATGTTGGATTCTTTGTATATATGAATTTTACAACTCTGGAAACTAACTTAATTTGCGTTTAGGAACATAAATAACCACACATAATAGCTGCTCAATATGCACAGTAAGTGTTTATACCTTTAGAAATCCTAATAAATTCAAAACATGTATACTTAGTATCTGAGGTAAGACAACTTATATAAGAACATTTGTCAAATCTCGATACATTCCCAGTTGGTATAACACTCGAGTGACGTTTCTGTACGGGTTTTATGCCTCGTCACGAAATTTTGCGGAGCATATTTTGCTTGTAACCCTTGTCCGTGCTTCCGTCCGTCCATGATTGAACTGGGTTGCGACCCAAGTACTGTAGTTAGGGTCACCATCTTCATATGCTTATGTACCTTAATGAGTACAGCATGTTGCATTGAAAATTGGTAGTTTGGCCATTGTGACCTAGTTAAGATGTTTAGTTGAACTCAGTCATGAACAAATAAATGCTTCCATATATGGTTAAGCATGGAGCAGTGCATATGTATTTTATTAACTAGTTTTACAAAACCATTTCTAGTGTTTAGAAGAGACGTCTTCAAATGTAACAATATGCGGCGTCGATGTTAAAAATACGGATTACATCAAACAAGGCCAATACTAGCTAAATATTTGTTTTCTGCTGTTTCTTTAAAATGTATAGGTAATAAAAGGGTGCTATCCACAATGCTTGACCTAATTCCCTCTTCAAGTTCAAGTGCCATTGTGACCCAAAACAGTGAATTTTAGTAAAGAAGGGAGATTCGTAAGTTTTGTTTGTTAAACGGAAGTGTCATTAGAAGTAATCGTTTCAGTGTAGGACTGTACTGAACACACAGTCAAGTAAGTCCTCATGATGTCAATGTCGGTCATCGTGATGTTTTTGTACATATGAATTTTACAACTCAGGAGACTAACTTAATTTGTATTTAGAAAAACAAATAACTATGCTTAACATATGCTCAATATGCACAGTAAGTGTTTAAATTTTAAACCTAATACATTTGAAAACATGTGTTTTCAGTCATTGAGCTAAACATATATAGGAACTATTTCAAAAAGCTCAATCACTTTATAGATGGCTATACAATTTTACAATTAGTTTGTATACTCGGCCATGAAGTTATCTTATCCTTGTCCGTACGACCGTCCGTCCGTACGTACGTCCGAAATTATTTTTTTACGTTTAACTCGGTTATGAATAATTACTGCAGCTAGGACACACAGTTGTATACATGTTTGCTTATGCACCCTAGTGAGTACAGCATGTTGCATTGCACTTTGGTGACCTTAAACTTCGACCATGACATTTGTGATATTGGTTAAAGTTTTGTGTTAAACTCAGTTGTGATCTAATAAAATGGTTGCAGATTTGGTTAAGCATGCATCGGGGCTTGCTTGGGACAACTGAATTCTCCGTTTTATGACATGTGTTCAAAAGTACAAAAATGAGTCATGCAGGAAACACCACATACAGAACAAACAGTCGCCCGAACAGCAACACAAGGAAACAGCAAACGCACACAACCATAAAAACAACAAGAGACGCACAAAGACAAAACAAACATGCAATAGGTGGAAGATGGAAAGTTGAATATATACAGTGTCTATGTTAAAAGTACGAATTACAACGAACCAGACTAATAATAGATAAATGTTTATGATTCTATTTTTTCTTTCAAAGCCATAGGTAATGAATGGATGTTATCCACAATGCTTGACTCAAGTCCCTCTCAAAGTTCAAGTGCTGCTGTGACCAAAAACTGTGAAGGTTAGTAACGGAGTAATATTTGAAACATATCTGTAGGCTTTGTTTCTTAAATAGAAGTGACATTAGACGAAACCACTCCAGTTTAGGACTTCCATTAAAACGCATTCTAGTAAGTTCTCGTGATGTTAATGCCAGTTATTATGATATGTGAGTCAGTGTTCACATAAATTATACAGCTCAGGGTACGTTCTTAATTTGTGTTATGGAAAACAAATAACCACGCATAACAGCTGCTCAATACGCAAAGTAAGTGTCCGACCTTTTTGACCTGGTTACATTTTTGCATTGAACTAAACTATGGACTAGTAAAATGTTTGTATTTATGGTTAAGCAAGAAGCGGGACACCGTGTTTTACAAACACAGTTCTGGGTTTTATAAGAGCAGTGAAAACAAACCGTGTAGGACTGCACACAATCTAGTAAGTCCTCATGTTGTTAGTGTCAGTCCTCATGATGTTGGGGACTTTGTACATAAAAATTACACAATGCAGGAGACTAGCTTGATTTGTGTTTAGGGAAAAAAATAACCAAGCATACCAGCTGCACAATATATACAGTGAGAGTTTAAACTATAGAACATGTAATAAGAATAATACAAATTAAACCCATATTAGATAAATATTTATAGTTCTTCCGTTTCTTTAAAATGCATAGGTTATGAGGGGATGTTATCCAAAATGATTTACCAAAGTTTCTCTCCAAGTTCAAGCGATGCAGTGGCTTTAGATAGTGAAGGTTAGTAAAGGAGTGATATTTGAACACACAGTCTAGTATGTCCTCGTGATGTTAGTGTCGGAGTCCTCATGATGTTAGTCTTTGTACATATGGATATACAGCTCAGGAGGCTCTCTTCATCAGGAAAGAAAGAAAAATCAAATGCTCTCAAAATGAAATAAGTACCTGCCAACAGCTGCTAAAATGAATTGTATGTAGATCTATTTTAAGAATTGAGAAAATATTTAACCCTTACTTTGCCAAAAGAACTGGTATCTGTAGAAAGTTTAGTATTGTCAAGTGTTGCTGTTCGGGCGGCTGTTTGTTCTGTATGTGGTGTTTCCTGCATGACTCATATTTATACCTTTCTTATTTCCATCTGGTTTTATTGCCCAAGATTTGATCGGAGTTTCACACAGTTTTGATGCTCGTGAGCATCTGTGTTATTTAACATCCCATCTGGATCCAACCGCTTTGCAAAGGATGTCACATAACATACTTTTTCAGCGACTAGCTGTCTATTTTCTTTCTTGTTCTAGTTTTCCACCAATCAGAAACTATGTTACGTTGTAATTTGCACATGACCTACTAGTATTTGGCAGTAAACTGTATTTTCATTAGTTAATACATTGACTGGCATACAGCCTTTTTATAATGCCTCTACACATGACCAAACTATGTAAAATCCAGATATACAGTCTGCGAACGTGTCGAAATTCCTGGGGTCATATTAGATTGGGATTTAAAGAATTTAGACAAACGAAATTGTTATGGTAGTGAAAATTTAACAATTGTTGTTAATAGTAACTGGTGATAGATCTAATATAACTAGAAGTAATACACTTCAACAGTATGAAACAGTATGAGTATAATGTAGTAAGAAACAATATGTAGACAAAGTATAAACAACAGGATTAGTATTAATTATCTTCAAATACAGTTTTATAATTTTATTTGTCTGAATGTAGTAAAATATTTGTTTATTATAAATGTAAACAGATCCATGAACTTGAAGTATCGGGTGCTGGAGAAATTGCCTAGTGAAGAAATCGCCTACAATTACATATATAGTAAACCAATTAGAGATTTCGCCTAGAGAGCAATAGTATAGTGATTGTAGTTCGCACCTATGGTACATGACAGAACTATAAAGAACGTTTGTAACAAGAATAAATTGTCCTGTTGTGTTGTTTTCCAGATCAAAATGACCCAGATTGGATGATCAGTGCAGCCCCTGATCACCATCTGGAATTTGCAGTCCATTATTACAGGGGGTGATAATTATATACCGATCATTAGCAAAAAATGAAAAGGTATACGCACGGAACAAGTTATAATATGAGTCTTACTTCTTGTTAGATGATCTGGATACAATAAATGTTCGAAAAGCAATATTAGTTAGTACAAAGTGTCGGTTACAACAGTTTTAAATAAAATTTATATTTTCGGCAAATAACCGATCCCCGGTACGGTACTTTGTTGGAAATGGGTAATTCCACACACAGAATTCCACAGACAGAATTTATACATATTTATACAGAAAGACAGAATAATAGCTGCAAAGGAACATCCATGTCAAGTGTTACAAACTTTCATCTAGTGATTTAGGTTGGATGTCTGACTTCAGACAGTGAACAGGTACAATATAACCCACATTAAGTAATAGCTAAAACATTAGTTGATTATAATCTAACAGATTGACAAATTCACGAATGATGATGAAATCAGTCTATTTTGTGAAGCAGCGGTGCAGTAGATGGATTGATACAGCAAAAATATACGAGCGTATAGCATATGCACGTCAGTAAAACGAGCTTGTAAGGCTATTTACCACCATCAGCATTTGGAACGGAATGAAAATACAATAAATGCCGACATCAATCACAGGCGGGGCTTGTGAAATTAATCACGCGTGCTACAATGCAGCCTTTATTGTGCAAAACAATAAATGATTTGTGAAGTTTAAAATCCTGATCATAACCACTAAAATCATTATGTCATTTATATCAAATCAATGTTCATATCCTATAAGTCTATTTAAATATTAACAGTCAACAGATACCAGTATTATGACGAGACCAAAGTTGGATAATGAAAACATACATGCTTTATTAGTTTTGAATTATTGACCAACTAAACACATGCATATTTCAAAGGTCTACAACATGATAGTACCACGTCGCCTGGCAACATCTTGATTTTAGTTTCAACGAAACGTGCAATGCATTGGTAATGTTATGTAAACATTCACAAATAGAGTCTGCTCTGTTTGCTTATGGTGTAATATAGATCTGATTCTACAGCTTCTTCCCGAGCCAACATGGGAGAGATAAAGTATATGAGAGTAGTGGCATTAATAATATTAAATACTTTCCCCAACCGCAGAACCGGGGCTCTGGTTATTGGCTCACTGTGATATAAAGCTACTTACTGAAGGCTATTGCTACGGATCTATCACCTAGTGCTTTGGATCATGGAAGTAGGTTGAGGTTGCTAACTTTATATTGTTTTACAATACATGTAGAATCAGATAATGATATCACTAATGATGATACACAAAAGTCGATTAATTCGTTGATCTATGCTGGTAAATACCGTTCTTTAAGTAATTACAGACTCTGCACAAAAAAAACTAAATTCTCTATGCTTTAAAGTGTATTCAATGTGTTATATTCATATAGATATAGATATACGCGCTTTCATGCACATTTTTGTAATAGGTAAATGAAAAACTAATTAGATAATTTTGAAAAAATACTTTGACATTGTACAGTTTAATAGTGATTTCCTATAAATGGAAAAGTAGTAAAGTCAAGCAGGCAAAGCCACATACACGACGCAACCACCACCAAAACACCGATAGACAGCATGACACACACACACACACACACACACACACACACACACACACACACACACACACACACACACACACACACACACACACACACACACACATACTTACCAATACCGGAAACTCACTACATTGTGTTTAACACCTGAAAGTCACTACACCTACTTCTAAAACAGATATAGTAAAACTGATTCCATAAAACAGTATAAAACATCCTTATTAGCATGCCGTGCGGTTCAAATGTTGAACATTCTTAAAAATAAGAATGTGTTTTTAACCGTGAGAGTCACTACATTTGTCACGTGACCTTATTGACGCACCCCGGAGACCCACTACAGCTGTAACACACATGCAACCCACTACATTTACACACACACATGCAACCCACTACACTTACAAACACACATGCAACCCACTACAGTTATAAACACACATGCAACCCGCTACCTTTACAAACACACATGCAACCCGCTACAGTTATAAACACACATGCAACCCGCTACATTTACAAACACACATGCAACCCACTACAGCTATAAACACACATGCAACCCGCTACAGTTACAAACACACATGCAACCCACTACAGCTATAAACACACATGCAACCCGCTACAGTTATAAAAACACATGCAACCTGCTACGTTTACAAACACACATGCAACCCGCTACAGTAATATATAAACACACATGCATCCCGCTACCGTTATAAACATACACGCAACCCGCTACTGTTTTATATAAACACACATGCAACTCGCTACAGTTTTAAATAAGCTCACATTTCTTGTTTGACTGAGCTATTACGTGAAACTGGTACTGTTTCCGACCGTCCGCGACCAGGTGCACCAAGGGTGACGTCTGTACGCCAAGACAATTTCATTTGACAACGTCACCTCTGGGACAGCCAAATGAACGCGCAAACCACAACAAATATGCTCGTGGTAATAGAGGGTTACATATCTGTGACAGAACAGTTCGTAATCGATTGGAGGAAAGTGGAATTTTCTGTCGACGTCTCTACGTCGGACCAATGTTAACCCAGCAGCACCGCCGTCTCCGTCAACAACTGGCGGTCGCTAATGTTGGTAGACAGTGGCAGAATGATGTATTTTCAGATGAGTCTCAGCTTCACCTTTCTGATCATGATGGGGGGGGGGGGGCAGAACGAACGGTATTGCGACTGTAACCCTGTTAAACGTGACTGCTTTGGTGGCGAAAGCGTTTGTATTCGGGCACAGTCAGTCACAATTTAAGGTCACCGCTAGTCATAGTTGAAGGTAATGTCAATGCCCATCGGTATGTAAATCAAGTCCTACCTCTTGTTGTACTATCCATGATGCAACGTCGCCGATGCCTAACGTGCTCGCCCACATACATCTCAGCTCATTGTGACGTATATGCAATATCATAAGATGAATTCAGGTCACTGGCCCCAAGATCTGCCGACTTAAAACCCATAGAAAACATGTGCATGATCTGGGACGAGCTCAGTACTGGCCGCGAAACATAGTTCTGTTTAAATAATCTATATGTGAGAAGTTTATATCTTCCTCTCCCATTAATGACGCCTATTCTGTTAAACGATGCCTTAGCCTTGAACTCAAACATTGTATGTAGTTTGACATCCGTAATAATGCTTATGTTAACATCAATGTTACAAAATTGTTGTATCTTTAAATCAGAAAACTTATATTTAACATTATAGAACTATATTTACATGATACTAAAGATTTGGACACACGTACACAAGCTATACCGCCTACGCTCTTTGCACTTAAATGCATGTATGAATTGAAAACCACTAGCCCATTTGAATCAGACCAGCCACCGTGTTGTCTACTCTGTTAGCAACATGTAGCAGGCGCTGATGAATGACAGCGTAGAGTCTGATCAACGAGGAGGCGACTCTGGGTTAACACTTCTTACACTTTATGAGGTACTTTACAAACGGGTAGGTATTCCGAAATTGCAAATAAAAATACCGAGATAACTGGCAAGTTTAAAACTCGGCGTCTACACTGTTTTTATCTGCGACAAATTCATTTTTATCTGTCATCACAAATAGTGTAGCCTCGGATCAGACTTCGGGTTTCAAAAGCGGCAGCTGATCGAGACCCATACTGCATTATCCATTTTACTATTTTAGCACGGTCAATTTTTGACGAGGCCCCGATTCTACCTAATCTCTTCTTTTGATTGTCATAGCAACCAGAGTTCAACATGGATCCAGAATTTTTAGAAATTTTGATAGAGCATTATAAAAATGTTTGGTTACATTTCTGCCTTGTGATTTAAGAGATGATTAAAACAGTTGTTGACGGACAGACACCAGCAATCACAAAAGCCCACCTGAGCATATTCTGGTGAGGTAAAAATGTTTGGATTTGGTCTAGGTTAACCGTAGACAGAAACATGAGAAATTAATTTAAGGCTGATTAGATTATTGCAGACATACAGCATAATGAATCCGATTCACTGGGCACTTAGAAACATGCACACACATTTTGCTTTAATACTCTTACGATGGTAAGCGTTCTATGCATTGAACTACAAGAAGTGTCTGAAAAGCAAATTCATGCATGTACATGTATAAAATCTTATGTTCTAAAATCTCTACTATGATGTATCTATGCACAAACACCTCCTCAAGATTTCTTAAATGAATATTTATTAGAATATTAATGTAATAGGATTAATACATTAATGCTGATATCAAGAATTATTCAAGTGTGTGTCGGAGGGGGGGGGGTTGTTAACAATTAAACAATGCTACAAAAACATGCATTTCCTGATCTGATCAGAGAGGAAATATAGAGTGACAGCAATATTAATATCAACCATAACAATCACAACAAATTGTTAACTACAATGATTTACATTAATTCAGAGATCTACCTAGTATTCCCTATTGAAGGAGGTATGCTCCGGACAAACTATGCAAACACAATGCAGCAACAAACTAGCTTTGGGGGCATAAAAACTATGTCTAAGTAATTTTGAAAAAATAAACATACATAATTTCTAACTCTATCCCTGTTCATGATCTCATGAATATTCACAGAACTTTTATTTTTGTATATATTGCAAAATAAAGGTTGGGTCAGAACAAAGGAACTATGTGTATTGATCTATAAAACTTCAAAAGCAAAGAGAGCAAACCAAGACAAGACTGCAGCCATAGGAGCTATCTGGTCTGGCTTTTCTTTGTTTGACAGTGCCTGAAAATGCAAGATAGTGAAAGGAAATCCAGTGAAAGAAGGAAATACTTTTTTAACACATTTGGAATCATAAACCATTTATCTGGCGCTCCCTGGCATAAACCGATCTATTAAGAATGATCATCAAAACTATACTTCTTAGCTATATTCTGCGAAAAAGGTATTTCAACAACTTGCTTAAACCGATGAGCAGTTAAAATGAAGAAACTCCATGTAACACTTTCCTCCATAGATACAGGACAAACCTAGATCAGACGGCTCTGTTTATATATGAAATTCAGAGGATCCTTGTATACCTGCAAGTAGGGAATCGCTCAAGGGAAGTTCTGTTAGAAGAGGAAATTCTGTAACTGCAATGTACTGCCCAATGAGTGTTGACAAAATAATCCTGAGACAACTAAAACAATATTTACTTTGCCCGGGTCTCCTTCTTCCTCAGGACTTCAGGAATCCCCTAACTGAAATTAGAAGTGTCATTGACATATTAATACGATATTGATACAGGTTTAAAAATATCGATACAAATGGAGGGCAAATAAACACCTTTCCACTGGCTATATTTCTTACAGGTTGACAACTAAATAATACTGGTACTTGCAGTGAAAGTCTTCTGAAGAATTTCCACGCATACTCTCATTTACACCATTTTCTAGTATTTACTTGATGGGTTAGGCTTAATTCTGAGCGACATTGTCAAATGTAAAAAAAACAACCTTGAAACCTTTTACTGTTAATTTATGAATATAACTGTACTTTTGACCCATTTACACTCAGAGGAGCATGAAACATGTTAGTGTATAGAAATCGATATATCGTCGATATTTAGCCATCGATATATTGATACAGAAATTTCCATCAATGACAGCTCTAACGGAAATTAAATCTAAAGCACAGGTATGGCTATTATTTAGCTAAATCATATTACAGTAAAGATTTTATAGAAAGTTCTTGGTTAATACATTTCCTTGATAGAAAGTTCTTGGTTAATACGTTTCCTTTGATATAACGTTTAGATTGGTGAGTCCAGGCCAAATGCCTTCTTAATCTACGGTATATTGTAAAAGATCAGATACAACGTTCTTGTTTTAAACATTTTTCCTGTTTTGAACGCTTGAGAAAGTTTGTCCGAAACTGCTAATAGCTGTAATTTTGACGTTTTCCTGTAGTGTATCGATGACAACGGTCATGCGTGGGAATTGATTAACAGTGAAAATCGCCACTACTTGACACCTAATTGTATGGCATATTTTGTTTAATATTGAGTAAATACGATTTTCAAAGTTTGCACAATATGATTCTATTGAAAACTGGCCACCCCTGGGGTGGGGCCAATTTTGACCCAAGGGGCATAATTTATATAACCCTTGTAGAGTACCTGGACATGATGATATGTGCCAAATATGAGAGCTGAGAACCTAGAGACCTAAAACAATAGGGGTCATTTAGTGTTCATGACTAATCACCACAGCAAATTTGAAGATCCTAAGCCAAACCCTTGAGCAGGTATTGATCCGAATTCATTTCACCAGTTAAGGTCATGGTGACCTTGACCTTTGGTCTAGTGACCTCAAAAACAATAAGGGTCATCTAGTGGTCATGACTAATTATCACAGCAAGTTTTAAGATCCTAAGCCAAACCCTAGAGCAGTTATTGAAGTTATGGAACCCATTTCACAGTTAAGGTCATAGTGAACTTGACCTTTGACCTTGTGACCTAAAATACAATAGTGGACATCTAGTGGTCACGACTTATCACCACAGCAAGTTTGAAGATCCTAAGCCAAACCCTTCATCAGTTTTATTGATCTGAAACCATTTCACCAGTAAAGGTTATAGCGGCCTTGACCTTTGACCTAGTGACCTAAAAAACAATAGGATTATCTAGTGGTCATGACTAATAACCGCAGCAAGTTTGAAGATCCTAAGCCGAACCATTGAGAAGTAATTCATCGGAAACCATTTCACCAGTTAAGGTCAAGGTGCCCTGTCCTTTGATCTAGTGACCTCAAAAACAATAGGGGTCATTTAGTGGTCATGACTAATCACCACAACAAGTTTGAAGATCCTAAGCCGAACCCTTGAGCAGTTATTGATCCAAAACCATTTCACCAGTTAAAGTCATGGTGACCTTGACCTTTGATAAAGTGACCTAAAAACCAATAGGGTTCATTTAGTGGTCATGACTAATCACCACAGCAAGTAAGAAGATCCTTAGCCAAACCCTTGAGCAGTTATTAATCGAAACCATTTTACCAGTTAAGGTCATGGTGGTGCTGACCTTTGACCTTTTTTGTAGAATTTTGTAGTTTGGAAACCATTGTGATAATGCTCTATTTATCACAATGGTTTCAAAAGTGACTTTTACAGAGGCATAGAAAGGCATGTTTTTGGAGGAAAGGGTTAATAAGGAAATGTAGCTCCACCTTGGAGGCCATGAATTTTGAGATATCAACATTGATTTAGCATTTTGATAAAGGTTACCAGGCAATTTTTCCTACCAAATTCCATTCAAATTGGACCACCAGTTTTGGAAAAGGAGGTTTTTAAAAGATTTTCTATATAGTTATTTTTCCCTGGATTCCCCAGATATTTTTAGTAATTTTGATAGAGCATCATAAAAAATAATTGGTTAAATTTCTGCTTTGTGGTTTCTGACATGTTTAAAGCAGTTGTTGACGGACAGACAGACACCAGCAACCACAAAAGCTCATCTGAGCATATTCTGGTGAGCTAAAAAGAAATGGAA
This sequence comes from Azorinus chamasolen, assembly GCA_963576725.1. Classification (NCBI taxonomy): domain Eukaryota; kingdom Metazoa; phylum Mollusca; class Bivalvia; order Cardiida; family Solecurtidae; genus Azorinus; species Azorinus chamasolen. Next base: position 26,376,865 of record OY755252.1, read on the forward strand.
TGTTTGGATGGGGTCTAGGTTTACTGTAGAGAGAACCATGAGAAATGATTGTCAGTTTTGTTAATTTACAGCTGACTAGATTATTGCAGATAGATAGAGTATGAATCTGATTCACTTGGCACACAAACATGCACACACATTTTGCTTTAATACTCTTGCTGGGACTTTAACCCAGACCTCTTGCCATCACCGGGATGGTAAGTGTTCTATGCATTGAACTACAAGAAGTGTCTGAAAAGCAAATTCATGCATACATGTACATGTATAAAATCTTATGTTGTTCTTAAATCTCTACTTGATCTATTTACGCACTACCGACACTACTAATCAATATTGATATCAACCATAACAATTAAAACAAATTGTTAATTACAATTATATACATGTAATTCATAGATCTACCTAATTTTTTAATTTTTTTGCAATATCTTTAGAATATGATTCTCAAAACTAAACGAAGATATCCTAACATTGCACAAGAACTAGAAGCTGTACCAAGTCAAACAAGATGTGTTTGTGAAACACTATGCCCGACCTTTGAACCTGAAGGATAACCATAACCTTTGACCAATGGACCAGGGAGTTGAATGTGACACATCATCTTTGTGCGGTAAACATTTGTGCCAGGTTATTTTGAAATCCATTCAGTTAAAACAGTTATAGAAGGGACATGAAATTTGGGATGGACTGACGAAACAAGTATTTCATCAGCTTGCTGAAACCAATGAGCAGTTAAAATGAAGAAAGTCCACTTAACACTTTCCTCCATAGATACAGGACAGACCTAGATAAGACAGCTCTGTTTACATATGAAATTATAAGATCCTTATATACCTGTACATCTGCGCGGGAACCGATCAAGGGAGGTGTTGTTAGAAGAGGAAATATTTTAACTGCAATGTTCTGCTCAATGTGTGTTGACAAAATAACCCAAACAACCAAAACAATATTTACTTTGTCCCTCTCCTTCTTCCTCAGGATTTCCCTCAACTGAAATTTAATTTAAAGCACATATATGACTTTAATTACTTTAAATGTGCATCAATATCCATGTGTACAACTGCCATTATGTACAACTGCCATTATTTAAAATTAAGTTAATAAATATAAATGATGTCATTATTTCTTACATGAATAATCAATTTTTAACAGGGAAAGTGACCCAGTCCCAAGGTTGGCCAGTAAAGAAACTGCAGAATCATATCTATATTTTTTAAAACAAGCAGAGCAGACCCCACAGGAGCTGTCTGATCTGGGTCTTCTCTGTATGCAAAGGTGTAGAACAGCATATTTATCTAATAAAGGTTTAACCCCAAGTAAAGGATTAACCCATTACTTCGTAAATACTCCTTTCAACTCCTGTGCAAACACATTAAAGTAAAGTAAAGTACCTAGTTATAGTCTACTTTCAGTCCGGATGACCGCTCAGCCGACTGTACATTTACTCCCCTGGTTAATGAGTCATTGGCCTACAATATTGAGCACTGCTAACATATGGCGCAATCATGCAGCCGCAGTATCGGCGAGTGGCCCTCAGAGGTACCCATTTTAACCCCTGGGTGGAGAAGATGTGCGGGTGGGAGACACGGAAAAGCGTCTCTGAAATTTCCGGGTTTGACCGGGATTTGAACCCCGGACCTCCGGACTGATAGTCAAGCGCGTTACCACTAGACCACCGCCACCCACACATTAGACCCAGATCTGACAGCTTCTGTATGTAGGAGCTGCCTGATCAGGGTCTATCCTGTTTGCTTATGATATAATATAGATCTGATTCTGGATCTCATCATCAACATCATTTGAAAACACAATTTATATATTCTATTTTCTGCCTTAAAGTTAAAAAAACCTACCTTCTTCTTTGTATTTCTAATTTAAGTGATATATAAATGTGATTAAGGGGCGTATATAACAATTTTTTCTAACAGACTGATTTGTTTTAAACTTTGCACATATGAAGTTTATGGTTTACTCATTGAAATGCCACTAAACTAAAGATCACCGTGCTTTTTCCCAAGATATGATCCTTTGAACATGGCCACTAATGGTCCTTTTAATGGATGGTTGTGTCTAAATACCTGTTTTTCTAAACAACATGGGAGAATAAACAAATATGTAAGAATCATATGCAAACTATATATAATTTGATTTGAAAGACATCCATGTAATTTAAGTCTTACAAGTAGAACAAGTTAATGTTGTATAGCTATGCAATACACAAGTCCCCACCGGATTAAAAAAACAAACCTCCTTTGAAACATCCACCCAGTCCATGGTGTAGTTGACCATGGTATATACATGACCAACCTGAATGGTATTTGTAAAAATCATAAAAAAAACAATATGAAAAAGGGAAATAACTCCAAAATATTGATGCTAGATTTATGGCCCTTGTGCATGACACTTTCTCTCATCATGCCTGTTCCATATGTTAAATTTCAAATCAATTGAACCATTAGATAAAGTGTTATTGTCATGACAAGAAAATATGAAAAAGGGGAATACATGTAACTCCAAAAATATTTATGCTAGAGTTATGGCCTTTGTGCATGATACTTTCTGTCATCATGCTTGTTCCATGTATAAAGTATCAAATCAATTGAACCAGTAGATAAAGAGTTATTGTCCGGACAAGTAATAGGGGAATAACTCCAACAAGAGGGCTGAAAGGCCCTGATATCGCTCACCAGACAATCAGAGAAGATTTTCAAAGTTTTCACTATATGATTCTATAGAAAACTAGCTGGCCCTGGGGCGGAGTCAATTTTGACCCCAGAGGCATACTTTATATAACTTTTTTGTAGAGGACCTGAGCATGATGACATGTGCCAAATACGAAAGCTGAGAACCTGCCAGTTTCAGAAGAAGAAGATTTTCAAAGTTTTCCTATATGTTTCTATAGACAAGTGTGTTCGGAGGAACACGTGTGTCAACTGCTCGCGGCTGACAAAAACTTATTGTTAATATGACAAAGGGGAATAACTCAAAATATATTGATGCTACAGTTGTGGCCCTTGTGCATGACACTTCCTCTAATCATGCTTGTTCCATGTGTGAAATTTGAAAGCTCTATAACGATTAGTTTAGAAATGACAGCCAAAAAAAGAAAGTGTGACGGACAGACAGACGGAGGAAAAGTGATCCCTAAGTGACAAACTGCCTCTAGGTAGGTGACACAAAAACTAGAACTACCACTAAAGGTGATGAATACCCCCACTAGTACAGTTGACACAGAGATGGGGGTTATAGAAATAAATCACTACAATATCTGCTACAGTTAAGAAAAAACTGCAGAAAACCCGAAAAAACTGCGGAAAACCCGAAATTTCCTAAGTCAAATTGCTGTAATTCCGTTCAAAATCAATGTTATGTAACTCATTATTTTAAAGCTACATACCAAATATCACATCAATATATGCAAGGGTTTAGAAAATAACTCCGGAAAACCTGAATTTCCCGAAATTTTCTTAAGTAAAATCACTGTTTTTGTGAAAAATCAATGAAGCGCCATGAAATTCAAACTTCATCTGTAACTCATTATAATAAAGCCACATACCACATATTATTCAATATCTGTAAAGGTTTAGAAAAAAATTCCAGAAAACTGAAAAATAACAAAGGGTAATAACTCCAAAAATACTGAAGACAGAGTTACAAACCTTGTGCACTGCACTTGCTGTCAATGTGATCTATCTATATATGAAGTTTGAAGTCAATAGCTTTTATACTATATATAAGTAGTCTTGGTCAGTTTGGAAAGTCACTACACCAAAAAACGTAGTGACTTGCCAAAACGTAGTGACTTGTTTGGTGTGCGATAACATGGCCGTAGTGACTTTCCAGGTTATGCACACACACACACACACACACACACACACACACACACACACAATAAGCCGATAGATGGCGATGTAGACGAAAACTAAAATCCTAATTTCTTGAAAAAGTTTTCATTTGATCTTGATGAAATAAAAGGCATAGCATCTCTCAGGCAGTGATCTGTTAGAAACCAGCCAAATTGTTAACTCTGATTCACAAAAAATACCCTTAAACTGGATATTTTAGTGATAACTGATGTAAAATTTGTCTGAAATTCTTCAGTTTAAGACTAAAATTGTCTATAAACTGGCCTAATCATGAAGATCTTATACTGAGTTTGGATCCAGATCCTTATTTTAGCATAGACAAGCAAGTTCGAAATGCTAAATCGGGTTGAAATGGTCGTCGCTTGTGATCAGCACCCTAAAGAAGATGTACGGTATGAGTCGGCATTCATGCCCCCGCGACAGGCACCTCTCCTTTCCAGAAGGGTATTTCAAGCACAAGAAGCAGAAAAAGACTACCCAATCAGATTTCACTCAACAGTGCAGGGTGAATTTTAGCATAAAAGGACATTGTTTCCTATGGTTAGCATACCTTCATTAACTGTCAGCATTAATCAAAGATCTCAGCCGCATGTAGTCGGCTTCGGCGGAAGCAGCACCGAGTAGCCGCAAAAGTCTTTTCACCCAAGACCGGCTGGTATTTCCTGTCATGCTCAGTGGTGTTGTACATGGTTCCAACCCCAGTGCAAAGTATCGGCTCAAAGAATATGCCACACAAAGCCCAACCATGGAAAAAATGTGTCCTTCCTGATGTGCCTCCAAGGCCTGAAAAACAGGGAAACCACATAAAATATACAAAAATCCTTGAAAAATGCTTTAAGATACATGTTCAGAACTCTAATTTGAGTGTTTATGTTATGATTTAGCTAAATATTGTTGTTTCTTAAATAGTGAAACTGTCAAGTTCACAATAAAAACAATGCTTTGTTACCTTTTTAAAGTCATCTGACCAAATTAGCTGCACCGTATTCAAAGAAACCCATAACAGAGGGCACTCAAACTTCAAAACTTAAGGCCAGCAGATACAAATAGATTTCAGAAATAGAAATAGCACTCTTTTTCCTTGCTTAGCAGCCACAGAAATTACAGTCGCGTCTGTCTGAAGCTACAAATAAGGGTTAAGAGTCGCCCGCTTTGCATGCTTGATGAACAATTTTTAATTAGCGGTTGCAATTTATGTAGAGCTCTGCACTATTAAAGTTATTAAATGCAGAAAAAATGCAATAAAACTAGAAAGAGACACTCTGAAAATGCAAATTTGATTGAGACGAATATTAGATCTTGGAAATTATGTAAGAAAACACATTGGAAGAGCCAAAAAAAATGACAGGAAGCACTGAAAGAGTCGGTCGCGCGGCTAGATCCAATGAAAAACTGTGATTTATGCGCTTCAAGCTAAATTTATGAGATGCTAAATGCTGGAATCTGTCCAAAATTTGATACATATGTTGGACCTTTGATTCCAGAAAAAGATATTTCTCCAGCAGGAATATGTCAAGTAGCCAAAGGCAATTTTAGGAAGGCTTTCGGACGATACCGACGCTTCTAAGTTCCCTTAGGAAAAAGGAAGGCAGTTAACTTGCAGTGATTTAGCAGTGTTTTTCAGAGCCAGTAAAAAGCAGTTTTTTTAGCAGTTTGTTCTAAACCAGTTTTTAGCAGTGAAAGTGCAGTGAAATCGGCCGAAATATTTAAATGAGCTAGCACTCATATGAGGTCATAAAAAACTGCAAAATAACTGGCTAACCAGTTATGAACCAGTTAAATGACATCATTAAACTGGAAGAAAAACTGTCCACATTTTTTCAGCAGTTAAATTACATCATAAAATACTGGAAGAAAAACTGCAAAATAACTGGCCATTATTTTTAAGCAGTAAAATGACATCATTGAATACTGGAAGAAAAACTGCCAGTATTTTTTGCTGGGGTGGGGGCGGGGAACAAATAAATTTCCATCAAAAGTTTTTTAACATTTTATATACTGTAATGGAAAAACATAACATACGGCTAAATGAAAATTATTATTTATGCTGCAGTTTTCAAAAGGTTCACTCTTAATTTTTAAGAATAAGTTAATTGCACCATTACTGGGCATTTTACAAAACACTAACAGATGACATACAGAGTAGATCCTGTTAAGACAGCTCTCTTACAAGCCCTCTAAACTTGGTCTATACTATTTGTACATAACACATGTACTCCTTTTCAACACAGATGTTATACTACAATAACTGTACAAAATACATGCTCTCTTGTAAGTTGTAGTCTTGTTTTTAGCCATTTGAATAGATATTTACACCTAGCAAAATTACTTTAACAAATCAAAAGATTCAGAGTGCTGTCTATCTTCTTGAAGAGTTGCTCCATCATGAAACTTTCCCAACAATCTTATGCAAGTCTATGGTCTTTTGAAAAGATGGTGACAAGTTTTTGCACCTTCATTTTTCTGTATGATAACTACCCTAGCTTTTCCTTCTCTTTGTGTGTCAGGCTTGTTGATCTGGACTATAGGCACAGCTGTATCCCCAGTCCTGCAATAACAAATGTTACTAATAACATAAACATTATCAAAATAATATCAAATCTAATTCTTCCTCCCTGTTTATGTTTTATACACTTAAATTCAACAACCTATAATGAAAAATTTATCATGTTTTGACTGACCTATTTACATACATGTCCAATTTATTGACAAAATTTCATAAATCTGGATATTTAACTTTTTACATCATACACTTCTATGGCTTTGCAAATGGAGTAGACCAAGATCAATCCTGTAAGAGATAACTAATCCCCATCTTCTCTATTTGCTTTTGGAATAATATATTTTCTGCCTAAGCCAGAATTTGTGTTCATAATTTTATGCCATAATGAAATATAATCTGGTAATAATGTGACGCAATTACTTCCATGAACATTCATGGTGTAAAGGGTTACATCTCAACAAATCTTATAGGTCTGTTCCCAACTAAAACAGGTAAGAATATTATTTTACTTGCTATAATTTCATTTTCATTGCAAACATAACTGTTGGAAAAAAGTAAACATATTCAATTTTCTTTTTTAATAAATCTGGTTATTGGTTGTATTTTCATGTCTCTCCCCATGAGATGCATGGGTACAGTGACTTTGGTGTTGCATGGTTGATCAGTGTCACCTTAAAAAGAAATAGAGAGTAGAGGGGTGAAGAGCTAGCTAGAATATTACCCCACCCACCCACTTACATGAAAATCGAAGATAAAAAATATTGAATAATAAAAATCTAATTAGTCTTAATTTATTAGAATTGATAATTAACTCACCATGGCAATTATGGAATTTTAAAAGCCTAATTCAGCTGTGTTCTATCAACTGTCATGCTATGTAATCGACAACACATTTTTAAAACTAGAAATATTGACAGTTTGTAGCCACCATATTGGTTTCTTCCCAGTATTGCATCATGGGTAATTTACATAGTTGCCAAGACTTAAGCAAGTTGCCAAAACTCAACAACTGATCTTAGGCATTTACAATTGAGGCTATTTAGCATTTTATTTTACATTACCTTGCATCTGATCCTTTGGGCTGGAAAAACCAGCTAGGACAGTATCAAGTTGTTCTTCGCTGCATAGACATTCTATTCCAAGCGGGCTATTTTACATGAAGGCATATGTAACGGTTCTGCCATGGAGTTGATAGAAAGTTTATAAGAATTAAACTGCCAACTGTATACTGGTCATCAATACATTCACGTCAAACTGAAAATAAACATTAAAACAGCGTGAATATATGTCTGATGTGGATCCTAGTAATTTCAATTATTCGAACACAAATGTATACTGTGCATAATAATACAACGCAATGATACAATAACATTTCGTCCGAAACATGGATGTCCGAAACCATGCATTTGAACGGAGACAGATTTGAATTTGAAAATCGTCGCAAATAAACACAGTGTTTACAAACTAATCGTACAGAATATACCTGAAAATGACATGATTTTAATATTGCATAAAATATACACAAAGACTGAGCTATATTTACCTCTTTGGAGCCCTTTCGGCAATGCAAAACGAAATTATCCACTAATTTCTTCAACCGCCAGAATTTCAGCAGATTTCATACGCTAGGAACCAAACACGCGAAAGGGAACCAGAACGGTTCGGGCCAGCGAGCTTCGTACCTACGATACTCGCACTGGGCCGCATTTACAGTTTCGGCGAATTAATTCGTGTTAATCAGCTAGGGTTTGATTTCAGGAATTTAACAAAGCCAAGTTGGGATAATTTTATTAATTTAATTGGTTTACGGAAGCAATTGGTGTGTTGTTTTTTATTGTGATTGACAATTTGATAATTCTTACGCAACATAGTCTAATAAGAGATATATGTATACGTCTCTGGCCTAATTGTGCAACCCCCCCCCCCCAATCAGATCGGAGAGTGTTTTTTGTTTGTTTGTTGTTTTTTTTTTGGGGGGGGGGTTGTTTTTTTTTTTGGGGGGGGGTGTTCACCAACTTTAACGTCGGTCGTTACTTTTGAGCCATTACAGATAGAGACTTGATTCTTGGCATGCATAAGTATCTCATAAAGCAGCACAATTTGAGGGGTTACATGTCAAGGTCATCCTTAAGGGTGAAAGGTCAAATGTTTGTTTGTTTGTCAGCAACTTCAACCTTGGGCATAACTTTTGGATCAGTAGAAATAGAGACTCAGACTTGATATTTGGCATTCATGTATATTTCTTGAAGCTGCACATTTTCAGAACTGACATGTTAGGGACAAGGTCATCCTTCAAGGTCAAAGGCCAGATATATACATGTAGGTCAACTAACTTACTTTCGAACCAATAGAGATATACATGTATAGACTTTATATTTGGCATTTACATATGTATCTCATGAAGCCTAGCTCACAGTTTGAGTGGTGACATGACAATGTCAAGGCCATCCTCCAAGGTCAAAGTATAAATGTTTAGGTATTGCATTTGCTATACTGTGGGGGCATATAGTGTATATATAGCGTTTCACAAACACATCTTGTAACCTAGCTTAGATGGAGTTGTTTGTTATCTATATTTCATTGGTTAATAACATAAATTAATTGACCAACGCAATAGGGGCAATGCTACATGGGGAAGGGGGTATACATGTATATACCGGACCAGTGGATGGAGATAATTGATCTCACGCTGAGCCAGAATGATCAGTGTCTGCACTTTTCCACATTCAAAGAGGCAACTTGGCGCCATGCCAGGCAACAGGGCGCTAGCATTAATAAGACACGGGTGATGCGCCAGCTATTTCTTACTAGCTGGATCACTGATCGTCAGCTTGATATGGAATCTACATTGTCATTATACTATTAGTAATAAAATATGCTAGCTCGAATTTGTTTTCCATTTCTATAGTAGATATAGGATCCTATACCTATAACTTTTAAAGGTTTGCAGTGTTTATCATGCAGTAAAATGAAAACTGCTATAAACTGGTTCTTCTGTTCAAATAAAAGCAACCAGAAAACTGCTCCAAGAAAAGTACTGCTATTTACTTCAAATTAAACCATTTTTTCAGGTAGCAGTTATATTTTACTGTTAAAAACTGTCACAAATGAATGGAGCTAAACATGCAGTTTTTAGCAGTTATTTGAAAACTGCAGTAAACTGCTCACCAACAACTGATGGCCATGATAAAATACTGCTAAAGAAGGCAGTATTTTCAAAAAACTGCTATTTCACTGCTAAAAAACTGCAGTTTTTAGCAGTTCTTTTTCCTAAGGGTTGCCCGTCATTAGCCAAAATTTCTCAATTTAATAAAAAATGCTTGAAATTCAACAAAAATATAATCAACTGGGTTGTTCTATGCTGTTTAGATCCAGATCACAGAGCCTATGAAGGCCAAATAGTCTGACAGAGCCTATGAAGGCCAAATAGTCTGATATAAGTGCAAGAGTGGTCTTTATACTTAACCGTTTAACACACTTTTTTTTTAAAAATCTCAATTTCTTCAAATTTACTCAGATCTGTTAAAAACTGTCTCATGTGCAAGCTACTAATTTAGTCATAAATTACCTACATCTGAAATTTCAGGGCAGTAATCCATACCGTTTTGAAGATATTCCATTTTAACAGTCTCTGTTATAGGTGTGAGCCCGGTCACTTTTGCCCTTCTTTATTCCATGTAAAAACAGGCATTTTCTGCATCCCCTAGCTACTTCCAGGCTTAGATTTGGGTTATACCTCTTAACACATTCATATTTAGTCCAAACACAGTCTCTAGATCACCAGAAAACAAGGTCAAGAACGTTGACTTTTTTCACTACACACAAAAGTATGTACACACCGTCTATTTTCACTTTAAATTTGGGCCATTCTGACGCTACACACACATATTTCCCAACATCCACCAGAGGAAGAAGTCCTGCAAGAGAGTCACAAAAAATGACCCCAATGGGCAGAGAATACACACAATAACTTGAAAACATGCAATTATTCAGCCTGTCAAGTTCTTAAGAGACACTTATTAGCTCATATTTAAAGCACTGCATTTCTAAATACGTTGTGTCTCTATGGCTGTTTTCCATGAAATTTATACTAGAGAAAATAGTGCAGCCAATGACTTGGGTCTACAATGATAACAAGAGCACCGCGAGACGGGGCAATATACGCCCGAAGGCTGTTCTATTTACACAATATGTGAACCTTAAGAAGTTGCGCATATGAGGTCTATTAGGGCTAAGGCAATAGCAAGGAGAGTAAAACTGCTTATTGTAATAGTAATCTTTTATTTGTCTTTGGGCAAGCTGTAAAAGGAGCATTTATTTTGAAAAAAAAGGAGGAGTTAGTTGCACAAGAAATTGTTACCCGAAACTTTCAAAGGGCAATAACTCCAGAATGAAAAATGATATGAGAGTTATCTCACTGATATGCACAACTACACATCAGTATCTATCATTCCTGAAAGTTTGAAGAAATTATGTTGAAAAATAAAGGAGGAGTTAGTTGCACAAGAAATTGCTACCCGAAACTATCAAAGGGCAATAACTCCATAAAGAAAAATGATATGAGAGTTATCTCACCGATATGCACAACTACACATCAGTATCTATCATTCCTGAAAGTTTGAAGAAATTATGTTGAAAAATTAAGGAGGAGTTAGTTGCACAAATTGCTAACGGACGGACGGACAGAAGGACGAATGACATGCGCCATACCATAATACGTCCCTTCGGGCGTATAAAAAGGGATATGCTACATTCTATTATAAATGTGACTTTAAAGGTTAGCACTGTAGGTTAATGGGCCTTTTCGTATTGGAAAATTATTCTATTCAAACTTTTTGTTAACAGCGTAAACCTAAATCACGCTGAAACTGTCTGATCAGGATCTGCCCTGATTGCTTAGTCCGTAGACTTATTTCTTTAGATTCGATCATGGTTGCCTAGCGTCTCTGTAATCCATGTAAATGAATATTCACGAGGTCATGAAATCTTTAATAAATATTCTTAAGAGAAAAAAGGATTAATAAACACCAGTTAGCTCTGTTGACAGCGGACACCAAATTTGCTTTAAAATCAATTTCCCAATCCTTCTCGTATTTATATACATGTAAACAGCTTCACGCACGTTTGCAAATAGAGTAGATCCAGATCGGACAGTTCCTGTAAGAGCTGTCTGATCAGGTTCTGCTCTGTTGCTTATGAAATGTTGATCTAATCCTATAGTTTCTGTCAGAGCCAAAGATCCCTTTGAAAAAATAGCATTGCGAAAAAAGGCGTCAGATCTCCATGAATATTCGTGTAAGAAATAATAATTTCACGGAGATTGAGTTTTTGTAATGATACATGAGTACAAGTTTGGCTGTGACAGTAATTGTACAGCAAACCGATAAGACCCTGATCAGTGATCAGGGATCTACAACAAAAGCTGTCTGATCTGGATCTAATCTGTTTGTAAATTTATTTCATTACGTTTGATCTGGATCTACTGTGTTTGCATTGACATAAACAGGCACATGCAGTGAAGGGTTTATAGTCGTGAAGAGATTTACTCACACATAATTTTTCATTGATTACAATACCTAAAAAGCACGAAGTAAATTCTGTATTTACTTCGTGCTAAAAAGATTGGCAAAGAACACATCTTGCACTTTTCTTTCGGTGATCGACCATCTAGACCCACGAAATGGCCCCTGTGGTCTACTCTGTTTGCAAATGTGTGAAAACACGTTCATATGAGGGAAAGGGTTAAAACAGAACTTCCCACTAGGTCCAAGCAAAGTGGGTATTCCCAACACATGAAAGTTCATAAAGCAGAAATCTATTATCAATGAGAAAAAGGCATAAGTGGTGAAAAATAGACATCAGACTGTAAGTAGTGGTTTAAAATAGTTTTAGGCTTCTTAGTGAGTAACCGGAGGTGGAACGATCAAATAGAATAACAAAGTCACTTTTCTATTGCTTACCTGTTATAAATTAGTTGATTATCATTCCATAATCATACATCCACACACAATTTCCACAAAATCCAACTTGGTGTCTGCTTATTTGGTCTCCATTTAGGGCATCGCCGTTTGTGTATTGAAAGCCTAAGGGTGAAGGTCGGTTTGTATCGGTGACCGGTGCATCTGTTAAATCTCCTCTAGAAAAAATGTCTTCTTTTAAACAGTGCTTGGATTGTTTTCAGATTTGAGTCAAATTGTAATATATTAACGAGCCCTTTTCATAGAGGCTATTGACAAAAACTAGGTCACAGAAATAAACTCTGTGTTGAAAAAACTACGGGATTACACAATACACGAATTGATAGGGTATCACGAATCCATAGGAATATCATATTCATAAACAAATGTATAAATTTACCTAAATGAGAAAGTCTCAACCCAAAACAATGGGAATTTCATTGATTAAATTTACATTTAGTACGTAAGCAATATCAACCGTGGTCTCCATTTCGGGTCTTGCGAAACATTTTCATGAAATAAGATAATGACCTCAGACGCTCAAGTCCTGGTACGTGTCGGCATGTGGGGCGCTTTGTCTCTATACTATAAATACACCTAACTCAACCTCATTGACGGAATGTAGCTTATTTTTGCTAAAGTTCATGTTTAGTATGCCCAAGACCTAGTGGGGACACGACCATTTAAGATATAAAAAAAACACACTAATTTTTAAACTGAGCGAGGGAAAAAGTCCACAACGAAAGTAAAAATGAAGGATTTGCCCATGTCCGAGATATTTATAATGTAGATATATTATTTTATTTATTATCTTCACTATTTGTATTATTCAGCACTACAGAACAATCGTAATTTGCAGTAAATATGCAGTAGAACTAGATATTTGGTAAATATAAAATAACTTACTGCCGTGTCTCGTGTTATTTAGCGGCCATATTGGATCTACCGATATTGGAATATTACACGTAGTGCGCATGCGCTGCGCAGCGAATGGCGTCGATGTGTGCGGTTCCAATTTTTCGCACAACGACGACTGTGTTTAAAATTAGAGTGTTTCCGTGAAACTCACACCATCCGATTTTTTTCGATTTTATGACATAAAACGGCAAAATAAGTAGTTTTGGTCAGTTTGGAAAGTCACTACACCAAAAAACGTAGTGACTTGCCAAAACGTAGTGACTTGTTTGGTGTGCGATAACATGGCCGTAGTGACTTTCCAGGTTATGCAAACACACACACACACACACATACACACACACACACACACACACACACACACACACACACACACACACACACACACACACACACACACACACACACACACACACACACACACACACACACACACATACCAACCAATACCGGAAACTCACTACATTGTGTTTAACACCTGAAAGTCACTACACCTACTTCTAAAACAGATATAGTAAAACTGATTCCATAAAACAGTATAAAACAGCCTTAATAGCATGCCGTGCGGTTCAAATGTTGAAAATTCTTAAAAATAAGAATGTGTTTTTAACCGGGAGAGTCACTACATTTGTCACGTGACCATATTGACGCACCCCGGAGACCCACTACAGCTGTAACACACATGCAACCCACTACATTTACAAACACACATGCAACCCACTACACTTACAAACACACATGCAACCCACTACAGTTATAAACACACATGCAACCCACTACATTTACAAACACACATGCAACCCACTACAGTTATAAACACACATGCAACCCGCTACATTTACAAACACACATGCAACCCACTACAGCTATAAATACACATGCAACCCGCTACAGTTAGAAACACACATGCAACCCACTACAGCTATAACACACACATGCAACCCGCTACAGTTATAAAAACACATGCAACCTGCTACGTTTACAAACACACATGCAACCCGCTACAGTTATAAACACACATGGAACCCGCTACAGATATAAAAACACATGCTACCCGCTACAGTAATATATAAACACACATGCATCCCGCTACCGTTATAAACATACACGCACCCCGCTACTGTTTTATATAAACACACATGCAACTCGCTACAGTTTTAAATAAGCTCACATTTCTTGTTTGACTGAGCTATTACGTGAAACTGGTACTGTTTCCGACCGTCCGCGACCAGGTGCACCAAGGGTGACGTCTGTACGCCAAGACAAATTTAATTTGACAACGTCACATCTGGGACAGCCAAATGAACGCGCAAACCACAACAAATATGCTCGTGGTAATAGAGGGTTACATATCTGTGACAGAACAGTTTGTAATCGATTGGAGGAAAGTAGAATTTTCTGTCGACGTCTCTACGTCGGACCAATGTTAACCCAGCAGCACCGCCGTCTCCGTCAACAACTGGCGGTCGCTAATGTTGGTAGACAGTGGCAGAATGATGTATTTTCAGATGAGTCTCAGCTTCACCTTTCTGATCATGATGGGGGGGGGGGGGGGGTTAGAACGAACGGTATTGCGACTGTAACCCTGTAAAACGTGACCGCTTTGGTTGCGAAAGCGTTTGTATTCGGACACAGTCAGTCACAATTTAAGGTCACCGCTAGTCATAGTTGAAGGTAATGTCAATGCCCATCGGTATGTAAATCAAGTCCTACCTCTTGTTGTACTATCCATGATGCGACGTCGCCGATGCCTAACGTGCTCGCCCACATACATCTCAGCTCATTGTGACGTATATGCAATATTATAAGATGAATTCAGCTCACTGGCCCCAAGATCTGCCGACTTAAAACCCATAGAAAACATGTGCATGGTCTGGGACGAACTCAGTACTGGCCGCGAAACGTAGTTCTGTTTAAATAATCTATATGTGAGAAGTTTATATCTTCCTCTCCCATTAATGACACCTATTCTGTTAAACGATGCCTTAGCCTTGAACTCAAACATTGTATGTAGTTTGACATCCGTAATAATGCTTATGTTAACATCAATGTTACAAAAGTGTTTATCTTTAAATCAGAAAACTTATATTTAACATTATAGAACTTTATTTACATGATACTAAAGATTTGGACACACGTACACAAGTTATACCGCCTACGCTCTTTGCACTTAAATGCATGTATGAATTGAAAACCACTAGCCCATTTGAATCAGACCAGCCACCGTGTTGTCTACTCTGTTAGCAACATGTAGCAGGCGCTGATGAATGGCAGCGTAGAGTCTGATCAACGAGGAGGCGACTCTGGGTTAACACTTCTTACACTTTATGAGGTACTTTACAAACGGGTAGGTATTCTGACATTGCAAATAAAAATACCGAGATAACTGGCAAGTTTAAAACTCAGCGTCTACACTGTTTTTATCTGCGACAAATTCATTTTTATCTGTCATCACAAATAGTGTAGCCTCGGATCAGACTTCGGGTTTCAAAAGCGGCAGCTGGTCGAGACCCATACTGCATTATCCATTTTACTATTTTAGCACGGTCAATTTTTGACGAGGCCCCGATTCTACCAAGATACTCATTTTATGTTTGGGTCGATACTATATTTCTCCTATAATACTCTTCTGAATTGGGTCGGCACTATCTGCAAAGGACTTATATATACCAATGTATTGCTACTAGTAACTGAGAAATTTGTAGAACAAGTTTGTATGACAGACTGACATACGGACAACAATACATACGCATGCCTTTTTGACTATGATCTCAGGCACTCGGGTAGAATAGAAGACATAATCGTCAACTCGTAAACGGTTAAGATCTATGACAATCCACACTACTGAAAACATGTGGACCGATGCCTTTAGTTCAATCAGTGTACATCTCGATCAGTAGTTAATGGAATCTAAACATTTTCTCGTTCTGTAGCCGATATAAACACAGAACATAGCAGGCACGGGGTGGGGTACCAATAGTTAGGATAAACAAATCCATTAAACGATAATGATTTAATTGTTAAATTAAATTTTCAAGACACAATAAGAAAGAAGTAAATATTAACACAAACGATCCATATTTACAGTGATAGTCTTCTGACACGGACACATTTACAGGCTTACAACTTAAGAAATATCTCTAAACTATTCTAATCTAATAATCTCTAATGTTTGGCTCCAATCTTCAACCTTCATGAACACAAATCTGCATTTTTTCGAGAAAAAATATAACATTCTGATTTTGAAAACCGACGATTTCCAGAATGTCGCCAATTTTAAAACCATATTCTATTTTGATCGCGTACCCCAGCATCACTTCAACTTTCTGTTTAATTTTTGTTTCAATTACAAAGACCAAAGTATGTTTCTATTCTCTAACACATGTAATGAAGGAATGTTGCACTCTCACAAACCCCAAATTTTCAAGTTTTGCTATTGTTAGTGACAGAGAACTTGACCTGAGTGACCCTAACCTTTTTCTCCATGCAAGGTTTTATAAGGATAATTCAACCCAGCCAGAAACTGTAAGTTTGATGCCCTCCATTCAGCAGTCAAAACCCTAGACATAAAACTGTTTAACAAGATATGTGTTGTGAAATATTATGCCATCGTATACTTTGATCTTGAAATGTGACCTTGATCATATTGTTAGACACGACACACCTTCTCATGGTACTTTGCAATTCTGTGAAGTTTCATCAAAGCCCATTCAATAGTAAAGAAGTTGTGGCTGAGACACGACGTGGGGCTGGAGGGACGAACGGACAGTGCAATCACTTTATGCAGCTCAACATCGGGGGTGGGGGACCATAAAAATACAAAGTGCATAACGTAGAGTAAAACCTCTGTTAAGCGACCATTCAATGCAGTGGATATCTCTAAAGACAGCTTGCATAAAGAAAGTAAAGCTAGCAGACGTTTGTCCTGCATTAAGCAGCAACTTGTTTAGGAATCTCTATGATTCTCAAATGAATAGCCGCTCAACGTTAGTTTTACTGTAATTGGTTAATTATAAAATATATTCCCACTTATGAGAAAATTCAAAATTAATGTCAACTTATTAATCAACATCCCTACAAAATTTACATGATACAAAATATATAAATTTGCAAAAAAATGTATTATTTGGATGGATAACCAATAATAGTAGACCTCCTCTAATTCGGGAGCAGCTAAAAAATCCGGTTTATAGGCATTTACATGGCTCTTTTGGTATACAATTAGTTCAAATTGGTCAAATTTCAACAAACTGTTAGTTTCTCTAGACCGGAAATTTTAGTTGTCCAAAACTTGACCGGTTTCAGAGTTCTACTGTTTATGTAAAACTACAATTTCTGCAATTAACCAGCACTTAAAACACATTAATTGCAAACTGGTATGACATAATACAGCTTTAAATAAGATATGTGTGCACTACCATGAGCAATATTACTAAACAGTATTGACTTTTTTTCTGCATTACCCTTGGCAATATAGTGAACATTAGACACTGATCAGAGGGCTACTCCCCAATATATCGGGGATGCTACTCCCCAAGAGTAGAAACAAACTTTTTTAAAAACATGGAAAAGCCCATTTCAAAATTCAGTTTTCAAAGGGTTTAAGACAAACAAATGTTTATTCATCTTCTAACAACTGTGTCACCGATACAAAGTGACTATTTCTAACTAGATGTCAACCAATCATAACAATTTCTAAAACCTTTCAAGAAGAAACGTATCAAGAACAAGAGCTTATATTACATAAGTATCCTTCTTTGAATGTTTGTCAACATTCTGACGCATTCCATTTTTATTTGATTTATTTTGTATATCAAACATATTTTATACAATTTATCAAACATATTTTATACAATTCTCAATAACATGAGGAACTATTTTGCTTTAACTTCACTAAATTTACCTACAAATCATGTAGCTCTTAAATTTAAAGGCAGCTCAACTTTTCATTGAACATTATTCCAGTTAAATAAGCATTAACCTTACATTTAATATTTATGTAACAAGTCGGTCGATTTTGACCTTCAGCCTGTTATGGGTGGATGAGTGAATACCTATTCAAAATGTTGGGATCCAGACGCCGAGTAACTCGGCGTCTCATCGGGATTAAAACTGTTTTACACGTTGATTGCATTTTGAAAATGTAAAAGGTGAACAATTCTGTATAGATAATTTGCTAATGGTTAAGCATCTGAATTTGTTATAATACGACATTATTGACATTTTTAAACTATTATAACATCTGAATCCAAAAACAACTGAATCAATTGGACTCTCTGTCCTTTCTAAACAAAACCCTTATAACACTGTGACTCTGTCCCATCTGGATCCAAATCTTATAACACTTGGACTCTATGTCCCATCTGGATCTAAACCTTATAACACTTGGATTTTCTGTCCCATCTGGATCTAAACCTAATAACACTTGGACGCTCTGGATCCAAACCTTATAACACTTGGACTCTCTGTCATATCTGGAGCCAAACCTTATAACACTTGGATTCTCTGTCCCACCTGGATCCAAACCTTATAACACTTAAGACTCTCTGTCCCATCTGGATCTAAACCTTATAGCACTTGGACGCTCTGGATCCATATCTTATAAAACTTGGACTCTCTGTCCCATCTGGATCTAAACCTTATAACACTTGGACTCTCTGTCCCATCTGGATCTAAATATTATAACACTTGGACTCTCTGTCATCTAAAACTTATAACACTTGGACTCTCTGGGTCTGAATCTTATAACACTTGGACTCTCTGTCCCATCTGGATCTAAACCTTATAACACTTGGACGCTCTGGATCCAAATTTTATCACACTTTGACTCTCTGTCATATCTGGATCCAAACCTTATAACACTTGGATTCTCTGTCCCATCTGGATCTAAATCTTATAACACTTGGACTCTCTGTCATCTAAACCTTATAACACTTTGACGCTCTGGATCTAAACCTTATAACACTTGGACTCTCAGTCATCTAAACATTATAGCACTTGGACGCTCTTGATCCATATCTTATAACACTTGGTCTCTCTGTCCCATCTGGATCTAAACCTTATAACACTTGGACTCTATGTCCCATCTGGATATAAATCTTATAACACTTGGACGCTCTGGGTCTAAATCTTATAACACTTGGACTCTCTATCCCATCTGGATCTAAACCTTATAACACTTGGACGCTCTGGATCCAAAATTTATAACACTTGGACTCTCTGTCATATCTGGATCCAAACCTTATAACACTTGGATTCTCTGTCCAATTTGGATCTAAATCTTATAACACTTGGGCTCTCTGTCATCTAAACCTTATAACACTTGGACGCTCTGGATCTAAACCTTATAACACTTGGACTCTCTGTCCCATCTGGATCTAAACCTTATAACACTTGGACTCTCTGTCCCATCTGGATCTAAATATTATAACACTTGGACTCTCTGTCATATCTGGATCCAATCCACTTGAACGCTCTGGATCCAAACCTTATAACACTTGGACCTTATAACACTTGGGCGCTCTGGATCCAAACCTTATAACACTTGGAATCTCTGTCCAATCTGGATCTAAATCTTATAAAACTTGGACTCTCTGTCCCATCTGGATCTAAACCTTTTAACACTTGAACTCTCTGTCCCATCTGGATCTAAACCTTATAACACTCGGACGCTCTGGATCCAAACCTTATAACACTTGGACTCTCTGTCATATCTGGATCCAAATCTTATAACACTCGGATTCTCTGTCCCATCTGGATCTAAATCTTATAAAACTGGGACCCTCTGTCCCATCTGGATCTAAACCTTATAACACTTGGTCTTTCTGTCCCATCTGGATCTAAACCTTATAACACTAAGACGCTCTTGATCCGAACCTTATAACACTTGGACTCTCTGTCATACCTTATAACACTTGGATTCTCTGTCCCACCTGGATCCAAACCTTATAACACTTGGATTATCTGTCCAATTTGGATCTAAATCTTATAACACTTGGGCTCTCTGTCATCTAAACCTTATAACACTTGGACGCTCTGGATCTAAACCTTATAACACTTGGACTCTCTATCCCATCTGGATCTAAACCTTATAACACTTGGACTCTCTGTCCCATCTGGATCTAAATATTATAACACTTGGACTCTCTGTCATATCTGGATCCAATCCACTTGAACGCTCTGGATCCAAACCTTATAACACTTGGACCTTATAACACTTGGGCGCTCTGGATCCAAACCTTATAACACTTGGAATCTCTGTCCAATCTGGATCTAAATCTTATAAAACTTGGACTCTCTGTCCCATCTGGATCTAAACCTTTTAACACTTGAACTCTCTGTCCCATCTGGATCTAAACCTTATAACACTCGGACGCTCTGGATCCAAACCTTATAACACTTGGACTCTCTGTCATATCTGGATCCAAATCTTATAACACTTGGATTCTCTGTCCCATCTGGATCTAAATCTTATAAAACTGGGACCCTCTGTCCCATCTGGATCTAAACCTTATAACACTTGGTCTTTCTGTCCCATCTGGATCTAAACCTTATAACACTAAGACGCTCTTGATCCAAACCTTATAACACTTGGACTCTCTGTCATACCTTATAACACTTGGATTCTCTGTCCCACCTGGATCCAAACCTTATGACACTTGGACTCTCTGTACCATCTGGATCCAAGCCTTATAACATTTAGACTCTTCGTCTACAAACATATGATATTTTGGCAAATCAGAAGGCATTTTTCAGCAGACGACACATTGTTCTAGCCCTCTTTGTTCTCTGACAACTTTTTGTTTTGTATTAGCCCGTAACAATATTGACATTTGCTAAGACACTCGAGTCAGATGGTCACAAGAAAACATGGCGTCCTATCTGGCTTCAAACTATTTCACACTCAGACTCTTCATACAAGGAATGTCAAACAGCTTGGATCCAGAACAATGTTTAGCATTGTTTTCAGCAGGTTACAAATGTTAGGAGCCACGATATTGACATTTACAAGTTTCATAATTCTAAATATCATTTGTGTAAGTTTTGAGCTTTTTGGCATGAATCATGTTGTGAACGGCATATTTAATTTTAGTCCAAGGATATCTTGAAAAGGTTGGATTTTTCTGCACAAAATTAACAGCATCAAGTTTTCCTGGAACCTTTTCAAGTTTTATATGCTTCTTGAAGGCTGTTTCCAGAGTTTTCCTCTCTGCTGGTGTAAAATATGTCCTCTGTTTGACATCTGAAGTATATACAGTATTTTCAATCAATGTTTAATACACTTACAATAGTTTAGATCAAGCTTCAGAAATTGTTTAGCTATCTCAAGCTACAGAAAATCCTTAGGGTAACTCAAATTTCTCCCAACATACAGACAGACGGACGGACGACCTCTCCAGTATTACCCCCCCCCCCCCTCTTCAACCCCCCCCACCCCCCCCCCCCCAAAAAAAAAAAAACCATTCGCTGCGGGGGTATAATTAGTCTAGACAATACACCCATTCCCCTTTCGTACAAAATCGAGCACCTGCTAACACTCCCACTGGCAGCTACCTTTTCATGCATTTCAACAGGACTATTGAGTCCTATCAAACGCCATTCAAATTGAGCCGCTGTTTTTGAAAATATTTTTACCAAGATTTTGGCCTTGGATGGCTTGCCAAGCCGAATGCCATAGTAGACATAGTAGCCATGCCAAAATTTCAACCCCTACCCACACATTTCCAAACTCAGAAAAGCGAGGAAAAGTGCGATTTACCGCTTGCACAATATGCCAATACGCTTAAGCAAATAGATCGGTGAAGTTCGAATTTGTTTAGGTTTCAACATTTAAAGTTTGTTAACATTTACCAATACAGTAGTGTTGCACTTTAAATTACTACTCATGAACAGACTCAATACAACAGAGTCTGCAATTTCTCTTTTTACATTTCTACTTTCGAAGGATCACCCAATTTCAGAATATATGTACTTCACAACAGCAGGTGTCAAGTGCTTGTGTGGCGGCCGTAAAAAGTCGCCCCGTACTTTATTCTCATTGTTGTTATATTCTCTGGTCCTTCGGGATCATCAGTTTTCATGTTATTAGTTTTGAAAATTGAAAACTGATTAAGCCGGCGCTAGGGGGCGTGAGTAGTATTGCATTTTTAATTACTACTCATGAACAGACTCAATAAAACCGAGTCTGCAATTTTCTCTTCTTGCATTTCTACTTTTGCTTTCGAAGGATCGCTCATTTTCAGAATATATGTATTGGTAGAAATGCGATTTTAAGAGTTGAAAAACAATGAGTGGGAGTTTGGCATATAAATGCATTATATCATATCTACAGATTTCTACGTACAGCATAGTGCACAAATATAATGCGAAATTGTGCGGAAAAGTCCGATTACTTACGGAAAAGCTTGGTTGAATTGAACCGAAATGTATAGAAGGCAATAGATAACGGTAAAGTCTATTCTATTCGGGTACCTTTAACCCCCCCCCCCATCCCTGGATATTTTAGAGCCAACTTCTGTCAAGAAAACCTGTAGCATATCGCTAGGTAAGCGATTAGATGTATCTCTGTATATACAGGATTATCTCCCTTTTTGACTGTTAGTAATAATTCGTTGTGTATCAAAGTTTTTTCAGTTTTAAACTACATTTTGTTTGTTTAATACCTTATTAAAATTAGTCCTTTGTATATATTCAAATGTGTGAGGCGGTTGGTCAATCGAAATATTTAATATGAATAAAAAACTTTTAATATGCTAATTTACTGAACATACGCAGATTAATGGAAACTGTATACAAATACTTAGACTGGAGCAATCATCAACGACTACTGCTGGTTACTGTATTTTAGAAGGTTTTAAGCTGAGTCATGTTACTGGGGCATCACCAGGCATCCTGATAACATTTTAGAATTAATCTATCAAAAAGGAGTAGTAACTATTGATTAATTAAAACAAAGGAATTGCCGAACAAGTGTACATGTATATGTTAGAACGTCAGTCTGATTTTACTTTGTCCACGCTTTGGCAAGACTTTCATCGAAACTTTATAGGATTGATCAGCACCATGCCCAGTTGTGCATATCTTATTCCTGTTCCAGTATGAATTTTTTACATGAACAATGTTGGTCATATTTACATGAAACTTCAAAATATTGATTAGCATCATGCCTAGTTGTGCATATCTTTTTTCTGCCAGGGTTCAATGATTTTCTTCAGAGTTATGGGACTTTGAATTGTTTACTGGTTTTGGGGAAGATATTTTATGATTTTTAAGCTGGTGAGCATATAGTTGCCACTTTGTCGGTCTTTCCGTTTTTCAGTTCCGTCATAACTTTGTCCGTAGCTTACCATAAAACTGTATTAGATATCAACATAAAACTTCATAGGCAGATTGATGAGGAGAATGTGTACTAGAACCATTACTCTATTTTGCATAATTCAGGAGTTATTGCCCTTTTCTATTTTTCATACTTAAATTTTGTCCCGAGCACAACACAAAAGCTACATGTATCAACATGAAACTTTATAGATAGATCTCAATGAGGAGAAATGCAGAGCACAATACTCATTACTCTCTTTTGCATAATTTAGGAGTAATTGCCCTTTGTTACTTTTCATACTTAAATTGTGTTGCTGCCTTTTGCCATACATATTTTTTCCTTTGTAATATTGTATAATGATTTTTTAAACAGACATATTATATAATTTTTGATATAGCATTTATTTGGGGAGCATCCATCGGTTCTACCTAATCTCTTCTTTTGATTGTCATAGCAACCAGAGTTCAACATGGATCCAGAATTTTTAGAAATTTTGATAGAGCATTATAAAAATGTTTGGTTACATTTCTGCCTTGTGATTTCAGAGATGATTAAAACAGTTGTTGACGGACAGACACCAGCAATCACAAAAGCCCACCTGAGCATATTCTGGTGAGGTAAAAATGTTTGGACGGGGTCTAGGTTAACCGTAGACAGAAACATGAGAAAATAATTTAAGGCTGATTAGATTATTGCAGACATACAGCATAATGAATCTGATTCACTGGGCACTTAGAAACATGCACACACATTTTGCTTTAATACTCTTGCTGGGACTTCAACCCAGACCTCTTGCCATCACTACGATGGTAAGCGTTCTATGCATTGAACTACAAGAAGTGTCTGAAAAGCAAATTTATGCATGTACATGTATAAAATCTTATGTTCTAAAATCTCTACTATGATGTATTTATGCACAAACACATCCTCAAGATTTCTTAAATGAATATTTATTAGAATATTAATTTAATAGGATTAATACATTAATGCTGATATCAAGAATTATTCAAGTGTGTGTTGGGGGGGGGGGGGGCTGTTAACAATTAAACAATGCTACAAAAACATGCATTTCCTGATCTGATCAGAGAGGAAATATAGTGACAGCAATATTAATATCAACCATAACAATCACAACAAATTGTTAACTACAATGATTTACATTAATTCAGAGATCTACCTAGTATTCCCTATTGAAGGAGGTATGCTCCGGACAAACTATGCAAACACAATGCACCAAAAAACTAGCTTAGGGGGCATAAAAAAACTATGTCTAAGTAATTTTGAAAAATAAACATACATAATTTCTAACTCTATCCCTGTTCATGATCTCATGAATATTCACAGAACTTTTATTTTTGTATATATTGCAAAATAAAGGTTGGGTCAGAACAAAGGAACTGTGTGTATTGATCTATAAAACTTCAAAAACTTCCAAGACAAGACTGCAGCTATAGGAGCTATCTGGTCTGGCTTTTCTTTGTTTGCCAGTGCCTGAAAATGCAAGATAGTGAAAGGAAATCCAGTGAAAGAAGGAAATACTTTTTTAACACATTTGGAATCAGCAAGAGGTATAATTACCATAAACCATTTATCTGGCGCTCCCTGGCATAAACCGATCTATTAAGAATGATCATCAAAACTATACTTCTTAGCTATATTCTGCAAAAAGGTATTTCAACAGCTTGCTTAAACCGATGAGCAGTTAAAATGAAGAAACTCCATGTAACACTTTCCTCTATAGATACAGGACAAACCTAGATCAGACGGCTCTGTTTATATATGAAATTCAGAGGATCCTTGTATACCTGCAAGTAGGGAATCGCTCAAGGGAAGAACTGTTAGAAGAGGAAATTCTGTAACTGCAATGTACTGCCCAATGAGTGTTGACAAAATAATCCTGAGACAACTAAAACAATATTTACTTTGCCCGGGTCTCCTTCTTCCTCAGGACTTCAGGAATCCCCTAACTGAAATTAGAAGTGTCATTGACATATTAATACGATATTGATACAGGTTTAAAAATATCGATACAAATGGAGGGCAAATAAACACCTTTCCACTGGCTATATTTCTTACAGGTTGACAACTAAATAATACTGGTACTTGCAGTGAAAGTCTTCTGAAGAATGTCCACGCATACTCTCATTTACACCATTTTCTAGTATTTACTTGATGGGTTAGGCTTAATTCTGAGCGACATTGTCAAATGTCAAAAAAAAAACTTAAAACCTTTTACTGTTAATTTATGAATATAACTGTACTTTTGACCCATTTACACTCAGAGGAGCATGAAACATGTTAGTGTATAGAAATCGATATATCGTCGACATTTAGCCATCGATATATTGATACAGAAATTTCCACCAATGACAGCTCTAACGGAAATTAAATCTAAAGCACAGGTATGGCTATTATTTAGCTAAATCATATTACAGTAAAGATTTTATAGAAAGTTCTTGGTTAATACGTTTCCTTGATAGAAAGTTCTTGGTTAATACGTTTCCTTTGATATAACGTTTAGATTGGTGAGTCCAGGCCAAATGCTTTCTTTATCTACGGTATATTGTAAAAGATCAGATACAACGTTCTTGTTTTAAACATTTTTCCTGTTTTGAACGCTTGAGAAAGTTTGTCCGAAACTGCTAATAGCTGTAATTTTGACGTTTTCCTGTAGTGTATCGATGACAACGGTCATGCGTGGGAATTGATTAACAGTGAAAATCGCCACTACTTGACACCTAATTGTATGGCATATTTTGTTTAATATTGAGTAAATACGATTTTCAAAGTTTGCACAATATGATTCTATTGAAAACTGGCCACCCCTGGGGTGGGGCTAATTTTGACCCAAGGGGCATAATTTATATAACCCTTGTAGAGTACCTGGACATGATGATATGTGCCAAATATGAGAGCTGAGAACCTAGTGACCTAAAACAATAGGGGTCATTTAGTGTTCATGACTAATCACCACAGCAAATTTGAAGATCCTAAGCCAAACCCTTGAGCAGGTATTGATCCGAATTCATTTCACCAGTTAAGGTCATGGTGACCTTGACCTTTGATCTAGTGACCTCAAAAACAATAAGGGTCATCTAGTGGTCATGACTAATTATCACAGCAAGTTTTAAGCTCCTAAGCCAAACCCTAGAGCAGTTATTGAAGTTATGGAACCCATTTCACAGTTAAGGTCATAGTGAACTTGACCTTTGACCTTGTGACCTAAAATACAATAGTGGACATCTAGTGGTCATGACTAATCACCACAGCAAGTTTGAATATCCTAAGCCAAACCCTTCATCAGTTTTATTGATCTGAAACCAAAGAAAACCAGTAAAGGTTATGGCGGCCTTGACCTTTGACCTAGTGACCTAAAAAACAATAGGATTATCTAGTGGTCATGACTAATAACCGCAGCAAGTTTGAAGATCCTAAGCCGAACCATTGAGAAGTAATTCATCGGAAACCATTTCACCAGTTAAGGTCAAGGTGACCCTGTCCTTTGATCTAGTGACCTCAAAAACAATAGGGGTCATTTAGTGGTCATGACTAATCACCACAGCAAGTTTGAAGATCCTAAGCCAAACCCTTGAGCAGTTATTGATCCAAAACCATTTCACCATTTAAAGTCATGGTGACCTTGACCTTTGATAAAGTGACCTAAAAACCAACAGAGTTCATTTAGTGGTCATGACTAATCACCACAGCAAGTAAGAATATCCTTAGCCAAACCCTTGAGCAGTTATTAATCGAAACCATTTTACCAGTTAAGGTCATGGTGGCGCTGACCTTTGACCTTTTTTTGTAGAATTTTGTAGTTTGGAAACCATTGTGATAATGCTCTATTTATCACAATGGTTTCAAAAGTGACTTTTACAGACGCATAGAAAGGCATATTTTTGGAGGAAAGGGTTAATAAGGAAATGTAGCTCCACCTTGGAGGCCATGAATTTTGAGATATCAACATTGATTTAGCATTTTGATAAAGGTTACCAGGCAATTTTTCCTACCAAATTCCATTCAAATTGGACCACCAGTTTTGGAAAAGAAGGGTTTTAAAAGATTTTCTATATAGTTATTTTTCCCTGGATTCCCCATATATTTTTAGTAATTTTGATAGAGCATCATAAAAAATAATTGGTTCAATTTCTGCTTTGTGGTTTGTGAGATGTTTAAAGCAGTTGTTGACGGACAGACAGACACCAGCAACCACAAAAGCTCATCTGAGCATATTCTGGTGAGCTAAAAAGAAATGGAATGTTTGGATGGGGTCCAGGTTTACTGTAGAGAGAACCATGAGAAATGATTGTCAGTTTTGTTAATTTACAGCTGACTAGATTATTGCAGACAGATAGAGTATGAATCTGATTCACTTGGCACACGAACATGCACACACATTTTGCTTTAATACTCTTGCTGGGACTTTAACCCAGACCTCTTGCCATCACTGGGATGGTAAGTGTTCTATGCATTGAACTACAAGAAGTGTCTGAAAAGCAAATTCATGCATACATGTACATGTATAAAATCTTATGTTGTTCTTAAATCTCTACTTGATCTATTTACGCACTACCGACACTACTAATCAATATTGATATCAACCATAACAATTAAAACAAATTGTTAATTACAATTATATACATGTAATTCATAGATCTACCTAATTTTTTAATTTTTTCGCAATATCTTTAGAATATGATTCTCAAAACTAAACGAAGATATCCTAACATTGCACAAGAACTAGAAGCTGTACCAAGTCAAACAAGATGTGTTTGTGAAACACTATGCCCGACCTTTGAACCTGAAGGATAACCATAACCTTTGACCAATGGACCAGGGAGTTGAATGTGACACATCATCTTTGTGCGGTGAACATTTGTGCCAGGTTATTTTGAAATCCATTCAGTTAAAACAGTTATAGAAGGGACATGAAATTTGGGATGGACTGACGAAACAAGTATTTCATCAGCTTGCTGAAACCAATGAGCAGTTAAAATGAAGAAAGTCCACTTAACACTTTCCTCCATAGATACAGGACAGACCTAGATCAGACAGCTCTGTTTACACATGAAATTATAAGATCCTTATATACCTGTACATCCGTGGGAACCGATCAAGGGAGGTGTTGTTAGAAGAGGAAATACTTTAACTGCAATGTTCTGCTCAATGTGTATTGACAAAATAACCCAAACAACCAAAACAATATTTACTTTGTCCCTCTCCTTCTTCCTCAGGATTTCCCTCAACTGAAATTTAATTTAAAGCACATATGACTTTAATTACTTTAAATGTGCATCAATATCCATGTGTACAACTGCCATTATGTACAACTGCCATTATTTAAAATTAAGTTAATAAATATAAATGATGTCATTATTTCTTACATGAATAATCAATTTTTAACAGGGAAAGTGCCCCAGTCCCAAAGTTGGCCAGCAAAGAAACTGCAGAATCATATCTATATTTTTTAAAACAAGCAGAGCAGACCCCACAGGAGCTGTCTGATCTGGGTCTTCTCTGTATGCAAAGGTGTAGAACAGCATATTTATCTAATAATGGTTTAACCCCAAGTAAAGGATTAACCCATTACTTCGTAAATACTCCTTTCAACTCCTGTGCAAACACATTAAAGTAAAGTAAAGTACCTAGTTATAGTCTACTTTCAGTCCGGATGACCGCTCAGCCGACTGTACATTTACTCCCCTGGTTAATGAGTCATTGGCCTACAGTATTGAGCACTGCTAACATATGGCGCAATCATGCAGCCGCAGTACCGGCGAGTGACCCTCACAGGTACCCATTTTAACCCCTGGGTGGAGAAGATGTGCGGGTGGGAGACACGGAAAAGCGTCTCTGAAATTTCCGGGTTTGACCGGGATTTGAACCCCGGACCTCCGAACTGATAGTCAAGCGTGTTACCACTAGACCACCGCCACCCACACATTAGACCCAGATCTGACAGCTTCTGTATGTAGGAGCTGCCTGATCAGGGTCTATCCTGTTTGCTTATTATATAATATAGATCTGATTCTGGATCTCATCATCAACATCATTTGAAAACACAATTTATATATTCTATTTTCTGGCTTAAAGTTAAAAAAAACCTACCTTCTTCTTTGTATTTCTAATTTAAGTGATATATAAATGTGATTACGGGGCGTATATAACAATTTTTTCTAACAGACTGATTTGTTTTAAACTTTGCACATATGAAGTTTATGGTTTACTCATTGAAATGCCACTAAACTAAAGATCACCGTGCTTTTTCCCAAGATATGATCCTTTGAACATGGCCACTAATGGTCCTTTTAATGGATGGTTGTGTCTAAATACCTGTTTTTCTAAACAACATGGGAGAATAAACAAATATGTAAGAATCATATGCAAACTATATATAATTTGATTTGAAAGACATCCATGTAATTTAAGTCTTACAAGTAGAACAAGTTAATGTTGTATAGCTATATATGCAATACACAAGTCCCCACCGGATTAAAAAAAACCAACCTCCTTTGAAACATCCACCCAGTCCATGGTGTAGTTGACCATGGTATATACATGACCAACCTGAATGGTATTTGTAAAAATCATAAGTAAAACAATATGAAAATGGGGAATAACTCCAAAATATTGATGCTAGATTTATGGCCCTTGTGTATGATACTTTCTCTCATCATGCCTGTTCCATATGTTAAATTTCAAATCAACTGAACCATTAGATAAAGTGTTATTGTCATGACAAGAAAATATGAAAAAGGGGAATACATGTAACTCCAAAAATATTGATGCTAGAGTTATGGTTTTTGAGCATGATACTTTCTGTCATCATGCTTGTTCCATGTATAAAGTATCAAATCAATTGAACCAGTAGATAAAGAGTTATTGTCCGGACAAGTAATAGGGGAATAACTCCAACAAGAGGGCCTGAAAGGCCCTGATATCGCTCACCAGACAATCAGAGAAGATTTTCAAAGTTTTCACGATATGATTCTATAGAAAACTAGCTGGCCCTGGGGCGGAGTCAATTTTGACCCCAGAGGCATACTTTATATAACTTTTTTGTAGAGGTCCTGAGCATGATGACATGTGCCAAATATGAAAGCTGAGAACCTGCCAGTTTCAGAAGAAGAAGATTTTCAAAGTTTTCCTATATGTTTCTATAGACAAGTGTGTTCAGAGGAACACGTGTGTCAACTGCTCGCGGCTGACAAAAACTTATTGTTAATATAACAAAGGGGAATAACTCAAAATATATTGATGCTACAGTTGTGGCCCTTGTGCATGACACTTCCTCTAATCATGCTTGTTCCATGTGTGAAATTTGAAAGCTCTATAACAATTAGTTTAGAAATGACAGCCCAAAAAAGAAAGTGTGACGGACAGACAGACGGAGGAAAAGTCAGGGCCTCCGCTGGCGGTCGCCAAAATCGCCAATGGCGAAAATATTCATAATCTGGCGATAAAAAATTAAATCTGGCGAATGTTGTGGCGAATATAATTTTGCAAATTATGCCGAGAAATACAGACCCAATTTAAAGTGACAAACTGCCTCTAGGTAGGTGACACAAAAACTAGAACTACCACTAAAAGGTGATGAATACTCCCACTAGTACAGTTGACACAGAGATGGGGGCTATAGAAATAAATCACTACAATATCTGCTACAGTTAAGAAAAAACTGCAGAAAACCCGAAAAAACTGCGGAAAACCCGAAATTTCCTAAGTCAAATTGCTGTAATTCCGTTAAAAATCAATGTAGTGTAACAAAATTCAAACTTGATATGTAACTCATTATTTTAAAGCTACATACCAAATATCACATCAATATATGCAAGGGTTTAGAAAATAACTCCGGAAAACCTGAATTTCCCGAAATTTTCTTTAAGTAAAATCACTGTTTTTGTGAACAAGAGCACCGCAAGACGGGGCAATATACGCCCGAAGGCTGTTCTATAAAATTATGTTGAAAAATAAAGGAGGAGTTAGTTGCACAAGAAATTGCTACCCAAAACTATCAAAGGGCAATAACTCCAGAATGAAAAATGATATGAGAGTTATCTCACTGATATGCACAACTACACATCAATATCTATCATTCCTGAAAGTTTGAAGAAATTATGTTGAAAAATAAAGGAGGAGTTAGTTGCACAAGAAATTGCTACCCGAAACTATCAAAGGGCAATAACTCCAGAATGAACAAGAGAGTCGTCACGGGTGACAAATGCCCCCAAAGTGTTTGACACCGAAATGCATTTTGGCGGAAAAACAATACAATGTAATGCAGGTGTAACATGAAATTTTGATGCTGTTAAAAATGACACAGGAGTCAGTTCTTAACATTAGAAACAGAACCTTTGACGATTATGATAGCTAAGAAAAGAGCCAAGCGTCAAAACTTAGTTAAAAAGGACCCTAAGTCATTCTCAACGTTAAAAAGGACCCTGGGTTGATTGTCAACGTTTAAGGTATAGGAGATATGCTCTGGACAAGCTTTTTGTATCTGGTAAGATATAGGAGATATGCTCCGGACTGTAAAATTGAGGTCAAAGGTCAAGGTCAAGGTCAGTACCTGGGTTGATTGTCAACGTTTAAGGTATAGGAGATATTCTCTGGACAAGCTTTTTGTATCTGGTAAGATATAGGAGATATGCTCCGGACTGTAAAATTGAGGTCAAAGGTCAAGGTCAAGGTCAGTGATCTGAAAATGGTACACGACTCTCCGCCATCCCAAGATGAACTCACAAACCAAATTTGGAATCTGTAGCTGGTAAGGTATAGGAAAAATGCTCCGGACAAGCTTTGTGTAAAATCTAGGTCAAAGGTCAATGCCACAGTGACCTGAAAATGGTACGCGACACACCGCCATCCCAAGATAAACTCACACATTAAATTTGGAATCCGTAGCTGGTAAGGTATAGGAGATATTCTCTGGACAACCTTTTTTGTAAAATCGAGGTCAAAAGTCAAGGTCAAGGTCAGTGATCTGAAAATGGTACACGACTCTCCGCCATCCCAAGATGAACTCACAAACCAAATTTGGAATCTGTAGCTGGTAAGGTATAGGAAAAATGCTCCGGACAAGCTTTGTGTAAAATCTAGGTCAAAGGTCAAGGCCACAGTGACCTGAAAATGGTACGCGACACACCGCCATCCCAAGATAAACTCACACATTAAATTTGGAATCCGTAGCTGGTAAGGTATAGGAGATATTCTCTGGACAACCTTTTTTGTAAAATCGAGGTCGAAGGTCAAGGTCAAGGTCACAGTGACCTGAAAATGGTACGCGACACTCCGCCATCTGAAGGTGATCTCACACACCAAATTTGGAATCCGTATCTGGTAAGTTATAGGAGATATGCTCTGGACAAGCTTTTTGTAAAATCAGTCAAGGTCAAGGTCAAGGTTAAGGTCATAGCGACCTGGAAATGGTACATGACACTCCGCCATCCCAAGATGAACTCACACACCAAATTTGGAATCTGTAGCTGGTAAGGTAAAGGAGATATGCTCCGGACAAGCTTTTTGTAAAATCGGTCAAAGGTCATGGTCAAGGTCACAGTGATCTGAAAATGGTACGCGACACTCCTCCATCCCAAGATGAACTCACACACCAAATTTGGAATCCTTAGCTGGTAAGGAATAGGAGATATACTCCGGACAAGCTTTTTGTAGCTGGTAAGGTATAAGCGGTTTTTAAAATCGAGGTCAAAGGTCAAGGTCAAGGTCACAGTGACCTGGAAATGGTACGCGACACTCCGCCATCCCAAGATGAACTCACACAGCAAATTTGGAATCTGTAGCTGGTAAGGTAAAGGAGATATGCTCCGGACAAGCTTTTTGTAAAATCGGTCAAAGGTCATGGTCAAGGTCACAGTGATCTGAAAATGGTACGCGACACTCCTCCATCCCAAGATGAACTCACACACCAAATTTGGAATCCTTAGCTGGTAAGGTATAGGAGATATACTCCGGACAAGCTTTTTGTAGCTGGTAAGGCATAAGCTTTTTTTAAAATCGAGGTCAAAGGTCAAGGTCAAGGTCACAGTGACCTGGAAATGGTACGCGACACTCCGCCATCCCAAGATGAACTCACACACCAAATTTGGAATCTGTAGCTGGTAAGGTAAAGGAGATATGCTCCGGACAAGCTTTTTGTAAAATCAAGGTCAAAGGTCAAGGTCAAGGTCACAGTGACATGAAAATGGTACGCGACACTCCCCCATCCCAAGATGAACTCACACACCAAAATTGGTATCCATAGCTGATGTGACAAAGGAAATATACTCCGGACAAAATGTACACACACCCACACACCCACCCACCCACCCACACACCCACCCACCCACACACCCACCCACCCACACACCCACACACACACACACCCACACACGCACGGTGCGATCACTATATGCCGCCAAAGCCTAGCTTTGGGGGCATAAAAATGATATGAGAGTTATCTCACTGATATGCACAACTACACATCAGTATCTATCATTCCTGAAAGTTTGAAGAAATTATGTTGAAAAATAAAGGAGGAGTTAGTTGCACAAGAAATTGCTACCCGAAACTATCAAAGGGCAATAACTCCAGAATGAAAAATGATATGAGAGTTATCTCACTGATATGCACAACTACACATCAATATCTATCATTCCTGAAAGTTTGAAGAAATTATGTTGAAAAATAAAGGAGGAGTTAGTTGCACAAGAAATTGCTACCCGAAACTATCAAAGGGCAATAACTCCAGAATGAAAAATGATATGAGAGTTATCTCACTGATATGCACAACTACACATCAGTATCTATCATTCCTGAAAGTTTGAAGAAATTATGTTGAAAAATAAAGGAGGAGTTAGTTGCACAAGAAATTGCTACCCAAAACTATCAAAGGGCAATAACTCCAGAATGAAAAATGATATGAGAGTTATCTCACTGATATGCACAACTACACATCAGTATCTATCATTCCTGAAAGTTTGAAGAAATTATGTTGAAAAATAAAGGAGGAGTTAGTTGCACAAGAAATTGCTACCCAAAACTATCAAAGGGCAATAACTCCAGAATGAAAAATGATATGAGAGTTATCTCACTGATATGCACAACTACACATCAGTATCTATCATTCCTGAAAGTTTGAAGAAATTATGTTGAAAAATAAAGGAGGAGTTAGTTGCACAAGAAATTGCTACCCGAAACTATCAAAGGGCAATAACTCCAGAATGAAAAATGATATGAGAGTTATCTCACTGATATGCACAACTACACATCAGTATCTATCATTCCTGAAAGTTTGAAGAAATTATGTTGAAAAATAAAGGAGTTAGTTGCACAAGAAATTGCTACCCGAAACTATCAAAGGGCAATAACTCCAGAATGAAAAATGATATGAGAGTTATCTCACTGATATGCACAACTACACATCAGTATCTATCATTCCTGAAAGTTTGAAGAAATTATGTTGAAAAATAAAGGAGGAGTTAGTTGCACAAGAAATTGCTAACGGACGGACGGACAGACGGACGGACGGACGGACGACATGCGCCATACCATAATACGTCCCTTCGGGCGTATAAAAATCAATGAAGCGCCATGAAATTCAAACTTCATCTGTAACTCATTATTATAAAGCCACATACCACATATTATTCAATATCTGTAAAGGTTTAGAAAAAAAATCCAGAAAACTGAAAAATAACAAAGGGTAATAACTCCAAAATCCAAAAATACTGAAGACAGAGTTACAAACCTTGTGCACTGCACTTGCTGTCAATGTGATCAATCTATATATGAAGTTTGAAGTCAATAGCTTTTATACTATATATAAGTAGTCTTGGTCAGTTTGGAAAGTCACTACACCAAAAAACGTAGTGACTTGCCAAAACGTAGTGACTTGTTAGGTGTGCGATAACATGGCCGTAGTGACTTTCCAGGTTATGCACACACACACACACACACACACACACAATAAGCCGATAGATGGCGATGTAGGCGAAAACTAAAATCCTAATTTCTTGAAAAAGTTTTCATTTGATCTTGATGAAATAAAAGGCATAGCATCTCTCAGGCAGTGATCTGTTAGAAACCAGCCAAATTGTTAACTCTGATTCACAAAAAATACCCTTAAACTGGATATTTTAGTGATAACTGATGTAAAATTTGGCTGAAATTCTTGAGTTTAAGACTAAAATTGTCTATAAACTGGCCTAATCATGAAGATCTTAGACTGAGTTTGGATCCAGATCCTTATTTTAGCATAGACAAGCAAGTACGAAATGCTAAATCGGGTTGAAATGGTCGTCGCTTGTGATCAGTACCCTAAAGAAGATGTACGGTATGAGTCGGCATTCATGCCCCCGCGACAGGCACCTCTCCTTTCCAGAAGGGTATTTCAAGCACAAGAAGCAGAAAAAGACTACCCAATCAGATTTCACTCAACAGTGCAGGGTGAATTTTAGCATAAAAGGACATTGTTTCCTATGGTTAGCATACCTTCATTAACTGTCAGCATTAATCAAAGATCTCAGCCGCATGTAGTCGGCTTCGGCGGAAGCAGCACCGAGTAGCCGCAAAAGTCTTTTCACCCAAGACCGGATGGTATTTCCTGTCATGCTCAGTGGTGTTGTACATGGTTCCTACCCCAGTGCAAAGTACCGGCTCAAAGAATATGCCACACAAAGCCCAACAATGGAAAAAATGTGTCCTTCCTGATGTGCCTCCAAGGCCTGAAAAACAGGGAAAGCACATAAAATATACAAAAATCCTTGAAAAATGCTTTAAGATACATGTTCAGAACACTAATTTGAGTGTTTATGTTATGATTTAGCTAAATATTGTTGTTTCTTAAATAATAAAACTGTCAAGTTATGAGAAATTCACAATAAAAACAATGCTTTGTTACCTTTTCAAAGTCATCTGACCAACTTAGCTGCACCGTATTCAAGGAAACCCATAACAGAGGGCACTCAAACTTCAAAACTTAAGGCCAGCAGATACAAATAGATTTCAGAAATAGAAATAGCACTCTTTTTCCTTGCTTAGCAGCCACAGAAATTACAGTCGCGTCTGTCTGAAGCTACAAATAAGGGTTAAGAGTCGCCCGCTTTGCATGCTTGATGAACAATTTTTAATTAGCGGTTGCAATTTATGTAGAGCTCTGCACTATTAAAGTTATTAAATGCAGAAAAAATGCAATAAATCTAGAAAGAGACACTCTGAAAATGCAAATTTGATTGAGATGAATATTAGATCTTGGAAATTATGTAAGAAAACACATTGGAAGAGCCAAAAAAAATGACAGGAAGCACTGAAAGAGTCGGTTGCGCGGCTAGATCCAATGAAAAACTGTGATTTATGCACTTCAAGCTAAATTTATGAGATGCTAAATGCTGGAATCTGTCCAAAATTCTACGAAATACTTTACTTTGCCAAATTTGATACATATGTTGGACCTTTGATTCCAGAAAAAAGATATTTCTCCAGCAGGAAGATGTCAAGTAGCCAAAGGCAATTTTAGGAAGGCTTTCGGACGATAACGACGCTTCTAAGTTGCCCGTCATTAGCCAAAATTTCTCAATTTAATAAAAAATGCTTGAAATTCAACAAAAATATAATCAACCGGGTTGTTCTATGCTGTTTAGATCCAGATCAAAGAGCCTATGAAGGTCAAATAGTCTGACAGAGCCTATGAAGGCCAAATAGTCTGATATAAGTGCAAGAGTGGTCTTTATACTGAACCGTTTAACACACTTTTTTAAAAAATCTCAATTTCTTCAAATTTACTCAGATCTGTTAAAAACTGTCTCATGTAAAAGCTACTAATTTAGTCATAAATTACCTACATCTGAAATTTCAGGGCAGTAATCCTTACCGTTTTGAAGATATTCCATTTTAACAGTTTCTGTTATAGGTGTGAGCCCGGTCACTTTTGCCCTTCTTTATTCCATGTAAAAACAGGCATTTTCTGCATCCCCTAGCTACTTCCAGGCTTAGATTTGGGTTATACCCTCTTAACACATTTATATTTAGTCCAAACACAGTCTCTAGATCACCAGAAAACAAGGTCAAGAACGTTGACTTTTTTCACTACACACAAAAGTATGTACACACTGTCTATTTTCACTTTAAATTTGGGCCATTCTGACGCTACACACACATATTTCCCAACATCCACCAGAGGAAGAAGTCCTGCCAGAGAGTCACAAAAAATGACCCCAATGGGCAGAGAGTACACACAATAACTTGAAAATATGCAATTTTCAGCCTGTCAAGTTCTTAAGAGACACTTATTAGCTCATATTTAAAGCACTGCATTTCTAAATACGTTGTGTCTCTATATGGCTGTTTTCCATGAAATTTATACTAGAGAAAATAGTGCAGCCAATGACTTGGGTCTACAATGATAACAAGAGCACCGCGAGACGGGGCAATATACGCCCGAAGGCTGTTCTATTTACACAATGTGTGAACTTTCAGAAGTTGCGCATACCGTATGAGGTCTATTAGGGCTAAGGCAATAGCAAGGAGAGTAAAACTGCTTATTGTAATACTAATCTTTTATTTGTCTTTGGGCCTACTGAAAGCTGAAAAAGGAGCATTTATTTTGAAAAAAAAGGAGGAATTAGTTGCACAAGAAATTGCTACCCGAAACTATCAAAGGGCAATAACTCCAGAATGAAAAATGATATGAGAGTTATCTCACTGATATGCACAACTACACATCAGTATCTATCATTCCTGAAAGTTTGAAGAAATTATGTTGAAAAATAAAGGAGGAGTTAGTTGCACAAGAAATTGCTACCCGAAACTATCAAAGGGCAATAACTCCAGAATGAAAAATGATATGAGAGTTATCTCACTGACGGATAAATGAATATTCACAAGGTCATGAAATCTTTAATATTCTTAAGAGAAAAAAGGATTAATAAACACCAGTTAGCTCTGTTGACAGCGGACACCAAATTTGCTTTAAAATCAATTTCCCAATCCTTCTCGTATTTATATAAACAGCTTCACGCACGTTTGCAAATAGAGTAGATCCAGATCGTACAGTTCCTGTAAGAGCTGTCTGATCAGGTTCTGCTCTGTTGCTTATGAAATGTTGTTGATCTAATCCTATAGTTTCTGTCAGAGCCAAAGATCCTTTTGAAAAAATAGCATTGTGAAAAAAGGCGTCAGATCTCCATGAATATTCGTGTAAGAAATAATAATTTCACGGAGATTGAGTTTTTGTAATGATACATGAGTACAAGTTTGGCTGTGACAGTAATTGTACAGCAAACCGATAAGACCCTGATCAGTGATCAGGGATCTACAACAAAAGCTGTCTGATCTGGATCTACTCTGTTTGTAAATTTATTTCATTACATTTGATCTGGATCTACTGTGTTTGCATTGACATAAACAGGCACATGGCGTAGGTGGCGGTGGTCTAGTGGTAACGCGCTTGACTGTCAGTCCGGAGGTCCGGGGTTCAAATCCCGGTCCCACCCGGAAATTTCAGAGACGCTTTTCCGTGTCTCCCACCCACATATACTCTCCACCCAGGGGTTAAAATGGGTACCTGTAAGGGTCACTCGCCGGTACTGCGGCTGCATGAATGCGCCATATGTTAGCAGTGCTCAATATTGTAGGCCAATGACTCAATGATCAGGGGAGTAAATGTACAGTCGGCTGAACGGTCATTCGGACTGAAAGTAGACTATAACTAGGTACTTTACTTTACATGCAGTGAAGGGTTTATAGTCGTGAAGAGATTTACTCACACATAATTTTTCATTGATTACAATACCTAAAAAGATTGGCAAAGAACACATCTTGCACTTTTCTTTCGGTGATCGACCATCTAGACCCACGAAATGGCCCCCTGTGGTCTACTCTGTTTGCAAATGTGTGAAAACACGTTTATATGAGGGAAAGGGTTAAAACAGAACTTCCCACTAGGTCCAAGCAAAGTGGGTATTCCCAACACACGAAAGTTCATAAAGCACAAATCTATGATCAATGAGAAAAAGGCATAAGTGGTGAAAAAATAGACATCAGACTGTAAGTAGTGGTTTAAAATAGTTTTAGGCTTCTTAGTGAGTAACCGGAGGTGGAACGATCAAATAGAATAACAAAGTCACTTTTCTATTGCTTACCTGGTATAAATTAGTTGAATCTCATCCCATAATCATATATCCACACAAAATTTCCACAAAATCCAACTTGGTGTCTGCTTATTTGGTCTCCATTTAGGGCATCGCCGTTTGTGTATTGAAAGCCTAAGGGTGAAGGTCGGTTTGTATCGGTGACCGGTGCATCTGTTAAATCTCCTCTAGAAAAAATGTCTTCTTTTAAACAGTGCTTGGATTGTTTTCAGATTTGAGTCAAATTGTAATATATTAACGAGTCCTTTTCATAGAGGCTATTGACAAAAACTATGTCACAGAAATAAACTCTGTGTTGAAAAAAACTACGGGATTACACAATACACGAATTGATAGGGTATCACGAATCCATAGGAATATCATATTCATAAACAAACTATATGTATAAATTTACCTAAATGAGAAAGTCTCAACCCAAAACAATGGGAATTGCATTGATTAAATTTACATTTAGTACGTAAGCAATATCAACCGTGGTCTCCATTTCGGGTCTTGCGAAACATTTTCATGAAATAAGATAATGACCTCAGACGCTCAAGTCCTGGTACGTGTCGGCATGTGGGGCGCTTTGTCTCTATACTATAAATACACCTAACTCAACCTCATTGACGGAATGTAGCTTATTTTTGCTGAAGTTCATGTTCAGTATGCTCAAGACCTAGTGGGGACACGACCATTAAAGATATAAAAAAAACACACTAATTTTTAAACTGAGCGAGGGAAAAAGTCCACAACGAAAGTAAAAATGAAGGATTTGCCCATGTCCGAGATATTTATAATGTAGATATATTATTTTATGTATTATCTTCACTATTTGTATTATTCAGCACTACAGAACAATCGTAATTTGCAGTAAATATGCAGTAGAACTAGATATTTGGTAAATATAAAATAACTTTCTGCCATGTCTCGTGTTATTTAGCGGCCATATTGGATCTACCGATAATGGAATTTTGTACGTAGTGCGCATGCGCTGCGCAGTGAATGGCGTCGATGTGTGCGGTTCCAATTTTTCGCACAACGACGACTGTGTTTAAAATTAGAGTGTTTCCGTGAAACTCACACCATCCGATTTTTTTCGATTTTATGACATAAAACGGCAAAATAAGTAGTTTTGGCCAGTTTGGAAAGTCACTACACCAAAAAACGTAGTGACTTGCCAAAACGTAGTGACTTGTTTGGTGTGCGATAACATGGCCGTAGTGACTTTCCAGGTTATGCAAACACACACACACACACACACACACACACACACACACACACACACACACACACACACACACACTCACATACACACACACACACACACACACACACACACACACACACACACACACACACACACACACACACACAACCACACAACCACACACCCAAACGCACACTCACACACGAGATGAACACAGAAAACACCAAGACACACAAGAACCAGAGACAAACGTTCCACACATGAACAAAATCACAAGCACAAAGACGCAAGGCAAACAAAAGGAAGGGTGACAAAGAGAGTACCGCCTTGGCACGGTCAGTAGCAAAAACACCACTGGGGGTTTAAACCGGTTTACGGACGTCCTAACCTCACACTTCTCTCAAAGTCACCCTAGCTTTACAAATAGTGTAAATAAAGGTATCCCCGCTGGACTTACCCACAACATAGACGACGGTGAACACAGGACAACATGTAAAACATAGCATAATAACTGTGACAATCCGTCAAATATGTACTCAATGAATTTGCTGAAGTCAGAGCACCTGCAGGTAAGCCGTTAAGGGCACGACAGGGAAAAAGTAATACATGAGTCTGGTAAGCTCATCCTGTATCCAAGTTTAAGAGTATACCATCATAGAGTACTACCCTCGGCCTGTCATCGCGCAAGCAAAGAGGGAAGCGTAGCTACCGACTATAAAAAGGGTCGATAACCAAACATGCAATGCCTTGCAATATAATAGGATCATAACCTTTCTTTTTAAATGTTTTAATGCGTTTAATAAACAAATCATGAAAATGGATATGACCCGAATTTTCCTAAGTTTGTAGATAACATTCCCATAAAAGTCTGGTTGAGAAATGCCTTGTTGCAGTAACGTCCGTAGATTGCACTTATATTTACTAATGAGTGGTAAATTTCGTTAATAAAATTTAGAAAAAGTTTTCCGAAGTTTGTGATATCTGTAACCTTGCTTAAGAAGTTTATCAGTTATAACTAAATTACGTCTGTTAAAATCTTCAAGCAAAGAACAGGCTCGGGCAAACCTAATAAGTTGAGAAATATAAACCTCATAAGATGTAGAAAAGTAACTTGATATATTTGTAAATTTCCACTGCATGCCTCTCTGCTAGTATAAAAATAAGCAACCCTTCATAGAATTAGTTCCCTGTACTAATAGAATCTCCAAACGTTGAAATTAATATGGCCGATATTTAATACCATTATTGTCAATATTTGAATGTCGCTGAATATCTTTTTTAAAAGATATTTCTTGTTTGTTTATAATGATTGTTAATTTTATGAATGGACAAGAACTAATCAAATTTCTGTGTTTACTTCCAGAGGAAATAGAATGGGCAGCTCTGGATTGTAGAGTTGAATACTATGAACCATCCAATTATACCACGAGCGATTCATGTGATGATGGTAACGAATCTGAAAATGGTGTTTGAGATAATGGCAACAGGTCCGTTTTAAACCAATATTGATACAGCACATTACAGCTCAGAAGAATATTGTTCCATACCAAGATATAGCTGTCCATTTAGGAACACCAAACATGACTGTGGTGCAGTCTACAAGAGACATGATGGAAGAAGAAAATGGAACAAAAAGCTGTAAATTTTGCATGAAATTGATAGCCAAGTTATCAAGCTATGTTGAGCAAAAACATAGAAATGAATTGGAGATTATGAATGTTCTAGCACTGCAGAAGACGTCTTAAGAGAGGAAAGTCAAGTTACGAAACTTATGAATGAAGGAGACTTTCTTCACAACAAACAAGTAATTGATAGTCAAAAGGGAACACTGATCCTTTATAAAAGACCAGAACAATTACATTCAAAAGAAATCAGTGACTATGTAACATGTATGCAGTGTTTAGGTTTGTTTTCAAAGCATGCTAAACGAAGTCCTACACGAAGGGGTGATTCGGGTACTGGAATCAGAATCCTTCATCAAGCTAATGGTGCTGCATTACTACTCAACAGTTTGAGCCAGAATTAATCTACTATTTCTTGTGCTGACAATCCAGTCAGTTTTAAAATTGGTTATTTTTGTACATACAGTTGAGCTTCGATTTACTCGAACTTCGGAATAACTCGAACTAAAAGTTCAGTCCTTCCAAAATATACAATACAGAATTGTTCTAAAATGTATCACTACACATATCTAGAAACAAATGTGACAGTTTAATTCAGGTCGAAAGTAACTCTCAAAGCTCCTATAGAAGCTGTCAGCATTACTTTAGACTTGCATTAAGCTGTGAACTTTGAGATATTGATCGGATTATATATTGTATAACTCGAACCTCTCTGATCTCGAATTAATTTGTATGGTCCCTTGAAGTTCGAGATGTCTTTTATATATAACTTGTTTCGTATCGTAGGCAGCATTTGCAGTATTCATTTCCATTTATGTTGAGATAAAGTGTTTGTATTTAGCTCACTTGAACATATGCTCAAGACGAATTATTAGTATAGCACAGCCTTTGTCGGCCGTCTGTAAATGCCAATTCACATTTAATGATCGTCCGTCCGTCTAACATCTTGGTTTGACTTTGCGTTTAACTCATATACTCAAACACTAGAAGACTTTATCTGGATGGTGGATACGTCTAGAGAAAAACTACTACCTTGTATTGAATAAAGGTCACTCTGATCTATATTATATGTTTCTCTGACTTTGATTAGACTTTCCGTAAGCTACATTTCTCTTGTTAGACTTTCTGTTAAGCGGGGACATGTGCAGTTTTCAAATATGTTTCTAGTTCAAACACGATCTCCTTCTAATGTATGTGTAGTTCATTGGTGAAACGTTACACATATTTTCCAGAAGTGAACATTTTCAACTGCTCCTTTCTATGTGCATGTTTTGTTGCCAAGGCAACGATAGGCAAAATGTTTAAAACGTCCTCTTGTTAGAAAAACTTAAGATATATACATACATGTACGAGTACTTTATTTATAGTATATTGCAGTTCTGGTCAAGTTTCAGAATTTCTCATACATGGTCAATTAATTGTCCTTCAACAAAGTTGTTGAAATATTTTAAATTGAGTTCTGTGTCCCTTGGTAAGTTTGTGCATTTAACCCATTAGTCTCTAGTACCAGGATTATGCGTCATTTACAAACTGTACTTGTGAAGAGAACACGTGTGCTATAAAAAGGTAGAACCAGATCAGAGGGTTCTTAAAGAAATCATCTGATCATGGTCTGCACTCTTTGTCATTTAACAAAATAACAAAACAACCATGAATATTAAGAATTGGACAAAAATTAATTGTAAACTGGAATCATTCTTTTGAATTATCAGGAATGAAAGATTTATGGACTTACTACTGAAGCTAGGGTCACACAATGTTACATAAACATGCGTCTAAATAGGTACAACATGTTGCACTGTAGTTTGGTTACCTTGACCTTTGAACTCTCTGGCATAGATTTAGTATTAGTCTTTAGTTCAGTTATGGAATTAGAACTGCAGCTACAACTGTACACAACTGTACACGATTAGGCTTCTTAACGAGTACAGTATGGTGCATGGCAGTTTGAAACCATGAACATCTCTTGATCTTGTATAAAGTTTTGCGTACTGAGCACTGTAGCTACAATCATGCAACTTCACGTGCTAATGCGTCTAAATTTGTACAGCAAATTGCGATGCAGTTTGGTGACCTTTGACCTCAACCTATGTCACCTTTGGTGATGTTTTTCGTTTTTACTTAGTTATGGACTAATTAAGCACCTAAGTTGTG
The DNA here is from genome assembly GCA_963576725.1 of Azorinus chamasolen. NCBI lineage: Eukaryota > Metazoa > Mollusca > Bivalvia > Cardiida > Solecurtidae > Azorinus > Azorinus chamasolen. The sequence goes on from OY755252.1 coordinate 26,421,534, forward strand.
GACTAAGCACCTAAACAGCTAAGGTCAGACAGCATAACATGCCTTTCCGCCTAAATAAGTTCAGCATGTTTCATTGCAATTTGGCGACTTTGACCCTTAGCCTTAACCTCTGTTACCTTGGTTAAGTTTTGTGTGTAACGTAGTTATGGTCTAACTACCACAGTTACAGTCACGCAACTGCTCATGTTTATAATGCACTTGAATTGAATGAGAACAGCATGTTGCATTACAACTTTAATGACTTGTACCTTAACCTCTGTGACCATGGTTGAGTGTTTGCCTGTATGTCAGTTATCGATTTATAAAAAAATGCATTAATGGTCAAGCATGTCAATGGCGGTGTTACAAACACATTTCTAGTTATGTTTCACAGAAGTATCGTGTTTATCTGATTATGTAACTTTTGATGTAAATTAACATACATTTACATTCATGATATTGTATCAATATAATATCCACACGGTTTTAATTTCTGTGAACTTTTAAGTGTATATAAAAGTATGAAGATTCGTTTTACTTGTCACTAGTCAATTTGATGTTTATTTTAATATGTTCCATTAGTCATTATGGAGCATATAATTTGATTTAAAAACTACTGAAAGCTTATTTCAGGCATCTTATTATCATATTCACTTTTCAGACTGTTTTCATGAATATTTAATGTTTATAGGGATTCGTAAGCATTTGCTAGATTAAAATCGTCGCTCGTTTAAAAATACCTTTGGGGATATCTTCAATACAAGTGATTGTTTAATTCCGGATAAAAATAATGCATAAAACTCCTATAGACGTTTTCTTGAATATTTTCACCCGGCATTAAGCAGTGACTTGTCTTCAATGATCTTAATACTACTTCAGTTAATGGCCGCTTATGCCTGTATCATTGTTTACACTTACATAGAAATGACATGCGACCTTCTTATACAGCGAATGCCGAAACGTCACAGTTCTATAAGTAGTCCATGGGAGTCCTTAACCGTCTATGTAGCCAGTTGCGACAATTTTATATTGAATAAAAGCTTACGACTCCCTTTAATTGCCTTAGTCACTCCCCCCCACACACACTCGTTTTCCCAGTTAAAATGACCTTGAATTAGTTTGTAATAGAACACGTCGCATGGAAATCGTAATTAAGTAAAAGGTAATGTATCAGACTTTCTGTTTATTGCTAATGTTTGTTTCCTATCACATAAACCCTTACTGTGGAATTGTGTCCTTAGTCTGTTGTAAATCGGATTAAGTGCGCCCCTTTATGTCAAATAGTGCATATCCTAATTAGATCCTTTGACATTGGTGTATAGTGTTCAGATATATACTATACGTATATCAGTCCATACACTAAAAGGGTTAAGTTCAGTTTCGAAATAAAATTAATTTTGACACTTGTTAACACTCCGAACCTTATATTTACAACACGAGACATATACTTTCGAATTTACAATGTCATGAATGTAGTATAATAAAAAAAAGTTAAAGATCAGAAGTTTTGGTAAAAACATTATTCAGTTTCTGGACAATGTGGTGTTTGAGTGAAATGACGAATTTGTACTCCAATATAATTTGTACTCCCCAGTCCATATTCGACGTAGACAACGTACTCCCCTTTCTATATTCTATATAGACTATGGACTCCCCTTCCGTAGAATATGGACTCCTTTCATAGAATATGTGCTGCTCTGGGGAGTATTTTTGCAAGGGATTTAATTTCTGTATAGTGTAAACAAGGGCATGTTGTATTGCTATGCAAAACATGAGTCCCCCACCGGACTGAAAAAAACCCTCTACTCTCCCCACCACACCCACCCATGGTGTGGTTGAACATGGTATATACATGGCCACCTGAATGGTATTAGTACCTACTTTCATACCAAAAAGTGACATTGACCTTGGGTATAAAAGGCCAGGTATTGTGTATGACACACTTTCATGCTATGAGTAACTAGTGTTGTGCGTGACACAGTTCCATTATGGGTAATAATCATGTGAATTTGGCTTACCCTTGTAAGAGATACGGCATAGACACACAGTGTGGCAGACGGACAGAGTGTAAAACAGGAAAAAGGGGAATAACTCCAAAAGTATTGCTGCTAGAGTTATGGCATTTGTGCATGACACTTTTTTTCATCATGATTTTTCCATATGTGAAGTGTAAAATCAATTGAATCAGTAAATAAAAAGTTATTGTCCAGACAAGAAAATATGAAAAAGGAAAGTAACTCCAAAAATATTGATGCTAGAGTTATTGCCCTTGTGCTTGACACTACACCTCATCATGCTTGTTCCATATGAGAAGTTTCAAATAAATTGAACCAGTACATAAAGAGTAATTAACTGGACAAGAAAATATGAAAGGGGGAATAACTCCAAAATATAGATGCTAGAGTTATGGCCCTTGTGCATGGCACTAGCCATCATCTTGCTTCTCCAATGTGTGAAGTTATAATGAATTTGGCATAACTTTGTAGGAGATATGGCCCGGACACGAAGCGTGACAGACGGACAGACGGACGGACAGACGGACGGAATCGAGCAAACCTATAGTCCCCCAACCGGTAACCGGTGGGGGACTAATAATCGCATTGAATTAATAATCAACAGTGACTGTGTAACAGAGTTGCTAATAATTCACATTGATGTCACTGACCGTTTCAAGGGAGTACTAGTACTCTCATATTTCTCATAGCAAATGTTTGTTTCTATTTTTGTGTATGAAATAATTCGGTGTTATAGCCAAGCGCGTAGGCAAGTTTTGAAGATAAAGGCCGCAGAGACGCGATGTTGTGGGTACAAGAGGAGCGTCCCCTCCAATGCTGTTTTTTTTAAATTGGTACTTTCTTATATACATTGATGCATTTTAAAACGAGTTGGGGACTCTTATTATTTAACCAATAAAACATCATTATGTTTGTCAACTTACCGCATCAGTCCTACCCAGCGAACTCAAATCTAAAAAAAGTGCCAACTACTTTTTTAATGTTAATAATACCATTTTGTCATACGAATGGAACGATGCTCCATCTACCATTTTTCAGCTTTGGTGAAAACAGCTCGCAAAGATTGAAATTTAAAGGATCATGCCTTTATCATTTCTCATTATTAATACATAGAAATTACATCTGCATGTTCGTACTGACAAACAATATTTGGAAATGCAAAACAAAAATAAATATACATTTGTATTTTATGACAGAATTTTCGCAATGTTTACTTTGGAGATAGAGCATTTTTGTGAAAAAAGCTGAAAAGCTTTTAAATGTTTTAAATGGAGCAAACTGACACAGGGCAACCTAATACTATTCAACAGAAATATTAACAGATATTTATCTGTCACCTTTGTAAGTCTTTGTTACAAAAAGCAAAGGAGATAAACAAGATCTTATAATACAAACGGCAATAATTTGTAACTGCAAAATAGTAATACAAACTTAGCTACTGAAATAGAAGGTAATACCAAGAATTAAAATCATGATCATGTAATGCCGGTCATTAAATTATAATAAAGAAATGGAACAAGTTACACTATTATTATTATTATTATTATTATACCACATTTATATAGCGCTCTTTTCATACAGGATGTGTGCGTTCAAAAGCGCTTCACACATATACAATTTATGTACAATAATGCGTAAATTATAGAACATTTAAGATAAAATATATTTAATACTTATATATAGATAATAATAATAATAAAATAGAATTTATTTAGGACATAGGTAAATCAACTACATCTTTTCCGTAAGTTAATCTGTCTGTGTGCGTATTATGCTCTATTATATTGTGTCAACGCACTCAGATCATAAAAAAACAAAAACTTGAATGCAGCATTCTATGCGCAGTGCCATAGAGATATTAACGCGGCAATGAAACAACCAATTCTGACATGAAAATAATACCAAATATACTCAAGCTCAAAAGTCTTGTCCCTTATGTTGTGCGAGGTATTACTAAGTTACTGTTAAATGAATAAATTCTGAAGGGAGGTGATCCCCTGAGAGCAAAAAGTGTAACACAAAAAGAGAAAATTGCTGACCCGGCCTCATTGAGTCTGTTCATGAACAGTAATTGAAAGTGCAATGCTGCTCACGCCCCCCAGCACCGGCTTAAGCGGTATTCAATTTTCAGAACAAGAAGTACTGAAATTCATGATCTCAAAGGATCAGAATGTATAACACAACTGAGAATGAAGTACGGGGCGACGTTTCACGTACTTTAGATTTAAAACTTACATGTTTACCTTTTGCCGATTTTCGTTTCTTGAATCCCGTGTCGATTTTCCGATAACCTTGCATATAGTTGTTTTTTATCTAGTGCCAGTGGTGCAAGCAAATGATGGGTTTACAAGCTATTTGGTAGGAGATAACTTACTGATGTGATTTTCACTTTAGGGATTTGTCACTTGTTTTGCGTAATACACTTTGGGTTTTAGATTTATTTGGTGTTGCTCATGTTTTTTTCTTATTGTGAATGAAATAAGTCTTTTATTTACAATATTTGTAAAGCTAGGGTGACTTTGAGAGAAGTGTGAGGTTAGGACGTCCGTAAACCGGTTTAAACCCCCAGTGGTGTTTTTGCTGCTGACCGTGCCAAGGCGGTACTCTCTTTGTCACCCTTCCTTTTGTTTGCCTTGCGTCTTTGTGCTTGTGGTTTGTTCATGTTGTGGAACGTTTGTCCCTGGTTCTTGTGTGTCTTTTGGTGTTTTCTGTGTTCATTGTGTGTGTGTGTGTGTGTGCGTTTGGGTGTGTGGTTGCGTGTGTGTGTGTGTGTCATGCTGTCTATCGGTGTTTTGGTGGTGGTTGCGTCTTGCATGTGGCTTTGCCTGCTCTGCATTATAACATATACGTTAATTAAATGTATTTCAGGAAACAATATGCTACGAGTAATAACATTGCTCTCCATTAATTTTGGTGTATATGAGTCTAACAAATGGGCTTATTTGAGTTTTATTGCTCATCAGTATTGTATATGGGTTAATTAAATCCATTTCAAGAAACAGGCTTCTACACATTACAACCACATCTTCTATCGGAAAATCGATGATCAGAATAAATGATAATAAAATATAATAATAGCTCTCCATTGGAGACAGATTAAAGAAAGACAGACGTTTACCTTACATGATGGGAATAACATTATTGCAATTTACTATTTCTCGGATTTTAAAACCATCTCATGTGCCGTCTGCTTTTCCCCGCCCACTCGTTATCCCACGAAAGCATGGCCCGTTTCGGATATGATTGAGATAAACAAAATATTATAGAGCAATTTAGAAGTAATTTTCAGAAACAAATATCTGAGTACCATTTATCTGTCTAAATCAGTTTTCAATAGAGAAATATTTACATATTTATTGCAGTTAAAGCATTTAAATGTAGTCCCATCACCTTTTTACATATTTTATTTTAATTGGCGCTGGCAAGCAATGTGCTTGAGAAGAGTTGGTCTAATTTACCCACACTATTTAAATGTCAGTGTAGGAAGATAAACAACTAGCACAAAACTACCTTATTCCGCAAAGTTCAACTATTGTTGAATCAAACACATATAAGACGAAAACGACTTTGCATTTATAAAATCTATGAACACATTTCTGCATTAAGATTTTTGGGCGACCATTTTGTTTTCCGCCATTTTAGTTTAACGCTCGGGATATAACTTTGAATGCAATAAAGGATATCCAGCTTTAATAAATTGTCTTCCATTTGTCGTTTGTACATTTTAAGAGAACAGTTTAGTATTACCCCAAGATTTTCGGTGAAGTGTAGCCTTGTTTGGCTGGAAACAGTGTTCGTTGGCGGCCATTTTGTGTTCCGCCATTTTGTACCTTAAATACGGAATATACAGTTTGACAAACAACATATTCGGATTGAGCACACTCAAAGTATGTAAAAACAACTGTTTGCCAACTTTTAACACGAAATGCCTAGTGGGGTCAGAATTTTCCAAGTTGCGCCTAGGTTATAGCAATGTTTTGTTTGTTATAAATTGTATTGTATCATTCGGTAAATCTCCTAACAAATCCTTCATTTAAAGTAACATGATGCAATACAAGTTATTTTATCTGATATATATGTCACAGTAGAAATTGCGATCCGGGACCATTGTCGATTGTCCTAGGACAGATTGCGAACGTAATCTCTCCCCGGGCAGACTCTGATCTAAATGCATCCTACTATTGCAGATTCCGATCACAGTCTGTCCAAGGATAAACTGTAATTATAGTTCTACTGGAATAGTGTTTTATTAGTTTTAGATATGACACTTTGATTCTTCTAGGAAAATGTACAATTCTTCTAGAAGAATTTATTATTAGTGTTATATATATATATGACGCTTTAACTCTACAAAGAAAATCTACAATTCTACTTGAAGAACATACTATTTTAAGACCACAAGTCTATATTCAAAACATGACAAACAAATAGTTGTCAATGATTTAAAAAGAAGATCGGAGTTTGTCCTAAGAGAGATTGAGATCGTAATCTATGCTCAATCGCAATTTCTACTGCAACATATATAACAGTTCTGTTTACGGTCCTACAGTACATGTAGTCAAGCAACATACGAAAGTTTGAGCTTTAGCAAGGCTTTGATATAGAAATATATAGCCCGAAGATGGCTAAATAACAAAAAGGTATATTTTAGTATACCTTATTCATATATGAAATGGAGTAAAAATTGTACAAGTATATGAATTGATCGTTGATTCGTCTATGATCTTATCGTCAGCTCCATAGTTCTGTAAATGCAAGGTTAACACAATTTCACACACTTTTCAGAGACAACGTTACCCTATTTTACTTCGTCGCAATTTACCTCTATTGTTTTACCTTTATTGTTTTAGTACCCCTTCCGGATCCCACTTGTGCGCCTGGACGATGCAAGATCAATGTTAAGCGGTGGACTGAGGAAGAAACGGCCGAATTGAAACGGCAATCCGACGTTTCACACTTAAACCTCCAAATCACACAGACTGTCTGAAAGCAATCGCAAATGAACGAGCGCTTGTCAACCGAACTTGGAAGCACATATATTCCGCGTGTGGCATAAAATACGAAGCCAAATTCCCGCTCAACTCAGTAAATTTATTTAGACCTCTTTACCTACACGAAAAGGTTCATGTTGATATGCCAAATAACTGCATAGTTAGCGTTCACGAGCAGGTTCGCCTAAAACAGTAGCGGCTCACACTTTTATCCGATAAGTAAAATGTTGATATTTTCTGAAAACTGACAGTGTCAATATGACCTCTGCCCTATTAGTAGCTGAAACAGTCGTCATTGAAAATACATTTTACTGGAAAATTATTATTAAACGTTTCCGACTATTACGGTTCGATACTGTATAAAAACGGCTTAGCTGTATATTTCTATCCTTATCGACTATACAGACGATGTATATTACGAGCACGCACACAATCCATTTGTTCCAAGATATATACCAGTTTTTAACCCTTAACTGACGTGTATTTTGTCGTCTGCTAAAATTCTCATCTGTTCCATTAGCAAACTTTCTGATTTTTTGTATTCTTTGCGTAAGTAAATGAAAACAAAGTTATAGGTGTATTCTCGCGTCGGCCACATACTACTGTCGCCGACCTGTCAATCGTAATTTCGAATGGCAGTCATTCAAGTAATTGATAAATTCAAAAGGCATTTATTAACATGACACCCGGAATCGATTGACAAAGACATTGTTTTTAAGGGTCAATAATGAAATACCTAGCCGTTATGTCAAGGTATGGTTTTGTCTACGACCAGGTCTCTTAGAATCAACAAGCCTTGAATAGTGTATCTGGATGTACATGAACCTAAATACCATGCATGGTAATATCATTATAACTTTAATTTGCTATATTAAGTATATATTAAGCCATGTTTGCACTAAGGATAGTTTAAGAATTACCGATGCAGTTATCTTAAAGAAGATAATATTCTGGAAATGTCATGTCACATCAACAGGGTATACTAGTAAATAATTCATGGATTGTATTTGTAAATTCTGAAACCTCATTCTACGTTGTTTGATTAAATGCTATGATCATTGATCAATAATATTAATTGTTTCATCTAAATACAGCATGTGTTTTAGTATGCCATAGAGGTGAATTATTGGCATCGTTTGTATTAGTAAAATTAAACACATTTAACTGTTATGCTACCGTAATATTGTAACCAGGTGTTTTCTACTTTCGGTTTTAACTTTTAGTGGACTCTGTCCTCATACGTCACGTGTGTTCGAATTGTCAGTGCTCGCTCTATTTTAGTAGTTGTTTATTTCACGTCATTGTTCTTTAATCTGATTGGTTGTTTCAATTCTCGTTCCCTCTTCTCGTGGTCTCGTTCGTGGTCACGTGGTATAAAATCAGCTGTTCACGGTGATTTGTGGCACTTACATTCTGACAGAATTGAAGGTTGTTTATGGAAAGCTTCTAGAGAAGCGGTACTGAAATATTGGTATGTACTTGTGAAATTAGTGTCATTCTTCGTGCTGTAAGCTGACCGTTTCGAAATTGTGCTTTTGAGAAAAGTAATATTGCGTTTCGAAGTAAATGTAATTAGTATCCGTGGTTTCAAATTAGCAGCCTTCCTCGCTCAATACCTTTTGGTAGCTAACATGTTCACTAATACGTATGCATGTTTCTTACAGCACTGCACTGCATTGCCTTGGCGAATGAGTGAGGTTCACAGCATGTGGTTCCATAAATCGGTAAGAGAAATGGTAAGATAGACATTAGTATTGTTAGTCTTAGGTTGAATAGTTACAGTATTTGAGACTTGGATATTTAGTATTAGGGATAGAGCCACTAGAACAGATAGGGACAGAGACACTATTTTATTAACTATGTAGCTTTATAAGCATTTACAGCTACATGCAAACAGTATAATAATTTAATTGAATACTGTATATGTATATGTTAATTCATTGATATTGTATCCTGTGTATGATAATTGCATTATATAGAATGTATTTCTGACATTCTTGTACGACTTTGTGTCATTTCAGGATGCGTTATTTTGCTGTGTATGTGTACTTCTGTACCTGAATAAAACCTCACTGGTCCGAACTCTAGCCGTTATCGTGTTTACCGCCCTTTATTCTCTGGGTCAAGCACTAGGCAATATTGGCGCCCAACATGGGACATTGTGTCCAGCTTTTATCCAGGACAGCAGGTTGCTGAGCTCATATCCAGGATGGCGTGTCGCTAAGCTCAAAACGTTGACAGCGTGCCAAGCTCAGCTGGGGTCTGTGTCATCTAGCCGTGGTAGTGTGGCGTGTCGAGACGAGAGTTATCGTTATTCAGGACCTTCTGTGGTATCAGATACCTGTGGTTGTCAGCATTGTGACGTGTGTGGAGCAGAGTGTCTGTCAGTTTGTCAGTCGTCAGTGGCCGTTGGTGTTTACACCGCTGAAGTGATAGTGCAAAGACTCTTGTTATCATGAATTGTCTTATTAAAAGACTGTTCTAGTGGCATTGCAGAGACAGGGTCATCAAAATAGCAAGTATATATAATTTTGTGTATTGTAAATATCTAGAAAACTGCAGTAACTGAACCAGATTATTTTCTCTGTACCGTGGCCTTGTGTCTTTGTAAATGTATTCTAAATTTAATGTTTTCAAACAGTTATCTGCAGCTTCTGATATTGTGTGTTCTTGACAGTGTGACATTGTAAGTAAGAATGAGATTCACTCTTGCACAGTTTAGTTAACTGGTGGTGGGACCACTTCACTGATTATTAAGGTTTTTCACTGGTGAAGGTTTACAGAAAACAAAGACTTCTAATATTAACAAATAATTAACTTCAGGGTAACCTTAATTTGAGCTGCTATTTTGAAATCCATTCAAGATATTTAAAAGGAAATAAATTCTTTCAGCTCTTACTTAGATATGAAGGGGTCAGTGCAAGATGGTACCCAAGTCCATTTTTTGAAAAGTGGAGAAAATCGCATTTTTGTGAAAATTTTGGTTAAGTGTGGCAAAATTTTAAAAATTTCAACGATTGACGATTTACCATTTATATGTGAAACTACTAAAATTGTGGGAATGTTGAAGTGTTAATAAACAATTATTTGTAAAAATACTGTTTTTTATGAATTATGTTTAGGCAAAATGGGACCTAAGTCCAATTATATTTAGGCAAAATTTGTATTTTCTGTTCTTTTTATACATTTGTTGAGGTTAGTTCTTCAATTTTGCAACATAATATTAATTTCTGTAACTGAAATCCATATTTATTTTAGTAATAAATACTGACTGGAATATGTAAAACACTCAAAATTCAGGCAGTTGGTTTTTGTATGTCCAATCTACTATGTGTTTCATGTATTTACGTGCATATGCAACAAAGGTCCTAAATCCATTTAGGAGATAGCACCTTTGTAATATTCTTGTGAACACCCTTTTTCCTGTTTAAACGTAAATATTACACATTTTCGGAACGTTATCAAGAGAAGAAAGTTAAATCCATGCTACAGTGGTTCTAACTCCATTTTATTTAAAAATTGGAGTTAGGTACCATCTTGCACTGACCCCTTCATATACAGTACTAGGGTCAGTTTACAGCAGAACCGGATTTATTTTTATTTTGAACTCTGTCAACCGTCTTGTTCAGTCAACAGTTCTGGTTTGTTTGGAATTATTGTTCTTGGACCTTGAAACAATGTAACTTCTGTGCATTAATTGGAATTGATTTTTAAGTTTAAATTTGGATTAAAAATTCTTATTACATTCTTGCAAACAAAATTGAGTTGGTCAGTTGGTTGAAAGTTTGGGGTTCATATTCTTTACGTTTGATAATTTTGGCCAGTATAATGTGACTTCCTGTTGTTTGACCTTGACCGACATTGGGATCATCATAATGTGACTTCCTGTTTAGACTTAGTAGTTTACAGTAGTTAGTATTTCAGCACAGCAGTAGCCACGTTATTAGTAGAATCTCCTCCCAGAGTTATTGAAAATACTTCTTTTCAGCACGCCAGAAGAATTTATTGTTCGGGCTTAGAGGATTTTAACTAAAATTTGAGATACTCAGATTCCAGTTTTTTTTTTAAAATAGTGTTTTCTGCGGAATAGTTTTCGCGTACTATAGTATACTACAACCTGTGTGATGCATTAGTTCTTCTTTTACTGACATTGATATAGATTAAGGTATTTAAATACAATAATTTCTACTCTGAACTATTGGTACGAGATGTCATTGGAATTGACTTAGGATTATTTAGGAAATATTTCACTTTGGCTGGTCACTGAAGCAGACAGTTTTTTTGTTTTTTTTAAAACAAATCTTGTAAGGGCTTAGCTTCGGTCTTTAAATTATTTTACATCATTAATAATTTGATAGGGTTAAATTATACTTAGTAATATTATTAATTAGTAATAAATCAACTTGAAATTTGAAATAAATTAACTTAGTGCTTGAATGTTTGGACTTTACGTTTAAGGGAAACATCGAGTTTAATGTACTTACGTTAGGCATCGCAAATTAACTTAGTATTTTTATTTAGTTTAGGTTAATTGATTATTACTGGGTCTACCCCCATTAAGTCATTCAGTTTATATCTATTAATCACTAATAGGGTCTACCCTCGTGTAACTTAAGCTTTAACTTGAATTTATCTTGCATTAAGCATTTATTTTGAAGAACGTGCATATACACACAGGCTTGTCGATACTAGATTATTACTACGTTTACTCGACGCGGTGGTTTGTTGCGAATAGCCGTTACGCAAACTTTACACATATGTAAAGTACATTACATAAATAGAATATTTAGAATACTACAATAGCTTCAAATCAGAGAACCTTGTGTTTGATTATTCACTACGCGGGAGTCTTGGAGAGTATCTACAGCATAGCCGTGAAACTTTATCAGTGAATACTAGTGAACTTTGTTTTATTTGTGACACAATTGTATAGCAGTATGAGCCGATCAGATGATGAAGATTCAAAGGCAGATATGGCGGTAGGTGGATCACCAAAGGAAGCTTCAGCAAGGCCGAAAGCTAAGTTTAAAGGTGTTTCTGATGAGGAAGCTAGATTGTTAGAGGCCATGCACGTCTTAGGGATTAAACCGAGGCTTGATAGCCCGGAAGATATTGCCAAGTTAATGAAAGTTTTTGGCAAAGATCCAGATCCAAGTAGAGGCTCACCTACTCGTACCTCTGAACCTGCACCAAGGGGTAGTACATACCACTTTCCAAAACTGTCAAACTTTAATGCTGAAGTTGGTAGAGGGGAGGTTAATTGGCCTACTTATAAGTATGAAGTGGAGGCTTTACTTAGACAAGCAACGTTCACTGAGGAACAAATACTACTTGGAATGAGAAGATCCCTGAAAGGTAGTGCCGGAGATACCATTCGACGACTTGGATATGATGTCACAGTTAGAGAAGTTTTGAAAGAATTGCAAGGTGACTTTGGTGACAGAGAGAAACAATATACAGTTTTGAGGAAGTTTTATTCTTGTCAACAGCTGCCAAATGAATCGGTAGATGCCTATGCTTCTAGACTTGAAGAATTGTTTGATAAGGCAGTGGAAGGGAAAATCTTTAAGAGGATTGAGAGGAATACCATTTTGAAGTGTGCTTTACACTGTAGTTTGGAGAATGAGCTGAATCTACTGACTGTATATCAGAAGGACAACATCACTGACTATATTGACTTCAAGACAGAACTGAAAGAAGTGGAAATGAAGAGAAAGAAGGAACAGACAATTAAAGCAGAGGCAAAGCCATGTAATCCAATTCAGAAAGAAATTGATAAGCAAGAGGAGTCAGAGGTGACTAAGCTGTTGAGGCAGATAGAAGAAAGGATGGAGAGGATAAAACAAGAACAACAGAAGGTTAAATCAGAAGGTGAAGTCAGACATTCTAGCTGGAGAGGCCCAGCTCGGTCAGCACGATGGCACCAAGGCTACCGAGGGAGAAGTCAGCCATCTGGTCGTGGCAATTACAGGCCATATCGTCCTGTTGGGAGCAGTACCTTTGCTCCAACTTGTTACTTATGTAATAAGAAAGGACACCTACAGATCAATTGTCCGACCATCACCGCACAATTAGTTTGTAGCTATTGTAAGGAAAAGGGACATCTGCGAAAGGACTGCCCAAAAATGTAAGTGCTCCGGTTGTTGGACCAAGCCCGAGCACGCAGGGAAGCAAAGGTCCAGAATTAGTAGGGATACTAACGAGGTCAACATTACTATAGGAAAGCAGCCAGCAAGAGCACTTTTAGATACAGGAAGCGTTGTCAGTATTATTTCTGAATCATCATTCTCAGAATTTGAAAGATGTTGCACTTCGACCAGTAGGGGATATAATAAACATAGAATGTGCCGATGGAAACAAACTCCCATACAAAGGATATATAGAATGTGATGTGCAAGTTGATAATGGATTACCTAATTCAAAACATTTGCCATGTCTTCTTTTAGTTGCGCCAGATACAAATTATTCTAGGAAACAATGTTTTAACGGAGTTAAAGGAGGAATGCAAGCATAACCATGGTGAACAGTTCCTTCAACGTGCCAATCTTTTTACTCCATGGTACCTTAGTTTCAGAACTATGGCACTCCGGGAGAGAGAACTCAAGAGGAACAAGAATCGGCTTGGAGTGGTCAAGTGTGCCTCGGTAGAAAAGATTATTCCCAAACCGAATCAGTTTCTTGATGTGATCATTTTACTGATTGTGAACTCGACTATCCTCAGACAACAGCTATTATCCAAGAGAGTTCGGCAAGCCATCTTTCACCGAATATTGATATTTCGCCAGCAGTCATTCAATATAATTATAGAAGGAATAGAGAAGTTAAGGTGAATTTGTCAAGTCTCACCACTCAACCAGTTACCATCGCACCAAGATCAATTCTGAAATACAACCGGTTACGACAGCAGAGGATGTTTTCGGAAGAATCGAAGATCAGAACAAGGATAGCATCATCGACAGCCTTAACATTGACGAAGCTAATATTTTGGTAGCCGAACATAAGGAAAAGCTTATACAGTTGCTTCAACATCACAAAGATATCTTTTCAACAAGTGACACTGACATTGGAATCTGCAACAAGATAAAACATAGATCGACTTAATGACATATATTCCTTTCAAGCAACGCCATCGACGCATTCCGCCACATATGATAGAGGAAGTTAAACAGCACATAGAGCAACTTTTGGCAGCAGGAGTAATTCGACCGTCTAAATCTCCATACACATCTAATGTTGTCTTGGTCAGGAAGAAGAGTGGAAAATTGAGGATGTGTGTCGACTACCGTCAACTCAATAGCATTACTGTTAAGGACTCATTTGCTTTGCCAAGGATGGAGGAAATCTTTGACTGTCTAAATGGTGCCAAGTATGTTTCCACCATAGATATGAAGTCCGGTTATCACCAGATCGAGGTAGAGGAGATACACAAAGAACGTACAGCATTTACAGTTGGCTCCCTTGGGTTTTATGAATACAATAAGATGCCTTTTCGATTATGTAATAGTCCTGCCACGTATCAACGCATAGTGCAAGAAATTCTAGGAGATCTTAATATGAAAATCTGCCTGATTTATCTGGATGATCTCATTATTTTTAGTGATTCGTTTGAACAACATCTTGAACGTATGGATACAATTTTGGAAACTCTTCATCAGGCCAACCTTAAACTTGCGCCTGAGAAATGCTTCTTCTTCAAACCAAGAGTTAATTTTCTAGGACATGTCGTTAGTGGTGAAGGAATAGAAACTCAGCCTGAGAAAGTAGACAAGATCAGAAATTGGCCTACACCTTCAAAACCGGACGAGCTGCGTTCATTTTTGGCATTTGCAGGGTACTACCGGAAATTTATAAAGGACTTCAGCAAGATTATTCGGCCTCTTTCAGAACTATTGCCACCTACATCCACTAAGAAAGGACAATAGAAAACAGTCTCACCTTAGAAATGGACTGAGAATGAGCAGCACATTTTTGAGCAGTTGAAGCAAATTCTTTCTTCTCCGCCTATCTTGGCCTATCCAGACTTCACTGGACCATTTGAGCTACATACCGATGCTTCGGATACAGCTCTTGGCGAAGTTCTGTACCAGACGCAAGAGGGAAAGCAGCGAGTGATTGCCTATGCCAGTCGTACACTGAATGAGGCAGAAAAGAACTATACAACCTTCAAGCGTGAATTCTGGGCTTTGAAATGGGCTGTGACTGAGAAATTCTCGGATTATTTGACGTCAAATCATTTCACCGTCTATACCGATAATAATCCTCTCACATATATTCTTTCAAGTGCGAAACTAGACGCAACTGGTCAACGATGGGCATCCACATTGGGCCAATACTCGTTTGACATCTACTATCGACCAGGTTCTAAGAACGCAGATGCAGATGCAATGAGCAGATTTCCGCATGAGAGAGTTCAGGACAAGGAAAGCAATGAAATGATATCAATCCAGGATAATACTGTCAAAGCCATTTGTAATGTCATTGCGATACCATTCTTTGAAACTCTGCCAGTACATAGTCTTAACATCAATGAAAGCATGGATGAGTCAGGAATGTTACTTGCACAGAGAGAAATGAGAGAAATTCGTAGGGCTCAACGACAGGATGAAACCATAAACAGATGGAGGAGAGCTGTCATAGACAACAAAGTACCAACAGGGTTTTTGAAGAAAGATGATCTCACCATGAAAAGGCAATTCAAGAATCTAAAGATTAAAAGAGGTATATTATTTAGGTATGTCAAGACAGACGAAGATTACGTAGAAAAGCTTGTCGTTCCACACTGTTACAGGGAAGAAATCCTCAGAGGTATGCACAACGACGTTGGCTATCCTGGCCAGGAGAGAACTCTAAGACTGATGAGAGACAGATTTTACTGGCCTGGAGTGAGCACTGATGTGTCTCGTTGGATTTCTAAGTGTGAACGATGTGTCAGAAGGAAATCAACCATAGATAAGGCGCCGCTGGAAAATGTTCATAGCTCGTATCCACTGGAACTAGTTTGTATGGATTTCTTATCTTTAGACCCTTCAAAAGGAAACATAGGGAACATTTTAATCATCACGGATCATTAGACCAAATTTGCAAAAGCCGTTCCGACAAGGAATCAGACAGCCAGGACAACTGCTGAAGCACTCTACAATGAATTTATAGTCAATTTTGGGATTCCTACTAGACTGCATTCAGACCAAGGCGCCAATTTTGAAAGTGATATCATCAAAGAACTCTGTCACATCACCAATATGAAGAAGGAAGAAGAGCCATACTAGTCCATACCATCCACAAAGAAATGCGGGCCCAGAACGGTTTAACCGTACATTACTTGGCATGCTTGGAACCCTAGAAGATGACCAAAAGAAGGATTGGAAGAAGCATGTTAACTCATTGGTTTACTTCTACAATTGTACGCCGCATGAAGTCAGTTGAGTTTCTCCGTACGAACTTCTGTTTGGTTGGAAGCCAAAACTGCCAATAGATGCTATGTACGAGAATGCCAGAGAAGTTACCAACAAAACTGCTTCTGAATACTTGCAGGATATACAAGAAAGGATGACCATGGCACATAGTATTGTTAAACAACATACACAGAAATCACAAGACAAACAGAAGAAATATTACGATAGGAAGAGTAAACCAGTCAATATATTAGTTGGAGACAAGGTGTTGGTTAAAAAGCTTGCATTTGATGAAAAGCATAAAATTGCGGACAGGTTCGAAGCGGACACATTTGTGGTCATAGATCAACCAAGGGCAGATATTCCTGTATACAAGATCAAATCTGAAGTCACTAGGAATGAACGTACACTACATAAAAATCATCTACTCCCAGTTGATTTTCTTCCAGGACGAGATGATTTTGTGGACAATATAACCACTGACATCGTTGATGGTATAGATGTGGAAATTCAGAAGAAAGTACAATATGAAGCTGATGTAGCAGATAGTGAAGACGACTCAAAATCAGAAGGATTGTGCTATGCAGATGAAGCTTGGCAGATTGGGGACGCCCATAATCCAGATGAAACTGATAATCTTCTCACAGCAGATGTGGCTAGACCTGAAATTGAAAAAGTGGACACTACTCGTGTTTCAACTCGTGAAGAAAACATTGCTGACGCAGACGATATTCTTCATACAGATGCAGTTGATGCAGATGATGTAAATACAACAGATGCAGAAGTGCATGCTTCATTTGAAGATGTAAGCAGACTCTCAGAGGGAGATGGTACGGATCACTCAGCCGTTAAACGTTCTGTAGATGTTGTTAAATAAACTGATTCATCTAGTAATACAGAGACCCTTGCAGAAGAACTAATAGAACCTGTAGAAGAACGAAGAGAACCTGAAATGTCATGGAGTCCAGAGCCTGCACCGAGACGATCTGTTCGGGAAAGGAAACCTCCAGACAGATTCAGAGACTTTCACCTGTATCAAATGCAGAATGGTCCTTATGACCGCAAGCTTAAAGCTATGGAAGCACTTATGCTTTCTGGTGCTCTGAATAGTGTTGATACTGAGATAGCACATAAAATCATAGAAAGTATTTTGCAGTAAATATCTGTATAAGTTTGTTCAGTGAAATAATTCGCCCAGGGATTAGGAATTGCTATCACTTATTTTAACCTGTTTTAATATATGATTTGTCATTTGTATATAAATGTAATGCATATTTAATTAAATTTGGATGACATCATTATGAATGACTTCTGTATTGTGTTCATTTTTACACTTTCAATTTCAAAAGCGTTGCTTTTGGTTGAATATATACATTTTGAATAGTTGTCTAGTTTGATTATAGCTAGATGGCTTTTGGTATATTGTATCACTGAGTAGTTCACATTTTTACTGCTCGTGGCTACTGCTGTGCTGATGTAGATGATAGTTTATATAGCGATTGTAACCAGGGGTTGATAACGAATAACTAGAAAACGTCTGCCGGTTCCAATTAATTTATATACAGAACAAAACAGCCTGAAACAATATAAACACTTATGAATATCACAGACTAAAAGTTTCAAACAATTCAGAGTTCCGATATTCCCGTTACTCGCGGTCTAAATATACCAAATAATTAACAATGGAATTAGAATGGTTTTCTAGATAAATATAAGTAACTTACCAGGCTATGGCACGCTAAATGAATTTATAATATAAATAGAATAAAGTAGCTGTGAGCAGCAATTCTATGTATCTAATAAGATATACTGTCGAGGTGCTTACACCTTGACTATATGACGAAGAGTGCCGGGTTAGTATACTTATCTAGTGACGAAGCTGTTTAAGCGGGAAGAAGGGTGGATGGGAAGGTTCTATAATTAGGTGCTCGTGCAAAGTGACCACTCGCTCACCAAACCAGTTATACAACTCATTCATTCATCAAGCATACTATGGAATGTACGGCGAATACACGTAAACCGGATATGACGTACTATGGCAAAATACCACGATAACATCCATATACAATGAAACCTGGTCAACATACTCCCCCTCTTGAAGAAAATGTCTCCTGGCATTTAACTATTATAAACCAGTATAAAATACCAGACTACCAGCCACATGTACTACATATTAACATTAAACAAATGATGAAATGATACATAGATTCCAAAGTCACTTGCACTTCCAAATTTAAATGAAAACAGCTGTTTTTCTTAAAATAAAACAAAAGTCTGGACAATGGAGTATCGGCTAGGAAGAACATGAATTCATATAATTACGGGAAAACAATGAAGTAGTTATAAAAGCAAATCCACTTCAGTATATTAATAACTGACATAATAGACACGTATGAAACTATTATGGAAGTTTGATATCTAAAGATATCATATGGATATCTGTCCAAGATATCAAAATGTATACTGAAAAACAGATATACATGTATATATAAACAATTCTGGCATCAGTATAACATACTGATACATAAGCCAGTGTATCCTGTTGACAGGAAAAGTATAAATAGTATTAAATAGGTAACTGTGCTGCAGCTACACAAAGAATTCAACATCTTGCACTATCTGGACTGGGGTAACCCACTGACCGTAGCGTTCTGGTGGCTTCCTGGTCCGAGAAGGACGAGAAAGAGGAATGCTTGCTGGAGAAGCATAAGGAATGTCTGTTGTAACAACAGGCTGCGAGACTTGTGGTGTGGGGCCGCCCACCACTGAACTCCCAAGACCGGTCTGGTCCCTACTATATAGTATAGTAGACTCTGTGCGAGACGAAGGACTGAGAAAGCTCGAACCAAGGCTCGAACCAGGGACCCGGTCAGAAGAAGGATTAGGAGGGATAGAAGGGGTAGCATGGTCAGTGGTATTGGAGGGCAAGAAAATAGAACTCCTGATGTCAGATCCGGATCTCCTCTGGGGAATGATGTATCTTGGGATAGAATCATCCGAAGAGTCCGAAGAATCTGTTCCGCTATCAGAGCTGAGTCTCATCCTTGACCTGGTTGGTACTCGCTGTGGTTTGGAGGCTTTGGGTTGGGTCACAGGTTCAAACGGGTCTGCAGTAGGAGGCAGCACACTGAATTGCAGAAGCATATTCCTATGCAGCTTCCTAACTGGGCCTTGGCCATCCTCCCGCTGAACCTCAAACACTGGCAAATCAGGATTAGGGACCCTCAAACACTCGGTAAGGAGATTCCTCCCACCGGTCCGCTAATTTGTGTTTGCCCTGGAACCCAACTGCCCGGACAAGCACTCTATCACCGACCTCCAGCTTCGCTGCAGTGACCTTGCGGTCATAAAGGGCTTTTCCCTTTTCTGCATTACGAGCAGCCTCTTGGGTAGCCTTATCATAGGCGTACCGCAAGCGCTGACGAAGCCTATTTACAAATGTCGGCTTGTCCGTGCTGCCATCCCTGGGACCTGTGCCCATAAGGATGTCAACAGCCAGTTTGGGATGCCATCCAAACATCAGAAAGTGCGGAGAGAAACCGGTGGCTTCACTCCGAGTGGCATTGTAGGCCTGCGCCAAAGGACCTACAAAAGAACTCCAGTCGGCTTTCTGGTCTGCTTCGAGCGTTCCCAGCATTTTAAGAAGAGACTGGTTGAAGCGCTCACAGGATCCATTGCCCATGGGGTGATAAGGTGTAGTGTGAGACTTTGTAGTGCCGGCAATCTTACAAAGCTCCTTTATCACCTTGCTCTCAAAGTTTCTCCTCTGATCGCTATGAAGACGGTCAGGAAAAGAATAAAACTTAATAAAGTTCTCATAGAGAGCCTCAGTCGTGGTCTGGGCGGTCTGATTCCTGCAAGGAATGGCCTGAGCATACCTAGTAAAGTGGTCGGTAATGACCAGGATATGCTCATAACCACCCCGAGACTTCTCTAAAGAGAGAAAGTCCATACAGACGAGCTCCATGGGCCTGGAAGTGGTTATTGGGACCATCTCAGCCAACTGCAATGGGGTCTTTCTGCGAATGCAACGCCCACAGTGTTCTACCTTGGCATTTACCCCTTTCTCAAGGCCAGGCCAGTAGAACCTTTGCCTAGCAAGCCAAAGGGTCTTTTCTTTGCCAGGGTGTCCAATATCATCGTGAACACCCTTCAGGGCTGTAGCCCGGAAAGACTCTGGGAGGACCAACTGTTTGACGGGTTCACCATTCAGCGACGTGGTTCTGTAGAGAATGTCATAGTCGAGAGAAAGACGATTCCATTCTCTCAGGTGTTTCTGGACTTCAGGTAACTCCTTCCCAATACTTATTCCTCTGGGTCGAGAACCACGTTGCAAAAAGGAAATAACCCTAGCTATAGCTTTGTCCTGACTATGCTCAAACTTCCAGTCGACTTTGAGACTTGTATGCTGACCCATACCCTCCCCGGCCGAAGGAGAAGAATGAGCGGTAGCAATGGTGTCAGCTAAAGGTATGTTAACAGTGACAGCCTGGCAGATAGCCTCAATGACATCTGGAAAGACTTGCGGCTTTCTAGATAGGCCATCAGCATCGGCATTAAGCTTGCCTGGTCTGTAAGAGATGGTAAAATGGTAATTAGCTAAAGCAGCTACCCATCTATGACCAGTGGCATCAAGCTTAGCCGACGTCAAGACATAAGTCAGTGGGTTATTGTCAGTAACTACACTGAAAGTATTACCGCAAAGGTAATCATGAAATTTTTCAATGATCGCCAATTGTAACCAGGGGTTGATAACGAATAACTAGAAAATGAGGGTAATTTTGGAACATAAGGGGAGATATTTAAAGGCCTACTAGTTCCCAAACTATCATTGCAAACAGGGGTGGAAGTGTTAAAACTCTTGCCCCTACCAAGGCCATACTTAAGAGGCGTTACAATATCCTTCAGACTATACTGACTGGTAGCCATGGTGAGACAGGAAATCAAAAGTAAAACCAAGGACAAAATGAAAATATACTAAAACTTATATCCTAAACCGCCTTGGTGGTTACCGCCACACTCCTATCCAGTGGACACTAGTATCAATACCTAAAATAGATCCACTAAGTAATGACCAACCTGTAAAATGTAACCAAAACTGCAACAAATGACCGGTATAAAGGACCCTGTAAAACAAACAATCACTACAATTACACTCTCACACACACTCACCGTGTAGGACTGGTTAGAAGGAATTTAATGAGGGTGGGATACAAGTTATACATATTTATACAAGGCTCTATAAACTAGGATCTATATAATTCAAGAACTAGAATATACCCAGTATACCTTTCAATATCTATATGTATATCTATAGATCTCAAGATCTATTTCATGTAAATATTACTTCACATGTTATAACACACATAACAAAATATATGCATTACGTATACCCAGACAGATAGGCCAAAACACGGTCAAATCATTCAATTTAAATCATTCAATTTATATAACACATGTCAAATATACACAAGCCAATACACAAATTGTAAGAATCTCTGGCCAGCACAAGTACTGTCAATTCAATAGCACATAAACAGTAAACTATCGAGTGTCACTCAAAATCAAAGCAAAACCAGTAAACATAATCCAAAACAAAAGTATACGCTTCCGAAAAATGAAAGAAATATTAAACCAAATGCTCAAAATCAGCGTAAATAAACAAAAACTTACGAAAACAGAAAATTCCTCGGGTTTCCGGAAGTCAGAAACAGCTGTGAAGCCGCTTCCGGTTTACCGAACCCAAAACGAGGCTTCAATGAAATTCCAGTAAAACTAAAATTGACACTCGATAAGACGGAACGCTATCTGCATGGGCTAGATATTATTAAAATATACTAGTCAACACATAGCCACCGACTGGCGTGCAAATAAACAACAAAATCACGAACTTGAAAAATTGACACGTGACCTCACTGAAGTATTGTGAAAATGGGTCACAACACCCCAGTAAGACCGACTTGCCTCTAAGTACAAAATGACAGTACTGGACAAAGGCACTTACCTTAAATATCACAAATATCCATCCAAATAACACTTTACACAATATAAAAACTCACTATTAAAACTATCACAGTCTTCCTCCGCCGACTCCAAAACACGTGGGTCCACACAAAACAAACACAAACACAAGTTGTGACGTCACGTCACGTGACTCTTCCACAAACGATGCCTGCTAGGACTCTCCGCGAAAAAGAGTTCCTAAGGTCCGCGCGACTAGTGCACTTTTCCGGAAAAAACAAACACAACTATATATATATATATATATAAATATATATATATAACACTCGCGAGTGGCCACTAAACTGCTCCTCACGGTGTATAAACGTTGGCTGGGTCGACCCTATATTAATATGTGCTGGTCCTGCGCTGGGTAACACAGCGCTTCCTCTGCCGCCGGACCCTCAGGTTACCACGCCCAGCTGTCTGTCTGAATCCTGCCCGGATCGCCAATTGTAACCAGGGGTTGATAACGAATAACTAGACAACGTCTGCCGGTTCCAATTAATTTATATACAGAACAAAACAGCCTGAAACAATATAAACACTTATGAATATCACAGACTAAAGGTTTCAAACAATTCAGAGTTCCGATATTCCCGTTACTCGCGGTCTAAATATACCAAATAATTAACAATGGAATTAGAATGGTTTTCTAGATAAATATAAGTAACTTACCAGGCTATGGCACGCTAAATGAATTTATAATATAAATAGAATAAAGTAGCTGTGAGCAGCAATTCTATGTATCTAATAAGATATACTGTCGAGGTGCTTACACCTTGACTATATGACGAAGAGTGCCGGGTTAGTATAATTATCTAGTGACGAAGCTGTTTAAGCGGGAAGAAGGGTGGATGGGAAGGTTCTATAATTAGGTGCTCGTGCAAAGTGACCACTCGCTCACCAAACCAGTTATACAACTCATTCATTCATCAAGCATACTATGGAATGTACGGCGAATACACGTAAACCGGATATGACGTACTATGACAAAATACCACGATAACATCCATATACAATGAAACCTGGTCAACACGATAGTAGTAGTAAGGGGGGAAACAGGGGGAGGGTGTAACCAGGTGTTTTCTACTTTCGGTTTTAACTTTTAGTGGACTCTGTCCTCATAAGTCACGTGTGTTCGAATTGTCAGTGCTCGCTCTATTTTTAGTAGTTGTTTATTTCACGTCATCGTTCTTTAATCTGATTGGTTGTTTCAATTCTCGTTCCATCTTCTCGTGGTCACGTGGTATAAAATCAGCTGTTCACGGTGATTTGTGGCACTTACATTCTGACAGAATTGAAGGTTGTTTATGGAAAGCTTCTGGAGAAGTGGTACTGAAATATTGGTACGTACTTGTGAAATTAGTGTCATTCTTCGTGCTGTATGCTGAACGTTTCGAAATTGCGTTTCGAAGTAAATGTAATTAGTATCCGTGGTTTCAAATTGGCAGCCTTCCTCGCTCAATACCTTTTGGTAGCTAACATGTTCACTAATACGTATGCATGTTTCTTACAGCACTGCACTGCATTGCCTTGGCGAATGAGTGAGGTTCACAGCATTTGGTTCCATAAACCGGTAAGAGAAATGGTAAGATAGACATTGGTATAGTTAGTCTTAGGTTGAATAGTTACAGTATTTGAGACTTGGATATTTAGTATTAGGGATAGAACCACTAGAACAGATAGGGACAGAGACACTATTTTATTAACTATATAGCTTTATCACATTTACCTTACTTTATCACATTTACAGCTACATGCAAACAGTATAATAATTTAATTGAATACTGTATATGTATATGTTAATTCATTGATATTGTATCCTGTGTATGATAATTGCATTATATAGAATGTATTACTGAAAGTCTTGTACGACTTTGTGTCATTTCAGGATGCGTTATTTTGCTGTGTATGTGTACTGCTGTACCTGAATAAAACCTCACTGTTCCGAACTCTAGCCGATTTCGTGTTTACCGCCCTTTATTCTCTGGGTCAGGCACTAGGCAATACTATTTCTCTTTAGATAACCTAGGTCTTAATTCGATGAACCATTAATGCATTAATGCAAACTATGTTTGTGCACTTCACATTGTTATTTTTTTCATATAAATAACATATGCAACGTTAGGATATGAGTCTGATTGTCACAGGATTCGTGGAAATACAGACGCGGCGCAGTACGTAGGTTTAGCTGTAATGTTAAACACAATATTTGCAGTGCATTTATAGAGTTTTTCAAGGTTTACATAACGAAATCAGCCATTTCCTTGAAAACCTATATTAATGCATGTAAATGTGATAAAGCTATATAGTTAATAAAATAGTGTCCCTGTCCCTATCTGTTCTAGTGGCTCTATCCCTAATACTAAATATCCAAGTCTCAAATACTGTAACTATTCAACCTAAGACTAACTATACCAATGTCTATCTTACCATTTCTCTTACCGGTTTATGGAACCAAATGCTGTGAACCTCACTCATTCGCCAAGGCAATGCAGTGCAGTGCTGTAAGAAACATGCATAAGTATTAGTGAACATGTTAGCTACCAAAAGGTATTGAGCGAGGAAGGCTGCCAATTTGAAACCACGGATACTAATTACATTTACTTCGAAACGCAATATTACTTTTCTCAAAAGCACAATTTCGAAACGGTCAGCTTACAGCACGAAGAATGACACTAATTTCACAAGTACATACCAATATTTCAGTACCGCTTCTCCAGAAGCTTTCCATAAACAACCTTCAATTATGTCAGAATGTAAGTGCCACAAATCACCGTGAACAGCTGATTTTATACCACGTGACCACGAACGAGACCACGAGAAGAGGGAACGAGAATTGAAACAACCAATCAGATTAAAGAACGATGACGTGAAATAAACAACTACTAAAAATAGAGCGAGCACTGACAATTCGAACACACGTGACTTATGAGGACAGAGTCCACTAAAAGTTAAAACCGAAAGTAGAAAACACCTGGTTACACCCTCCCCCTCTTTCCAAAATGACGTCCCGTCATATCGTCAAGTCGCTGTATACATACCAAATATCTACTATTACTACTTACTACTACTATCGCTACATAAACTAGCATCTACATCAGCACAGCAGTAACCACGAGCAGTAAAAATGTGAACTACTCAGTGATACAATATACCAAAAGCCATCTAGCTATAATCAAACTAGACAACTATTCAAAATGCATATATTCAACCAAAAGCAACGCTTTTGAAATTGAAAGTGTACAAATGAACACAATACAGAAGTCATTCATTAATGATTTCATCCAAATTTAATTAAATATGCATTACATTTATATACAAATGACAAATCATATATTAAAACAGGTTAAAATAAGTGATAGCAATTCCTAATCCCTGGGCGAATTATTTCACTGAACATACTTATACAGATATTTACTGCAAAATACTTTCTATGATTTTATGTGCTATCTCAGTATCAACACTATTCAGAGCACCAGAAAGCATAAGTGCTTCCATAGCTTTAAGCTTGCGGTCATAAGGACCATTCTGCATTTGATACAGGTGAAAGTCTCTGAATCTGTCTGGAGGTTTCCTTTCCTGAACAGATCGTCTCGGTGCAGGCACTGGACTCCATGACATTTCAGGTTCTCTTCGTTCTTCTACAGGTTCTATTAGTTCTTCTGCAAGGGCCTCTGTATTACTAGATGAATCAGTTTATTTAACAACATCTACAGAACGTTCAACGGCTGAGTGATCCGTACCATCTCCCTCTGAGATTCTGCTTACATCTTCAAATGAAGCATGCACTTCTGCATCTGTTGTATTTACATCATCTGCATCAACTGCATCTGTATGAAGAATATCGTCTGCGTCAGCAATGTTTTCTTCACGAGTTGAAACACGAGTAGTGTCCACTTTTTCAATTTCAGGTCTAGCCACATCTGCTGTGAGACGATTATCAGTTTCATCTGGATTATGGGCGTCCCCAATCTGCCAAGCTTCATCTGCATAGCACAAGCCTTCTGATTTTGAGTCGTCTTCACTATCTGCTACATCAGCTTCATATTGTACTTTCTTCTGAATTTCCACATCTATACCATCAACGATGTCAGTGGTTATATTGTCCACAAAATCATCTCGTCCTGGAAGAAAATCAACTGGGAGTAGATGATTTTTATGTAGTGTACGTTCATTCCTAGTGAATTCAGATTTGATCTTGTATACAGGAATATCTGCCCTTGGTTGATCTATGACCACAAATGTGTCCGCTTCGAACCTGTCCTCAATTTTATGCTTTCCATCAAATGCAAGCTTTTTAACCAACACCTTGTCTCCAACTGATATATTGACTGGTTTACTCTTCCTATCGTAATATTTCTTCTGTTTGTCTTGTGATTTCTGTGTATGTTGTTTAACAATACTATGTGCCATGGTCATCCTTTCTTGTATATCCTGCAAGTATTCAGAAGCAGTTTTGTTGGTAACTTCTCTGGCATTCTCGTACATAGCATCTATTGGCAGTTTTGGCTTTCAACCAAACAGAAGTTCGTACGGAGAAACTCTACTGACTTCATGCGGCGTACAATTGTAGAAGTAAACCAATGAGTTAACATACTTCTTCAAATCCTTCTTTTGGTCATCTTCTAGGGTTCCAAGCATGCCAAGTAATGTACGGTTAAACCGTTCTGGGCCCGCATTTCCTTGTGGATGGTATGGACTAGTATGGCTCTTCTTCCTTCTTTATATTGGTGATGTGACAGAGTTCTTTGATGATATCACTTTCAAAATTGGCGCCTTGGTCTGAATGCAGTCTAGTAGGAATCCCAAAATTGACTATAAATTCATTGTAGAGTGCTTCAGCAGTTGTCCTGGCTGTCTGATTCCTTGTCGGAACGGCTTTTGCAAATTTGGTCTAATGATCCGTGATGATTAAAATGTTCCCTATGTTTCTTTTTGAAGGGTCTAAAGATAAGAAATCCATACAAACTAGTTCCAGTGGATACGAGCTATGAACATTTTCCAGCGCGGCGCCTTATCTATGGTTGATTTCCTTCTGACACATCGTTCACACTTAGAAATCCAACGAGACACATCAGTGCTCACTCCAGGCCAGTAAAATCTGTCTCTCATCAGTCTTAGAGTTCTCTCCTGGCCAGGATGGCCAACGTCGTTGTGAATACCTCTGAGGATTTCTTCCCTGTAACAGTGTGGAACGACAAGCTGTTCTACGTAATCTTCGTCTGTCTTGACATACCTAAATAATATACCTCTTTTAATCTTTAGATTCTTGAATTGCCTTTTCATGGTGAGATCATCTTTCTTCAAAAACCCTGTCTATGACAGCTCTCCTCCATCTGTTTATGGTTTCATCCTGTCGTTGAGCCCTACGAATTTCTCTCATTTCTCTCTGTGCAAGTAACATTCCTGACTCATCCATGATTTCATTGATGTTAAGACTATGTACTGGCAGAGTTTCAAAGAATGGTATCGCAATGACATTACAAATGGCTTTGACAGTATTATCCTGGATTGATATCACTTCATTGCTTTCCTTGTCCTGAACTCTCTCATGCGGAAATCTGCTCATTGCATCTGCATCTGCGTTCTTAGAACCTGGTCGATAGTAGATGTCAAACGAGGGGCGTATATGGCGAACATTGACATAGATAGTGCATTTCAGATGATCCCCATACGCCCAGAAGATCACGAACTATTGGGAATACAGTTTAACGGCATTTAGGACTATGACACTTGCCTCCCCATGGGGGCATCTAGCTCATGTGCCATATTTGAGTCTTTCAGTTCAGCCTTAGAATGGGTAAGCAAAAACATCTTAAAATTTACAAAATTATCAACATTCTAGAAGATTTTTTAATTATTAATAACACCCTTTCAAGCTGTGAATTAAACCTGCAAACCTTCTTGGTATTTTGCGACAAAATTGGGGTTTCCATAAAGGCAGAAAAACCCGAACATGCTTGCCAGGTTCTCATTTTCATGGGATTAGAGTTAGATTCCACGACAATAGAGGAAATGTTACCCCTCCCTAAAATAGTTAAACTCAAAAACCTCCTTAAACAGTACAGTAAATGTCGAAAAATCACCCTCAGGTCACTTCAGTCCATTCTGGGGTTACTCAACTTTTGCTGCCAGGTTATTTTGCCAGGCCGTTGCTTCTTACGGCGCCTTACTGATCTTACCAATAAGGTCACTCGGCCCAACCACAGGGTTACATTAAACAAAGAAAGTGACCGAGACCTCATGGCCTGGCAGCTCTTTATAGAACACTTCAATAGCAAACAGTTGTTTCTTGGAAAACGTTGGGTCTCTGATTCGACGCTTCACCTACACACATATGCTTCATGTTCCCTAGGTTACGGAGCTATATTTGGCTCACAATGGATATATGGGCCATGGCCTCCACATATGGTCAATTTCCACATCACATTTAAGGAACCTTTCCCCATCATACTTGCTATAGACATATGGGGGCATCTCTATCAAACAAGCATTTGTTAATTCATACTGATAACTATGCTGTGGTTCACATCATTAATAGACATACATCACATGACTCTGACGCCATGAAGCTAGTACGAAGGCTAGTACTATCATGCATGAAGTTAAATCTCCTCATCAGAGCTAGTCACGTTCCGGGCAAACAGAATGTTTTACCAGACATTCTTTCTCACTTTCAGATAACACGGTTCCACCAAATGGCACCATTCATGAACGCCGAACCCAGGGCAGTAACGGAAAATCTCTTCTCAATCAGGCTCTGGCTCCCTCTACATGGCAAAGCTACCGCAACACCATGAAACAGTACCAGGCCTTCCTAGCCACATATTATTGGAACACTCCTCTGCTCCCAATTTCAGAGGAACAACTGGCAAAGTTCATATCCGTCTCATCAGCAAGGGGGCTGAAACCAACTTCAATTACTGTTCATGAACAGACTCAATAAAACGGAGTCTGCAATTTTCTCTTTTTGTGTTGCAATGTTTGCTCTCGGGGGATCACCTCCTTTCAGAATTTATAATCTTCACAACAGCAGGTGTTAAGTGCTTGTGTGGCGGCCGTAAAACGTCGCCCCGTACTTCATTCTCAGTGTTGTTATACCTTCTGATCCTTCGAGATCATGAATTTCAGTACTTCTTGTTCTGAAAATTGAATACCGCTTAAGCCGGTGGTTTCAATTACTGTTCATGAACAGACTCAATAAAACCGAGTCTGCAATTTTCTCTTTTTGTGTTGCAATTTTTGCTCTCGTGGTTCACCTCCTTTCATACGCTAATTCTCAAAGAAACTGTGCAATTGATGTCGCCACAGATTATTGGCTACTTTGAGAATATTTGGAAATGAGCTAAATGTCTATACAATGCCTATAGGCATGGGGCACTTATATCTAATCAGATCTTTCAGACGTAAGCCGTCATTTGTTAGAAATGAAGCTAGAAGTAGTCTAAAATGTAACATTCGTTATTGTCGCCAAAAGGAATTTATATGCTTAACTGATTGTGCAGTTGAAACAGCAGCTCATTTGTATTTAATCCGTTCTAAATTTGCTAGAAGCACCTGAATTTTATCATTTAAATCAGATATATAAGCGACACAAGGCCAATGTATACATTCTGTGTGTCAATATCAGACGTCGCCAAAATCGTGAAACATACGTGGTTAAATCTTACCTTGTACATAATTATTTAATAACAGACTAAACGTAATCTGTGATAACGTAAAAATGAAGATTATGGCATTTAATATTAAACTATAGGTAATTGTTTAAGTCAATATCTTAGACATTCCAGCAGCAATGCATACAATAGTATTTTCTAGGGTAGGACAGTTAACAAAGAAACATACGTTTCCGCTATTGTATAGTTTTCCTATAATCCCACATGTAAATTATTATTCATGTTGATGTATAATATTCTTTCCTTCAAAATTATAGAATGTTTAAAATTATCACCAGTCTAAAGAAATTTTCCAGCGGATAAAAGTCACTAAATGTAACAAACGTGCTGAAACATACGTTATAATAATATTTATTGTGATGTTAATTGAATCAACAGTAGAGGGTTACAAGCTTATGACGCTCTTCTGACGTCATTTGTTATACACTGACGTCATTCCTTAACCGCCATGCTGCTTTTGTGAAACGCCTCGTGTTTACATTGAGAACAATAGATGTGTATATCCAAACGCTGACAGTACTTAGGTAAGTGGGTTTATTTCTATTCATGATATGAGGAGTAACTTTATGTTAGGATCGTAATCGATAATAGATATCCATCAAATATTCTTAAGATAATTGATTTTATACTAGGTTTATTAACTAAGCACATGGGTGTTAAGGAATATGTGTAACATACGTAATGATTGGTAACGTATGTTACGTTTTTTGAAATATATTAACCACATAAATTATTCAATGGTTTATTATTTGAAATTAAAAAACCGGCTAGCATTTATAGTAAAGCTCACTTTTGAACCAGAAAAATATTCTATCAAATGTGTGTGTTATTGCTAAACATCGTGAAAGTGTATATACATTAAATGTGTAGTGTTCAGTGAGATTTGATGGTCTTATTATTAAAAATGAATCTCAATATAACGATTTAATAGTCAATTTTAATATGATTTCTGATTTAATCACATATTTAAACAGGTATAAACAATAGTAATGTTTAGCAAGTTAGAAAATATGCAACGAAATCATTGCTTCGTATGTAACGTATGTTTCAGAAAATGCCACTGTCACGTGCTGAAGTCCAGAAGAGATACAGGGAGCGAAAGAAGTCTTCTGAGGGCGAAAAATATCTACAGAAAGAAAGAGCTCGCCAACTGTGTTACTACAAACCGGTAGGTCAGCTTACATCTACAGAGAAAAAGAAGCGAAATGAAAGCATCAGGGCCCGTGTCAGAAAGCACAGACTGTTGAAAAAACATGAGATTAAAAACTCAGAACACATTGAGTCTGACGGAGGTGATACCCAAACATCAAGTGGGTATAGCTCTAACCATTCTGAGAGAAGTAATCTGATTGTTAGATTTCCAAACAGAAGGAACGGTCCGAGAAAGCGTACGAGTAAAGCACTGAAGAAGGCCAATGAAAAGCTGAGAAAAGTTATACGAGAGAACTTAGAATCAAAGAGGAAACTAAAGACTACACAGAGAAAGCTGCAACGATTGCAAAAGTTAAATCAGAAACAAAGAAATCTTACCCCCAGAAGTAAAACAAATGCCAGTTTAATTTCTTCAGGTGTAAAGAAACCACAGGCAGATAAGATCCGGAAACAGCTATTGTTCGGCAATGTACTTATTCATGAAATGAAAAAAATGTCTGATAAAGGAAGCAAAACTCAAAAAACACACTTGTATGCCAGTATTGCTGGAGGTATTGTACAAAAGTACAGATTTATTTCGAAACTAAGCAAAGAACTTAATGTCAATAGAAACAAGATATCGAAAGTCATCAAGAATGGTGTAAACTTTTCAAAAATCAGACGAAGAAGAACTATTGCCAAATATCAGGAGAGTGTTACGTGTTTTCTAGAGAGAGAGGATAATTGTCGAATGCAGCCAGGAAAGAGAGACACTACCAAAATGGGACCAGAAAAGATCCAAACAAGGGTTTTGACAGATTACATGGCAAATTTACACCAAAAGTATATGTCAGAAAATCCGACGAACAAAATATCTTTGGCAACATTTTGCCGGATGCGTCAAAAACACATCCTACCAACAAACTTTCTGAGCAGGAATGTCTGTCTGTGTACCAAACACCAGAATATTGGTATGAAGTTACAATCGCTGCGCAAAGCAGGAATAGATGTTCCACAGAATCCAGAATCGTTTATCCAGAACCCGACGCAGATAGAAAAAACACATATTCCAGATACAATGGTGTATACTAAATGGAAGAGAGTTTCCCTTGAAAACAATAAGAAAAAGATGAAAATAGTGACAGAGACACTTGATCGTGAGAAGTTCTACGAAGACTGGGTGAAAGAAGTTGAAGTGTTTAGAGTGCATTACGACACAATGAGAGCACAGTACAGAGAAGCAAAGGTTCTGAAAGAAAACCTTCCATACGGCGAGGTTGTAATCCATATGGACTTTGCAGAAAATTACAGTTGCAAAACCGCAGATGAAATACAATCAGCATATTGGAATGCGTCTCAAGTCACGTTGCACCCTATGGTAGTTTATTTCAAAACAGAGGATGGCCAGCTGAAACACCAGAGCTACGTCGCTATTTCTGACGAACTTTCTCACTCTGCCAGTACCGTTTTAGCAATTCTTGAACGCCTCTTTCATGGTGAAATTGATTTACCCGGTTGTGACGAAATAAGATATGTACACTATTGGACAGATAGTCCGAGTAGTCAATACAGGAATCGCTTCATATTTCACACGGTCGCAAATCATGAAAGCATATTTGGATCTGAAGCTACATGGAACTATTATGAGGCTGGCCATGGGAAAAACGTTTGTGACGGGCTTGGTGGCACGGTGAAGCGAATGGCAGACGAATCCGTCAGATCAGGCAAATGTACGATTCAGGATGCTGAAGAGTTCATGAAATGGGCAACCAAGTCAAGTTTAAAAGAAGTGATGTTCTTTTTTGTGTCAAAAGAGGAATGTGAGAAAATGGCATCAAGAGTCCGTGAAATAGATTTCAAGCCAATAAAGGGCACGCTTAAAATACACTCTGTGAAAGTCAATGGAGTAGGGCTGTTCTGCACGAGGGAAGTATCTTGTTACTGTCCGCTGTGCATGGAGGGATTAATGTGTGATTCGTGGACCATTGTTCCAAATAAAAAAGCTTTGAAGCCAGTCGTCGCATCGACCGTTACACTAGAGAACGAAACGGATGCCACCAAACATGAAGAGTGGATTGCAGGTCAGTATGTAGCAGCAGTGTACGAAGGCAGCTGGTACATTGGACAAGTAACTGATGGTGACGAAAGTGATGTTGAAATAAGTTTCATGGAGAAAAAAATATCAATGTTTCGTTGGCCTAGAATTGAGGATAAAATTTGGGTGAATAAATCCAACGTTTTGTGCAAAATAGCCTCACCTATACCGTCTGGAAAATCAAAACGCATGTTCAAACTGAACACATCAGATAGCGAAACAATTGAGGCAGAATATATACATTTTGTGGAAGTATGAAACAAACGTTACCATAATGTTTAGGTCAAGATACATCACACATGACTGTTTAAATCTTATCAGTTGATTATATTAATGTTGTAGTATTCAGTACAGTTTATGTGACGTCATAGAACGGTAAAGCTTTGCACAGTTGGTTAGAAAGTGGTTTTTTCTTAGGATGTTTCCTTTTTCCATCCCACTTAACATTTCAATGAGATCAGTAGCCTAAAATGAATGAAAACTTTAAAGCAGAAAACTAGACAGTTTATACAAAAAAGACTCGACTATGCGTCTGGCAAATCTAAACATGCGTTTAACGTATACAGATAAGATAGCGTAGACTAAAGACAGAAGATAGATTTTGTGACTTTTTTTGAAACAAACGTTACCTTTATTTATAGGCTCAGATGTACCACATAAAATTATCCAAAGATTTTTTTACTGATTATTCTCATGGTGTTGAAATGTCCGCCACAGTTTGTCTGTCGTCATATAATGATGCAGCTTTCACAGTTGTTTTAAAGGAGTTCTGTTTTTCTGCTGTTACAGTTTTTTCTTTCTTTTATTCAACTTAACATTTCATTGTGTTGTTTAGGTGTTACCTCTTATTGGATTCATGTAAAATCCCAGTTTTTCGATAAATATTGAATGTGAACTGTAGAAATGTGATATTTTTATATCAATTCGAATGAAAATCAAGCAATTCTGCATGAAATAGTATTGTAAGTAACAAAGAAACATACGTTATTTAGAAAAATGACTACCATGTTGCAATTATCAGCAGCCCTAAAACCAGACAGTTGATGTTCAAAATATTTATAGGTGTCAGAAAATACACTTATACCTTGAAAATGATCTATTCTAAATTGGAATTACAGAACAATTAAAAAATAAAATATTGAAATGTGTTATGCTATGTTTTATTGAGAATGGGCGATAATTTATTCCATTGCAAATATGGTATCGGCCCTTTCCTACGTACATAAAATCAATAACATTCATAATCCAGCAGATTCATTCCTTGTCAAAAAAACTGATATACAGTATCAAACGCTCTACAGTTACGGACCTGGTCATGGCCTTAAACTAAACAAAAATGGATCCAAACTTTAGGCAAACCAAAAAAACTCTATACTTGGTAGCTTTTTACGGTCTCTTTCGTGGTGGTGAAGTGGCTAGATCAAAACTCGGTACCCACAACACAATCACCAGAGAGAATGTGTCTTTCACCTATGCAGGATCAAGGGTTCAGTCAGCTACGATGGTCATGGAATCTTACAAACATTCCTTAGGAAAAATAGCTGCTATACCTTTAAACAGGCAAACAGACAAAAGGATATGCCCTGTCAGCGCACTCAAATAAATGTGTCTGGCGATGACATTCACCACGGGCCGTTTGTTCCGCTTTCCTTGTGGGTGCCCGATTACAATACAGTATCTTCGACAAATCTTACGCCATTGCGTCATTAAATGTGACCTTGATCCCACACGTTACACTACACATTCTTTCAGAATCGAAGGAGCCACTTGCGCACATTCCCTGCAGTTTTCCCCCACTAAAATTCAGCAATTAGGTCGCTGGAAATCATCCGCCGTTAAAAAATACATCCGCCCTCTCCCCTTGCGTTGAGCTAAGGTTACTGTATTGTCTGTGCGAGACAGCAAGTACAACAACCTTATGCCTTAAAACATCTGCAGTCAAGTTTCTCAGCATACGGGAGTCCATTGCCTCTTGTTTTCAAGTTTTCAGTTTCAGACTGCTACTAGACCGTCTGTGCGAGGCAGCGGTCATTTCTGTATATATTTATGTAAATATCTTTCTAATGTTCACATTGAGTCAAATAGCGTTGATACACTGGGGGGGTGCGAAACGACCAGGATCCCTGTTGAGCGCGAAACAACCAGGTGCGAAACGTCCAAGGGGGGGGGGGGCGAAACGACTGGTAACAGGTGCATGAGTCCCACATTTTTCAAAACAAAACAAAAAAAACCCCGACCTTGTTTAGGCAGGGAACCCTCTCTACTGTATGTTATTCTCGCCTGTCCTTGACAAAACAAGTCTTTTCAAATACAAAGTGATGAATGAATCAATCCGGTATTCGTACATATATCTTTAATTATCCGAATTTCCTGAATTTCTGGATGTATGCAATTGTAATTAAAACTCAAACTTTTCAGTCCCACAATTTCAGTACCACAGTTTGAGAAACTAGCATGTGGTCTTTGCGGTTGACAGCAATCGAATTTCTTCATTGTGAAGAATGGCGTACATTTCATAAGGACATACAGAAGTTCTTTACTGCTTCACCATTGATAAAGTTTATTCTGTATACTGTTACAGCAAAAGTTTACCAGGATGGAGTGCACCGGGAATCTTCTGATTGTTAAGTTATTGGAGTGAAAGGCAGCGTATTGTTTCCCAGAACTGGATTTTCTTATTGCATAATGGCTTATTAGTCTATACAAATTCCTGAAATAGCGTTCACAAAACAAATCCACGCAATCCGAAATTACAAGTTTATCTTCATTTTATCGGTAAAACTTAGCAACCGACAGTGATCTCCCCTAATCGCTACTGAAGAGTAAAACACGCATGCGCATTATCATGTTTCCGTCAAAACTGAAAGAAGTTAATGCTGAGCCGAAGTGTAGCGATATAAGTTATAGTTTTGTGTTTACTTTTATATCAAGATTCTATTTATACACAATCAGTCACGCTTTACACGATCAGTCGCGCTACCGATTTCTGCAAGGTAGGACCGACATATTCAATTATGGGATATCAAAATGCAATACTTTGATGCGCGATTGATTACTACTGTGCGATTAAATATGGGGGAAATCCACAGGAGTTTGGTTCATAAAATTGGTCTGGAAAGAGTTAAAATATACCTGAATTGACGTTTTGTAACGTTTGGACCGAAAAATAAAGTTTGGGGCGTTTTGAGACAAAGCTGAAATTTCGTACATTCTATAATTGAGAATAGACCCAATATACAGAGAACATACGAAATATCAGCTTTGTTTCATGAACCGAATGCCTATGTGGAAATCCAAGGACAGCTATAGATAGGTTCAAACGTTGAACCTATAGAAAATGCTGTAGAAAAGAATCGTAATTCACGTCTGTTTCGTTTTGAGCACTAAAATGGTAATCTTTGCTGCCTACGTGTGTACCTCCAAATCCGACATACAACATAGGTTTATTTAAATTCCAAACGGACGAGCGGTTTCGTCGTAGTGCTGATCGGACGACTGTGTGTTTTGTATGTGGTGTTTCCTGCATGACTCATACATCGTACTTTCAAGAAAATATAATGTTAACGAACGGGGATTGGACAGAATGTTCAAATGATTCTTTCAGATTTTATATTGTGTCAGCTTACGTTTTGTTTCGATGGATGTTTCCATGAAAGTACAAAAATGAGTCATGCAGGAAATACCACATACAGAACAAACACTCGCCCGAACAGCAACACAAGGAAACAGCAAATGTACATGGGTAGAAAAAACAACAAGAGACGCACAAAGACAAAACAAACATACAATAGGAGGAAGATGGAAGTACCGCCTTGGAACGGTCAGTGACAAAAGTCACCGGGGGTTTAAACCGGTTTATGGGCGCCCAACCTCACCCTTATTAGTTTATACTAGAGAAAATAGTGCAGATATTGACTTGGGTCTACAATTTGGCAACAGGTATATGCTATATTCGTGTCCATGACTGTATGTTAAACCTTTCCTCCATGGAAACATTTTTCAAACAGTTTGCAAACAGAGTAGACCCAGATCATACAGAAACTGTCTGATCAGGGTCTACTCTTATTGTTCATTCAATGATTCTACCAGAGTTGTTTAGCATTTCTGTAAGATCTCTGTAAATGAATATTCATAAAGACATGAACTCTTTAATAATTAACCTTATGGAAAAATATTAATAAAGACCGTTTAGCACCGTCGACAGAAGACACCACATTTATTTTTAAAATATCTCTCCTAATTTTTCACACCCTTTTGTAAACAGAGTAGATCCATATCGCACAGCTCCTGTAGTAGATATTTGATCAAGGTCGCTCCGTTTGCTTTCGAACATATAATTGCTTTTCATACATAACATGGTGTCTCTTCCAACGTGTGGACAAAATTGTCCAAAATCCCATAATTTTGCAGAAAATCACCAAACCGGAAACGGAACACACTAAGCACAACTACACATGGTGTTGATCAATTCTGTTTCATGACGAAACGTTTCATGAAAACCTGACCAAAGATTGTGGAGAAACCCAACGGACAATATTTTCCATGCAAAACATTCAAAGTCCCATACCTATGCAGAAAATAATCAACTAGAATAATGCACATCTAGGCATGGTGCTGATCAATCATATTAAGTTTCATGAAAAATCAATCAACAGTTTTTGAGACGGAAATGACGCGGACACATTTTCCATGTAAATTGTTCACGGACACATTTTCCATGTAAAATGTTCAAAGTCCCATAACTCTGCAAAACATTTGGGGCAATAAATCCAATATCATTTAAGGCAGAGATATGAAACGTGTGCATAACACTTCCTTCTGTCATGATATTTCTATAAATGAAATATCATTCCAAAAGCATTAGTTAAACAGGAGTTATTGATCGGACAAAAAATGCAACAAAGGACAATAACACCAAAAGGTACTGAAGCCAGAGTTATATGCCTTATACATGACACTTTCGTACATCATGCTCTTTCCATGTATGAAGTTTCAATCAAAAGGCATAATCTATATAGGATTTATCGTCCGGACAAGAAAATGTGAATAATTTACCTTGGTTATGACCATGATGTTAAACTGTGACCCTGATCTTTCACCCACGAGCCTGAATCATGCTGTCGGCACATCGACTTGTTAATAAGAACATTTGTGCCACAGCATCACATCATCATACAGTGTTCCCTTGGCAACTTAACATCTTAATAATTATGTTAATGAATATTGATGAAGCAGCCAGTCCATGCATAAGCGACCAATCTGACACTTATTCCCCCTGACCCAAAATAAACGTATTCCGTCTCCGACCAATCTACTTTGATGGCAAAAACATTGATAAAATTGTATGTGTATAATAAAATCATCTTTTAAAGTAAAACAACGAGATACACCTACCTACTGCTAGTGTATTGAATGACTGAACTGCAATCGGAGTACAATCAAAACGTACATGTGTACATATAGTGGACATGCTAAGTGACTTCACTTTACTTGGCATCAAAGAAAAAGAAATATATAAAGACATATGCTATATCTCGAAATACCAAACCATATTGTGCAATAATTGTTTCTGCTCAAGAAATACGCGGTTATAACACAGTTGAACTGGATACAGGTCATTTAATTGTGTGTCTCTCGCTGCTGTGGTTCGAATTCCGGTCTTAGCATTTGGATTTGTCGTGTGAGGAAGCTTTCAATCCGGATTGCGGTAGGTCGACGGCTCAATCCGGATGTTCGTAGTGTGTGAATGCAATTTGTTTAACATTGTCCTTCATATAAACGTGTTTCACGCATTTACAAACAGAGTAGAATCACACCCTATCGATACCGTCTGATCAGGCTCTGCTCTGTTTGCCAATGTAATTTGACTGACCTGTTTCTTTACTTTCAACAATAGGTACACTGTTCTACCGTCCGTATTTTATTATAGGAATTTTTTCATGGAATGGTCAGTAGGTATTAAATTTTGGAATAAACATAGAACAGAGAAACGTTTAAAACAACCGTTTGGATTCTTCTACCTGTGTACCTGCGTGGCTATATGTCTGAAATACTGTTAAACGACAAACATGTCCGCCAAACAAGCGCTTGTCTCAGTATTGACACATGGAGACACGGATAGAAAACTCCAACCATTTCTGAACTATGGATGGACGGAGTACTGATACACGGACACACGGACACACCGACAAATATAGTTATGCACGATTCGAAAATAATATACCTCCGTCTACGGCGGCGGTACCTGGTCCTTCGTGATCATAAGTTTTGATGGTATAAGTTTTGAAAAATGAATACTGCTTAAGCTGGTGCTAGGGGTGTGAGTATTGTTGCAATTTTAATTACTATTCATGAACTGACTCAATAAAACAGACTCTGCAATTTTCTCTTTTGACATTGCTACTTTTGCTTTCGAAGGATCATCCACAATCAGAGTATGTGTGTGTTACTTAGATCCAAACGGATGGATTGGCAAATATCGCATGCCTTCTAAATACAAGTAACGTAAAGTGCCCAGCCGTAACGTATATGCCGCTAAACGCGACCTGGCATGAATTTTCAAACAGATTGGGACAAGCTGCAGCATACTCCGTCACGTGTCTCATTTCAACTAAACGGAAAAAGGATAACACATTACAACAAATCACAATTTTGAGCAGACATCATTTTTGACAGAGGGATACGAACGTTCTGTATTACAACATACACGCAATTATGTTTAGGTTTTCTTGCAAATTACGACAATCACAACATAGATATCTAGTTAAGTTATTGAGAACATCTACTAAACGCAATTTTGAAACATTATTAAGAGGTGATATTATATGCCAGTGTGTGTGGCATTAATATTGTCGAGGGTTGACGCTATGAATATCAGACACACTGGTGTGTAACTGTTACATGCATGTACTTTACGGCTATAACCATTTCAGGCAATTTGTTAACCAGTAAGGAGGAGCTTACCAGACTCATGTATTATTT
The DNA here is from genome assembly GCA_963576725.1 of Azorinus chamasolen. Classification (NCBI taxonomy): domain Eukaryota; kingdom Metazoa; phylum Mollusca; class Bivalvia; order Cardiida; family Solecurtidae; genus Azorinus; species Azorinus chamasolen. The sequence continues at coordinate 26,461,800 of OY755252.1, forward strand.
TTTCCCTGTCGTGCCCTTAACGGCTTACCTGCAGGTGCTCTGACTTCAGCAAAGTCATTGAGTACATATTTGACGGATTGTCACAGTTATTATGCTATGTTTTACATGTTGTCCTGTGTTCGCCGTCTTCTATGTTGTGGGTAAGTCCAGCGGGGATACCTTTATTTACAATATTTGTAAAGCTAGGATGACTTTGAGAGAAGTGCGAGGTTAGGACGTCCGTAAACCGGTTTAAACCCCCAGTGGTGTTTTTGCTGCTGACCGTGCCAAGGCGGTACTCTCTTTGTCACCCTTCCTTTTGTTTGCCTTGCGTCTTTGTGCTCGTGGTTTGTTCATATTGTGGAACGTTTGTCCCTGGTTCTTGTGTCTCTTTTGGTGTTTTCTGTGTTCATTTCGTGTGTGTGTGTGCGTACGTGCGTTTGGGTGTGTGGTTGTTTGTGTGTGTCATGCTGTCTATCGGTGTTTTGGTGGTGGTTGCGTCTTGCATGTGGCTTTGCCTGCTTGACTTTACTACTTTTCCATTTACAGGAGTACGTGTTTGGTCTAGCGCGACGATGCGTAACATTGCCCATCGTTCATCATTATATATAAAATTTAAATGTTTCTGTTTCATTTACATACCGTGCAGCTTAATGCAGGGCGACAATAACGTAAACCGCCTTCTGTATGTCTTCACGTTGCATTAAAGCAGTCACCTGTCTAATATGTTTCCAATCATTAAGGTTGTTGTAGATTAGTCGGAGAGGGGATACGTTTATTTACACTGTTGGTCTTTTAGGGTGGGGATGGAATAAGTGTGAGGTTGGGCGCCCATAAACCGGTTTCACCCCCCCCCCGTGACATTTGTCACTGACCGTTCCAAGGCGGTGCTTCCATCTTCCCCCTATTGTGTGTTTTGTTTGTCTTTGTGCGTCTCTTGTTGTTTTTATAGTTATGTACATTTGCTGTTTCCTTGTGTTGCTGTTCGGGCGTCTGTTTGTTCTGTATGTGGTGTTTCCTGCATGACTCATTTTTGTACTTTGATAGAGGTTCCCCTGTAAATCGGCTATAGGAACTAGATATAAACACATCAGATGACTTCATATTGTCAATTTGTAAAACAGAATTTTTCCGTTGGCTGAGTCGTTTTATATATTCGTTTTCTGTAGGCTGAGTCGTTTTATATATCTCGTTCTATCCATTTCGGGTTTATAAGGGTCATTTCATTAAGTGCAGGTATATATTTCCCGTAATCCGTATGTATGTCTGTAGCAAGATGCCTAATCGGCGATGACGAACAGATCTTAAACCCTATCTCATGCAACATCCTGAGAACGTTCAGCTGCTTGACCAAGGGCACCCCTCCCCAAAGTTTATTTTGTCTAGTTTTGCCGAAGTGAAACTCAATTAGCAGTTGCTTTACGTTTTGCAGGGCATCGAAGTCAGATTTGTTTTGAAAACCGCTCCATTCCCCACCTTCAGCGTCGATTTTGAGAATATCTATCACCGTCTGAAATAAAATATGATTACAAATGAAACACCTTCTTCGATGTGATTTGCTAACTTCTTAAGATAGTTGGAAAAATCCATTTTCAAAATATTTTCAGTAAACGCAATTAAACAATTCTTGAAAAAGACTATAATCCAATGATATTGCAATGCACTGCATGTTTGATGGTCGGTCCCTATACAATCGACCACCACGCTTCCCCCTTTGCTTGTGCGATGACAGGAAGGACATAGTACTCTATGACAATGACCTTTCAAAGTCGGAGACGGAAGAAGGATGTCGAATGAGTGTACGTTGTTCATTTTGTCATACCCTTAATTACTTCTTTACAGTTGCTCTGACTTTGGAATTGTCATTGAGTACATTTGTGACTGGCCAGAGATACAACCTTTGGTTCGTTAAAGTCGCACGCTGGGATTATTTGATATAGTTCCAGTTTACGCGTTAAACGAATTATTTTTCTGTATATGTTTCTTGTGTGTACACTGCTGTGTTAACCGTCACGTTTGTTGTGGAGTAGCTGGGTGGGGGTATACTTATTTACATTGTTCATCTTATTGGATGAAGATGGGATAAGTGTGAGGTTGGATGCTTCCTCTAACAATGATTAAACTTCCAGTTTTAATGTTAATACTGACCGATCTAAAACAACACTCCAGTTTTTATCTTAATTGTATGTTTGTATCGTGCAGCTTTTATACTTTTGTACACATCATTGTGTTCTATAATATGTATATATGTATGTGTGTGTGCGTGCGTGCGCGTGTGTGTGTGATTTCATTGGTATGATTTGGTGCGTGTGGCCTTCCATTATTCTTAACCTTATTGGCCTTCGCTACCTTTTCAAAGTCGCCGTGCCCTACAATTCACCCAGTTAAGTATCCCAGGGGCCTAGACATAGCCCAGCCCATATATACTTTCGGTAAGGCCGGTATTCTATAGTACCGAGAGGGTTGTCCGCGTCCGTGTTCGTGTCCTATACTTTTAATATCGTGAAGTGCTATACAATACTTCGGTGAGTGTATGCGTATATAAACGCGTGATAAATAACTGATTTAATTTATTTTGTACAATTATTGTTCGATCTATATTAGCATTCAAACAATACTAATTATTATCGGATAAGCGATATCAATCTTAACATTGTACATTAAGGAACTTAGGTTAGCTTAACAGACATTGAAGCAGGGTAGCAATGTAAGCCAGATACGCGATGTACGAATATATGCAGGGATGCCCTGTTGGACAGCAGTGCTCCTATGGCATTGGTACATGGACAGGAAAACCTTGCTGACACAGCACCTGCGCGTCCAACAACAAGTGGATTCCCAATAATTCTAATGAATATTATAAATGTTTTTGTATTATTTTTTAACTCATTATATAGGACATTATGTATATTTCAGAGATATATCTCATGTTTTTAATGCGAGGGGGTCGACGGTGTTCTCTCAGTCACAAGGTCACAAGCGAGTGGTAGAATTGACATTACTATGCTTAATGCAGCAATCGTCTTTTATCCCCGTAATTTACCATACATCGTAATGGTACAACCAACGACACTGAACTACTTTCTGACATAACAGGCCTGTACACGTCAAGTTCTGAATAGAGGAGACCTTTCGAAAGTAAAGAGGCAAAGAGGGAAAATGTCAGACCCGCTATTACTGAGTCTGTTCATGAGCAGTTATGACAAGTGTAACACTACTCACGCCCCTGACACCGACTTTAGTGGTATTCAATTTTCAAAACTAATAACATCGAAACTATTGACCCCGAAGGCGCAGAAAAGAGTAACACTACTCACGCCCCTGACACCGGCTTTAGTGGTATTCAATTTTCAAAACTAATAACATCGAAACTATTGACACTGAAGGCGCAGAAAATATAACAACACTGAGAATGAAGTACAGGACATGTTGACACTTGAGGTATTCATTGTGCATGGCGTTGTACGTAATGTCAGAAATTTGAAACACTTCGATGTTGAACTGTACGCCAGTGACTATGATTATACCGAGGGGTCCTGGTTATGATTTGGTTTTAAATTCTATGCAGCAATAATTCCAATCCAGTGACGTTTACACAAAATCGCCGAATCTGATTGGTTGAAATTTGACATTCATTTCTTAATGAATGTAAAGAGCTGGTTCTCTACCGTTGCTCCGTGATTTACACGAAGTCGGTAACCAGTAGCTGATACACTATGGAACTACTTCTAGTTCTATTTATAGACAAATTCCTTGAAACCATGTTGACGTAGAATTATTGGGAGAAAAATGTTGTTTTGAAGTTTTGTGTAGCGCGTATTTTGAAATTTAAGTGTAACGAGTGAAAGTTATGGTAAAAAGCAAGTGATTGTATATCAAGATCCAGCAGAGCCAGGTAGCTCGCATGGTGTGGCGAGAAAAGGACGAAGTGAACTTCTGGGAGGTGGGATAAAGTGATTTTTTCGGATGGAAGTAAAGTGGTGATTGGCAGTAATAATAAGACACCTCCCCGTGAAATCAGTTATTTCAGGACGACAATACCTCAGTACAACGTACTGGTAGGATAGCTGTTTACCAGGCCAGAAATAACATTCTAGATCCCATTCTTGGCCTGCACAGTTACCGTGATTTGAACATAATTGAGAATACTTGGCTGTATATCAAAGGTAAACGTGTCGAGTGCATTTTATTGAGAATAAAAGGGATTTGTTCAAGAGATTTTGAGGATCTGGACACGTATTCCACTGGTCTATGTTCAGAGCTTATAGAGATCGATTCCAAGGAGGATTATTTAAGTTATCCGATTAAGAGGAAATATGACAAAGTAGTAAGGTAGGACACGTGTTGAAATAATTCCGTTTATTGCTTTTTAGTTATTGTTAACTTCGGTTTGTTGCAGCTAGGTCAAATAGTTGAGAACAGTCTATGATACATCGTTGAATTACATTGTTGTTGTGTTCATCGATGTATAAATCCAGACCTGATCACACACAACTTTTTACATGAATTCCTTCGGAATTCATGCAAGTTGTGTGTGATCAGGTCAGGATTTATACATCGATGAACACAACAACAATGTAATTCAATCTTTAAATGAATTGCAGTAGTCTAGTTTTCATGTAACCAGGGAGCTCATATTGGTAGCATAAGATGAGGGGTACTGTCTTATGTGGCCTTTTTTGGCCGGACATGTGCGTAACTAGATCTACACACGGAAATGATGTGCGGTGTCCTATCCACTTGTAAATCAAGCCTTGTACCAAGATTATTCACACATAACGATGGTCTAATGAAAGAGGGTCCTTGTACGTGGATGTCTTCTGATACTCTTGTGTTTTTGTGTGATCTGACCTCGGTCTTGTCGGTATTGAGCTTCAGCACGTTCTGGTGGATCCAAGAGACTGTGTTTTGAGATAGCCCTAAACTTGCGATAAGGCTTGTTGACAGGAAATGTCCTTTTGCTTAAAGGACATGTATAAACATGAGTCATCGGCATAAAAATGGTGGTCCGGCCTATGGTTTCTGCAGACTGAGCCGCCAGGTTTTGTGTACATGATGGTTTTGTCCTAGGACCGATCCCAGTGGCACGCTATATTTCGTGTGAAATGATTTAGACAAGTTTCAATCTACTGAGACTGTTTGGTAGCGGTCATGCAGATAAGAAGTCATCCACTGGAAGGGAGTTTGCATGATTTTAAAATCTTTGTCTATGCGTTTTAGCAACGTTTAATGATAGATAGTGGCAAATGCATCCGATAAGTCAAGCATCACCAGAATTGTAATTCCGTTCTTATCCAGGAATCGAATGATGTTGTTTTGAACTTTCAGGAGAGCAGTCTCGGTTGAATGATGTTTTCTGTATGCGGACTGATGATGTTCTTGCAGATTTGTTAGGCAAAGTGGAACTGAATGCGTTTGTCGACCACTTTGCCTAACAATTTGAAGACAAATGGCAACTTTGATGCAGGCCTACAGTTCTTAAGTTAATTTGAATCGAGACCCAGTGTTTTAATAGAGGTCTGACATGAGACATAATGAAATCTATAGGCAGTATCTAAACAGGATTTTACATATTTTTCAGAATCGGTAAGAGTTTATCAAGGCATTATTTTAACTGCATTTAGGTATTGGATCCAGTTCACATGACTTACAGAGGTGCTTTGATGAACACACAGCATTTCGACTACCATATTTTCTACCAGAAAGCCACCTTTTAATTTAGGAAACAGGAGAAAGTCCACTGGGACAAGGTCTCGGGAGTAGGGTAGGTGGGGAAGCACATCACTTTTTCCTTTTTCAGAACTTCCGTTACAACCTTAGAAGTATGTGCTGGTGCATTGTCATGAAAAATGCGAACACCTCTGAGTCCGGTCTTTGGGCGACGTTTAGCAAAGTATTTACGCACCTTTCCTAGTACATTACGTTTGTAAAACAGTCCTGTGACTGTGCGAACCCTAGGTACTGTAACTTGGATAACTGGTCCATTAATATCGAATATTACAGCCAGCATTACTTTCTTGACACTCATCTTTCTCTCAGCAATAACAGGTCTACGACCATGTTTGTTGGCCTATATTTTATTGTCTATTTTACTGTGTGTTTCAAAAATATAGACCCACGTTTCATCTCCGGTTACTATATTCGCACACACCCGCCGATCAAATTTGGGAAACATTTTCCGTATTTGTTTGGCTGTTTTCACTCGTAGTTTCTTTTGCTCAGGTGTAAGCAAATGAGGTATCCATCGAGCTACTTCACGCCTCAATCCAAGTTTCGTTTTAAGAATAGTACGAGCTGACCCTTCCAACATGCCTGTCATACGAGCAATATCACGGGAGGTGTATCTTTCATCCGAGTCCAAAATGTCACTAACCTTTTTGATGTTTTTAGGGATCACTGCTGAGGTCTTCCTGTCCGGTTTAGGTGCATCTTGTATTGAGCCCACACCATTTTTAAACTTCTTTATCCAATTTCGAACAAGGCTGTAGGAAACTTCATTATATCCATAAACTTTGCATATCTCATTATAAATTGTCTTAGGTTCGATTCCGACATCACTGCGAGTTTTAATATAGCTCCGAATTTCCGTTCAATGCGCGGAACGTTTTCCTACCATTTTATCACTAGTGGAAATGACTTGAAATTTTTGAACACCTTTTATTGTATCTTATAGTTGGCACATGTAAATTGTTCTGATATGTGTGTGTAGGTAATGCACTGAACCGATCGAAAATTGAGTCAGCACATTATTTCATGGCTGCACGGAGCGTAATGACTGAATGGACAATACATATTGCACACCCCTCGTATACCAGAGCCAATATGATCTGGCCTAAGAGTTATGGTTTTACAGTACTCTCTTTGTCACCATTGCTTTTGTTTGTTTGGTGTCTTTGTGTGTGCGTGTTTGTGTGTGTTCACCCTCACAGTTGTGTTGGTTTGGTGTCTTTGTACTTTTTCCTTTGTTCTTGTTTAATATTTCCAACTCATGTGTGTGTATTACTTGCTTTCTATCGACGTTTTGGTGATGGTGGCGTTTTGTATGTGGCTTTTCCTGCTTGACTTTACTACTTTTGCATTTAGTACACACGTGTGCATATTTATTGGCAGGTGCCGCCAGTATTTTTATATATGTGTTAACCAGCTTAATATCAACATCGTTTGCATACTTACTTTGATTGGTTCTGAATTGAGGGAGATCTCATTTGAATGATTCGACATTAATTTGCCTAGGTTGTGGAAATGCAGCCTTCGCTACGAAAATTGCAGAAAACTGTTCACGCGAAATTTACCACTACTGTCAGACTTTGACGGATTTTCACAGTTGTTGTTATGATATGTTGCACATATTGTCCTGTATTGACCGTCTTATATGCTGTATTTAAGTCTGACAGGGAAACATTTATTGACACTGTTTGTTAAACTAGGGTCACGTTGATACAAGGGTGAAGTTAGGACGTCCGAAAACGGGTTCAAACCAGCAGTGGTGGTTTTGCCATTGATCTTTTCATGGCGATACTTTCTTTGTCATCCTTACTTTTATTTTTGTCATGTGCCTTTGTGTTTCCAGCTTTGATTAATGTAGATCGGATTCCACACTAGTATGAAATTATATATAAAAATAATATTCATGAAGTCATTATTTCTGGCATGAATTTTTATCAGGTAAACGGTGAAGGAAATTGATGATTTGTGTAACATACCTCTCCATGGTGAAGTTCTTTTAAAACACTTGGCAACGTTCTCATCGTCCAGCCTCTTTTGTTGACGAACTCTCTTCCATCAATCCCAATCAGGTGATAATTGACGCCCTTTGGAATCTTCCCTCTGTTTGCGTCAGTGATTGGTATGCTATAGAATTCAACAGAACAACATGAAACATTTGCAAATATTGAAAACACTATATATAAACTTATAAATGGTAATTTTCGTTCCAAGCGTCAGCTTTAGAACATTGAATTGAACTGTTGCTTTCTATCCTCGTAATGCAATACTTGATGCATAATCTAATAGCCCGCACTGAAAGCAGATACCCGAATATCTTGCTAAAAGAGTAATGACTATTCTAAAGACTCTATCATACATGCTGCTGCTGCTACCATTACCACTACTACTACTAGTCCATCGGACTAGACTATAAACCAGGATCCGATATATCAGTGCTTTACACTGGACATCTAAATGAACCAGAGAAACTTTGTCAATAATAAGAGTAGGGTATCGTGCCGGTCTTACCCTGTATCCGCCTTCTCTCTTGTACGTCCAATTAGCCCATAGTGAGCAGAAACAGACATAATCAACAAAAACAAATTACTACTTCTACTATTACTACTACTACTACTACTACTACTACTACTACTACTACTACTACTACTACTACAACAACACCTACGCCTACCTATACTATTACTACTCAACTACTACCATTATTATTTCTACTACTACTACTACTACAACAACAAAAACAACTACTACTACTACTACTTTTCCTGCTTCTACTACTACTACAACAACAACAACTACAATAACTACTACCACTACTGCTGATGCTACTACTACTTCTACTTTTACCCATCATCATACGCGCAACGTGAAAATACATTATCGAGTTCCAATATTCAATAGTTTAAGGTCTGTGTGCACTCCGTATCTGTCATTCTTGTAATACAATTTTACATATTCCCACAGTTTCTCTAGTACATCAACCGTCCACTTGCATTTAAGGACAATGTCATAGTTTAGAATACAAAGGGTTCAAATAACAAACAGATCGATTACTCCCTTTTTTCAAAAACATGTACATTTTTTGATATGACTATACACAATTGCTGCTCATGCTACAAGGGCGTAATGTTAAACACTCCCAGAGTTTGTTCCCGTTCCAATATAATTATGTTGATAGGTCTAGCTGTGGACATACAATGTATTTGTATATTTGGCTACGGACTGGTCAGCACTCCTACCTTTAATATGCATAGTTTCTGGTATAAATGCCATATTTGACAACGGCGTAAGTGAATCGAGTCTTTCTTTCAGTGGTTAGGTCACTGACGCCTCATCTAGAATACCCGGGTTTGAAGCTTACCTAGTAGTCCTGCAGCGAAACTGCATTTTTGGCCAGAAGCTTCGATTGCGGTGTATAGTGTATACTGCTACAGTATAGGATGCCACACAATACTAGTTTATTTATTTATTGATAAAATAATAGAACAATTGAATAAGTCATTCATTCAATTTATAATTTTGATGAATCCATCGGAATGGTCATCATTTCTCAAGTAAATAATACATGTGCTTTACTAACGCTTTGGTCGCCATATTGGAAGCCATATTGGCGGATTCGCTTGATCGTCATGGTGCTGTTTGGGCGGTTGTGTGTTTTGTATACGGTGTTTCCTGCATACATGTACTTTTAAAGTTAGTAAACGTTATTTTTAACAAGTTTGGTTTAATTTTATTACCGTTAGCTTATATGTTTCAAAACTTTAACATTGTATGAATTGTAACATTGTTTTATTATTATCTCCTCCCTCGCGGACGCCATTGTGGACGCCATCTTGATTTTCTCGAAACCCTCAAGAGTGCCGATGTGGGAGCCGGCATATTTAAAGAGTTCCAGCAATCCCTGACCATAATCAAACGAGAAAAAATATAATATTGATGAATCCATCGGAATGGTTATCATTCCTCAAGTAAATAATACATGACTTTGTGCTTTACATAGCTTTGGTCGCCATATTGGAAGCCATATTGGAAGCCATATTGGCGGATATGCTTGACTTAAAGGTAGTAAACGTTATTTTTAACAAGCTAGTTCAATTTAATTACTGTTAGCCCATAAGTTTAATAAAACATTACGAATGTATGATTTGTAACATATCTTTTATGATTTTTTCCTAACTCGCAAACGCCATTTTGGGCGCCATTTTGATTTTGTTGAAACCCTCTAGGGTGCCAATGTGGCACCCGGCATATCTAAAGTGTGCCAACAATCCCTGACCATAATCAAACGAGAAAAACTATACTTTTTATGAATCTATCGGAGTGCTTATCATTTCTCTAGTAAATAATACACGTGCTTTTCATAGCTTTGGCCGCTATATTGGAAGCCATATTGGGGGCCATATTGGCGAATATGCTTGATTTAACAGTAGTACACGTTATTTTTAACAAGTTTAGTTCAATTTAATTACTGTTAGCCTATAAGTTTCAAAACATTACGAATGTATGAACTGTAATTTTTTTTATGATTTTGTCCTCACTCGCGGACGCCATTTTGGACGCCATCTTGAATTTCTCGAAACCCTCAAGGGTGCCAATGTGGCACCCGGCATATTTAAAGAGTGCCAACACACCCTGGCCATAATCAAACGAGAAAAAACAACTATACGTTTGATGAATACATCGGAATGCTTATCATTTTTCAAGTAAAAAATAAATATGCTTTACATAACTTAGGCCGCCATATTGTAAGCCATATTGGAAGCCATATTGACGAATACGATTGATTTAACAGTAGTAAAAGTTACTTTTAACAAGTTTAGTTTAATTTAGTCACTGTTAGCCCATAAGTTTCAAAACATTACGAATGTATGAATTGTAACATAGTTTTTATGATTTTGTCCTCACTCGCGGTCGCCATTTTGGACGCCATCTTGAATTTCTCGAAACCCTCAAGGGTGCCAAGGTGGCACCCGGCATATTTCAAGAGTGCCAACAATCCCTGACCATAATCAAACGAGAAAAAAACTATACACCATAATCGAAGGTTCATCTATACCGCTGCAGGACTATAGGATAAAATTAATTGATCACTACGTATCGATTTTCAGATTCAAATATGTCAGTAAACTGACTTTGCTAGACATAGTTTCTTAACGCCATAATAAATGATGACTTCTTAAAGATGGAAGTGGTGCTACTTGAGAACATTGCTACGTTCAATCTGCATAGCATTGAGTACTGATTCTATCGTTCAGAAGAAAGATTAACCTTTTACCTGTTCAATATTCATGTAAGTAAGACATAATGACACCATGAATATTTATTAGCGGAATTGCTTAAATTTACAATTTTAAAGGGATATTTTTGCTGCGACAAAAACTGTAGAATCAGGTCTATGACATGTCATAAGCAAACAGAACATACTATGATCAGACCTGCTCCTACAGTAGCAGTCTGATCATGTGTCATTATGCAAATCAATCTATTATGTTTGCAAAGACTTTGTCGTAAATTGGAATTTGAAAGCAGAACAACTGATTTGCCAAGATGTTTGTTAGTTAATGAAAAGTAATATAAAAGACAGCTGTGCATTGTTTAATATATTATTAATTTGTTTGGTGCGTTGTATATATATTGATGATACCTTTTGAATTTGAAATTAACAAATTAAAGTTGGCAATATTCTACGTACGATGTATTTGGTTAAAACAATTGGATTAAATGATTCGAAAGAATTTCGGCTACGTGTGATTAACGGACTCAGAGCAACTCATACTAAAATAGAATACAGGACATTGTCATTGACAGGATCTCAGTTCTTACATCAGTTCAGCTTCTACTTGTCTTATAATACTTACCTGATACAGCGTACAAGTCAGATTTATTACATATTCCGTAATTATTAGGGACCAAATACAAATGTCGCAATATTAAGTTTAAAAGTAGTGTAGTAAAGTTTTGCAAATGCGACCACTCAATAGAAGTATATTACTGGCATTTTAAAATAGGTGGTAGCTTATGGTAGTTCCTATTTTAATTTCTTCCTGCAGTTGTACAGTTTTGGTTGTTTACTGCATAACAATATTTAAAGATTGAAGTACATTTTTGTTGTGTTCGTCGATGTATAAATCCATACCTGATCACACACAATTTGCATGAATTCCGAAGGAATTCGTGTAAAAAGTTGTGTGTGATCAGGTCTGGATTTATACATCGATGAACACAACAAAAATGTAATTCAATCTTTATAATTCCATTCACCTGTCCTTTAAAAAAATACTTGTTGACATGAAAACAAATTGGCATTGGCTATTTTAGTACCGTGCGTAGGAATTTAATCAATAAACATTCTAACTACCATGTCACTTTGTGTGGTGTAATCCTACGTCATAGATGACGTATCATAAACTGTTCTCAACTATTTGACCTAGTTGCAACAATTCGAATTTAACTAAAGCAATAAACGAACATGTTTCAACACATGTTCCTACCTTAACACGTTGTCATATTTCCTTTTAATCGAATAACGTGCATAATCCTCCTGGGAATCGATCTGTATAAGATCATCAAAACGTCTTAAAACAAATCCCCTTCATGCAAACTCCGTGATTCTGTTGACTTTTGATATACAATCCCTTTCATTTTACTCACTCTTTACCAATAAATTGCAAAATACGCGCTCCAAAAACCTTCAAAACAAACTTTTTCCCAATGACTCAACGTCAGCTTGTTTGCAATTGTTTGTCTATCAATAAAACGCCCGTATTTCATGCATAGTAAAATGAAGTAGTTCCATGGTGTACCGATTATTGGTTTGGTTACCGACTTCATGTAAATCATGGAGTAACAGTAAAGAACCAGCTCGTTACGTTCATTGAGAAATGAAAGTCAAATTTCAACCAATCAGATTCGGCGATTTTGTGTAAATGCCACTGGAATTATTAACAATTAAGCAGTAGTACAGCAAAATATCGCTAATACGTGCGCTCAAATACGTGCGCTCAAATGAAGTTTCAGTCAGTTTTTGTGTCACATGCCGAGAGGCAGTATCTCACTTAGGGATCACTTTTCCGTCGTCTGTCCGTTCGTCTGTCTGTTTCTTTGTCCGTCTGTTTGTCTGTCTGTCTGTCTGTCCGTCACACTTTCTTGTTTTTGGCTGTCATTTCTAGACTAATCATTATAAAGATTTCAAATTTCGCATGTATCTTCCTCTCATTAAGTAACTAAGGTCTAACACTCTGCATTCAATACTTCTTGAGATATTTCCCTTTGTTCACACTTTCTTTTTTGGCTGTCATTTCCAAACTAATAATTATAGAGCTTATTTTCACACGGGTCTTCCTCTCATTAAGGACCATTGATGCAACTAAGGTCCATCACTTGCATGTAATACTTTTATGAGTTATTCCCCTTTGTTCTGATTTCACTCCAGCATAATAACAGTATTTGTGTCAGCTGCGAGCAGGTGAAACATGTTCCTTATAACACTCTTGTTACAAATTGGAGGTTGCTTAATACAGGACAAAGATTACGAGTAAATGCAACCATTCTTTACAGGTTCCTAGTGAATATATTTTAAAAATTTATTGTCGCATAAACGAGAATTTACTACACACTATTGTGAACAACTCTGATGATAAGATGTAACTACCTTGGATCAAAAGTATGCACCTCACACCCAGCTGTCTGTATCACGGCTTCTTCAAAGTCGAAACGAAGGTTCGATCTGAAATGAATATGGTACAATATAGTTGGTAAACCTCCTTATTAACCTTTTGCACCATATATACTTAACTTTACGCACCAAGATCAGAATGATCCTGTGGAAGTTGTCTGATAAGGTTCTTCTCTGTTTGCTTATGGAATTATATAAATTAGATATTACACTTTCTGCGAAAGCCAAACAGTCCTTGTACATGTATCATTATACGAATTAATCTGCTTAATTCTTACGTGTATCCATAATCTGTTATAAAATGATCTAATTAATATTCGTAATCATTATTTCGTCCATGAGTATTCAGAAAGTAAAGAGTTACACAATATGTGATAATGTAACTGTATTGACTGCATAATTTACGTAGCCTCTATGAGGCCATGTCCCAACTTTATGCAAGTAGGTTTGTTCTTAACCCGGAAAAAGGTTTGTTCTGAACCATTTCCCTGTTCTATGTTTATTAAAAAATCAATAGATAGTCTATTGAATATCCATGGACTAAATAGTTATAATGAAACATGGTAGGTGGAACATTGTAGCCATTTCAAAATCTAAATAAACAGATCTATCAAATTCAATTAGCAAACAGAGCAGACCCTGATCAGACAGCTCCTTTATCAGCCGTCTGGTCTTGAACTACTCTGTTTGCAAAAGCGTGAAAACACGTTTATATAAAGAATATGGGGTTAAAAATTCTGAAGGGAGGTGACCCATGTACACGTCTATCTATCCAGTTGCAATGCTTGAGGCTGAATTTACGAACATTTCAGTTATGTTGCAATAAGCATACCGTATAGACGGAGGTAGTTATATTTGATTGTTAAGAGCACTGGTGACATCTGCCGGCGAATCGTGTGTTTTGTCTTGTGGCTATACAGTGTTTTGTTTGATGGTGTTTGGTGCGGTGTCATTTCGTATGTGTCTCTTCCTGTTTGACTAATTTTCCATATTTAAGGTTCAGCATAAAATCCCACTCAAAGCAATACAAAACAACAAGTCACCAATAAAGGTACACGGTTGATTCTAATTCGAATGCCGATGACTTGGCGACATACAGCATTTCCAAAGAGTATAAATATATTGTTTAACATAAAGTAGATTGAATCAGACATATCTGAACAGATCCAAGGCGGTACTCTTGCGTTCACCCTATGGGCTATGTTTTATTATTTTTGTGCGTTTCGTCACGTTTTGTCTTGTTATTATGTTGTTGCATGTTTGATGAATGTTTTGATGCCGTGTCCTTTGTGTGTGGCACTCCCTGTATGACTGGTTTTCTCACATATACTTATTTATGTTGGTAAAGAATGTATGTCTAGAATTACATGAGTACATAATACTTTACTCTAGAAAATATCTTTAAGGTTTTTATGTTTGACCTTTAACAGATCGTGTTGTAATGTAGTATAAAGTGTAAAACAAACTATGTGTGCTTATATGGTTAGCTTTTTGTTGCCAGTTTTGTAATTTAGTTAAAACTCATTAGAGTGTTTAATAGACCAAAACTGTTAATTTCCGAAAGCTCATAAGCTTCATTACAATCACGTTTGACATTCCCGTTAGCCGCTGTTAGACACGATGTTATTAGTTTGGAACGTGTAATAGTAGTGCATGAGACCGAGTTTGCGGTCTGAAGCGTGACTTATATGGTGTACTCGGTTTATGTATCAGTCCATTGTCGGGAGGTTATGTTGTGTGAATTTCATATCAGCATTGGATTGTTTTCATATTACATGTTCACATGTTATTTTCAGATTGGAGACAATAGTATATTATTTAGTGCTAGTGAGTTTTTTGCCAAACCATCCACAAGGAGCGACTTCACTTGGGTCTATTGTCTGAATAGTTTCCACAGTTTGATATTGTAACCGGGTGTTCTTATAAAGAAACATACCCGCTCAGACCCGGGATCGAACCCGGGTCGCCAGGTTCGCAGTCATGCACTCTACCACGTCGCCATAAAAGCGCGCTTGTACAGCAAGGCCGTACAAGTGATGATAAACCTTCACACTGTGACATACTCCCCCAGCAAGTTCGTCCCGAATTTCTATGGGTATGAGAACGACTGGGAATCGAACTCGGACCTCATACAGTCACAGTCCCCCGTTGGGCGCCAAATGTAACCGGGTGTTCTTATATAGAAAGCGCGCTTGTACAGCAAGGCCGTACAAGTGATGATAAACCTACACACTGTGACAATATGAACAGAGATAGCGTGGT
Organism: Azorinus chamasolen; assembly: GCA_963576725.1. Taxonomy (NCBI): domain Eukaryota; kingdom Metazoa; phylum Mollusca; class Bivalvia; order Cardiida; family Solecurtidae; genus Azorinus; species Azorinus chamasolen. The sequence continues at coordinate 26,477,440 of OY755252.1, forward strand.
CGCTGTAGTTCAAACATGGCAGTAAACGATAAACTATATTCTGAATATGGGTGATCCTTCGAAAGCAAAAGTAGAAATGCAATACGACTCGGTTTTTTAGTCTGTTCATGAGTAGTAAGTAATTAAAAGTGTAACACTACTCACGCCCCCTATTTTTCGGGAAACGTTTATTTACACTGTTTGTCTTTTAGGGTGGGGATAGCATAAGTGTGAGGATGGGTGCCCGTAAATGGGTTTAAACCCTCAGTGACATTTGTCATTGGCCCATTCCAAGGCATTACTTCCATCTCCCCTATTGTTTGTTTGTAATGTCGTTGTGCGTTTCTTTGTTTCTTTTATATACATGTACATTTACTGTTTTCGTGGTTGTGCTGTATATACACCTACTTCTGTTCATCGACTCAGATGAAAGAAAATGTGGTGATGGAGTTGTTGTGTAAGTTTACTTGTTTATCTACCGAATGTTTCTCTTCATTACTCTAAAACTACCTTTCTGCAGATATCTCCAAAAACAAGAAGATTATTCCTTAATCTTTAGTCAAATATTTATATGACAAATGGAGCTGTTTTACATTATACATTGGACCCCAAACTAATTAGGAAATGATATGACATTTAAAACTGCAGCGCAGGTGGTTTGTGCGACAATATTTAAAAACAACAGTAACAGGGACCGAAGTTAAGATCAAATGATAAACAATTACTTCACACGATATATACAGTATTAAATACTGCTTATGAACAGACGCAATAAAACGAGTATGCAATTTCCGTTTTTAATTGATACTTCGCTTTCAAATGATCTCCTACTTTCGGATATTTTGTACTTTACAACAAAATGTGTAAAGTGTTCCTGCGGCGGCCATAAAAAATGTCACCCAGTACTTCATTCTCAGTGCTATATTTTTTTTGTCCTGCGGGACCATCAGTTTCAATGCTTTTAGTCATGGGAATTGAATGCCGCTTAATGAATGCTTGAATAGTGTTGCACTTTTATTAAATGCTCGTGAACAAACCCAATAAAACTGAATCGGTATTTTTATCTGTTCACATTGCTTCTTTGGTTTTCGAAGGTTCTCCTACTTTTAGCATTTGTGTTACTCTCCATCTTTTCTTTTTCATTTACCCAAATGAATACACCAGGCATAAGGAGTTCCGTAGTGCATATCCATCGTCAATACAGACATCCTTTCCGTTTTCGTCATTCACAGGACCGAATCTCATGATATTTCGACACAGGATTTGGCGACTACTGGTGTACCTGTAAAATATAAATACATACATATACGTAGTCCAGCCACGTTACAAATACAAGTAACTGCTGTCGATTTGAATATCACTTATAAACTAACAACAAAATGTAGATAATATAGAGTGAAAGTACAAAATTGAGTCATGCAGGAAACACCACATACAGAACAAACAGTCGCCCGAACCTCTCCGACTAATCTACAACAACTGCGATGGCAAATACAGTGGTAAAGTACATGTATAACGAAAACATTTAAGTGAACAAACTGTATCCACCTATCGCTAGTGTAATCAATGATTGAGCTGCAAACAGAGTAACCAAACACACGCAAACACACGATAAGAACACAACACAGAAAATACCAACAAATACACAAGCACCAGAGACAAACATGAACAAAACACAAGCACAAAGACACAAGACAAACAAAAGTAAGGGTGACAAAGAGAAAACGGCCTTGGCACGGTCAGTAGCAAAATCACCACTGGGGGTTAAATCCGGTTTACGGACGTCCTAACCTCACACTTATCTGAAAGTCACCCTAGTTAATCAAACACTGTAAACAAAGGTATCCCCGCAGGACTTCCCCACAACATAGAAGACAGTAATCACAGTACAAAACGTAAAAGATAGCATAACAACTGTGAAAGTCCGTCAAATATATACTCAATGACTTTGCTGAAGACAGAGCAACTGCAGGGAAGCTGTTAAGGGCACGACAGAGAAAAGGTAATACATGCGTCTAGTAAGTTCATCCCATTTCTGGGTTTAAAGTAGTACCCTCGGCCTGTCATCGTGCAAGCAAAGAGGAAAGCGTATCGGTCGACTGTAAAGGGGTCGATAACCAAACATGCAAGTGTGTTGCAATATAATAAGATCATAACCTTTCTTCCTAAAAGTTTTAATGCGTTTAATAAACAAACCCTGAAAATGGATATGACCACGAATTTCCTAAGTGTGTAGATAACATCACCATAGAAATCTGAATGAGAAATACCTTGTTGCAGTACCGTCCGTAAATTGCAGTTCAAGTCATTTCAGTTGGTAAGAAGACAAGGCCTTGTCTTTAAATTTAATGTTGGTGTAAAGCTTCTTGGAATTGATATTGATGTTATGCTAAATCGTAATTAAGAAATTACGAAAATGTGCCAATAATCTTAAATCCAACTAAATATCTTGTTCAGACTAAGTAAGTTTTTAAACCCAGAAAACAAAATTATTATATACAAATCTGTCATTCGTTTAAATTTTAATAACTGTCCATTTGTTTGGCAATTCCATACGCCAGGCAATACAGAGACACTCGAGAAACTCTAACACGGGGCGTTGCGAATAACCTTGAATGACTGTACATCATCATACGAACAACTTCTATGACGAGCAAACATGCAAACCTCACCTTAGCAGACAAAGTGGCATAAGAGACATAGCTCAGGTATATAAACGCAGCAGAAATACCTACTGTCAGAATCTCAAGCTATGGTAGGATGTCGTTCAAGTATGATGCACCCCAGGTGTGGAATAGTCTTCCAAACAACTTCAAACTTATAGATACTTTTAAGGAGTGTCTAAAACTGATACGCACCCGGACTGATCCATCTTGTACATGTTCAACATGCAGTTGATCCCTACTTTTAGTCTGTTTTTATTTGTGCTTTTTCCAACTGGACTTAGATAGTCCTAAATGAATGTTTTGTGTCTGTTTCCTTTCATCTCTGGGAAAAAACTTCACCAATGTTACTTGTCCAGCGTGCATTTTAAGTTATCTTTAAGCCTTTTTCACAACAAATCTCGTGTTTGCTTGCATGTAAGTGATGCCATGTGCAATTGTTTAAAAATCGTATTTGGTTAGCTTGTCTGCTGTCTGAATATAATATTTATTCTATACGTGTGACTTATTTCTGCTTGCAAATATATTTCTTAGAGTATGTAACTTTGCAATGTTTTTACTTCTATTAGTATGATTGTCAACCTTTTATTTAAGATCCTCCTAGGAGTGCCTTTTAACGGTGTTTTACTACATACTTATCATCCAGAAATTGTATGGTGGTATTATCTACAAACTTGTTTTTTAAATGGAATAAAACTTTTAGGAAGACAGGTTATGACCCCGTTATATTGCAACGCACTGCATGCTTGGTTATTGACCCCTTCACAGCGCAGACGGTAGCTATGCTTGCCTCTGTGTTTGCGCGATGACAGACCGAGGGTACCTACGGTGGTATTCTCTTAAATCAAGAAACGGGATCAGCTTACCAGATTCATGTATTACCTTTTCTCTGTCGTGACATTAACATATTCCCTGCAGTTGCTAGCAAAGTCATTGAGTACATATTTGACGGACTTTCACAGTTTTTATTCTAAGTTTTACATATTGTCCTGTGTTTGCCGTCTTATTTGTTGTTGGGAAGTCCGGCGGAGATACCTTTATTTACACTGTTTGTTAAAGTAGGGTGACTTGAGATAGGTGTGAGTTTAGGACCTCCGTAAACCGGTTTAAACCACAGTGGTGGTTTTGCCACTGACCGTTCCAAGGCGGTATTCTCTTTGTCACCCTTACTTTTATGCTTTTCTTTGTACTTGTGCGTTTGTTCATGTTTGAAAAGTTTGTCATGCACTTGTGCGTTTGTTGATATTTTATGTGTTCATCTCGTGTGTGTGTTTGTGTGTGTGCGTGTGATTGTATGTGTGTGTGTTTGGGTGGTTGTTGTGTGTGACATGCTTTCCATCGTTGATTTGGTGATGGTTGCGTCTTGTGTGTGACCTATCCTGCTTGTCGCTAATACCGTTTCATTTATGTATGCTTATTGTAAGTAACTTTAATCAGACATGGATTCTAGCGTGATTTCAGGCAGATGATCAATCATGCCGAAACAGTATTTCCAAAGCTCAGCGTCATCACCGTAACGCATGTGGACGGTTCACATGAAATTCCGTCCAGTGCATTCATAGGCGAGGTATGTACCTGTTCTCATTCAAGCGGTACAACGTATTATTGTTATGCTACTAATGTATCATTTATGATATTCTGAAAGTGAGAGGAGATCATTCGAAAGCAAATGTAGCAATGAAGAAAGGGAAAATGGTTTAAATGAGTATGTTCATGAGTAGTAATTAAAGGAACACTACTCGTGCCCCTAGCACCAGCTTAAGCAGTATTCAATTTTGAAGACTAATAACACCAAACCTAGTGATTCCGAAAGACCAGAAAATTTAACATTGAAAATTGTTTACGTGATGAAACAGTTATCGCTGAATTAAAAGGTTTTTTTTAATTTTCTAACACTTACCTATAGACTGGACTCGACCAATCAACTAACTTAATAATTCTTAAATGTTCCCGGTAAACTTCATTTGACGTCATGCCAATTTTGTCTTATAACACCATGATCCCATAGCTTGGAATAATCAAACAGTACAGACCCTGGTCAGATAAATCCTTAGTTGAATAAAGCCAGTCGAATACTACGAAAGATTGTCCCGCTAAATTACTTGTGGTACGTGGGTTATGTTATAAAATAAAAACAAATGTTTTGCATGTTTTTTATTGTAAATGTTTTATTTCTCTTTGTGTGTTGCGTCACGTGTTGTCTTGTATTTGTGTTTGCATCATGTTTGATGATATTTTGGCGCCGTGCCATTCTGTGTGGGGCGCATCCTGTGGAACTGTTCTTCTCGTTTGGACTAAATGGGACGACACAATGTATATATTGCATAGGGATACACATCAGCACATGTGTGCATATCTACTAGCAATTGAAAAGGTAAACGGAAAAAAATACAGAGCAGGAGCTATAATCGTGTTTCAGTGTGCGACCTGTTAGAGTTTATAAATTTTTGTTAAACGACGCATCGTGGTACTATTCACAAAATCCGTAGTATGCATATATGCTATACCTGTAAACGTCCACCGACAATATACAGGATCTGTTAAATATTGCTTTACATGTAGGAGTTAATTGTTGGTCAGTGTTATCTAGAGTCTGTTTAGGAACCTGCATTAAACGTCCATATTTTATACCTTTAGGACATAAACGTCGATTTGTATGATCAATAACTGCGTCTGTCAGTTATATATATATATATATATATATATATATATATCTCGAATATCATTAATATTTATTTGCCAAATCCTAGCTAAGATGTGAATATAATTAAGAGATAACGCGGGGATTTGGCAAAGATATGTAGTTTATCTGAGAAAACTATACACCCCTTACCGATGCTGTCATTATAATCGCAAAACGTTTAGCAATACATAACTTATCTTGTCACTGACCGTTCCAAGGCGGTACTTCCATTCCCCCCCTAATATCTATCTTCTGTCTTTTCGTCTTTGTATAGGCAAAGTCTGCTTTTATTTTTTGTCGCGGTGCTGTTCGGGCGGCTGTTTTTTTTGTACAACATGTATGGGTTGTTTCCTGCATGACTCATACATTTACTTACCCTTCATAGATACGCCTTTTATTGCAAACAAAGTAGATCCAGTCTGACCAAACGGCTCCTGTTTCAACCAACTGATAACAGTCTTATATGTTTGTTTTGTTTGTTTCACTATGGAAATGAGAGTTTCTTTCATAATGTATTTAAAGGGATAGAGAGTGCCCAGCTATACACATAATTACCTCAGGTAAACACGATACAGATCAACTTCATCCATTTTGTTAAGAACACTGCTGTCGGGTACAAGAAAAGCATTCTTCTCGTTCCGATTTTCGCGGATATATTGTATTACCTGCAAATACAGTAAATACAGTAAAACCCTCTAACCCGGACGATACTAAGGATATCAGTGGTGTTCTTTCAGACAGGTGGCTGCTTAATGCTTAATGAGTTTTACTGTATAACATTATATCTTCAAACTGATGGTGATCAAGTTGTTTATATTTGCACAGTTTACCTGTTCCTCGTGCAGATAACGCCTTTTCACATATTGGGAAACAGAGTAGACCCATGTCATGTAGGAGCCGGTTAATCAAGAGCTGCGTTATTTGCTCATACAGTTTCTACCAATACCCAAAAATCATATGTACATAATTAAAAAAGTACCTATGTCTAACAAATCAGCTTATAATCGTTCATAGTTTCTTAACTGACGTCTTAAGCCTCAACTTTCTAACGTACGCATTCTTCTCACCGTAAGAATAACGCGCGCGAATTATTCTCTCAAAAGTGAGAAGATTGCGTTCGGACCACATGGTGGGACCTAGCATCGGAACGCAATTTTCTTACTAGATCAAATTCATTTTCTACTTGTAGTGAAAAGAACTTAGAAAATTTCGCATGCGCTTGAAAATGAAAAATTCTCAAATTTATCAAAAGCAGTCTTAAGCACAGGTTTGTAATGAGTTTCACCTTTATTATTATACCCCCACAAACGAAGTTTTTTTTGGGGTGAGGGTATACTGTAGTCATCAATTCTGTCCGTCCGTTCGTCCGTCCGTCCGTCCGTCCGGCTCATAACTTCCAAAGTATAAAAGCTATTGACTTCAAACTTCAGGTAATTGGTATTCCTATGGGTACGAATTGTGCACCACTTGTCGCAGATTTGTTTTTGTACTGCTATGAGAGGGATTTCATGTTGCGTTTGAATCCTCAATCACAAGAAGATGTCACAAAAGCCTTCAATGAAACGTGTCGATATTTGGATGATATTTTTAACTTAGATAACCCTTTCTTTGATGCTCTGATTCCAACAATTTATCCTAAAGAACTCAAACTCAAATACAATTGTAATTTACGTACTTTCTAAAGTTAGGTATTTCACATCCGGAGATTTACGGTGATGTCATTTACAAACTTCGAAAAATTATTGGACACACTTATTTTGGTACTCTGTTTGTCAAACGTATAAAACAATTCATTAAAAAGGGATATGACCCCTCTATATTCCAGCACACTACATGCTTGGTGGTCGACCCCTTTACAGTTGGTCATTATGCTTTCCTCTTTACTTGTACGACGACGGAAAAGGCTTAATACTCTATGAAGATTACCTCTTAAACCCGTTTACGGAGGGAGAAAATTAGATATTTGTATTTTGCCAGTTCTGTCGTACCCCAAATGACTTCTCCACAGCTGCTCTGACCTGAATGGTCATCGAGTACATGTCTACGATGTCAAGTTTATTCTTTTTCAAACAAAACAGTTGTGCATGCTTAATATCCACTAGTAATTGTATCTTCTTGCGATTTAGTTTTTATTAAATGTCGGTGTAGAAGTGTTTCATATAGTTTTCCCGTACTTTTAAATTATGACGTCATTTAAATGATGACGTTGCTTGTTTACCTCTAACGTTTATTTTCAAATCATTTTCATTTTGGCAGACGTTGTTATGCATGTTGTGGAGTTGTCTGGAGGGGGAATTTATTTACATTTTGACTTTGGTGAAAGTGGGATAAGGACGAGGTTGGGTACCCGTAAACCAGGTTTAAGTCCCCCAGTAGCTTATTTTGGTTGCTGGCCGTTCCAAGGCGGTACTCCTGCTTTCAGCCTACGGTCAATTTTGTTGTTTAGTATGCTTAATGTTTAATGTTTTTCGTCTTGATATGCGTCCTGTTATGTTTTGTCTTGTGGCTTTACCGTTTCTTGTTTGATGGTGTTTGGTGCGGTGTCATTTCGTGTGTGGCTCTCCCTGTTTGACTATTTTTCCAGATTGAATAAAGCTAACCCGTCCGACAATTATGCAGCCTTTCTTGATCTAGACCTTAAAATTGATAATGGAATGATTTCTTCTAAAATATATGACAAAAGAGATGATTTTGATTTTAATGTTGTAAATTTTCCTCATCTTGACGGGGATGTTCCCCGTGCTCCATCTTACGGGATTTATATATCTCAACTTATTCGTTTTGCTAGAGCTTGTTCATCGATTGACGATTTTAACAGTCGAAATATCATTTCAACTGAAAAAAACTGCTTAAGCAAGAATATAGATATAATCTGAAAATGGGTGATCCTTCGAAAGCAAAAGTAGAAATGCAAAAAGAGAAAATTGCAGACTCGGTTTTATTGAGTCTGTTCATGAGTAGTAATTAAAAGTGCAACACTACTCACGCCCCCTAGCACCGGCTTAAGCAGTATTCGATTTACAAAACTAATAACATCAAAACTTATGATCCCGAAGGACCAGAAAATATAACAACACTGAGAATGAAGTACGGGGCGACTTTTTACGGCCGCCACACAAGCACTTAACACCTGCTGTTGTGAAGTACATATAATCTGAAAATGATTGATCCTTCGAAAGCCTAAGTAGAAATGCAAAAAGAGAAAATTGCAGACTAGGTTTAGATACCATAAACTAAGAAAAAACTTTCTCTAAATTTCACTATCGAAATCTCTCGCTTTTTGGCAAGTGCCAATGTAATCTCAAGGCACTTCTGCGACACGGTATTTCACATCCTGAATTTTATGGCGATGTGATTTACAAACTTCGTAAAATTGTTGGACATACTCATTTTCTCACTTTGTTCATCAAATATGTTAAAAAAATAATTAAAAAGGGATATGATCCTGTAGTACTACAACATACTGCATGTTTGGTTGTGAACCCTTTTACAGTTGGCAATGACGCGGGCCTGTTTGCATGTACGCTGACAAAAAAGGTTTAGTACTCTATGAAGGCGACCTCTTAAATCCAGAAATGGAAGGAGAACGTCGGATATCTGTACTACTTCGTTTTTGTCGTACCCTTTATTACTTTTCTAAAGTTACTCTGTTTGCAGCTCAATCATTGAGTACACTAGCGATAGGTGAATACAGTTTGTTCACTTAAATGTTTTCGTTATACATGCACTTTACCACTGTATTTGCCGTCGCGGTTGTTGTAGATTAGCCGGAGAGGGGATACGTTTATTTAAACTGTTTGTCTTTTAGGGTGGGGGTGGAATAAGTGTGAGGTTGAGCGCCCATAAACCGGTTTAACCCCCAGTGACTTTTGTCACTGACCGTTTCAAGGCGGTACTTCCATCTTCCCCCTATTGTATGTTTGTTTTGTCTTTGTGCGTCTCTTGATGTTTTTATAGTTATGTACATTTGTTGTTTCCTTGTGTTGCTGTTCGGGCGACTGTTTGTTTTGTTTGTGGTGTTTCCTGCATGACTCATTTTGTACTTTCATATACAGATAGATCACATTGACCGCAAGTGCAGTGCACAAGGTTCGTAACTCTGTTTTCAGTATTTTTTCAGAGTTATTGCCCTTTGTTATTTTTCTCAAATCTTGCTTGTCCGGATTATAACTGTCAAAGTATAAAAGCTTTAGACTTCAAACTTCATATACAGGTAGAACACATTGACCACAAGTGCAGTGCACAAGGTCCATAACTCTGTTTTGAGTATTTTTGGAGTCATTGCCCTCTGTTATTTTTGTCAAAATCTGACTTGTTTTAACAAATTAATTTTTTTCCGGAGCTTTTCTCTGTATACCTCAACAATGCTTTTTAAAGTTAGCAGTATTGTTGAACACCATCTGAAGTTCTGCCCATGCGATAAAGGTTTTGAATAAAAGATCTCCCTTTTCGTAATTCAACAAAGGAAATTTAACGGTCGGGAGCTTTATTTCTATAACCCCATCTCTGTGTCAAATGTGCTAGTGGGGGTATTAATCACCTTTAGTGGTAGTTCTAGTTATCATTATTATTGTTGTTATTATTATTACTATTATTATTATTGTCGCATTTTAGTGCATAAACTGAAGTAAAATGCCTTGCAAAGTGGGTTGACCTAACCTCGCCGTTTTGCAATAACTACTCACTTTGCAATAAAATCTTAGTGATTTTTTTGTTTTGTTTTTCGTTTTGCAAAGCGGTTAGTTATTGCAAAGTGGTATCCTTTGTTTATCCCTTGTATATTTAAAATTTAATAACTTCTTAACAATAAAGCTTGTTGTTTTGTGCCATTTAGTCGCACCGTTGTTGACTTAATGATAGGAATACAAACGCAAATATACATTCATCGATACACAAATGTTTACCTCTCCTAGATCACACTGTGATATTGTGTTATAACTTATAATGATCGGTCACTATTCCAGTGTGATACAAGTATCATTTAGCCATTTTTCTTGCAGTAGGTGGATGTAATCTGATATCCTCGGCGAAGTCGGTAGTTTGCAAACCGCGTTTAGGTTTAACTAATTGGGCTTATGAAGCCGAAAATACGTGTAATTGTGTTCAATATCTATGATACCGGTTGGACAATATCAATTATGATATTAAAATGTCATTTTGTTACTTAATGGATGAATGTATGAAAGTACAGAAAGTTGGGAGAGAGTGAGAACTGTGTGAATGAGAATAATTAATTAGCTGATAAAGATTATTTGAAACAGTAGAAGCTCATACGGGAGCAAGATCTGAGGGGCTGACCAACAGGTCTGTGTCGGTCAGCCAGTCAGTGATTGATATCACTTCTATGTATACATGTAACCTTTTTTCTTGGAATGGAATTATCTGGAAGCCTGAGAGAGTGACGTGAATATGTGTGACCACGAGGGAGGAGTTCTTGTAAGATCTTTGAACGAGCAACATTACAATATTGAACTTAGAAATAAAAATTCACATTTATTAAACGTTATACTTTGAACGGACACTTGTTTTCCTGTAATCATTATTACCTCAACAGCCAAGCGAAATTAATAGAATCAAGCATGAGTTTTGTTAAAGACGGGAGTTTCTAAACCCGAGCTTGGTCTGAACAGACCAACCGAGGGTATAGATCCCCCCGGCTTTAACAAAATCCATGCATGATTACTTTTCTCGCTTAAATACACCCTAAAAACAGGTAATTTAATGGGTTTTGTGAGGTACTACTTTCCAGTGCGTAATATGACTTCCGTATCTAATAGCAACAAACTACAGGTGATATTAAATGACTTCATTTGTTACCGGTATACACGTTGCGTTTTGGCGTTATTTAAATATAAATGACTGAGGGACTACAAAACAACGTGTTCGGTAACTAGCCTTTCATAAAAATGTTTGATGAATAGAATTTCATACCCGGGCTAGTTACTTACATCAATTTTAATTTATGAACTCGTGACTATAGAAATGCTGGTAGTATTCTTTGAGAACTCCTTCCCTTGTATTGATTTTACCTAATCGCGCGTATGAATACACCAGACAAGGGGTGTTCCAGATAAGGATTTCAATATATTTCTCGCTTCTCAGACGTGCTAGATAAGCTGAGTTACTAAAATTAGCCGTACTAGAAATCCTTATAACGAGAAAAATATTCAAGCATGGGTTTTGTTAAAGCCGGGTTTTTTATACCTGATGTTGGTCTGTTCCAGTCGGAAACGAGCTTTAGCGAGTTTCTGACAGGAACAGATCAACCGAGGATATAGAACCCCCCGTCTTTAACAAAACCCATGCTTGAATCTATTAATCTATAGATACATTACAATAGTATGATGTGATGTTCAAGGTTAAAGTTATTGCTTAAATCCAAGACGGACAAGTCAGTCATATTACAACGCAACAGTTATATTATTTCGCGTAGCACAAACTGAGTACAATTGCATATTTATAAGAAAACAGCAATAGTTAATTTGATTTCACGTTTTGTTTTGTTTTATGAGTTTGTAAATCTACATGTATTTTTGATATACATGTACTGTGCATTTAATTGTGTTCAAATGTGTATTATTGATTATTTTTTTATTTTATATGTGTTGCTATTCAAAGGCACCAAGGAAAACAGACCTCTGAGTTATTAGTTCACCTTTGAAAAATAAAGATTTGGGGTCGTATTCCGAAACCTTATAAGTATTTAGCAGTTAGAAATTTTATCTTCGTTTTTGACTAAGATTTTAGAATTTTCTAGCATTTTCGCTAAGAATCTCTCTAAGTAAATTGTAAGAGAAAGGTATTCTTAGATTATTTTTTTTAATTCAACACGTTGTCTCGTTGTGAAGTATTTTCCGATGATTCGCAAGCACATATCACGTCGTTCATGCACAGACCAAAGCGCGTGTTGACATTGAATACAGTTTCTATCAATATCAAACTATCCTGCATGTCATTATGATATTTCAGCTAATAAATATTAATGTCATTATTTATTACCTGAATATTCTTTCAAATATTCATTTCCCTATTTGTTTTGCGGACGTTTGTGGCAACGGTATATGAATTCAGGACCCGTATTCACTAATAGTTTTTAATCTAAATTTCAGACTCAGACTCAAAACCGCCAAAGTTATATATTTCTTTAAGTTCCTCTGCCTAAAATACACTACATTTGGACATGTTGTTTTATTCGCATCATAAGTATCACATTATTAGACAAATTTTTTAAAAATGGCGAGCTTACAACACCTTCATTTGCAGCTTTTAACCATTTCCCTTTTCTATACTTATTCCAAATTCCAATACCTGAATATTCATGGACAGAATTGTTATAATTAAATAATATAGAAGGTGGAATATTGTATCCATTTTAGAAACTAAGACACAGGTCTATCAAATTCCATTATCAAACAGAGCAGACCCTGATCAGACGACTCCTATATAGAGCTATCCGATCTGGGTCTACTCTGTTTACAAATGCGTAAAATGCGTTTATATGACGGAAAGGGTTAAGCCTGAGTCAAAATAGAATATGATTCCTGATTTATTTCACACAAGTCAGCAGAACATAATCAGATATGGTTTATTTTAAAGTCCGGCAGCTAGTCTGATTATTCGCCAGTTTCGGCCAAGTAACGCCGGACCGAACTGGATAATTTAAACACCACGTTATTGTGTCCATTGGAAATATGAGGTGTTCTTATGAAAAGGATCAGTTATGTCTGTCTGTATGACACATATCGATACTTCCAAGAAGAATGCTGAAAACGATCGTCTCTTTACCTACACAGGATTTCCACACTTAAAGAGAAACGATTTCCACACTTAAAGAGAAACGTCTATTAGATTCAACAAGTTTTCAAAAATAGCGTTAATTTGAATAAAACTAAATGGAAAATATACCTCTGCAGAACACAAATCAGTATTGATGCAATTCTATAATATCCTGATAGGCCCGAAGCCGCTTTTAAAATCAACCGTGTGCTTGCGCTAATTGGCTCCAATATATCAATTTACCATACAGTAAAACCCCTCTTATGCGACCACTTAATGACTAAACATGGAAGTCGTTATAAGCAGGTTGTTGCTTAATGCAGGACAAAAGTAATGGAGCTTTCTGCATTAATTTTCTACCATCTGCATCTACCACCCAGAACTATACCTCTTTCATGTGGTCGCATTAGAGTAGTTCTAGAGGGGTTCATATCTCAACAAAGGCCAGTTTCAGACCTGTTCACAGCATTAACACATTAAAAGAATATAACAATCAAACATTATCTTACCCGCATTTTCACATGAGAAAAATGCGTTCGTACCTACAGCCCCGGGCGAACACTCGCGCGCATTTTTCCAACCAGAAAAATGAGAAATATTTTTCTAACGATTAGAATATTCCGCGCGCGTTCTTCCTACGGTAAGAAGAATGCGTACGTAAGAAATTTGAGTCTCAACAGACGCCAGCAACACAGTAACGCATCTCCTTAACCCTTCGCTTGCTGAATTTTAAAATACATTTCTCCTTCTTTACCCATGCCCTGTTGTATAATTACATATATCTTCACTGTGTACAAGTATTTCGCTGTGCAATTACTGCTGTGGAGTGCACTGGTTACGCAATCAACTTGTAAATAGTGCAGACCCTACAGGAGCTGTCTCATCTGGGTCTTCACTATTTACAGGTAGGTATATTGACGCGAATAGTAAGAGAAGGGTTAATGTTGACAGTCAGTTTAAATGTTTTGTATAAGACATGATAGTGTGACCTCGCTGTTTATCCCTAGATTAGATAAACTAATTACATTGCTTTTTACATCACCTGCGCTGCGTGACTTGAAATGTATTTACGCAGTGCGATTGTCTCGTGCGTTTATTAAAGGAAGACGCATGTTTTGAAAAACTGTTTGAGTCTGATCTCAAACAGTGAGGTCGAATAATATATTGATTTAAATGCATGTGAGGCATTTCAAACAAACAATTTAGAAAGTGCCCTAGACACGGCTAGTTGGATACGACTGCATGAGCATAGATTGGAAATGATCATGTCTAATAGCTCAACATCAGTGCCGAACGAAACCGTAACGAACTGCAAACAAGGATTTGAAAATTAAAGTAGACTGTGACACTTAAGCCTGGACAACAACTGGAGCAAAACGTTTAGTATTGTTAACGACAAAATTGTCCCACTTCAGCTAAGTGTTTATAGTCTGAAAGTGGAAATTCTTTCGAAAGCAAAAGTAGCAATGCGAAGTGAGAACATTGCAGAATCGGTTTAATTGAGTATGTTCATGAGTAGTACTGAGGTAAAGAACACCATGAGTAGATTGGTCACTTCATAAATATTGCATTAGTATGATTTGTAATGTACATAATGTTGTATGATATAAATCTTTCAAGGGAATAATTTGCCTTGACAAAAATCGTTGGATCGTTTGCAAAGACACGACAATCTGTTCTTAGAGTGAAAAACACTCCATACAACATATTCTGAAAGTGAAAAATCCTTCGAAAGCAAATATAGCAATGCTAAGAGAGAACATTGCAGACTCGGTTCTATTGAGTCTGTTCATAAGTAGTAATTAAAAGTGCAACACTACTCATGCCCCTAGTACCGGCTTAAGCAGTATTTATTTTCCAAAACTATAATACCATCACAACTAACGATCCCGAAGGACAACAAAAGATAACAACACTGAGAAAGAAATACGGGGCGAGTTTTTACAGCCGCCACACAAGCACTAAACACACTGCCGCCCGAACAGCACAGCAACAAAAAGTAAATGTACATGCATATCAAAGACACAAAGGGACGCACAAAGACATAAAACACACTAGTTAGAAGATGCAAGTACTGCCTTGGAACGGTCAGTGACAATAGTCATTGGGGGACTAAACCAGTCTAAAAATAGTAAAGTACCTAGTTATAGTCTACTTTCAGTCCGAATGACCGCTCAGCCGACTGTACATTTACTATCCTGGTCATTGAGTCATTGGCCTACAATATTGAGCATTGCTAACATATGGCGCAATCATGCAGCCGCAGTACCGGCGAGTGACCCTCACAGGTACCCATTTTAACCCCTGGGTAGAGAGGTGGTGTGGGTGGGAGACACGGAAAAGCGTCTCTGAAATTTCCGGGATGGACCGAGATTTGAACCCCGGACCTCCGGACTGATAGTCAAGGGCGTTACCACTAGACCACCGCACACCACTTAGGGGCGCCCAACCTAACATTTATTACATCCCCACCATAAAAGACAAACAGTGTAAAACGTATCTCCTCTGCAACTAATCTACAAGAATCGCGAAAGCAAATACAGTGGTTGGTAAATGGCATGTACAATTAAAACATATTTAAATACAACAAGCTGGATCAACCTATCACCAGTGTACTCAATGAATCGGCTGCAAACAGTAACTGCAGGAAAGTCGTCCTCCTTCCGTTTTCGGATGTAAGAGGTCGTGTTCAAAGAGTACTAAGCATTTCCTTTCGGCGTACATGAATAGGGCAGTGTGATTGCCAACTGTAAAAGGGTTGACAACCAGGCATGCAGTATGCTGTAGTACTATAGGATTACATCCCTTTTGAATTAGTTTTTTAACATAGTTGATAAACAAAGTGAAAGCATTGCCATTATCCATAGTTTTACGAATTTTGTAAATCACATCACCATAAAATGCAAAATGTGAAAGTAAATTGTCGAAATAGTTCATGTACTGTTCCCGTACTTTTAAGTTATGACGTCATTTAAATGACATCACTTGTTTAACAACATTGTCAATTTCAAGGTCTAGATTAAGAAAAACTGCATAAGTTTCAGACAAATTAGATTTTAAAAAAGGAGCTAACTGATTCACAAACTTATATAACAGTTCCAACACCTGAAAAAGATATAGTCTCGGAACATGTAAAAATGTGCAATAATTTTAAGTCTGGTCCTAACATAAAACAACATAAACTTTCTACTTTGTAATGGATTCCAAAACTACATAAAAACCCTTATAAGGCGCGTTTTATTTCCAACTCTAGCTGTTGTACTACTACTAAAATATGTAAACTTTTGACGTCCTGTCTTACTACGATCAAAGAACATGTAAAACGTTACTGTGATAAAATATATGAAAACTCTGGTATTAATGTTTTTGGTCCATAAAAAATTCAAATGATGTTTTAACGAAAGTTGAAAATGAACAGTATAACATTTCTTCACTGAGCTCTTATGATTTCTCTACACTCTATACTACTCTACTTCACCATCATACGCTTCCCTCTTTGCTTGCGCGATGACAAACCGAGGGTAGAACTCTATGATGGTATACTCTTAAACTCGGATACGGGATGACTCTCTTTGTCACCCTTCCTTTTGTTCGCCTTACGTCTTTGTGCTTGTGATGTTGTTCATGTGTGGAGTGTTTGTCTAGTCCTCGTGTGTCTGTTGATGTTTTCTGTGTTATCTTGTGTGTGAGTGTGCATTTGGGTGTGTGGTTGTGTGTGTATATGTGTGTCATGCTGTCTATCGGTGTTTTGGTGGTGGTTGCCTCTTGTATGTGGCTTTGCCTGCTTGACTTTACTACTTTTCCATTTATTCAATTTGAATTCGTTTGGCTAAATGGTAGGAATCAACACATCAAAGAAAGGGTTATCAACCGTTTACCTCCGTTGCCTTTATTAATTCTTGTAACCCTTAGTACATCAAAATAACACCGCGTATATCTAATGCTTTAAAGTAAACTGTATCCCAATGAAGCTGTATACATCAACTGTCTCAAAGTAAATACTATTTCGTTAAAGGAGTCTTTTTAGTATTATTGTTTCGCACTTTTCTTTGCAGGAGCGTATTAGCAAATGAAATAAAGACACATTAAACAATACCTGCACGTCTGTCGATGGTCCTCCTTGTCTCAGTTTGTGCCATATAGAGAGAGTAAAAACAAGTAACAACAGCACAATACATTGAACATTGTACCTCTTAATTAAACGAAACATATCTAAATAAAAGTTTTCCCACTGTGCCGAAAGCTGACGCAGCGTTGACAATGCCGGAGAATGTAGTAAGTGGTTAACACACACCGATTCTCTTATGTTTCGCAATAGAGCAGAGTTAACCAATATCACGCTTAGCGAGACATGACTCTAATGTTCAACAATTTGCATATCGATTGGACACCGAGTAACATATCCTGTCATCCGAATTTAAGTTGTATGCCACCGGGTCATTGCTTGCGAAAGGTTTAGATTGAAAGATATATCCTTATCAAGGTTTTAATGCAAACCATTTTCAGAAGGATAATAGTTAATGCTCATTAATGCATATGATAAATACTCGTCTAGTCACGTGAGTGTGACGTTATTAAAGGTACAAACGTGGAATTGTTGATACTGTTTGGGGTTTGGAATATGGACTGTCATACAAAACTTAAGCAGGGATACATGTTCGCAAATGTATTTTCATAACACATGTTTGACTTTGCGCCAAAGTATTTAGACTACCGGTGAAGCATGTGCTTGAATATGAATGTTTGTATGAGGGTAGCTTTACGAAAACCAATATACAGCTTGTACCATGTTGCTATCACTATAGAAAGTGATCAGCTACAAAAGGTTAATATGGTGTTTGATCAGCTAATTTTACACAAATCAAACTAGGCTCTGACGGGTGGCACAGGTAGATCGGCACTGTTTACAGTTGAAAATCCCCTCACAATCGAAGACTTTTATCCCGAATGGACGTCATTGTTAAACAATGGGTTTTGAATGTTCAGTGTTTAGAAATACAGTAAATACTACGAACACACAAGTACGTACTATGATTGATTATCTAACACAGGCGATAGCTTAATGTAGGATGAAAGGCTATAGGAAGCTTCTTCAGGAGCTTTCCGCATGAAATTCACTCTACAATAACTCAACTGCATACAAAGAAATGAATTATTCGGTACTAAAAATTCGTAGTGTCGAGTATTTACTGTATAACTATAACATTTTGAAATGTATTAAGGAATGCTGTATTTCAAAGGCCTGTTTGTAATGGTTGAATTTTGTACAGCGAGCTCACTCATTTTGAACTGTTAATGTTAATGTCACTTACTCTTAAAAAAGATGTACATATTAGTGTTTCATCCTCCTTAAACATTTCTGTCATGAATATGCATATTAGAAATAATGAATAGTTCTTTAGAATATACATGTAATATGTTTGTGCGGCATATGTTCCATAAAACAGATTTAATTATAGACATTGACATTCATTTCTATGTGGGCACAGCTTTGAGCCACATTATAATACTTTATATGGCATGACTGTAAATCAGGCATTTTAGGCATTTTATATAATACACATGCAACATTGGTTGAATTACACATGTAGATAAAATGATCAATACGGATAGTTACTGAAAGACAAAATAGTATAGTCAATCAGGAAAACCAACACATAAGAGGGAAACATTACCAAAACACCGATAGAAAATAAGCGAGACAAACACGCACAGGCGGAGGCACACGAACACTTACACCTACGCCCGCACACGCATACACACACCTACGCATGCACATGTATACACACACTTCCATCCACTCGCCCTCACACACAAACCTGCGCACGCACACGCATACACACATAAATACACACACACACGCGCGCGCACACACAAAAACACACGGGATGAGAATTGTAAATATGGATAAACGCACAAGTACAAGGACACCAAACAAACATAAACGTGAGGGTGACAAAGACAGAACCGCATTGGAACGATCGGTATTAAAACAACCATTGGGGGTTTGAACCTCACCTATCTCAAAGTCACCCTAGCCTAATAAACAGGTTCATTAGTTTATTAAAGTTTCCTCCAATACAGTGTCATACAATCAGAAGACAATTATTTTACATAATAAACACATGGTTGGCATTCTCGAACGGGATTATATGATTTGCATTAAGATACCATACTATCACATATCATATATTTACAAGATAAAGGTTAGATACAAGTTAAAGGTTAGATAACCATTGCTAATCGAGGTATAAAAATGCCTTAAAATGATTATTGTTAAATAACTGAGAAGTTTAAATCGGTGCCTTAATGCGCTCAATAAGAAACAGAATCAGATCAGGGGTAAACTGATTATAATTGGCTAACTAAACTCAAATAAAAGTACAAAAATGAGTCATGCAGGAAACACCACATACAGAACAAACAGTCGCCCGAACAGCAACACAAGGAAACAGCAAATGTACATAAATATAAAAACAACAAGAGACGCACAAAGACAAAACAAACACATAATAGGGGGAAGATGGAAGCACAGCCTTGGAACGGTCAGTGACAAAAGTCATGGGGGGGGTTAAACCGGTTTATGGGCGCCCAACCTCACACTTATTCCATCCCCACCCTAAAAGACAAATAGTGTAAATAAACGTATCCCCTGTCCGACTAATCTACAACAACCGCGACCGCAAATACAGTGGTAAAGTGCATGTATAACGAAAACATTTAAGTGAACAAACTGTATCCACCTATCGCTAGTGTACTCAATGATTGAGCTGCAATCAGAGTAACTGTAGAAAAGTAATAAAGGGTACGACAAAAACGAAATAGTACAGATATCCGACGTTCTCCTTCCATTTCTGGATTTAAGAGGTCGCCTTCATAGAGTACTAAACCTTTCTTGTCGGCGTACATGCAAAGAGGCCAGCGTGATTGCCAACTGTAAAAGGGTTGACAACCAAACATGCAGTATGTTGTAGTACTACAGGATCATATCCCTTTTTAATGAATTATTTAACATATTTGATGAACAAAGTGAGAAAATGGGTATGTCCAATAATTTTACGAAGTTTGTAAATTACGTCACCATAAAATTCAGGATGTGAAACACCGTGTCGCAGAAGCTCCTTGATATTAGATTGTTACTTGCCAATAAGCGAGAGATTTCGATAGTAAAAATTAGAAAAAGTTGTTCTTAGTTTATGGTATCTATATCCTTGCTTAAGCAGTTTTTCAGTTAAAATGAGATTTCGACTTTTAAAATCGTCAATAGATGAACAAGCTCTAGCAAAACGAATAAGTTGAGATATATAAACCCCGTAAGATGGAGCACGGGGAACATCCCCGTCAAGATGAGGAAAATTAACAATATTAAAATCAAAATCATATCTTTTGTCATATATTTTAGAAGAGATCATTCCATTATCAATTTTAAGGAATAAATCAAGAAACGCTGCATAATTGTCGGACGGGTTAGCTTTATTCAATTTGAGTTCTTTAGGATAAATTGTAGGAATCAGAGCATCAAAGAAAGGGTTATTTAAGTTAAAAATATCATCCAAATATCTGCAAGTTTCATTGAAGGCTTTTATAACAACTTCTTGTGATTGAGGATTCAAACGCAACATGAAATCTCTCTCATAGCAGTACAAAAACAAATCTGCGACAAGTGGTGCACAATTCGTACCCATGGGAATACCAATTACCTGACGGTATATAGCATTAAACATGCAAAATATGAAATAACCTATTGACATTATTTACAAATAAATAAAAGACGACGTTGCAAAATATTAAAACAGGTTTTGGCACAATGTCTTAAAATGTCTGATTAAGGGAACAGAAAAATCAGTTGATTAGTTTTAGACTTTGCAGTAAATGTGCAACAGTGTAAATAGAGGTATCCCCGCCAGTCTTCCTCACAACATAACAAATTAATCTCTGATATTAATGACTGCATTGTTTCTTACATTAATATCCACGGAGGAAAGGGTTAATAGTATTTCTATATCTATATCCATACGTCGTAGAATCCTATATAGGCTTTTACACGACATGTCATTATTATTGGCGATAATCTCGTAGGGCTGTCCTGAAATAATCTACGGAATCAGTATGCATTATGCTGTCTTGCAATTTGTACCATTGTATCACAGTGTTTACAAAGAATGAATTTCTGTATTGGGGGTCCTGCTGTTTGGGACTGCCAGCCCTCTGTTGTTGTTGCATACTTGGTTTTCTATTATATTGTTTGAACTGTAGTCTTTAAATCGAGTAGCTTTGATGTTTCTAGCTTTGATGCCTTTTGATAGATGGTGATATAAAAATATAAAAAAGATAAAAATGTCATTTGAATTTATTAACTAAATAAACATTAAATGTAATTTAAACCCCATTCTCAACTACAAGATATAGCTTTTGACTGTATTAACTATCCGCTTTTTGTGCTATGTCACCTCACGCGTGAGGAAAATGCTCACACGTCCAAGTTGTTCAAACGGCAGTTGCAACTTGAATATTCGATTATAAGGTCAAAGTCACCGGTGGGGATGAATTCTTTGACGCTATATATACAACATTCACGCTTGAGCTCTTAACTCTTTTGGCGCCAAATTTAAAAGGGTCGTCTGCAATAATAATTTCATATTAAATATAATTCTAAACTAAATAATAAAGGTATATTAGTAAAACATTTGTTTTTAAAAACCTGTATGCTGGGCTAAAATAATACAGAAAACAGTGAAGTCCCAGGTTAGATGCCGCCTTGAAAAGGCGGCATCTGATCTGGGACTGCACTGTTGTCAATGCTGCCAACAGGCGATATTGGCGCCAAAAGAGTTAATGTCAAAGTTTATTTCACAAACAAAAGATGCCAAGTAATTTTTTTATGCGTAATCATACTTGCCTTATTTAGAAAACTTTCATACAAAAATGTCTTATTTGACAATGATTACATTTTAGGTGAACTCATTGACAACTACATACGAGTATGTAAACATGTGTTCATTTTCCTCTACTGATTACGTGGTAACAGCTGCATGTATAATTGACAGATGATTGTTCAGTACAGGCATTGTCTGTTCCCAGTCATCAATCATAATAGTTCTTATTTGATGATGCAATTTCAAATCAACATCTTTCGAAAGACTATTAACCATTTCCTCCATGAATATTTATGTAAACATTAGTGCAGTCATTAATATCAATAAGTTTAATTTGTTATGTTGTGGGAAAGACTGGAGAAGATACCTTTATTTACACTTTACTGCAAAGTCTAACACTGATCAACTGATTTGTCGGTTTACTAAACAATACGTGTTAAGAAAAAACCTGCTTTAATATTTTGCAACGTCTTCTTTTATTTATTTGTAAATAATGTAATGGAATATGTTATACTTAGCTCGTTTTTATATGAGTTTAGTTCGCCATTGCTAATAAGTTCACCCCTAACCTGATCAGGGATCATATTCGGTGTTTTGAAACTGTTTCTTATTAGGCGCATCAGAGCAGCGATTTACATTTATATGAGTTTAGTTAGCCATTGCTAATAAATTCACCCCTAACCTGATCAGGGATCATATTCGGTGTTTTGAAACTGTTTCTTATTAGGCGCATCAGAGCAGCGATTTACATTTCTCAGTTTCCTAACAATACTCATTTTAAGGCGATTTGTATATCTCGATTAGTAATCGTTATCTAATCTTTATCTTGTAAATATATGATATGTGATAGAATGCTATCTTAATGCATTATGTGATAGTAAAAGTACAAAAATGAGTCATGCAGGAAACACCACATACAGAACAAACACTCGCCCGAACAGCAACACAAGGAAACAGCAAATGTACATAGGTAGAAAAAACAACAAGAGACGCACAAAGACAAAACAAACATACAATAGGAGGAAGATGGAAGTACCGCCTTGGAACGGTCAGTGACAAAAGTCACCGGGGGTTTAAACCTTTTCAATCTCTTATTATTCTGTATGAGAATTGCCAGTAATGTGTTTATTAAATCATTGTGTTATGTGTGTATGTCATTGTATTGGAGGTGACTTTAATATATTAATAAGCATGTTTGTTAAGCTATAGTGACTTTGAGATGAGTGTGAGGTTAGGACGTTCGGTTTAAACCCCAATGGTTGGTTTTGCCACTGACCGTTCCAAGGCGGTACTCTCCTTGTCACACTTGTTTTTATGTTTGTTTGGTGTCTTTTTGCTTGTGCGTTTGTTCATGTTTAAGATTTTCATCTCGTGTGCTTGTGTGTGTGTGTGTGTTTGTTTGTGTGTTAGTGTTACTAGCTTTCTATCGATGTGTTGTTGGTGGTTGCGTTTTGTGTGTGTCTTTTCCTGCTTTACTTTACTACTGTTTCATATAATAGCACATAGGATATTTTAGCCATGGCAGAAACAGTTTTATCGTATGTATATTATATCATAAACAAACAGAGCATACCCTGATCAGACGGCTTCTCTTTTAGACAAAACCAATTCCATTTGGTCTAAACTGATTTGACACCTTGTCATTCCTATTTTGTCTACCAAGAGATTTGTGATAGGACTTAAGAAGAGAAGCTAAGTAAGTGTGGTATTAACTATAATATCTATTTTTCATATTTCACAAAATGTAAATGATCAAACATTAACTATACCTATGAAACAGATTTTGATATACATTCACAAACAATGTTATAGAAGTAACACATTTGATTTTGAGTTAAGTGTTTTTCAAATTAGAATTTTAGAAAGGGTGTGGGTTTTACAGAAACAGCAGAATAGATCCATATCTAAACTTTCATCTGTTATAAATATAATGAACCTATAAGGAACGTTATATTCAACTACAGGAAAATTGTCTCAGTCTTAAATATTGATGCACATACCCCTACTTATTGAGACTGTATCACTTCAAACTATAAACCAGTTGGCCATGTCATAACTGGTAATGTTTACCTCATAAAAGATAAAGGTCTCACGACCCTCCATACTAAATGACGAATACCTTCCCTTATTGATAGTGACGTGTGTCGTACGCATAGTACGGAAGCTATTCAAGAATCATCAGTCAAATGGTGTCGGCGAGAACATGCTGATGTTTATGCCCTTTCGGATTGGAAGAAATGTATTTTTGACATACTTGATACACTTACGGCTTTTTACAAATCAAATTACCAGCTATTACCACCTCTTACCTTGATAGTATCCTTCGAAAGCAAAAGTAGAAATGCAAAAGAGGAAATTGCAGACTCGGTTTAATTGAGTCTGTTCAATAGTAGTAATTGAAAGTGCAACACTACCCACGCCCCCTAGCACCGGCTTAAGCAGTATTCAATTTTCAAAACGATTAACATCAAAACTAATGATCCCGAAGGACCAGAAAATATATCAACACTGAGTATGAAGTAAACTTTTGACGTCATGTCTTACTACTATCAAAGAACATGTAAAACGTTACTGTGATTAAATATATGAAAATTCTGGAATAAATATCTTTAGTTCATAAACAATTCTAATGATATTTTAACTATACTTAAAATGAACAGTACATTTTTTCATTGAGCTCTACACCCTATATACTACTCTTCTTCACCATTTATGAAGGATAAACTACTGCATAAAATTATAGAAAAAACACTTTTGCCAGATAAATAAAATGCTACGCTTCCCTCTTCGCTTGCACGATGACAGGCCAAAGGTAGTACTCTATGATAGTATACTCTTCAACCCAGAAACGGGATAAGCTTACCCGACTCATGTAGTACCTTTTCTCTGTAGTGCCATTAACGGCTTTCCTGCATTACTCTCACCTCAGCTAAATCATTACGTCCATATTAGGCATACTGCCACAGTTGTTGTCATGCTATGTTATACATTTTGTCCTGTGTATACCGTCTTCTATGCTTTGGGAAAGTCTGGCGGGGATACCTTTATTTACACTATTTGGTAAGCTAGGTTGACTTTGAGATAGGTGTGAGGTTAGGACGTCCGTGAGTCGGTTTAAACCCCCAGTTATGCTTTTGCTACTGACCATTCCAAGGCGGTACTCTCTTGGTCACCCTTGCTTTTGTGTTTATTTGGTGTTTCTGTCTTTGTGCTTGTGCGTTTGTTCGTGCTTATATATTCGTTTCGTTTGTTTGTGTGCGGGTGTGCGTGTGTGTGTGGTTGTGTGTGTATTGCTTGCTTTCTGTTGGTGTATTGGTGGTAGTTGGGTTGTGTGTGCCTCTTCTCACGCTTGACTTTACTACTGTTTTATTTTAAAACCTAAAACAACAAAAGATCTAACAATAAATCTATAAAATGTAGCATCATCGTTACTTGAATTATCAACAGTGAAAAAGCAGTCTAAATCCAGCTCTGTTATTTTGGTTGAGATCTACACTGCTAGCTGATGAGTGTACATGTAATTCTTAATGGTGTAACAAGTCTCAATAATTTGTAGATTCAAATCAGAGTCTAGGTACGAATTTGGTCTTTCTTAGCCTAATCTTACTATTTGTACATGCATTCCATGGACAACTAAATATGTAAAACATATGTTCATTTTCTTCTACTGGTTACGTGGTAACAGCTGCATTTAAAATTGACAGATGATTGCTCAATACATGAATTGCCTATTACCAATCATCAATCTTAAAAAGCAATCATAATAAGCAAACAGAGCAGGCACTGATCAGACCGCTCCTATAACTGGGTCTACTATGTTTGCAAATGCGTAGAAATGTGTTTTATGGAATAAAGGGTTAAAATATTAATAACATGTGAGATTTTCTTTTTAAGATGTTTGTTGTGGGTTTTAAAACTTTAGAGGAAAGTTTATACCTTAAACGAAATGGGATTCTATCAATTTAAGGACTTTAGACGAAATGGGAATTGGACTTGGGAAGCCCCAATTAAAAACTGTTACCACATTTTGTGATTATCATCATACAGGATATGTACATTTTAATTGTGGTTTGTAGGGAAATAATAGTAAGCATAGTCACCAGAAAAAATATGGTCATTGTAATTGTATGAATAAATGAGTGCAATAATGAATAAATGACTCGACCAGAGATCTTTTTAATTCATTTTTTAATTTACTTTTTTGTACTAAAATACTAAATGAAAGTTTGAGGTTGATTTAGATGTACCAAAGTATGTTTACTTTTCAACTAATCATAATTACATAATACATATAAATTAAGTTAAAGAGGATTATTATTATTATTATACCACATTTATATAGCACTCTTTTCACACTAGATATGTGCGTTCAAAAGCGCTTCACATGGATGAAATCACTAACCTGAACGATCCGCATGATTATCTATCCAGACAATGAAAGACGTACAATATATATGAAATCGCTAGCCGGAAGGAACTACATGATTTTCCATCCGGTCAGTGAACGATATGCAAGAGATATACAATAGATATGAAATCAATATCCGCAAGGAATAGCATAAACTGTATTAACAAACTTGATACAGACAAGTTGACTGAAAGTCATGCTCATCAATATCACAAATTAGAATAATCTGTATTAACAAAACTTGATACAGACAAGTTGACTGAAAGCCATGCTCATCAATATCACAAATTAAAATAATCTGTATTAACAAACTTGATACAGACAAGTTGACTGAAAGTACAAAAATGAGTCATGCAGGAAACACCACATACAGAACAAACAGTCGCCCGAACAGCAACACAAGGAAACAGCAAATATACATAACTATAAAAACAACAAGAGACG
Source organism: Azorinus chamasolen (assembly GCA_963576725.1). Lineage (NCBI taxonomy): Eukaryota > Metazoa > Mollusca > Bivalvia > Cardiida > Solecurtidae > Azorinus > Azorinus chamasolen. The sequence goes on from OY755252.1 coordinate 26,504,269, forward strand.
CACAAAGACAAAACAAACATACAATAGGGGGAAGATGGAAGTACAGCCTTGGAACGGTCAGTGACAAAAGTCACTGGGGGGGGGGGGGTTAAACCGGTTTATGGACGCCCAACCTCACACTTATTCCATCCCCACCCTAAACGACAAACAGTGTAAATAAACGTATCCCCTTTCCGACGAATCTACAACAACCACGATGGAAAATACAGTGGTAAACTGCATGTATAACGAAAACATTTAAGTGAACAAACTGTATCCACCTATCGCTAGTGTACTCAATGATTGGGCTGCAAACAGAGTAACTGTTGAAAAGTAATAAAGGGAACGACAAAAACGAAATAGTACAGATATCCGACGTTATTCTTCCATTTCTGGATTTAAGAGGCCGCCTTCATAGAATACTAAACCTTTCTTGTCGGCGTACATGCAAAGAGGCCAGCGTGATTGTCAACTGTAAAAGGGTTCACAACCAAACATGCAGTATGTTGTAGTACTACATGATCATATCCCTTTTTAATGATTTTTTAACATATTTGATGAACAAAATGAGAAAATGGGTATGTCCAATAATTTTACGAAGTTTGTAAACCACATCGCCATAAAATTCAGGATGTGAAATACCGTGCCGCAGAAGCGCCTTGAGATTACGTTGGTACTTGCCAATAAACGAGAGATTTCGATAGTAAAATTTAAAGAAAGTTTTTCTTAGTTTATGGTATCTATATCCTTGCTTAAGCAGTTTTTCAGTTAAAATGAGATTTCGACTTTTAAAATCGTCAATAGATGAACAAGCTCTAGCAAAACGAATAAGTTGAGATATATAAACCCCGTAAGATGGAGCACGGGGAACATCCCCGTCAAGATGAGGAACATTTACAATATTAAAATCAAAATCATCTCTTTTGTCATATATTTTAGAAGAAATCATTCCATTATCAATTTTAAGTTCTAGATCAAGAAACGCTGCATAATTGTCGGACGGGTTAGCTTTATTCAATTTGAGTTCTTTAGGATAAATTGTAGGAATCAGAGCATCAAAGAAAGGGTTATCTAAGTTAAAAATATCATCCAAATATCGACAAGTTTCCTTGAAGGCTTTTTATAACATCTTCTTGTGATTGAGGATCCAAACGCAACATGAAATCTCTCTGATAGCAGTACAAAAACAAATCTGCGACAGGAGGTGCACAATTCGTACCCATAGGAATACCAATTACCTGACGGTATATAGTATTCCCATAACGTACAAATATGTTATCCAAAAGAAAGGTTAGTGATTCGCAAACTTCAGAGCAAGTCCAATTGGTGTAATATTTCATTTGCTCGTCAGTAAAGAAAGCTTTTTCAGCATTACATGCCAGGAATGATGTTTTTCCCAGGCAAATACTTTCTGGATTAAGTTAGTAAGCTTATCCTTAATTAAAATATGAGGAAGAGTTGTGTACAGAGTAGAAAAATCGTACGTGCTTACAGTGGATGCAAGATACCTTTTGTTCTTAAGTTTGTTTAAGACTTCTGAAGAGTTCTTAATAGACCAGAAGAGATTTATTCCAGAATTTTCATAAGTCTTATCACAGTAGAATTTTACATTTGACTACTAAATTACTTACTGAATGTGTGATGCTGTTTTTAGATGTATCAAATTTGGTTTACTCTTCAATTAGCTACATAGATGATTTTATATCATTTTGCGTATCCATTCTAGATGTTGATTATATTGTACAATAATCATCTATGACAAATAGTGTGTATCCTGATTTACGAGTGAATGATTTGGACAAACGTTATCTGTTTCTATAGTGACCCGGTACTTGGTTTCGGGTGGTATATGCATGGTTTTATATAATTTTGTCTATCTATTCTATATGTTGATTTATATTGTAAAATAATTATATATAACACATAGTGTAGATCCTAAATTTCTCCATTACGAGTGAATGATTGGGTCAAACACTATTTGTGTTGATAGTGACCAGATATTGGGTTTTGTGTGGTACATACATGGTTTTACATCATTTTGCCTTTCCATTCTATATGTGGATTTATATTGTAAAAACCACGTATGACAAATAGTGTAGACCTGATTAAATGTATCCCTTGCGAGTGAATGATTGAGACAAACACTATCTGTTTTGATAATGACCTGGGTCCATGCTTATAAAACTTTTAGTTGAGTCTGAGTTCGTTCTCAAGTTTTTGATTGGTCAGATTTGAGCCTCTGGCTCAAATCTGACCAATCAAAAGCTTGAAAACTCAAATCTGACCAATCAAAAGCTTGGGAACGAAACTCAGACTCAACTAAAAGCTTTATAAGCATGGACCCAGGTACATGGTTCCCTTTGGTACATACATGGTTTTATATCATTTTGCCTGTCCATTCTAGATGTTGATTTATATTGTAATAGTCTTTCTGTCTCTTTTTCTCTCTATTTCTCTCTGTCTCTCTGTCTCTCTTCTCTCATCTGCCTGTCTCTGAATTATACTCGCCCGTCAATTTCCCTCTGTTTCAGTTTATCTCTGTCCTTCTGCGTATCTCCCTTTCCCTCTTCTAATCTATCACTCCATATCTGTCTCTCATTCTGTCTGTCTGTCTGTTTCCCTTCCCCACTCTCGCTTTGTGTGTGTGTCTCTCATTCCCTCTAGTTGCACACTTACAAAATGTGCCTGGATCAACACGTGTGTATTCATATGACCATCCCCGTTTGTAACCAGACGTTCGGGCATTGCTTTATCTTCAAAATGTTCACATGGAAATACCATTTTTACTATGAGAAACGTATTCAAAAATGAACAATGTCTGTAAACTATGAAATAGTCGTACAGTGGCAAAATATTAAATCAAACTAGAAGAAAACATCACCATATCTTGTGTAATGCCGTAAATAGTGAGATAGTCATGGGTTAGTTATAAATTCATTGACTAAATATTTTGTCTCTAAATTATTTTTATGCCCCCTTGACGATTGTTAGGGGGCATTATGTTTTGCACCTGTCCGTCCCTCTGTCCGTCCGTATGTGTGTCACGCTTTTTACGTGCAGCTGGTTGTCACAATGTTTTCATTGTTTTATATCTCACTAACCACTATAGCTATTGAAATTGCATATACACATTAAACACCATCCATACTTTCATTGCACAATCAGCCCATGCTGTCCGCAAGTCCAGGTCAATGTCAAATGCTTTAGGAATTTTACGTGCAATTAGGCAATCACCACCACGTGGGACTCGCTGTCTTACAACTAAACCTTTCTAGTTTATGAATACACGCTAATTCCTGGTCAATAATCAAGAAATTATGATGTCATGAATATTTATGCTTTGATTATTCATTCACCAGTCACATTGAATTGAATGTGTTTTAACTTTTATGTTAGGGATCAAAGGGGGACAGTAATATCTCGCATTATGCAAGAAACATTAACATCTAAATATAGCATACAGTAGTACAGTCACACAGTCACAATGAAGGAAAACGGCTATCTACAAGTTTCATATATGGGAAAAACATATTCTGTACAAAAAGAAACATTGCTTATAGATAACCCATTTGGTTTCATTTCCTCCGAAACGAAACCAGGGAATAAAAGAGGGACCCAACTCCCAATATGTTTCTTCACAAACCATATAGTTCCAGGGCCAGCTGTACCCTAGGTCCTCCTAGCGGGAATTTATGACACCTATATCACTGTAAAGCTTAATATATCCTTAGAGTAGAGGGCTCATTCAGAGTCCTCTGATCGGGGTCTACTCTGTTTGCCTATGTCATTTTTATAGGATTCTGGGCACTAATAAGTTAATATTTCAGGCGCAGATTTAGAGGGGCGGAGCCGGCATACGCCCCCTACAATTTTTAGTAATACTTTAGATCTATATACAGTAAAACCGCTCTATAACGACCACTAAATTGTGTTAATTAGATGGTATTTAGAGCAGGTGGCTGCTTAAAGCAAGGTGAAAGTAAAACAGAACGCCCCCCCCCCCTCCAAAATAACTTCTACGCCCCCCCCCTATCTGAAATACTGGATCCGCACATGCATTTATCCGGCTAATTACGACCTGGTTCAAATTTTCAAACAGCTTATATCCAGATGAGAAACAGAGTAACTCGGCGTTTGATCGTGATCCATTCTGTTTGACATTCGTTCGATAATACTCAGAGGCTTTATTGAATCGAAAATAGTCTAGACGCACCATATCCAAATTTCACCAGACATTGTTTTATTATTATTAAAATTATTATTTTCTTGACAGTAACTGTCAATGACTCAATTAGCTGTTTAATCAGACCTTCTTTTGAGATCACACCGTAGTAGCCGATTATGGTCTACACGGTACCTTACTGTACTTTCCTCCATAAATACGCCTTTCTACGCCTTTTAAAACAAAGTGGGCCCAGATCAGACCTATTGCTTATAGATATGGTTCTACATTTTCTGCCAGAGCCAAACTTTTCTATGTCCATTTTTGTTTATATTTTTACAGACATTCTAATTAATGTTCGTGATATAATTATTTCTTACATGAATATTCATGGAGAAAGGGTTAATTTACCCAGTTGTGAAACATACTTTCTGCTCAAATGTGGATATGATGCATCTTTTATCAAGTTTTTGAAAAACTATTGACTTAGTTTCAAACACCTTGGGTACAGATGAGACGCCGTGTTACTCCGGGCCTCATCTGGAACCAAGCTGTTTGCAAATGAGGATCAACTCGTGTATAGCATACAAAGGGGTTATAGAGATTATTAAATGTAAAAATAGTATGATAATGCTGACGACAGTGTCTACTGTTCAGTAGTGTAGATCTTGATCAGACGCTGCATTGTAATCCTTTCTCTGTTTAATTTAACACATTCTCCTCCTAGTGACGCATTATGGCGCCTCTGTAAAAGTCACATTTTGAAATCGTTGTGACAAATAGAGCATTTGCTCCATAGGAGCAAACTTAATGCTCTATTTGCCACAATGGTTTCAAAACTAAGTAATTCTAAAGTTCTTCCTTTTGATTGTTAATGCTCCTTTTTGGTAGATTAATTCACAGAGGTTGTGGGTCTAAAAATAGTCTAGGAGGGAATGAGTTAATATTTAACTAAGAAATAATGACATCAATATGCATTAGCTGAATTTCTGTTACATTGTTGAATACAGAATAGTTTGGTCATCACAGAAACTGTAGAATCAGGGTCCATGCTTCTGAGTTTCGTTCTCAGGCTTTTGATTGGTCAGATTTGAGTTCTCAAGCTTTTGATTGGTCAGATTTGAGCCAAAGGCTCAACTCAGACTCAACTAAACGTTTTATAAGCATGGACCCGGATCTATATAAGTTCAGTTACAAACAGGGCAGACTAGGAACAGACGACTCCTACAGAAAATCGTCTAACCTGGGTCTTTTCTGTTTGCAATGGCGTGTAAAGGCGTCTTTATGAACTCACTCACTCAGCAGAGGTCCAGATAAGATGCGTAAATTTAAACATCTTCACGAATAGCTCATTTATTACTCCACCAACCTCTATACTGTGACCACTCGTTACAATCGTCTCGAAGCGACGAGTCTAAAGAGTGGTCACAGTGTAGGGTTTGGTGACGAAATAGCAATTTTAGTAATTTGGTACGCACCGTTATCTGTAGCGCTATATGATGGGACAAGTTTAGCCCCATTCTGCTGTACGCGTGTATCTTATATTAATTGCGAACAATTTAGATTCAAGTGAGATGCTCTCGCCGTCTCGAGAGGAGTTGAACTTTTTTAACCCTTTACTTCATGAATACGCTTTTCTATGTATTTTCAAACAGTGTAGACCCAGATCAGACGGCTCCTATTGGAGCCGTATGATTAGAGTCTACTCTATTGCTTATAATATACAATATAGATATGATTCTACAGTTTTTACATGGCCAAAACTTCCAGTGTCTGTGTGCTATAATAATTATATTAATCTGATTAATATTCATTATATCATATTTAGTAAAAGAATTTGCATGGAGTAAAGAGCTAAACGAAAGCAGAGAACAATAAACAGTTTATGAATCATGTACAGTAGAGTCTGTCTCAAGCGGACATCAAAAAGAGGTCTAATTATGGGTCTGTAAGGGAGGTGATAGCTTAAAGCAGGTCAAAAGAAATGAAGAAAGCTTCTATAGGGGCTTTTTGTATTACTTTTTGTCCTGCATTAAGCAACCACCTGCTTTTCATGACACCTATGTTCAATAAATGAATGGCCACATAAGACAGGTTCTACTGAAGATAACTTCTGAAGAGGGGGATATGCTCATCAAGCTAAAGACTAATCTGATACAGTAAAACCTCTCTATAACGGCTACTAAATCACATCAAATATTTTGTGTTAAAAGCAGGTGATTTATTAAATAGGAGCGTCCTGTTTTACTTTCACCTTGCTTAAAACAGCCATCTGCCATGAATACCACCTAATTAATATAATTTAGTGGCCGTTATAGAGAGGTTTTACTGTATTAACCATTTACATTAGCTCACGGTTCCGCCCAGTAATAGCCTTTGGCTGCCTCAACGTTCCATAGCAAAAAGAACATGCTAAGCATCGGGTACACCATACGATGTTGGACCAGAGGATCTCCTAACACATTTAAATGCAAAACCACATACGATGTGGTATCAGGGGAATTCCTCCCAACAAATGTTCAATTCAAAGCACAGCTGCCTTTATACCAGACTTTGCCGTTCAAGGGGATTCCAAACAGTTGTTCAATCCCATACACAGCTGAATTTATACCATATATTGTGGTGCCAGGGGATCTCCTAACAACTGCTTTATCTCAGTTTCAAGCACCTTTCGTCTGATATCAGTTGGATCAAAACTCCAGCGCACGACCTGGTTCCTCATGAACCTGACACACCAAAACGTGCTCAGAGGTTGGACGTCCACGTCATCCAAAACGACAAACATAAGCATTTGTCTTTGTTCTTGAACCTGGCGATCTAGCACAATCTCAGTTTGGAATTTGCACCATGGGTCTCTTAGAAAATAATTTGTTACAATGGCAATAGCAGTTCTACAGCCTTCGATGCCGTTAACGATTTCGGAAGACTTGGCCCCAACTCCAGCATCCCGATCAAATATGAAGCACCTATAGCCCATTATGTCTAGCAATGGACTGAATGTTTCCTTAATGAATTTCGCAACAAATGGATCTTCATCAATACTGTAAATGATATATGCATCGAAGTTTGCAATCTTGACTTTTACACACCTTTCTGTATTGATTCTAATCATTCTCGGTATTTTGCATTTCCAATCGACTATGTGCCAGTGATAGCTGTACACAAAGTAGGCTGTAACAGAAAACGTGATTAGAAACGTAACGATAATTATATATGCAATTATCTCAATATGCAAGGGTTCACACTCCTCTGCACGGTAGCTCTGAAATGATTGTCTTGTTTTATCCTCGGGTGTTATACAGTAGTATTGCTTTGGCCAGCCCTTGTAATATATCCCATCGACATTACCTGTTCCTTTGTAGAGCTGATCTCGAAACCACTTATTATCACAGGAACAAGTAAAGGGATTATTAGATAAGTCTAATGTATGAAGCCCCTCCATTACCCGTTTGGAGAAGGAATCATTTCGAATCACGTTTATGGAATTGTTAGAAAGAGACAAATACTGCACAGAAAACAATTTGCCGAACGATAATTGTAGTGCATCACTTCCAAAATTGTTATTATCCAATATCAAAATACTAAGATTGGAAAACCGTTCCAATAATCCTGCTGGGAAATGACTAACACCAACTTGGGTAAGATTGAGACTTTCAATGCTGGCTAATGGCGACAAAAGAGTTACCATGTCACTGTCGTGTCTTGGAAATTCATTTAAAGACAAATTCAGATGTGTCATTGTCGCCGAACAGTTGAACACATTTAACGAAATTCGGGGCTTTGAAAACATGAATCCGCTGGAATAAAGGTCAAGCGATTTTAAACTAGTGCTGTTGAAAGCACATGCATCAACCTGTGTCAAACCACGAATATTTGATAACATAAGCGTTTCAAGATTCACAAATTCTATAAAAGCATTGCTTCTTAACTTAGATAAGGGATTTCCGCTTAGATGTAATACTTTCAGTTTTGAAAGACACTTCCATTTGAAAATTGGATATACGTCGATATTAGTGAGATTGTTAAAACTAGCGTCAATGAGATGTAAGTTTGGGAGAATATCTGTTCCAAATTCCATACAATACAACGTTGTAGTCATTGTTTTGTTTCCAGTCCAACGTTGTGACACATATGAAGGCGTGCCCGGGGAAGATATGATCTGATTATTTGAGACGTTAAGGTCCTGTAAGAATAGTAGCCGGTGTAGCACATAAATGTCAAGGTGTGTAATAGAATTGTCTGCGATATCCAACGTTTGCAAAGCCGGAAAGACGTTCCACGATATCTTTCCTAAATCACATAAGCCATTTCGCCGAAGATTAAGAAACGAGAGAACAGGAAATTTGCCGGCGAATTTTTGCCAGTCTTGTTTCGTTAGTAGACTAAGACGGTTGTTCTGCAGCACCAGGGTCGTCAGATTTCCCATTGGTATTTGAGATGGAATTATTTGGCTGATATTACTGTTAATGATCTCAATGGTCGTTAAAGGTCCCCATTTCTGTAACTCACGAAGAGAAATGCTTTCAAAACGATTGTTAGATATCCCAAGATGATTACATTTGGAATAAATCATTACGCTGCCGAATTTAGAGATAATTTCATTTGTTAGTCCAATATCTTCGAGTGTGAGAGAAATGTCTGACTTGCCTTTAAATATTTCAAGTACATTTGCTAATCTGCTTAGGTTAAAAATCTTACTAGATGCCAGTTCAAGTTTTGTTAACACTGGAAGGTCCATGAAAGGATTCTTGGCAACTGATTTAATCCTTACATTGTTCATGCTGAAATGAGTAACGGAGGTTCCTGAAATGTTCACCAGAAATTCTTTTGAGAGGTTGTTTATAATACAGTCCTGAATAAACACTGATCGTAAAGTATGGCGTGTCTTTGGTATATCAATGTAACATTGTTCATTTCCTGTCGACCCTTTACAGCATATTAGTGTTTCATTTTGACAACATTTGCAGCTATACCCATCGTTGTCACACTGAACTGGACATTGTCCATATATACATAGAAACAAACTACATGCAGTTACAATGTAAGCACAAATGTGATACGATGCCATATTACAGCACTAGCATCGGATGCAGTAGAAATAACCCATAGGCGTGTAGTTGATGTCAGTGGCTTGCGGTTCACTCTGAACAAAATCCATAAAAACCGTTACAACACCATTTCAATGATTTTTTTAACAATCGTAAAACTATGTTTTGTGTTTCTTTTCATAGTCCTACAGATACCTTCATGCACATCAAAATCGTTCTTTGGGCCTGGAAAGGCACGCAAACTTCATGTGTGTTGATTTTTGCTGTTACTTTAAGTGACGAGTACCAGATGTCGATAGAAATATGCCCCATGTCGAAGATTGATCCACATTGCCCAATACACTTCAAGCGTGACTGTCTGAAGAAACAAACAATAAACGAAATTGTTTTACTATAGAAATAAAGTGCTTGTTAATTTAACAGACGAAATAATATGTTATATTATTTCCATTGTTGATATAGAAATGCATGAATATGTGCGTGCGTGCGAGCGTGTGTACGCGCAAGTAATCGTGTGTACATTTTTGCGTGCGTTAGTTAGTTAATATCTCCTTAATGCATATAGAAAAGTAATGATATCATTAATACGTTTTAAGTATATTTGTTTCATGGCCTATGGACATTTTGTTTTGACAAAGAACAAACTTTAGAATTATATCAACATCAATATATAAGCAAACAGTGTATATCCCGATAAGACAGTCGCAGTAGGTTATTTCAGTTGCCAATTCAAACACTCCTTGTAGGGTTGTATAGTTTAAAAAAAATTCATTTGTATCCTTCCACTGTATCATTTCAGGTCTGTATATTGGCATTGATCCTTTATCTGACAGGTACGTTTTTGCCCCTTTGTTAATGATGTAGGATAAGATTAGAGGCTCCTGTTGAATCTCTGTTTGTGTATAAATGGGATAAAATAAATCTGATTCTAGACTACCTGTCCTGCCTAAAACTATTTAACTCTTCTCTTGCTGAATTTTAAAATACATTTCTCCTTCTTTACCCATGCCCTGTTGTATAATTACACATATCTTCACTGTGTACAAGTATTTCGCTGTGCAATGACTGCTGTGGAGTGCACTGGTTGCACAACCAACTTGTAAATAGTGCAGACCCTGATGAAACAGTTCCTGCAGGAGCTGTCTCATCTGGGTCTTCACTATTTGCAGGTATGTATACTGACGTGAATAGCAAGCGAAGGGTAGCAATTGTGCCATTACATCTTTTAACGTTTACATCGTTTTGAACATAAATAATGCTTCTGATCTTGCGCAAGTTTGATTACTTTTGATTTAATTCAGCTTTTGAGAAGATATTGGCCGAGTGTAAAACAAACTTCGTTTCATCGTGAACGTCGTGTATTTCGGCATTTATATCTGGATCCAATCTGTTTACAAATGCAAGTCAGGTCGCGATCAGCGGGGGTGGGGTGGGAGGTTTAAAGCCTTCTCAAACGCAATAGACTCCTGTAGTAACTGTCTTGCCCGGTGTTATAAAACATTTTGCTTGAGTCTGGAATCATTTTCAAGCGTTTGATTGGTCAGATTCTATTTAGAAAATTCAGATACTCGAGAATGATCTGACTTGGAAGTTTGATAACCTTGAGACCAGATCAGCGTCTCCTTTATTTGCTAAACCGTTCTAGTTTTATATCTCTTAGGTAACATGTAACCTTGGTAACATACTCCCTTCGTTCAAATTGTATTAAATACCCATAAAGGACATATTTCTAAATACATATACCGGTATACCAAGCTAATGTAATAAAACTGCCCTTTTGTAGGAGGAAGTAATGTTACGCTTATAGGACTAGGTATGAAGATTATCCACCAGTTAAATCAGTAACTGGCGGAGAACGTGCTAACCCTTCGCTTGCTGTTCACGTCAATATACGTACCTGTAAATAGTGAATACCCAGATGAGACAGTTCCTGCAGGAGCTGTCTCATCAGGGTCTGCACTATTTACAAGTTGATTGGGCAACCAATGCACTCCACAGCAGTGATTGCACAGCGATATACTTGTACACAGTGAAGATATATGTAATTATACAACAGAGCGTGGGTAAAGAAGGAGAAATGTATTTTAAAATTCAGCAAGAGAAGGGTTAAGCTCTATGCACGAATTAATGTATTTTTTTCAAACAGTGTATATTAAACTGAGACGTGTTAATTTGTATCATAGCCTGTGATTTTGTCGGAACGGGTTTAAAACGGCTAGCTATGCATCACAAGTGCTGCAATTGTTGGGTATTAGGTATTCGATAACATAAGCAGGTGGCATTTTTACCAGTCTGATAAGGATAAAGAGGTTGTGTTTGCTTCTAACGTACTTACGTTTGATCTTTATTCTGTTGTGTTTGACAAACCTGGAACTTGCAATCAGCTCGGATAAACAGTAAACTCTAAAATGAACATTCAGTTTGGTATAAATATCGGTCTTGGAAAAATGTGCCAGCTTAATGCAGGGTGGAAGCCATGCAGAAAACTCCTGCATTAATCAGCCACCTACTTAAAAGTATCTAAATTATTCTCTACTAGAATTCCAGTTTTCTTGTAAATAGAACAACAAGTACACGGCGACATATCAAGATCTGGATCCGATATTTTACAACTGCTAAGTGCAAGTCTAAGATCATGTTAGGTATCTGGTAGGTCAGATTTTGAACTGGCCCAAAACTCGACCAATCAGACGCTTGAGACTGTACTCAGACTCAAACATTTTTATAACCTAGAGCCCTAAGATTGTTGACGATATGTCGGTAGTTTTTCATATGCTTAACCTTTTACTCCATATAAACGCCTTTAGAATTACGCCTTTGTAAACAGAGTAGACCAAGATCTATCGACTCCTATGAGCCGTCTGATGAGGGTATGCTCAGGGTCCATGCTTATAAAGCTTTTAGTTGAGTCTGAGTACGTTCTCAAGCTTTTGATTGGTCAGATTTGAGCCAAAGGCTCAAATCTGACCAATCAAAAGCTTGAGAACTCAAATCTGACCAATCAAAAGCTTGACCCTGTTTGTTTTAGATATAATATAGATATGACTGCACAGTTTCTGCCATTACCAAAATGTCTTGTGTCCATGTGCTATGATACATGTAACAATTAACCCTTCGCTTGCTGAATTTTGAAACACATTCTCCTTCTATACCCATGCCCTGTTGTATAATTACATATATATTCACTGTGTACACGTATTTCGCTATGCAATCACTGCTGTGGAGTGCGCTGGTTTTACAATCAATTTGTAAATAGTGCAGACCCTGATGAGACAGCTCCTGCAGGAACTGTCTCATCTGGGTCTTCACTATTTGCAGGTAGGTATACTGACGTGAATAGCAAGCGAAGGGTAGCAATTGTGCCATTACATCTTTTAACGTTTACATCGTTTTGAACATAAATAATGCTTCTGATCTTGCGCAAGTTTGATTACGTTTGATTTAATTCAGCTTTTGAGAAGATATTGGCCGAGTGTAAAACAAAACTTCGTTTCATCGTGAACGTCGTGTATTTCGGCATTTATATCTGGATCCAATCTGTTTACAAATGCAAGTCAGGTCGCGATCAGCGGGGGTGGGGTGGGAGGTTTAAAGCCTTCTCAAACGCAATAGACTCCTGTAGTAACTGTCTTGCCCGGTGTTATAAAACATTTTGCTTGAGTCTGGAATCATTTTCAAGCGTTTGATTGGTCAGATTCTATTTAGAAAATTCAGATACTCGAGAATGATCTGACTTGGAAGTTTGATAACCTTGAGACCAGATCAGCGTCTCCTTTATTTGCTAAACCGTTCTAGTTTTATATCTCTTAGGTAACATGTAACCTTGGTAACATACTCCCTTCGTTCAAATTGTATTAAATACCCATAAAGGACATATTTCTAAATACATATACCGGTATACCAAGCTAATGTAATAAAACTGCCCTTTTGTAGGAGGAAGTAATGTTACGCTTATAGGACTAGGTATGAAGATTATCCACCAGTTAAATCAATAACTGGCGGAGAACGTGCTAACCCTTCGCTTGCTGTTCACGTCAATATACGTACCTGTAAATAGTGAATACCCAGATGAGACAGTTCCTGCAGGAGCTGTCTCATCAGGGTCTGCACTATTTACAAGTTGATTGGGCAACCAATGCACTCCACAGCAGTGATTGCACAGCGATATACTTGTACACAGTGAAGATATATGTAATTATACAACAGAGCGTGGGTAAAGAAGGAGAAATGTATTTTAAAATTCAGCAAGAGAAGGGTTAAGCTCTATGCACGAATTAATGTATTTTTTTTCAAACAGTGTATATTAAACTGAGACGTGTTAATTTGTATCATAGCCTGTGATTTTGTCGGAACGGGTTTAAAACGGCTAGCTATGCATTACAAGTGCTGCAATTGTTGGGTATTAGGTATTCGATAACATAAGCAGGTGGCATTTTTACCAGTCTGATAAGGATAAAGAGGTTGTGTTTGCTTCTAACGTACTTACGTTTGATCTTTATTCTGTTGTGTTTGACAAACCTGGAACTTGCAATCAGCTCGGATAAACAGTAAACTCTAAAATGAACATTCAGTTTGGTATAAATATCGGTCTTGGAAAAATGTGCCAGCTTAATGCAGGGTGGAAGCCATGCAGAAAACTCCTGCATTAATCAGCCACCTACTTAAAAGTATCTAAATTATTCTCTACTAGAATTCCAGTTTTCTTGTAAATAGAACAACAAGTACACGGCGACATATCAAGATCTGGATCCGATATTTTACAACTGCTAAGTGCAAGTCTAAGATCATGTTAGGTATCTGATAGGTCAGATTTTGAACTGGCCCAAAACTCGACCAATCAGACGCTTGAGACTGTACTCAGACTCAAACATTTTTATAACCTAGAGCCCTAAGATTGTTGACGATATGTCGGTAGTTTTTCATATGCTTAACCTTTTACTCCATATAAACGCCTTTAGAATTACGCCTTTGTAAACAGAGTAGACCAAGATCTATCGACTCCTATGAGCCGTCTGATGAGGGTATGCTCAGGGTCCATGCTTATAAAGCTTTTAGTTGAGTCTGAGTACGTTCTCAAGCTTTTGATTGGTCAGATTTGAGCCAAAGGCTCAAATCTGACCAATCAAAAGCTTGAGAACTCAAATCTGACCAATCAAAAGCTTGACCCTGTTTGTTTTAGATATACTATAGATATGACTGCACAGTTTCTGCCATTACCAAAATGTCTTGTGCCCATGTTGCTATGATACATGTAACAATTAACCCTTCGCTTGCTGAATTTTGAAACACATTTCTCCTTCTATACCCATGCCCTGTTGTATAATTACATATATATTCACTGTGTACACGTATTTCGCTATGCAATCACTGCTGTGGAGTGCGCTGGTTTTACAATCAATTTGTAAATAGTGCAGACCCTGATGAGACAGCTCCTGCAGGAGCTGTCTCATCTGGATCTTCACTATTTACAGGTACGTATATTGACGTGAATAGCAAGCGAAGGGTTAATCTAATTAATATTCCTGATGCCATTATTTCTTATAGTAATATTTATGTGGTAAAGGGTTGAGCAAATTGGAAGTAATTAAGTAACATACACCTTGCATCCTGATACGACTTTAAAGAGAGTCACAACATAGCTAGGTAACACAAACCTTGCATCCTGATACGACTTTAAAGAGAGTCACAACATAGCGTCTGGTAAGGAAATGTCCGTTTAATTGAATACGCACCTTCGTCAATGACCCTTGTCCAGATTTAAAGACATGTATGTTGGCGCCCGACGAACTGGCATTGAACCATTAGTCTTAACCGCTAACCTGCTGTAAACCACATATCTGATGTGTTACATGTTTTATTTGCATCCGATTCGTTCGGCTATTTCATAAATTATTGGCCGAACTAGCCAGCGTCTGATCTGGGTCAAAGCTGTTTGCAAAATCTAGTCCGATCGCGTATTATTATTGGAAGGGTAAAGCCTTGTCATCATATAAACGCATTTTACGCCTTTGCAAACAGAGTAGACCCAGACCCAGACCAGACGGCTTCATCCGTCTGATCAGGATGTGCTCGGTTTGGTTGTGTAGTTATTATCGATCAGAAACTACAGTTTCTACCTATACCAAAACAAATACATGTATAGTGTACATATGCCTTTATAAAACCTCGGCTAATACATATGGATGACGTCATTATTTCTTGCATGTATATTCAACAGGTGAAGCTTTAAACAAAGTCAAAGAATGTAAAATCAAACTAGCAAATTCAACCCTTTACTCAATAAATATGTCTTTCTACCTTATGACCTGGGCCTGTTCTGTTTGCTTATGGAATAATGATTGTAGAGTTTTTTACATTGGCAAAACTATCAAGTGTTAATATGCATTTATAAAACATATCTAATTAATATTTATTATGTTATCAGGCTTAACCCTTTACATTTGTAACACGCACTTTATATAACTGTTGTTACGGTAAACCTGTCCATATTAACATTTTATTTCATGACGGACTATGATACTAGAGATAACCTTTGATATTGCTTGGTGTACCCTGATCTGATGAATCCGCTGACCTAGGTCTACATTTTTGCTATGACCCAGATATGGGATCAACGGTGTCCATGTGTTAAACACAGACCAAGAATGAAAGAGCAGGTTAATATGGAAAGGGCACACACCTTAGTTTCGTGTACTTAAATCCCGTGTTCCTTGATCACTGAATCAATACCTATAAATATACGAATTACATGTACATATGTGTACTTCCTGGTTAAATGTGTATAGACACCTTTACTATATTTAACAGCAGAGTTGTTACCTAACACTTTATTTACTAACTGCATTCAATAACGTCCGACACTCAAAAGCTTAAATCGTAACCCATGTGCGTATTTGGGTAAACCTCCAAAAACCTTCTTTCTTTGTGTCACATTAATGATTATGTTCTTCTTTTGTTTAGTAAAAAGACTACTGTATGTTATATAGGCCATAACCTATGTAATGAATTTCGGGATTTTCCGTTCATGAGTTAAGGGCATAACCAATTAATGTTTAACTATTGAGACAATCAGGTTTAAACTTGCGAGATAATTTGAATGACAAACAGTGCAGACCCTGATCAGAATATTTATCTAGGAGCCATCTGATATTGATCTACACTGTTTGCGAATGACAGTGCACGTGTGCCCCGGGTTGAAAATTAATATAGTGGAAAAGCCAATCAGTGTTTAATTACAGAGTATTCAGTATGACAAGCTTAAACCTAAGGCACACTCCTCTAATTAGAGTACTCTAATCTGGGTCTACACTGTTTCCAAATGACAGCACGAGCATAGCCCGTGTTGCAATGGTTAATACACATCGATTTGCGAAGATACATTAAATATCGCTGATCCGAAATTTAAGTGAACAACTGAACACGTTTTAGACAGGCGATAGCTGTCATGCAGCAAGATCACACGGTATCCTATCTGCATGTCTCTTAATCTTTTTACCCCTTCCCTGTTCTATACTTAGTCGAAATAATCTTCTGAGTATGTATAGTATTTACTGAGTATTCATAGACAAAATATAGTGAAATCTCTCTATAACGGACACTAAATTGTGTTAATTAGTTTGTATTTAGGGCAGGTGGTTGCTTAAAGGAAGGTGAAAGTAAAACAAAACGCTCCTATAGAAGCGTTCTGTTTTACTTTCACATTGCTTTAAGCAGCCACCTGCCTTTAAAATATCTGATGAATTTAGTGACCCTTATAGAGAGGTTTTACTGTAGTTATAAGGAAATAATGAAGGTGTAACATTGTAGCCCTTTTAGAAACTAAAGAAACGGATCTATCAAAGCCCATAAACAAACAAAGCATACCCTGATCAGACGGCTCCTATGGGAGTCGTCTTATCTGGGTCTACTATGTTTGCAAATGCGTTAAAAGACGTTTATCTAAGGGGAAATATTAAACCGCGCTTGTCGCAAAGACATAAACTGTTAACGATACTTGTTTTGAGTTTTTATAAGAGGGGCGTTATTGTACATGTTTAAGTGCTGACTATAAGGTAAAACCTCACTAAACCGGACGTTCAATTTGGTATAAAACAGTCTTAGAGACAGGTGGCAGCAAGATTGAAATGCAAGATGAAAGTCACGCAGAAAGCTCCTCTAGGAGCTTTTTGCATGTCTTTTACCATGCATTAAGCAACCACCTGCTTAAAAATTTATACATACACTGCAGATTCTAAGATAATAAACATGTGAAACAAACTAATTACAAACCTCACAAACGCCACCATCCATGATATACAGTAAAACCTCTCTATAACGGCCACTAAATTCTGTTTATTAATTGGTATTTAGGACAGATGGCCGCATAAAGCAAGGTGAAAGTAAAACAGAACGCTCCTATAGGAGCGTTCTGTTTTACTTTCATCTTGCTTTAAGCAGCCACCTGCCTTTTATTCAAAATACTTGATGTAATGTGATATAGCGTTTCGGATTATAACGACTCCATAACTTCTGTTGTAATCTTTATTTCTCAAACCTAGAGATATGTGAAACTGGCAGCATCTCCTCGACTTCTCAAACCCAGACTCAAGCCAGACTCCTGCCAGTATGTCTCCAGCCAGTCTCTAGCCCGTCCTCAGCCGGTCTCCCCGGTGGTATACCCCTTAGCTAGAATTTAGCTCTATATGTATACAGTTAGTGAACCAGGAAATGTTAACCAAATTGTATAATTGACCTTTAGCTTGTATATCAGTCGATAGGTAATTTTCTCTTTAAAAGGTCCTTTACCCTTAATCTGCTGTCTTAACCTGCTACCAATCTCCATATTTACATGACAATATTACAGTAATTTAGTGGCCGTTATAGAGAGGTTTTACTGTATATGTTCACTTATCAATGTAAATCGAAATAAAGCAAAACCTCTCTATAGCGACCACCCTTGATATAAATTTGCATTGAATTTCTCAATCTTTATCCTGCTATTCGTGACGTCAACAAGTTGAATCCAGATGAAAGGATGAATAACTCGGCGTATCTTCAGGATCCAACGTGTTTGTTAAAATTGCCAAATAAAAGAGCCAAATACGAGCAGGACCTGTGTTAACCCATTTGCTCTTATGAGTATCCAGGTCTCTAGCTCGCGCATGCGCTGTTTTAACTTCTTGTGACCAGTACGGTTTTACCCGTGCGTTGAAGTTGCTTTTAGGGAGAAACGCCTCAGCATTTTTAATACCTTTATTAATGCACCATTCACGTAGTCGGGGCTGTGTGAATACTAAGGCTCTACATTACAGATGTTTCCGAGTAACGAACTGACGTTGCTTGAAATTTCGTTAGCGTAACCTGTTACAATTGCGTCTGTGAACTTCCTTCAGGCTACGCGAGGTTCCGTGGGTTTCCGTGCCAGTTGAACTAAGGGTTGACCTATCTGAAACGTTATCGGTAGGTGGTCTGCCGTTAGTATCTCCATATCACTGACGATATCAAAATATGTTACCGATGTCATTAGTGATTCTTCAGTAAAAACATAGTCTAGTGTACAGTTTGTTGGCAGAAAATAAGGTTGGCCGTTCATGTGAAACTCATCTTGGAGCGAGACCAGGGAAAACCTGTTAACAAACGCATTAAGAGCAAAGGCTTTGGTGACATACGAGCACTTGCGTCAGTCTGGTACTGTAATTGCCCGTTAAAGTCGCCAGCTAAAATCGCATTACCCACATGTGTATGATAATAGAAGAGAGCATCAACATCACCCTGTGTGCTTTTGTATGCGTCGATGTCACTATCGGGCATGCATAAAAAATATATACAGAATATAAATAAATGTAGCTTGTGCTGCGTCTTTACTTCTATTCCTGTTATCCTGTCATTTCCTATGTTCATGACATGATCAATACATGGAGATTAAGGACTTAATAGATAAAAGTCTAACTATTATTAATACAGCGTATATGCGTAACGCCATGTTCCTATTTGCAGTGTTTGTCCACTGACCAGTAACTAATACTTGTCTATGTGTTTTACTGTTATTAACCAATAGTCAACGCCGTCTGGTCGTCAGCGGTTACGGTTTACACCATTGCCATAGGTATCATGCCTTTCTGCTTTTCACCTATTTAGGTCTTCGTACTCCTCGTTATCATAGTCATATTCCTTGTCTCTTTGGTACCTATGCGACCTATAACGTCTAGTTCTATCGTAAGTTTCGCGGCACCTTGTCCTTCGTTCGTCTCCCTCTTTTCCATCTATCTGTTCCGCCTTTCTATTTCCTACTCGTTACACGATAGGGCCAGACACATTAGTCTTCTTCCTCATGATAAAAGTTGATTCTGGCTGAGGACCATGTTTTCCAGCGAAACATTGTTATGTGTATCGCTTTGACACCCCTTTCTTTAAGGTAGTCCGGTATGTCGGCTTCGCTAACACATTTGTCTATGTTACCTATGAAGTACGACGTTACGTTAAGGTGTCTCGTGGTTACAAAGCGGTTTGGCGCGTCTCGAGACCTGAATCGGCCTTAGTCTGGTGGCTTCCGTTTCCTGTGCTACCTTCTGTATTTGGTGGGGTTCTCGCCGTTAAACGTTTCCTCTCGCTACCGTTCTTAACCTCGGGTTGAGACCGTGTCGATGTGTCTACATGACCATCGCGAGTTTCGACTGCCTCCAACTCTTTGCTACCTTCAATTACACTTGCGGTGGCACCGATAACAGGGCTCTGATCCGTTTCACTCACATGTAATATCGCAGCCTCTGTGTACGTTTTGTCTTGGTTCCGAACCTCTCTGTTATCCCCTTCGATACCGTCGACTTGACTACTCAATTAATGTGCTTTTCAGAACTCGTTTATTCATGACTGCTATGCTGGATCCTAGTTTACCGATGTCAATTTGTAATTTGGCTGATGTGTCGTTGAAGACTGTATCGGGTTTCTCGATAATATGTTGTTGAGTGTCCCCTGGAATGTCCGAAACCTGGTAGACATCAGGGCTACTTCATTTCGTAGGTCACTCATTACGCAATAATCCGCTTTCTATCTGTTATAGATTTCAGAAATCTCAGATCTTATCTGCGTCAGCAGTGCAAGGGCGTTGGGCTTGAACAGTTCGTTGTTCAGATCTCTCGGTCAGGATCTTCCTCTATTACTACCGTTTAATTGCCTGTGTTTTGCGTGGACGCAAATACGTCGACTATTTCTCTGATGCGTTCGTCATTTAGGAAAGCACTGATAACGTAGCAGTCACTCGCGCACTTTTGTTCACGTGACGCATGAGAAGAGTTACGCCTGATCACTAGCCTGGTTTCCGGGCATTCTGGAAAGTTTCTTGCTCTTTCTGCTGACCTCTCGTGATAATCGTTTACCATATTGTAATCGTTCCTGCACAAATGGAGAAGTTCCCTAACACAGAGATCGTGTGTAAGCCCATCTAAATTGACGTCGAGATCTTGATAGAACTGTTAGGGCCGTGGAGCTTTGGTAATCACCACACCCGTTGCCTTGAGAGACTCTCTCTGACTTAATTCTGGGCAATCTGACTTGCACGATCCTCTCAGGATCCGCTTGATCAAGATCGACAACCATTGTCAGCTTTGCGATAAGTCCAATGCTTGTTATCTCTCCTATTTTCAGTCAGCTCAACGGAACTATTGTTGTGGGACGATAAGCATTTGTGCATTCCGCACATAGCCCTTGTGAATTTGCATGTCCACCCTCCCACCCATGTACATGTACAGAATAAACTTTCACAAAAAGTTACAAATCGAAAGCGCTAACTTCTTGTCGTATACAATTCAGACTATACCTGCGCTTCAACTGTAACTGCTGTCAGTTAGGATATAGATAGGATCAGACTATACCTGCGCTTCAATTGTGACTGCTGTCAGTTAGGATATAGATAGGGTCCTAGTTACACAGACATTTCAGTTAGTTTTCCATGACGGTATCCCGATGTAAACAATCACTCCTGTAACGCCATATATCGTTCCTATATCTAACAGAATAAAGTTTGGTGCAACACTGTTTGCAATTGGTTTATTTACTCAGTTACCGCACTCATTCAGGGTTAATGCGCAGAGAGTTAAGGTCAGCAAGTAGATCATTGTCGTTGGTTGTGCCAAAACGTCGTATGGTAAAATACGGTGAGAGAAGTTTCATGCATGCAGCTCCAAAACTTTGGAATGCTCTACCGTCAGGCATTAGATAGGCAGGGCCATTGGCATGTTTCAAAAGGTGTCTGAAAACGCATTTTCCAACATTTATTACTAGGACAGTTTAGGAAACTATATGTTGCATATCTTTCATTGACCGGGTAGACAATGATGTGGTTCCTCCCGGTTAGTGTTTTTTATATCTACTACTCAGGGAGTCAATAGTGCCTACCATGCACCCCGCCCCTCCTAGACTTTTTTCATGGGTACCAAAATGTTCAGAAAAGTCTCCGGAATCAGAATCAAGTATGTACTCAAGTTTAAATTATTTTAGGCTATGTGTATTTTAACCGTTCCCATGGCAACCCACTAGTTTTCGTAATGATGACCCATACCTTTAAATTCGCCCATATCACAGCCAGGCTTTTATTTCAAACTGTTTAATTTAAATTACCTTATTTGCATATTCATGAATATTAATGAGAACCTTAAAATAGTAGAAAAAGTATAGAAATAACGTAAACCTTTAATTTTTTATCCTACACATCAGAAAACAACTTCAAATGCAGCTTAACATAATGACGAAACCCCTAGAAAACAAAATATCCAATTTCAGGACCAAAGCATTAATTTTAAGTACCATTATCACCGTTTCCATGGCAACACCCCAGTTTTCGTAATGATGGCCCGTACCTGCAAAATCGTCCATATCACAGCCAGTATACCTATAAAACTGGTACCAAATTGGAGATATGACATTGTGCTTTTATTTTCAGCTTGTTGTTTTACATTACCTTATTTGCATACTCATGAATATTAATGATAACATTATAATTAGTAAAAACAATATAAAAATAACGTAAATAATGTAAACTATTCACTTTTTACCCTACAACCATTCTAACCTCATTGTTCGTATTACAGTCTCAGTGTTTAAATACCTGCAACATACAAACATATCGCAGTTATTAATTAGTGATAAGAAAACAAAGAGAATCAATATAGAAAATAGTATGCCGAGCACAACATTGCACCTTTCTACAAATGTACCTTTTGGTGATGGTTAAATAAATCTTATGTCTTAAATTGTCAGATGTTAAAGGGTAAATCCTACTCTCTGCTTTACACCACCTGTACAGAGAAAGCTTCTTTAAGTAGGCCAACTCAACCAAAACAGATTAGTGATATCTGAATTACCCATTGATAATCATGAATATGCAAATAAGATAATAGGACAAAAGCTGGCTGTGTTATGGTATGGGTCATCATTACGAAAACTGGGGGTTGCCATGGAAACGGTTGAAATACACATAGCCTAAAATAATTTAAACTTGAGTACATTCGCGATTCTGATTCAGAAGACTTTTCTGAACATTTTGGTACCCATGAAAAAAGGTCTAGTGATGCATGGTAGGCACTATTGGCTCCCTGGGTATACTGTATATCTAAGCCACGTCTTCAGTACCAGTCGCAGGTGACGGCACTGTATTGCGGATTATCTTTGTGATAGTTGTACTTGATTCAATCCAATCCAGGGTTGGGGTTTGTCACATGTTCAAAACAGGGAGATTTTCATTACCTATCTTGACTATTGAGGCGAATATGTGTCCATGTTAGAATGGGACCTTGATCCCAATTCTCTGGTTGTGAGTGGTCTTTCCGGCCACCTTTGGATTGTGATGAGGCTTCATCGTTTTCAGATACTGCCATTGTTTGCACTGAACTCATATGGTTACTGTAGGGTGTTCATTCACTTGGGTTACTGTATGCACCATTCCGTAATTATATGTTCTCTATTTAGTGAATATAATGGCTCGAGTGTTATTTGGGTTGGTTTAATTGGTCGCCCATGACCAATTATTTTGTGGGGAGGGTGTTTGTTCTAGTCAGTTGAGCTTATTACATGTAATTGTTTTCTCATAGAACTCTCCTTGCTATGTTGGTGCGGGTGTGGTGTCCGCAGGGTTACACTATCCAATGCCAAGGGAGTTCTGTTATCTAACGGAGCATCCCTATTATTGGTATCTCGGGCATCTTGTTCGCATTGCGACCCGGCAATGACTGGCGTCAGGGATTCCATATAAGTTAACCTGAGTTGAGGTCACCGTTTTGGCTTATCGGGGAACTGGATTATTTCATTCACGCATTTCCTCCTCCTAATTAAAGAGGGGAGGAATGTAGTAAAACTGTTTGTTTCACTGTGTCTATCGCCCATGCGCATGCGTCAACCGAAGGCTTAAGGGGATTTTATTGTACAGTCATGCGGTTCCTTCCGGTTAGTGATGCCATATCTATTGTATATCTATTGCATATCTTTCATTGACCGGATTGACAATGATGCAGTTTCTGCCGGTTAGTGATTTCGTCTCTATTGTATATCTTTTGCATATCTTTCATTGACTTGATGGACAATCATTTTGTTCCTTCCGGCAAGTGATTTCATATAATTATGTTGTATATCTATTGCATATATTTCATTGCCTGGATAGATAATCATGCTGTTCGTTCCGGTTAGTGATTTCTTCCATGTGAAGCGTTCTTGAACGCAAATATCCTGTGTGAAAATACGCATGTGGTATAATAATAATTCTTTTTTTGTTGAACCATTCCCTCAAATGTTATATCTAGAACCGCGCTATTGGAATAAATCTACCGAAAAGGAGCATTAACTAGAAACAATATAACTGCATGGTTTAGAAACCCTCGTGATAGATATAGCATTTGTTTCTCTATGGAGCAAATACTCTGTTTATCACAGCGGTTTCAATACTTTTTACTGAGACGTCAACATACGTCAAAACATGTTAGACCAAGAGCAGACGTTTCCTAAAGGGGTCGGTTAGGTCAGGGTCTGCTATGTTTATTTATGATTGCGCGGGAGCCTGAATGCCCCGTGCTATATATGGAATGCTGACATTGGAATTTCACTAGTAGGAGGACTGAATTGCGAGTGAATTTTAATTTGTATTTATGATTATAAAAGAACATCGTGTATGGAATAATACAATGTTATATAGTTGGAAACAGGTCGACATACTTTTTGTCAGTATAGAATTGTTTGTATTTTGGAAATAAAAATATTCGAAAATTATTTCTCCTAGGTCAGGTCTAATAAAAGATTTATTACCGCAGCGGAAGGATCATCAACGATAACAACCGGAGAAATGACTAAGATGTTGCGGAACCGACAACTTTCGTATTCGGAGCAGTATGTACGCCTATGACAACCGTTTTAAATCAGGGGCGGGGCTAAATTAGTAAAAATATTTCGATGGACAATCAATTAAAATGACAGTTTCTAAAGGACCAGGGGCGCGGAACTGAAGAGCGTTTGTTGGTTTCTATGGCAATCCGACTGAAATTGTTGCTTTTTAAAAGAGATCCAGGGGCAAGACCGTGACTCCTGATTCTGCAATCGAGAAAACGATAAAGAACTACGTCTTTACGGAAGTGAGTGTCCGAAATTTAGACCTGCAGTAAGCTGTGAACTTGAGAAAATGTTCAGAGCAGAAATCAAATATCTGTGTGCATATGCGAGTATAAAATATCAGCTTATAGATATTTATGATGTCTTTATTTCTTATATAAATATTTAACAATGTGGGGGATAAGGGGTCCGGTGTAAGACTGGAAGGGTTATTGTATAACTAGGAACTTCTGACTGAAATGGCTGCGGTTTCATGGATCCTTTGTGGTGAAACGGAGGAATTGTGTTGTGTTTCTGAGGCGTAATACAAACATTTTGTTGCCAATATGTCATATAAAACACGTTTGATTTCATTCACCATTCAGTAATCCGCGCCTTTGATGCTTTGCATCAATGGTTTTCTTGTATGATATAGATAAAATTCTACAGTTTTTGCCATGGCCAAAATTCCTGTGTCCATTATGGTATTTTAGCAATTTGAATGTAATTAATATTCATGGCGTTATTATAACTTACATGGATATTCATTGAGTTAATTCATGTCAAGCTGTAACTGTTAATGCTCTTCACGTAGTTCAAACTGCTTAAATCCAAATGAACGACATCTGCAGACATACAATGTAGTAATATTCAAGTCCTTATTTCAGTATGAATAGTCATGAAGTAAAGGGTTAAGTGATACCGAACATGTCAGTAGACACACGTAGCTCTCAATGAGGTCAACATATGGGTCAGGCACAGATCAACAGCGCACTTGGTAAGTGTAACGCATTACGCAATCGACAAATTTATAACTGATAACAAACGAAAACAAACGTTTAAAATTTATTTCGCTGTCCGCGACATGACTCACATTTGGTAAACCATTATCAATGGCCGGCTGATCTGGGTATACTCTGCAAATGCATCAAATGTCCCTCTGTGTAGTAAATATTAACCCTTCTCTTGCTGAAAAGCAAGCGAAGGGTTAACATATATTCATTGTGTAACTTTTTAACTGCCATTGTTTGTGCATATGATAACACTTGAAAACAGTTTTGATCTATGTGTAGATGAGATACCAGTCATTGGCGTCTCACATCATCATCCAAACTGATTGATATTGGCGTTGTGCTATAATTGGTTTTACAGAAAAGGAAACAAAATGATGGCATAACGAATATTCCAGCAGATGACAAATCGTGACACGGAAAGAAATATTATACCGTAGAATCTATCTTTAGCGACCATAACATCGACGTCTAGATATGGATCTATAAGGCAGGCAATTGCTTAATGCAGATCCAAAGTAATGCAGAAAGCTTCTCTAGGAGCTCCCTGCATTACGTTTGCCCACTATTAAACAGCATCCTGCTTTTAAAGACTCCTACGCTAAACATATGAATGACTGCTTAAGACAAATTCTACTGTACTTCCTTCGTTGTTATCAATACAAAGGCCAGAACTTAGTATTACTTGACCATTTTAATCTGAGACTTTTCAATTTCAGTTAGCGTTCCCGGCTATACTCGGATGAATTCGATTACCATACATACCAACACATACGAATGTATACAGAATATGCACGGAGTCTCAGTTTAATCTGGTTAAGCAATAGGAGGTGAAATAAACATGGATGGTAACGTTAATTCTGAAATCTGTATTACGGTTAAACTCTTTAAATCGGAATTCTAGTAGAGAAGAATTTTAACACTTTTAGGCAGGTGGCTGCTTAATGTTTGATGAAAGTTATACAGACAGAGCTTTACATTCACCCTGTATAGTCTTTCAGGTGCGGATCCAAGATTTCAGATTATTTTTATTTGGGGGGGGGGGGGGGGGCGTAGAAAAAAATTTGGAGGGCGGGCGGGGGGGTTTAGATTTTTATGTTTGATGACGTAAATAAATTGTGTGTTTGTATTACATGTTGAAAAGAGCTGTGTTAAAGGCAGGTGACTGCTTAAAGCAAGATGAAAGTTAAACAGAACGCTCCTATGGATAGCAGCCAGCTGCTCTAAATGCCAACTAATTAACACAATTCGTATGGTCGTTATAGAGAGTTTTACTGTATACATATCTAAAATATTTACGAAAGACCGGCGGTGACATTTCCACTTCAAGATTTCATGATTTCACGATTTCACAATTTCACAATTTCACGATTTCACAATTTCACGATTTCACTTCAAAATTTCACAATTTCACGATTTCACGATTTCACAATTTCTCGATTTCACGACTTCACAATTTCTCGATTTCGCAATTTCAACCTCGTGTAAAATCTTTTAGTCACGTGACACGCTTGACGTAATAAGGCAACAGAGTGGCTCTCATACTTGAAATCAGGATGGTGATTTGAGAACCATAAATACACCTTTCTACACCTTTGCAAACAGAGTAGACTCAGCTCAGACGATTCCTATAGGATCTTAATCTTAATTGAAATCAAAATCAATAATTCATTTTTCTTACAGTTTATTATTAGTTAAAGTATCCTCCAATACTGTGTCATACAAACATAAGACAACGATTTAACATCATAAACACATGATTGGCAATTCTCATACATGAATATTCATGGAGGAAAGGGTTATACAATCTTGACTGTCGACCATGAGCACAAGCTACATGCCAAATAATGAAGGTTCTCGGCCCTAGGAAGGGAAGATTGTCATAGTTTTCCGCCGTTTCTTTCATCGAGGCTTTTACTCCAACACTGTGATTTCCCGCGTTTTGATGACGTTTTGATGACGTCATAACAATTAAAATGGACAAATTGAAATCATGAAATCGTGAAATTGTGAAATCGTGAAATTGTGAAATCGTGAAATTTTGAAGTGAAATCGTGAAATCGTGAAATTGTGAAATCGTGAAATTGTGAAGTGAAATCGTGAAATTGTGAAATCGTGAAATTCTGAAATCGTGAAATTGTGAAATTGTGAAATCGTGAAATTGTGAAATCGTGAAATTTTGAAGTGAAATCGTGAAATCGTGAAATTGTGAAATCGTGAAATTGTGAAATTTCGAAGTGAAATCGTGTAATTGTGAAATCGTGAAATTGTGAAATCGTGAAATTTTGACGTGAAATCGTGAAATTGTGAAATCATGAAATCGTGAAATCATGAAATTTTGAAGTGAAATCGTGAAATTGTGAAATCGTGAAATCATGAATTGCTTTTTGTGAAATCTTGAAATGGAAATGTCACCGCCGGTCTTTCGTAAATATTACTAAAAAACTTTTTTGAAATTTTAGGGGCGGGGCGTACGCCGGCTCCGCCCCCTTTAAATCCGCGCCTGTTTTTACTGTATAAGTTCAGTCTGTATCAAGAAGTCTTTTACATTTAAAGCCATCCATGTGAATGGTCAAGTGATGGTTTTAGACAGGTCCCAATGTCCATGCAGTCAAGCCTCGTTAGCCCTGTACCTATTTCGCATTTATGACAGAAATAATGACGTCATGAATAGTTATGAACTGATTTTTTATAATATCAATTTTTAAGGTTTTGTTTTTGTAGAACCAGATTTATATAATATGGCAAAAGCAAAAAAAGCAGACCCTGATCAGACGACTCCTATAGGAGCCATCTGATCTGAGTCTACTCTTTTTACAAATGCGTGAAAATGCGTTTATATGAAGGAAATGGTAAATCGATACTTTAACCCATTCCCTCATAGCCTTTTTTTTTAGATACAACCTCTTTGAATAAATCTACCGAAAAGGAGCATAACTAGAAAAAAAAATAAAAAAATAGAATGTTGTTTGAAACCATTGTGATAAATAGAGCATTTGCTCCTATAGGAGTAAATGCTCTATTTATCACAATGGTTTCACAAAGTGACTTTTACAGAGTCGTCAAAAGTCGTTAATATGAGGGAATGGGTTAACTAAACAAAACTAGCACATTTTAGGCAGATGACTGCTAAACCCGTTCCTTGTGGAATATTCATGTACGAATTTTAACGCATTGCAAACAGAATACAATGTACACCTGCAGGAGCCTTCGAACCAGAGTCTGCTCTTTTTGCTTCTGAAATGATGTAAATCAGATTTTAGATTTCTGCCATAACTTCACTGTCATGTCTAATTCATAATAGCATAATTTTTCCCAGATTTTCAAATTGGACATACATGTATTGAGAACCTAACTAGTGCATATTCATGAGAGGCATACACTGACTATATGTATATTAACCAGATGGCTTTCATAATGACATTATGAGAATGGAATGTTTGACCATGGTGTGTATGATTCAGTAAGCAAATAATACAGATCCTGATCAGTCAGCTGCTACATGAGTCGTCTGACATTGATCTACATGAGTCGTACGACATGGATCTACATTGTTTGGAAAGACGATACAAGAGTCTGTATCATGTAAAGTGTTAACCCTTTCACCGACGCAGTCGCATAAATGCGCCACGACAAATAGTGCAGTCCCAGAATAGATGCCAAGGCGGCGTCTGATCATGACTTTATTATTATTATACCACATTTATATAGCGCTCTTTTCACACAGCGCTTCACATAGATACATTTTATATACAAAACAGGGTATATTTAATGTGTAATTATAGAACATTTAAAATAAGATATATTTAATACTTATATATAGATAAGAATAATAATAATAAAAAGAATTTATTTAGAACATAGGTAAAACAAGTTCACCCCTTCCGTATATTATGCTCTATTATACTGTGTCAGCGCACTCACATCATAAAAAACAAAATTTGAATGTAGCATTCTATGCACAGTGCCAGTAGGTCACACACTTTTGACCCAGACCCAACAGAATTGGGTACAGTTTTTGGCATACAACGATACACATAAAATATTGCCGGAAAATTGGGTAACAGAACAGATCAATTTGAAGTTCATGCATATAAACTAAGTAATACAAATAAACAACTGTAAAACACGCGCAATATGCACCCCCCCCCCCTCCCAGTCAAACACTATTCGACCTGCCATGGCTATGAGGGAGCACACAATGGATAATCCATTCCGTATTTTAAGGGAGTTGTAATAGGGTGTATCCAAAATTTAATTACAGAGTAAAATGTCCTATTATGGGAACCCGAAAAGCCCAGCCAAAGTAAAATTAAAGAGGATATCCCGTATACTGTTCCTACAACATATCCCACCGGCTGCAATGGAACGGGTTCATATTGGACAAATCGAGATTGGCTGAGACACGCGATGCTGCATCAGACCGTACATGCTTCACCTGCCCAGTGCCCATATATTACACGACACAGTTCACTGGTAAGCAAAAATAAGGAAACTGGGTTAGCTTAACAGGAATCCCTGGCACTGGTTGAGGGCAGGGTAGCAAGTCATGCCAGCAAGACTCCCAATGTACCAGTGGGAATAGGGATGCCCTGTTCCACTACGGTGCTCTTTCCGGCATTGGAACTGGAGTCACCAGAGGTACCAAGCATATAGGGATGCCCCGTTTGACAACAGCACTCCCTCGGAATTCAACTCCTGGACAACGGAATCCGGCTGACACAACACCCGCACGTACAACAGCAAGGGGATTCCTTAGAAGTCCATAAAAAGTATGGTTGAGATCTTTTTTGTTCGTTTATCTAATTATTTCTTCTACATTTGTTTGAAAAAGGGGTTAAAATCCCACAGTCATAAGCGAGTGGCAGGATCAACACGCTGTGGCTAATGCAGCAGTCATGATAACCGACAATTAGTAGCTACGCTTTCTAAAAGGCCCTAATAATATATGTTGAAGAAATGCGTTTTCAAAGATCTTTTGAAACATGCCAGTGAGCTTGCATCTCTAATGCCTCACTGTTTGTCTCAATCTCTATTTCTATTTCTTTATTCCTTTGAAATTTGCATTTATTTATCTCATTTCCTTATTTTACTGAATAATTTAGCAAACTTGGATTGCAGACGACAATTAAAAATTTGGCGCCGAAAGGGTTAATTTACTATTATAACGTGGACATGTGTCTAGTTTTCTTCCTTAACTCGTTCGTTACCAATGGCGACTGTGGGACTACCTAGTTACAGATGTATTGGATTCTGATGAGACGTCAAGTAACTCGACTTCTCATCAGAGTTAATGCAGGGAGAGAGAAATGCAGAAAGCTCCTCTAGGAACTTACTGCATGACTTTCACCCAGCATTAAGCAGCCACCTGCCTAACAGTATCTAAATTCTCCACTACTATAGTGTTGGATTTACTGTATTCATATTCTGTCTATAATATTGTTTTTATCTGCCGTATTAACCCTTTCACCGCCAAGGTCGCATAAATGCACAACGACAAATAGTGCAGTCCCATATCAGGAACTTTTGTCTCAATCTCTATTTCTATATCTGTGCTTTATTCCTTTGAAATTTGCGTTTATTTATCTCAGTTCCTTATTTTACTGAAAGATTTAACAAACTTGGATTGCAGACGACAATTAGAAATTTAGCGCCGAAATGGTTACATGTAACCATGTTCTTGCAGCTCTACCAGCTCTACCAGTTCTACCAGCTCTACCAGCTCTACCAGCTCTATCAGCTCTACCAGCTCTATCAGCTCTACCAGCTCTACCAGCTCTATTAGCTCTACCAGCTCTACCAGCTCTACCAGCTCTACCAGCTCTACCAGCTCTATCAGCTCTACCAGCTCTACCAGCTCTACCAGCTCTATCAGCTCTATCAGCTGTACCAGCTCTATCAGCTCTATCAGTCCTACCAGCTCTACCAACTCTATCAGCTCTATCAGCTCTACCAGCTCTACCAGCTCTATCAGCTCTACCAGCACTACCAGCTCTATCAGCTCAACCAGCTCTATCAGCTCTACCAGCACTACCAGCTCTATCAGCTCTACCAGCTCTATCAGCTCTACCAGCTCTACCAGCTCTACCAGCTCTATCAGCTCTACCAGCACTACCATCTATATCAGCTCAACCAGCTCTATCAGCTCTACCAGCTCTATCAGCTCTGCCAGCTCTACCAGCTCTATCAGCTCTACCAGTTTTATCAGCTCTATCAGCTCTACCAGCTCTATCAGCTCTACCAGCTCTATCAGCTCTACCAGCTCTATCAGCTCTACCAGCTCTACCAGCTCTACCAGCTCTACCAGCTCTACCAGCGCTTTGATTAGTTTATATCTGTGTCACCTTGATTAGTTTAAGGTTCTGTCGCCTGCTTTCGTGTACTCTAAAGATTGCAAACATAGCAACGAGGTGTATCTTTTTGAAAGATCGTTTTCCCCTGGTATTTTGAAACCGGTTATTATATACAGTAAAACCTCTCTTAACCGGCCATTAAATTTAGTATGAATATCGGTCTTGGAGACAGGTGGCAGCTTAATGCAGGGTGAAAGTCATGCAGAAAGCTCCTGTAGGAGCTTTCTGCATGACTTTCACCCTGCATTAAGCAGCCACCTGCCTAAAAGTATCTAAATTCTCATCTACTAGAATTCCGGTTAAGAGAGGTTATACTGTATTGCCCTGTTCTGTGTCTTTTTATTTTGAGTTGTAAGGATGACAAAGGTCGAACTGTATAATTATATGCCGGGTTATTGGATCGCTGATATGGCTCGAACAGTTTTACAAATATTCACCGTGTACAAGGAAGTGAAATCGTAGACTGTCGCGGCTAAAATATAGTCTGCTTAACTGATCGTCTGCTACTTTTTTATGTAAGATTTACTTTGATTTCCGTTCAAATATATAATCAGAGTAACAAAGAGTTTGGATCTAGATGAGACACAGAGTGTCTTATTTCGTCGTCTTATCTAGCTCCTATAGGAGCTTTTTGCATTACTTCTGCCCTACATTAGGCACTCACCTGCTATGGAGATTGGTATGTTCAATAAATTAATGGCTTATGACAGGTTTAACAGTCTATCGTATGATAGTGTTATTCACATGTTCAAACAGATCCTATTAGGATCAGACACCGTGTAGTTTGTCGGGTAATCTTGGTCTACGCTGTCTCAGTCTTCCGTTACTGACCAACTGGGATAACGTTTAGACCTGAAGTAGAAGTCTTGTTGAACAGAGGAAATATGTTCATAGCAGGATGAAGGATAGCAGTTGATATATACATGTATATATATACTCTAGACCAATTATTTGTTCAATCCGGGGACTGAAGGAAGAAGAAGAAGGTCGTAGGCTACTAACGTAAGTTTGTACTTGTTTTTATTAGATGGTGTATATCTATTTCAGGTGGGAATATGTTATCACTTTTGTAAAAAAAAAATAGATTCGGATGGGACGTTTATTTTGCGTTTGATCAGGATCAAGACTGTTGCATGATATGATTGTGTGTTACGAAACAAACATGAATAAATTGAAACAGAGGACAACTTCGACAATGCTTGGTAGCGAAATATATCAATTCAACAGATCCACCTCTTAACCCTTTCCTTCATATAAACGTGTTTTCACGCATTTGCAAACAGAAAAGACCCAGATCAGACGGCTCCTATAGGAGCCGTCTGATAAGGGCCTGATCTGTTTGCTAATGGATAGATCTGTTTCTATACTTACTAAAATAGCTACAATATTCCACCTTCCATCTCCTATAGGAGCCTATAGGGTCTACTCTGTTTGCTTAAGATGTTGACTCTTTAGTTTCTACCAATACCAAGAATTCTTGTATACATATACATGTACCTTTATAAAAACAATCAGCCAATAAATATTCATGACGTCATCATTCCTCAAATACATGTATACATTGAATAGGGAAATGGTTAAACGACACAATGGATGCCCTCTCAACACAGGACACGCATTCGCATGTAAACCAGGACCAGTGCCAGCGGCCTTCTATTTTAAAATCATCTTGCACCGAGTGGATTCCACAGTTAACGTTAATATTCCTGCCCAGTGTTCTTTAAAACGGATAAAGACAAACAGTGTATATCCAGTTCACGGGGCCTCTTGAGGAACTGCATTGTTTGCAGGGTCTTATATTTGTAACTGTTTACTGAACCCATCGATGTCAATAGGCAAATATTTGATTTATTGTGTTCCTTCAACATGAAAAATGGATGGTTTCCAAACTAAGATATGGACAGGGTTCTTACATGATATAGAAATATATGGGTTAAATACTAACAGGCTAATCTATTCTGATTATTCAGTGTTGAAAAGCTTAACTAACTCTCTGCAAACTAGCAACTTGTTTTTGATAGTCAATCCAAACGGTTTTGACCTAGAGATGACACCGAGCATTTCGGTATCGCATTGGGAGTCAAATTGCGTGTCACTATTGTAGTTTTGATGGGAAATGGAAGGAAACAAATACGACAATCTTTGCGGATGAAAAGGGTTAATTGTCCACTTAACCCTTCTCTTGCTGAATTTTAAAATACATTTCTTCTTCTTTACCTATGCCCTGTTGTATATTTACATATATCTTCACTGTGTACAAGTATTCCGCTGTGCAATCACTGCTGCTGAGTGCACTGGTTGCACAATCAATTTGTAAATAGTGCAGACCCTGATGAGACAGCTCCTGCAGGAGCTGTCTCATCTGGTTCTTCACTATTTACAGGTAGGTACATGTATATTGACGTGAATAGCAAGCGAAGGCTTAATCCTTTCCCTGTTCTATGTGTATTCTAAATTTCAATGACTATTGCATATTTATGGGCAAAATGGTTATAATGAAATGTGGAAGGTGGAAGATTTTAGCCATTTTAGAAAGTAAAGAAGCAGATATTTCAAATTCAACTAGCAGGCAGAGCAGACCTGATCAGACGGCTCCTATAGGAGCCGTCTGATCTGGGTCTACTCTGTTTCCGAATGCTTGAAAACACGTTTATATGAGGGAAAGGGTTAAGCACCATCTGATAAGGGTCTGTTCGGTTTTCTTATGGACACATGTATACATGTATATATACATAGTTCTGATTCTACAGTTTCTACCTTGGTCGTACAGTATGCATGCATATTCCATTACAATATAACCCCAGCTAATACATATTCATTACGTGTTTATTTCTAAGATGAATATTTATCAGGTAAAGGTATAAAGTTGCTTGATGAGTGTTAATGTCAAACGGTACAGATCCTGACCAGATGGCTCCTGCGGGTTACAATTGACACGAACTGATCAACATTGTTTACACAAGTTTCAAAATACTGTAAAATCTCGAATATTCGAACAATAAAATACATACTTATCAATGATAAGTCATTACCGATCTTGACAGGTGGCAGCTTAATGCATGGTGCGAGCCACGCAAAAAGCTTCTCTAGGAGCTTTCTGCACGAATTTTACATTGCATTAAGCAGCCACCTGCCTAAAATGGTCTCACTTATTCTATAAAAAATCGAATAATCAATATTTTATTGAACTATATCAGCCGTCTGATCAGTGTCTGCTCTGTTTGCAAAGGCGTAGAAAGGCGTATTTATGGAGTAAAGGGTTAAACATTGATGAACTGTTCTGCTTTTAAAATTCAGTAATGCAGAGTTAAAATAGTCACCATTAGCGGCAGTCACTCCTGGTTCGTTTATGCATTATATGACATGGACATGGACCTGATCCGGGTCTGCATTGTTTACAGGTGACAGTCATCTCATTGTTTACAGGTGACAGTCATCTCATTGTTTACAGGTGAGAGTCATTTAATTTCCACGTATTCTCAACTGTCCGGGTCTATCACCGATATATGTTTTCACATTCTCCTGACAACAATACGTCGTTATTCTTTAAAAACAAGGGAGTCATAGAAACCAGATATCATGCCCTAAACCCTCAGTAGATACATGTATACATAACCATAACCCAGTCCTGAAGCTTGAAAAACAACGTCTGCTCAAAGTTATACATATGTAGCTGGCGCAGTGTTAATTACAGCCGATTCGTTTTTAAAACTATAGACTTCGTATCATTCAGCGTGGATCCAAATGAGACACCGAGTTACTTAGCGTCTCATTTGGATCCACGCTGTTTGTAAATACGAGTCAGGTCACGGTTTAACCATTTCCCTTATAACAATTTCCTCGTTAACCCTTTCCCTGTTCTATATTTATTCCAAATTTTAGTACCTACTGAGACCAAATAGTTATAATGAATGAAAGTTAAAACATTGTAGTCATTTTAAAGACTAAAGAAACAAATCTTTTAAATTCCACTAGCACACAGAGCAGACCCTGATCAGACGGCTCCTATAGGAGCCGTCTGATCTGGCTCTACTCTGTTTGCAAATGCGCGAAAAGGAGTTTATATGAAGGAAAGGGTTAACTATTAAAATGCTGGGCATGGACACTGTAAACAGTACAGTGTTTAATTTCGATGTAGATGTTTATGTTGACAACCAAATATGAAGCACCTATATTAGCAAGTAGGAGTGACCTGTCGTTTTAATTATAGATTTGGTTTTTCCCTACTTTTCCATTCTACACAAAAGGGTTTTGCTTAAATTGACGAGCGAATTTCTCGTGAAGCTTGTGCAGCTGGTTAGACTCGAAGTCCGAGTGCCTATACATTGTAGTGATTAAATTAAATAGAATAAAATGCTGAGCCCACCTAATACAATAGTGACATTATCCCAATCTACGGGTCATCTATAAATACAAACGACAGGCTTATGGTATAAGCCCAGTAGGGGTTCCGTGATGAATGCGTGGTGGGTTTTCGTTCGTTTGAATCAAATATTCAGATAAAATTATCTAGAGATGGATAATAAAACACTGCTGGTTGAATTTGTTTTTTTCACTAGGCTTCGCCGTTTTCACTCTTATGACACAGGACGTCTGACATTGAGCTTGTACATGTAGTCACAAGTCCCTCCCTCATAGTCCTCCCTCCCTCACTCTTCACTCTCTGTCTCTCTCTTTCTGTTTCTCTCATGTCTTTCTCTATCTCTCTGTCCCTCTTTGTTCTCTCTCTCTCTCTCTCTCTCTCTCTCTCTCTCTCTCTCTCTCTCTCTCTCCTCTCTCCCCCTCTGTCCCCTCCCCTCTCTCTCCCCCTCTCTCTCTCTCCTCTCATCAGAAACAATTCAAATTACTTCTGCCCTGCATTAAGTCACCACCTGATTTTTAAGACTCACATGTTCAATAAATAGATTGCCATGCCTATACATGTCTTGTTCCATATGCCATTTTTAGCTCGCTTATTCGAAGAATAGGGGGGGGGTTATGGAATCACCCCGGCGTCGGCGTCGGCGTCGGCGTTGGCGTTGGCTTTTGCTTTTGGTTAAAGTAGGAATGTTAAAGTTTTGGGGTAAGTGTTGAAATGCACTAATACTACATGAAATAATTGCCCTAGGAAACTGATTCTTGAAATGGAGGTTCCCGGTGTGTTGAACATTGATGTAGCGTAGTTGAAATTTAAAATAAAACTGAATTTTAGTCAAAATTTCACCTGTTTTGGACTTAGCTTTTTGGGCTGAAATAGAAAGGTTAACGTTTTGGGGTAAGTGTTGAAATGCACTAATACTACATGAAATATTAAAATAGCTCTACTAGCTCTACCAGCTCTATCAGCTCTACCAGCTCTATCAGCTCTATCAGCTCTACCAGCTCTACCAGCTCTACCAGCTCTATCAGCTCTACCAGTTCTACCAGTTATACCAGCTCTATCAGCTCTACCAGCTCTACTAGCTCTACCAGCTCTATCAGCTCTACCAGCTCCACCAGCTCTACCAGCTCTACCAGCTCTACCAGCTCTATCAGCTCTACCAGTTATACCAGCTTTATCAGCTCTATCAGCTCTACCAGTTCTACCAGATCTACCAGCTCTACCAGCTCTACCAGCTCTATCAGCTCTATCAGCTCTATCAGCTCTACCAGCTCTACCAGCTCTACCAGCTCTATCAGCTCTACCAGCTCTACCAGCGCTTTGAATAGTTTATATCTGTGTCACTTTGATTAGTTATATTTCTGTCGCCTGCTTTCGCGTACTCTAAAGATTGCAAACATAGCAACGAGGTGTACCTTTTTGAAAGATATTTCTTTATCTTAATGTTACGTTTCTCCCTGGTATTTTGAAACCCGGTTATTATATACTGCCCTGTTCTGTGTCTTTTTATTTTGAGTTGTAAGGATGACAAAGGTCGAACTATATAATTATATGCCGGGTTATTGGATCGCTGATATTGCTCGAACAGTTTTACAAATATTCACCGTGTACAAGGAAGTGAAATCGTAGACTGTCGCGGCTAAAATACCCTACATTAAGCACTCACCTGTTATGGAAATTGGTATGTTCAATAAATTAATGGCTTAGGACAGGTTCAACAGTCTATCGTATGATAGTGTTATTCGCATGTTCAAACATTTCCAAATAGGATCAGACACCGTGTAGTTTGTCGGGTAATCTTGGTCTACGCTGTCTCAGTCTTCTGTTACTGAGCAACTGGGATAACGTTTAGACCTGAAGCAGAAGTCTTGTTGAACAGAGGAAATATGTTCATAGCAGGATGAAGGATAGCAATTGATATATACATGTATATATATACTCTAGACCAATTATTTGTTCAATCCGGGGACTGAAGGAAGAAGAAGAAGGTCGTAGGCTACTAACGTAAGTTTGTACTTGTTTTTATTAGATGGTGTATATCTATTTCAGGTGGGAATATGTTATCACTTTTGTAAAAAAAAAATAGATTCGGATGGGACGTTTATTTTGCGTTTGATCAGGATCAAGACTGTTGCATGATATGATTGTGTGTTACGAAACAAACATGAATAAATTGAAACAGAGGACAACATCGACAATGCTTGGTAGCGAAATATATCAATTCAACAGATCCACCTCTTAACCCTTTCCTTCATATAAACGTGTTTTCACGCATTTGCAAACAGAAAAGACCCAGATCAGACGGCTCCTATAGGAGCCGTCTGATAAGGGCCTGATCTGTTTGCTAATGGATAGATCTGTTTCTATACTTACTAAAATAGCTACAATATTCCACCTTCCATCT
Source organism: Azorinus chamasolen (assembly GCA_963576725.1). Taxonomy (NCBI): domain Eukaryota; kingdom Metazoa; phylum Mollusca; class Bivalvia; order Cardiida; family Solecurtidae; genus Azorinus; species Azorinus chamasolen. The sequence continues at coordinate 26,542,912 of OY755252.1, forward strand.
CCTATAGGAGCCGTCTAATCAGGGTCTACTCTGTTTGCTTAAGATGTTGACTCTTTAGTTTCTACCAATACCAAGAATTCTTGTATACATATACATGTACCTTTATAAAAACAATCAGCCAATAAATATTCATGACGTCATCATTCCTCAAATACATGTATACATTGAATAGGGAAATGGTTAAACGACACAATGGATGCCCTCTCAACACAGGACACGCATTCGCATGTAAACCAGGACCAGTGCCAGCGGCCTTCTATTTTAAAATCATCTTGCACCGAGTGGATTCCACAGTTAACGTTAATATTCCTGCCCAGTGTTCTTTAAAACGGATAAAGACAAACAGTGTATATCCAGTTCACGGGGCCTCTTGAGGAACTGCATTGTTTGCAGGGTCTTATATTTGTAACTGTTTACTGAACCCATCGATGTCAATAGGCAAATATTTGATTTATTGTGTTCCTTCAACATGAAAAATGGATGGTTTCCAAACTAAGATATGGACAGGGTTCTTACATGATATAGAACTATATGGGTTAAATACTAACAGGCTAATCTATTCTGATTATTCAGTGTTGAAAAGCTTAACTAACTCTCTGCAAACTAGCAACTTGTTTTTGATAGTCAATCCAAACGGTTTTGACCTAGAGATGACACCGAGCATTTCGGTATCGCATTGGGAGTCAAATTGCGTGTCACTATTGTAGTTTTGATGGGAAATGGAAGGAAACAAATACGACAATCTTTGCGGATGAAAAGGGTTAATTGTCCACTTAACCCTTCTCTTGCTGAATTTTAAAATACATTTCTTCTTCTTTACCTATGCCCTGTTGTATATTTACATATATCTTCACTGTGTACAAGTATTCCGCTGTGCAATCACTGCTGCTGAGTGCACTGGTTGCACAATCAATTTGTAAATAGTGCAGACCCTGATGAGACAGCTCCTGCAGGAGCTGTCTCATCTGGTTCTTCACTATTTACAGGTAGGTACATGTATATTGACGTGAATAGCAAGCGAAGGCTTAATCCTTTCCCTGTTCTATGTGTATTCTAAATTTCAATGACTATTGCATATTTATGGGCAAAATGGTTATAATGAAATGTGGAAGGTGGAAGATTTTAGCCATTTTAGAAAGTAAAGAAGCAGATATTTCAAATTCAACTAGCAGGCAGATCAGACCTGATCAGACGGCTCCTATAGGAGTCGTCTGATCTGGGTCTACTCTGTTTCCGAATGCTTGAAAACACGTTTATATGAGGGAAAGGGTTAAGCACCATCTGATAAGGGTCTGTTCGGTTTTCTTATGGACACATGTATACATGTATATATACATAGTTCTGATTCTACAGTTTCTACCTTGGTCGTACAGTATGCATGCATATTCCATTACAATATAACCCCAGCTAATACATATTCATTACGTGTTTATTTCTAAGATGAATATTTATCAGGTAAAGGTATAAAGTTGCTTGATGAGTGTTAATGTCAAACGGTACAGATCCTGACCAGATGGCTCCTGCGGGTTACAATTGACACGAACTGATCAACATTGTTTACACAAGTTTCAAAATACTGTAAAATCTCGAATATTCGAACAATAAAATACATACTTATCAATGATAAGTCATTACCGATCTTGACAGGTGGCAGCTTAATGCATGGTGCGAGCCACGCAAAAAGCTTCTCTAGGAGCTTTCTGCACGAATTTTACATTGCATTAAGCAGCCACCTGCCTAAAATGGTCTCACTTATTCTATAAAAAATCGAATAATCAATATTTTATTGAACTATATCAGCCGTCTGATCAGTGTCTGCTCTGTTTGCAAAGGCGTAGAAAGGCGTATTTATGGAGTAAAGGGTTAAACATTGATGAACTGTTCTGCTTTTAAAATTCAGTAATGCAGAGTTAAAATAGTCACCATTAGCGGCAGTCACTCCTGGTTCGTTTATGCATTATATGACATGGACATGGACCTGATCCGGGTCTGCATTGTTTACAGGTGACAGTCATCTCATTGTTTACAGGTGACAGTCATCTCATTGTTTACAGGTGAGAGTCATTTAATTTCCACGTATTCTCAACTGTCCGGGTCTATCACCGATATATGTTTTCACATTCTCCTGACAACAATACGTCGTTATTCTTTAAAAACAAGGGAGTCATAGAAACCAGATATCATGCCCTAAACCCTCAGTAGATACATGTATACATAACCATAACCCAGTCCTGAAGCTTGAAAAACAACGTCTGCTCAAAGTTATACATATGTAGCTGGCGCAGTGTTAATTACAGCCGATTCGTTTTTAAAACTATAGACTTCGTATCATTCAGCGTGGATCCAAATGAGACACCGATTTACTTAGCGTCTCATTTGGATCCACGCTGTTTGTAAATACGAGTCAGGTCACGGTTTAACCATTTCCCTTATAACAATTTCCTCGTTAACCCTTTCCCTGTTCTATATTTATTCCAAATTTTAGTACCTACTGAGACCAAATAGTTATAATGAATGAAAGTTAAAACATTGTAGTCATTTTAAAGACTAAAGAAACAAATCTTTTAAATTCCACTAGCACACAGAGCAGACCCTGATCAGACGGCTCCTATAGGAGCCGTCTGATATGGCTCTACTCTGTTTGCAAATGCGCGAAAAGGAGTTTATATGAAGGAAAGGGTTAACTATTAAAATGCTGGGCATGGACACTGTAAACAGTACAGTGTTTAATTTCGATGTAGATGTTTATGTTGACAACCAAATATGAAGCACCTATATTAGCAAGTAGGAGTGACCTGTCGTTTTAATTATAGATTTGGTTTTTCCCTACTTTTCCATTCTACACAAAAGGGTTTTGCTTAAATTGACGAGCGAATTTCTCGTGAAGCTTGTGCAGCTGGTTAGACTCGAAGTCCGAGTGCCTATACATTGTAGTGATTAAATTAAATAGAATAAAATGCTGAGCCCACCTAATACAATAGTGACATTATCCCAATCTACGGGTCATCTATAAATACAAACGACAGGCTTATGGTATAAGCCCAGTAGGGGTTCCGTGATGAATGCGTGGTGGGTTTTCGTTCGTTTGAATCAAATATTCAGATAAAATTATCTAGAGATGGATAATAAAACACTGCTGGTTGAATTTGTTTATTTCACTAGGCTTCGCCGTTTTCACTCTTATGACACAGGACGTCTGACATTGAGCTTGTACATGTAGTCACAAGTCCCTCCCTCATAGTCCTCCCTCCCTCACTCTTCACTCTCTGTCTCTCTCTTTCTGTTTCTCTCATGTCTTTCTCTATCTCTCTGTCCCTCTTTGTTCTCTCTCTCTCTCTCTCTCTCTCTCTCTCTCTCTCTCTCTCTCTCTCTCTCTCTCTCTCTCTCTCTCCTCTCTCCCCCTCTGTCCCCTCCCCTCTCTCTCCCCCTCTCTCTCTCTCCTCTCATCAGAAACAATTCAAATTACTTCTGCCCTGCATTAAGTCACCACCTGATTTTTAAGACTCACATGTTCAATAAATAGATTGCCATGCCTATACATGTCTTGTTCCATATGCCATTTTTAGCTCGCTTATTCGAAGAATAGGGGGGGGGGGGTTATGGAATCACCCCGGCGTCGGCGTCGGCGTCGGCGTTGGCGTTGGCTTTTGCTTTTGGTTAAAGTAGGAATGTTAAAGTTTTGGGGTAAGTGTTGAAATGCACTAATACTACATGAAATAATTGCCCTAGGAAACTGATTCTTGAAATGGAGGTTCCCGGTGTGTTGAACATTGATGTAGCGTAGTTGAAATTTAAAATAAAACTGAATTTTAGTCAAAATTTCACCTGTTTTGGACTTAGCTTTTTGGGCTGAAATAGAAAGGTTAACGTTTTGGGGTAAGTGTTGAAATGCACTAATACTACATGACATATTTGCCCTAGAAAGCTGATATTTGGATTGGAGGTTCCTTGTGTGTTGAACATTGATGTAGTGTAGTTAAAATTTAAAATAAAATTGAATTTTAGTCAAACTTTTACCTGTTTCGGACTTAGCTTTTTGGGCTGAAATCTCAAGGTTAAAGTTTTGGGGTAAGTGTTAAGATGCACTAATACAACATGAAATACTTGCCATAGGTAGCTGGTATTTGGAATAGAGTTTACCAGTATGTTTAACATTGATGTAGTTCAGTTAAAATAGAAAATATTTTGAACTTCATCTTTGTAGAAAAGGTCTACAATAGGCGAGCTTTGCTGTCCTGCGACAGTCTAGTTAATTATGATATCATTAAACTACACGGCCTCATCATTTCTCACATGAACATTTGTCACGTAAATGGTTATGAAAAATAGCACATACCCTAGAGTATTTGTGTTTGATGATCAGTATACATGCTTATAAAACTTTTTAGCTGAGTCTGAGTTCGTTCTCAAGTTTTTGATTGGTCAGATTTGAGCCTTTGGCTCAAACCTGACAATCAAAAGCTTGTGAACAAGCTCAGACTCAACTAAAAGCTTTATATTCCCATTAATACTTTCAACTCGGGTCACGTGTGCGCTGTCATTTTGAAACAGGGAAAACGAAGATAAAAGTCTCCTAGAGGAACCCCTTGATCTGTGTATGCACTGGTTGTCATACCAAGCCCACTAGCAGGTTTTGCCTTTCATTCTGAGTGGACTCTGGTGGGCTTTTCCACGTTGAAAATTCAACGTTGAACGAGTTAAGGTTTATCCATTCATACTAAATGCATTCTTTAGTAAAACCATTTCCCTGTTCTATGTTCATTCCAAATTCCGATACCTACTGAATATTCACGAACGAACTAGTTATTCTGAAATTTGGAAGGTGGAACATTGTAGCCATTTTAGAAAGTAAAGAAACAGATCTATCAAATTAGGCCCTGATGAGACGGCTCCTATAGGAGCCATCTGATCTGGGTCTATCCTGTTTGCAAATTCGTGAATGCGTTAATTGAGGGAAAGGGTTAAACCTGATAGACTATTCAGCGTTGAAGGGGAAAACCACCCTGGATAGACCACCTTATGTACAATTGAACCTGTCGTAAGATGCCTTATATTGATTGGACACATACATCTTAAGTAACAGGTAGTTGTATAATGCAGTGGACATTACTTTTGACTTGCATTAACCCATTCCCTCATATTGACGACTTTTGACGACTCTGTAAATATCACTCTGTGAAACCATAGGAGCAAATGCTCTATTTATCACAATGGTTTCAAACTACAAAATTATAAAAGTTTCCTTTTCTCTAGTTAATGCTCCTTTTCGGTAGATTTATTCAAAGAGGCTGTATCTAAAATAGCCTATGAGGTAATGGGTTAAGCCACCACCTTCCGTATAGACTATATATTAGAGATCTGTTTAACCCTTCGCTTGCTATTCACGTCAATATACCTACCTGTAAATAGTGAAGACCCAGATGAGACAGCTCCTGCAGGAGCTGTCTCATCAGGGTCTGCACTATTTACAAATTGATTGTGCAACCAGTGCACTCCACAGCAGTGATTGAACAGCGAAATACTTGTACACAGTGAAGATATATGTAATTATACAACAGGGCATTGGTAAAGAAGAAGAAATGTGTTTTAAAATTCAGCAAGAGAAGGGTTAATTGTCGCTTTGACAGGGTATACCGTACTAGACATACAACAGTCTATAAATACCAATGACATACTCAAGTAGTTAGGGGAATTTTCGAGTCATTCCGTGGTGTAGTTATTTGATAATTTTATTACGTGTCAATATGATTCTTCAAAGGTTTAACCATTTCCCTTACATGAACCCATTTTCACGCATTTGCAAACAGAGATGACCCAGGTAGCCTACATGTAGGAGCCGTCTCTATCAGCATCTACTCTGTGTGCTGGAATTGTTACATGTAGATCTGTTTCTTTACTTTCTAAAATAGCAACAGCGTTCCACATACCCTTTTTTCAATATATCTTGTCCATGTATATTCAGTAGGTATTGAAAATTGAAATAAACATAGAACATGGAAAGGGTTAACTCTAATCCCGGTAGAACGCAAGCTGACACGTATTTGCATACAGCTTAGCTCCATATCACACATAGAATAACACAGCGCCTCATCATGATCCAAACTGTTTGATACTCGCATGATTTCTAGTCAAATACAACGTCTTTATTTCTCTACCAAACCCTATGTTGTGACTACTCTTTATAATCCCCTCTTCAAGACAATTCTAAAGAATAGTCACAACATAGGGCTTGATGAAGAAATGATGAGTTTAGTATTTGAGTACGTACCCTTATCTGTATAGCTCTGGTAGAACGAATACGTCTCTTGTTGGCACCGTCAGTCACGTCGACCATGGAATTGTATTGTTACAGCGGAATAGTTCCTCAGCATTTAACCCTTTGCTTGCTGAATTTTAAAATACTGTTCTCCTTCTTTACCCTTGCCCTGTTGTATAATTCCATATAGCTTCACTGTGTACAAGTATTTCGCTGTGCAATCACTGCTGCGGAGTGCGCTGGATGCACAGTCAATTTGTAAATAGTGCAGACCCTGATGAGACAGCTCCTGCAGGAGCTGTCTCATCTGGGTCTTCACTATTTACAGGTAGGTATATTGACGTGAATAGCAAGCGAAGAGTTAACTACTGACTCCACTCAGTATGAAGGGTTTAAATGTGTCAGGAGAACGTAAATGACAAACAGTGCAGATCCTAATCAGAGGACTCCTCTAGGAATCCTCTCATATTGGTTGTCGCTGTTTGCAAAGGACAGTGCATGGTCGTTGCGGGTTGAACTAATCAGTGCCGAAAAGTAGATTCCTGAATCTTCTCGTGTGACTCTGGTAACCAGTTCTGGATTATCAGATTCTTTCCATACTCATTCATACTTGCATATCATTCAAGTTTTCATGATCTTAAAAATAATCATTAACATAACTTTATAATGAACCATGGCCAAGATAGTGTTTGGCCAAAGAATGACCTATAGAAATGCATCCATCAGACACCAATAGCGTAATCAAACAGCCTACACAGGAACTTCTGACCTGGGTCTACTGTGTTTGCAACGGCGTCACCAATCTTCTATAATTCAAAGTATACTAAAATAGATATAATGCATATGTATCTATCCAACCTACTTGAAAAGGGCGATGATACATGTATATATAACAGATCAAACAATATATATCTACGCAAAAGCTTGAGACATTTCCGATAGGTCTTAACCTTTACTGTGAGGGACACGCGTCACTAATGTCCTTTGCATACAGTGTAGACCCAAATGAGAGTTTTCCTGGAGGAGCCCCCTCATCAGGGTCTGTATTGTTTGTCATGTTACACTTTTCTTTAGAAATATCCCTAATTATTCACCATAAACTTCTGTTTGAATTTTGGAATAATCAATTTGAACACTCAACGTTGTAAGGGCTAATTCTTAAAAGGACTCTCAATAACGTGACCTTTAAAACTAAACCCTTTTCTATTGATCACGATTTGTCTGGCAAAAGAAAACAAATCGAATTGATTGTTTCTCAAAGCTTAAACTAATCAAATTTTATGCACACATCGTTTCCCGCATGAGACGATCAGATATCAAATGCCGATGAACCTTTAGCCTGCTATGGGCAGATGAGTTAATACCTATGCAAACAGTTTGGATCCAGATGAGACGCCGAGTAACTCAGCGTCTCAACAGGATCCAAACTGTTTGACCCCATGATTGCATTTTGGTAGACAAATTGATTATAGCTTGCATTTTGAAAATGTAGTTGGTGAAACATTCTGTAAAATAATTTGCTCAGCTGACTAAAGGTTAATATGTAGTGGCTATACACTTGTGTGTATGTTTACTTTCCGTTCATTTAAACATTTTAATGCTTAATTTTAAAAGTGTACTAGCCATAATTCGTATGAAATCCTTGCTTAAGGATTTTGAATGACAAACAGAGCGGACACTGAATAGAGGATTGTTCTAGGACTCATTTGATCTAGGTCTACATTGTATGCAACTGACAGTGCACGCGTGTCCCACATTTACCAGAGTTATGTACAGATAAAACGCGTAAATTAAAAAGAACAAATCAAGAATAACTTTTTCTCCACCAAACCCTATCCTGTGACCACCCTTTAGAATCAACTTTTCGATGACATTGATCGCGATTTTGGTCGTAATGATGATGATGACGACAGCCATGATGCTGATTGTACTAATTATGATCATGGTGACGGTGGTGGTTATGAAATGATGATGATGGTGATGATTATTGATGGTTATTAATAATGATGCCAACCACCACCACCACCATTCACCATCAGCATCATCATTCTCCATTATCATTCATCATCATAATCATCGTCGTCGTAACCAACATCACGACCACCATCAGTACCAAAACAAAAAGATCATCCTCATTACGACCATCATCATCAACAACAATAACATCATCACATTCAACCCATCACCATTTTATTTAGCGTTCTTGTTGTTTCTGGATAACTGGTAGTGATTTTCAGTTCGTGTGGAAAAGGGTATATAATTCAAAAACCAAACGAACGTTTCATAATTGTAATAATCAATAAACTGATACAGTTTTGAACAGTGATTTCAACGAATTAAACAGCATTGTTATACATGTAATTTCTATATAATAACGATGTCATACATGATATTATTCTAAGCATAGTTACAAATGACTATATTAATTTGCCGTTTAAACATCACTGCCGCAAATATGTAATGTCGATAACATACCAGTTAATGGCACGTACATGCAAATAAACAGGAAACTGATACACATGTAACTCTGAATAGTGAGTCCAAAGAATTAAACGATATTGTCATACATAATATTTCAACATTGGTATTTTATTATCTGTTTAATGGTTAATATCACATTCTATGTACCATATTCGTTTGAAGCGCGTGTGATTTTCGACCGCATATATCACGTGTGTGACATGTTCGGTCGAATTTTTCACTCGTGTTACATATTCGATCCGTGACATATACGGTTCAACACACCTTTATCTGTATCTCTGAGTCATTCGAAAGGTTAATCCTTCGCTTGCTGAATTTTAAAATACATTTCTCCTTTTTGTTGTATAATTACACACATCTTAACTGTGTACACGTATTTCGCTGTGCAATCACTGCTGTGGAGTGCACTGGTTGCACACTGAACTTGTAAATAGTGCAGACCCTGATGAGACAGCTCCTGCAGGAGCTGTCTCATCTGGGTCTTCACTATTTACAGGTAGGCATATTGACGTGAACAGCAAGAGAAGGGTTAACCCTTCACTTGCTGTACACGTAATACTTATAATACGTTGAAGAGACTGAATGCCGAGTTTCAAACAGCTTTCATTCTGATGAGATGTCGAGGTCTGGTCTGGGTCTTCTCTCTTTGCAAATGCGTGAACATATATTCGTTTATATGAAAAGGGTTAATACATTTCTTCATATAAACGCATGTTCATGTCTTTGCAAACAGAGTAGACCCAAATGAGACCTGTTAAACCGTCTGGTCATGGTATGCTCTGTTTGCATATGCAATAATATTAGATGTGATTATACAATTTCTACCGTTGCCAAAACATCATGCGTACATATTTCATTGTAATAACTCTGCTAATTAATATTCATGATGTCATAATTTCCTAAAAGATTATTCAACAGGGAAAGGATTAAACGGGCCGCTAGCCTAGACAACTTATTTCAATACGGAAAGCATTGCAATACTTCCCTTTCCTCCTAACGTGTCTGTATTTCGTTATACATGTCCTGGTTTATACATGTATCCCATACAATGACCAATCTGGAACTACAATGTTTGTGGCGTCTCAAATAGCCGTAACTCTTTGCATCCTAAGTATTGTTCGTCTGTAACAATTATCGTCTGCTTCAATTCTTAAAATAAACGTTCTCTCATTTCTTTGCAAAAATATGGTCAAGATGACAAACAGTCAGGATCCTGATACATGTACGACGCCGCATGATGCAAACTGTTTGCATGGATAATCACAGTTTCGCCGTTAGCGTGCAACCTGTAAACTAATCAAAACTTATTTTCATGTTTCAAAACGAAACATATAACACAATCCTTAATTGGTTGTGTCAGCGAGAATTTACTAATCGTGGGTGTTCTTTTCCAGCGTATTAACTCTTTCGCTACCAGTGTGGCATATGTGGTTACCTATGCATACAGTTTGGATCCGGATGAGAAGCCGGGTATATCGGCGTCTCATCTGGATCCAAACTGTTTGTTACAGTGGTGATGATGTTTGAAAGAAAATGAGAAGAATAACACAACGGAAATTGTAACAGACGACAGATGTTGTAGACGACACTATTGGGCAGCGAAAGAGTCAAACTGGGTCATAGTCTTGATACTTTCAATAACAATTTCTGGAAATATGACTAGCAATGGGTTCAAATACTTGAACCAATCATGTCGATGCTTTTTTTTTCTTTGGCTTGTATACAAGTACTTCCCGTTACGCAAAACATTAATGAAGTGACTGTGACACTACTGATAAAATAAGAAACTAATTCACCATTGTTTATTCTCGTGACAAATTGTTATATTCCATCCATTGTATCTTTCTGTATTAACCCTTTCCCTTTGCTACGTTTATTCCAAATTCCAATACCTCCTGCATATCCATGTACAGATTGTTATGATGAAATATAGACAGTGGACTATTACAGCAATTTTAGAACGAAAAGAAACATATAAATTAAATACCATTGGCAAACAGAGCAGCCCTGATCAGAGGGCTCCTATTGGGACCATCCGATCCTGTTCTACAGTCAGCTGTGTCAGTACACGGCTTACACTGTATCATCAGCTTCGAGCATGTGTGTACGGTCAGCTCAAAATAAGAATTTTCTTTGTGTGTTTTCCCAGTTGAAAAATGTTCCCTTAACCCATCGTGTCCTAGCGGCGTATATTTGCTTTCATTTGCAAATAATTTGGAACCATATCAGACCAAAGTAACTCGGCGTCTCATCAGGTTCCAGAAGAATGTTGTATAACATGAAACATAAGAAGGGACGACACAATTAAAATGGCAATAACTGTGTACATAAATGTCATTTGGTCTAAATGGGTTGACCGATTGGGGTTAAATATTCTAGAAGATAATGTGCTAATTTCAATTGATGACGTCATCATGAAGTAAGGAAACATTATTGTTGCGGTGGTTGCTTTACTTTTGATAAAGATAAACCTGTTTCATAATCGATTTCCATTTCATGTCAAATTGAAAAGCTAGATCTATTGTTAAAAATCATGCGGTCTGTAGTGTAGTCATCATAAGGTATTCAATAGTGTTTCTTTATCTTTGTAACCGCAAATTGCATGTGCGGATCCAGTAGGGTTTCTCAGTGGTGAGGGAGTTCGAAGAGTTTGGTCTAATAGCCGTTATAAGAGAGGGGTCCAGATGGTCCGTCAGTTGCGAACGTTTTGTGTTTTTAACCCATTCCCTCATATTGACGACTTTTGACGACTCTGTAAAAGTCACTTTGCGAAACCATTGTGATAATTAGAGCATTTGCTCCTATAGGAGCAAATGCTCTGTTTATCACAATGGTTTCAAACTACAAAATTCTAAAATTGTCCTTTTCTCTAATTAATGCTCCTTTTCGGTAGATTAATACAAAGGGGTTGTATCTAAAATTAGCCTATCAGGTAATGGGTTAATTTGTAGACATTTCAAAGGGGAGGGAAATCAATCTATTGCAGGAGGACCGGACACCTCACCAATCTTTAGATCGGTGTATGTCAATCTCTGAAACATCCTGTCTGCTTACGTACGCCACACATAAAATCAACACGTTTGGTTCGTGTTGTGTAGGATGATTGGAAACTGTGTCAAAACCTTCAGAATTACAAGCAGTGCTTTCCTACTGCAGCTATGTCATCCATTTTCTTTTGTAATAATGTGATATAATTACTGCATGTACAGCGAGGGAAATATTTCTTGAAAATGAGCATAAGTGCTAAAAGTGCAAACATTGACAAATGTCACTGACTCGTCAATAAAACGCGTTATCTCTGAAACCAGAAAATATCATAACACTATCACTAGGTGAGCTTTGAAAAGATGTCTTCAGTCTTAGTGCATTTTGTCGCTTTTTTGTTAAGTGTGAAATTAACCTATCAGAAACACAGTGAAACAAATATTATCAACATACATGTTCTTAAATATTTGGGTCCAAAATTGCAAAATTGCTACATGCATCCTGCGACTAATTTGTTAAATTTCATATACATAACTTTCTACTTGTCCGCACCTTTTCAAGTTCTATATAACCATTGGAAACAAATTGATTATTTTTATAATCATATCGCTGTCCAATTTTGCTTCTCCTTGACAGTCTTTTTCCTAGTCCGGGTAGTTTGCCAGTGGAACATACAACGATATGTTTGAACACATTGTTTCCTAATCGTCCACTTCTTCATCATCAACGATGTCGTGAGTTTCGTCTGTAGATTTGTATTCTAGTTTGTTGGGAGTTGAGTAGAGCTTTATTCTTTTTATTTTAGTGGACTTGGAGATATTGTCGGTCTTATAGAAACATATGCTGTTAATGTTTGATTGTTTGGAATCATTATTTTGTTTTCTTTCTTTAATTCAGACAAGAATTGTTGAGAAGTTGTTTGTGTACTATTTGCTCTAGTTCCAATTGCTGTATTTGACCTTAAGATTTCCTGTTGTTAAGTTCTTAGCACAGTGATTGACGACTTCGGCGAATATACAGAAGTCTTGGTCGCTGTAATAGCAGCTATACGTGCCTCATTGCAACAGAATGAAATAAAAGCTCTTGAAGTTATGAGTTGATCGTACAGTTTCATTCGGTCGTACAGGTGACCGTACATTTCGTCTTGAGCTGACCGTACATTTGTTTGTAAAGTGTTTACACCTGGATGAGCATATAAAACAGACATTGAAATTTAGAGTTTCTTGAAAATATTATCTGCAGATACAAAATATATTTTCTGAATAGTATGTGTAGTTTTAGACAAAGAAACTCTATTTTAGAAGGTAAAAGTACAGGATCTTTATGACAACGTCATCGAACAGCAAGTGAGCCTTCGACAACATCCGAGAATATTCAACACGATTATTCCACCAAACCTGTTTAATACGTGGAAAATTAAATAATCGAAACATTCCTAAATGAGCATATGTCACCTTAGAAACAGAGTCAGAACCTAAATGAGCACATGTTACCTTAGAAACAGAGACTGAAGGTATACAAAGCGTAATTTACTCACCTCTTATAATTCGCACACGTCCTCCATTGTGAAATGTCTGGCTTTTACACTCAACGTAGTCGGTACAGAGCTCAAATAACCGGTACAAGGTTTATAAACCGTGCTCTATGAGAACAAAATACTCTATATACTCCTTAAATGGTTTACGCCTCATTGCCAATCTATCATAGTCTGACAACAATAGCACCGGTCTTAAGCTGTCATAAAAAAATCTAATTGTCTCTATGGTATGCTGTAGCTTAATGCAGGTCAAACGTAACACAGAAAACACATATAGGAGATTTCCGCATCATGTATGCCCTGCATTAAGCAACAACCTGCTTTTTCCTATGTTCAATTAATGAATGTTCAACAATATTGACAGAAGTTATGACCTTTTGGAGTTTTCCTTTTAGAGTAATAGCGAAAAAGTATTTTGCAGCTAACTCCTCCTATACTATGTAAGAGTTTTCATTCAAACTTTTACATATGACCTAACTATATGTGAGGATGGTCATGTGGATTGGAATATGGGCTGCAACAATTTTAACAAAAGTTTGGATTTTTTTCAATTATGAAATTTATAGGGAAAACTAGTGTTTATAGATGTCTTCAAAAGTTTACAGATAACCAATCTGTATGTGATGCACAACCACTCTATATGTATCTATGTATCTTTTGGTTACAGCGTTCATTCCTCTTATGGGTGCAGGGCGGGGTACCGGGGGGAGACGTGTATTTTTCTCAAAAACAAACTCTAGTGTTGGAAATTGACCTGGTGTTGAGAGAGGTGTGTTTTGATGGGGATGGGATTAAAGAGGGTCCAGGCCATTCGCTGGATCCACGCACCACATTGCTGTAATGTTCAACAAGGTTTCAACTAACCGTGAAAAAAAGACCAAGCGTAAAATGGCTGCGTAACATGTATTTAAACAGGATAGAAGAATAGAGTGGGCAATATTGTTTAGTACTTTTAATTAACAGATACATTGGGAAAACATGAGTGTTATGTATAAATTAATAGTAGAAACGGGGGAATGTTTTAATGAGCCATGATGCATAATACCTGTGTATGACATCAATAATACACATTACGTCACAGATCAATGTTATTCATTTTCCGAAACACACTGACGTAGAAACCATTATCATATTAAGTGATGATCACAAGGCAAACAAAGTCCCATACTTACAGTCTACACGGAATTATTTGAATATGTCGACTCAATGTCCATTAACTTTTTCACTTATATTGTCCCAAAATTAAGAACAGGTTAGCATAAGATATACATTTAAATTGAATAATAATAATATTTATTTCCTCCAGATCAGGAGAGCATAGAAACATTTCACATACATTCACAGCAAACAAGTACAATTACCAATGATATTTACAGTACAATGAACACTGAACAAAAACATGAAGACGATGACAACTTACAATAATTACAATGGTAATGATGAGAATGATGATAACGATGATGATGAATGCTGATGATGCGAATTATGACGATGATGATGACGGTAGCTTCAATGACTGAAAACGACTATGTAAAGATGAAGACTAGATTTATGATGATGATGATGATGATAATGATGATGATGTTGGCGAACTTTATACCAACACAAAATGAACAACACAATATGTGTTATGACTATAGTATAGACGCCATGTGCCATTACTCTGTCGAAACGAAACACAGAGAGACAGCTAACGTCCTTAACCCTATCCTTACTGAATATTTTCACATGAGTCGCTCACCTCATGATTATTGGACAACTACTCTTCTTTTATTTAAGGCATAATACTAGACTGACTGATAAAATCTATATAATCACATCAACAAGCATCATGCCCTAATCGGACGGCTCCTATTGAAGTCGTCTGACCTGAGTATGTTCTATTTTTACCGATATGAAAATATCTTAATGTAAAGTGAAAGGTTAAAACCAACACAATATTGACTCTAAAGTAAATGTATACAATATTTTCCATCGGCGGGAACTAACATAACATAATTACTGTGGATTAAAATAGACACCATGTTTCCGATGATTAAGTTTAAACTGAGATATACAACGTAGACTGGCAGGTTAATATACTGATTACTTCAAATTGAACAGAATTTCAGCTTATCTAGAAACAAAATGCCCCCTATTCCTTGCAGCCAAAATTTAGAACATTAAAGAGGAAGTCCCTACAATGATCGCATATTTTCAATAATATCATAAAACTTGGTATTTGTTATGCTCTATCATTATTACGAAGGTTCCCAATTTGAACTTATATCGAAAAATGCCCCTGTGATACAAATAAACCGATTTCATCAATACTGATAATTTTTGTTCTACAACACAATATTATCGGCCTTTTCCGTTAAATTATTCCGCGTTTTGCCGATGATCACCCGATCTCTCTATTGTTTACGTAATAGCTTTCTCGGAAGTGGTCGGAGAATCGCGAATAGGGCGAACAGTTACGAAACTAAAACCCAACCCGAATAAAACTGAAACTTCGGGTAGTAAAACCGGGATCGGCGATATCAAACACATGGATGTTTTGTCATTATAAACAGTAATTTGATGGGGCTTTTTGCGATATACTACTTTTCAGCATATAAATAAATGAGTTTTGTATATTTTAAGCGTTTATGAAACACGTCAAATGTAGGGACATCCCCTTTAAAACAAAATGATCCAACAATCCGTAGACAGGTTGTGTCTAGACCAAAATATAAAAAATGTCGTAGTCCAGACAAAAGATGGATCAGTTGCATACGTGGGGTACATGATATAAGTTTGTGAAATATATCGTTGCCAAAGACACGGTGGATATTATTCAACAATCTAGACCTTGTACAAATAGTATGCTCACAAAACAGCGCCATGTGAAGCGCGAGTTCATCTGTTAATTTACCACATCGTTTACAACGAGAAACGTATGTCCTAGCGAAAAGTAAATGGGTAAATCTCACAGCAGCCTGTGAAAATTCTAGAAAATTACGATCCGATTTACTTAACAGCCAAAATTGAGTAGGTCTAATCTCCTTACATGATTGAATAAGTAGATATTCCTTGAGTATGTTATCAGATAAAATGCGAGACTGAGTCAAGGACAGTTGCATTAATATAATGTTATTGTTGACTATTGTCTTCCATATGGACTTTGACGGGAATATTCCAGTTCTACAGTACTTATCTAGAACTTTGAGCAGTCCATATTTGCCACATATTCTGTGTATGGCCGGTATAAAAACTATAGTTTTACTGTAGAAATTAAAGTAATAGCAGAGTCTGTGATTGAACAGTTTCTTTACAATACAATCGCTGACCATTCTGCATAACTGCCCGAAAAATATCAATTTTCTTTTATCAATTTCGGCCTCAATCGGCAGCATGCCTAGAGAACTTAAAACAATATCTGTCCTACTAGATTTTGGCAAGCATTGGATCCACTTCACACAGACGCGGTGAGCAATTTCAAGTGTCAAAATATCATCTTTGCTTAAATCTTACCACAGTTCACAGCCATACAAGGCTTTTGGAAGGACGATGGTCTGATACCGATGTCTGGCTGAGAAGGAATGGATGCCATTTTCATATATACCACAGTTCAAGCAAATTCATGTACAATGGTGAAATATATGTATGTAAAACGGTCAACAAAACCACGAGTAAAATGTCTCAGCCAAAATGCAAACAAAGGACATATGGTATGTACAAAATGGTTTTAAACCAAACGCACGTATACGAAGGTTGCTAAGAAAATATGAGAGAAAAATATATTAAGCTTCCAACCCAAGATCTCACATTTCCTAGTCCATCGTTTTAACCCTTAGACCACGCTGATAGTCATGATTGGGAATGTGACTTTAATCAGTTATACCTAATTCACTAGCATTTTCTATGAAACTGGATCTTGGCAGAAAAGAAAGAAATAACCCCGACAAAAATATGCTGAGAAAAATATATGAATCAAAATAAATAAAATAAATGAATATATATAAATAAATACTTGGCTCACAGTAAACCATAGTTATTAAAAAGAAATTGGATTTTAAAGAAACACAGGACTGCAGAAAAGCATGGTCAAAAATATAAACGTATGTGATTGGGCTTCTTTCGCAGCCCAATAACAACTTGGCAACTGCATATAACAGGATTGAGATGCATACAAAAACGAATGTATTGAGTATATGGCGAAATGCTTTGTGTACATAACAAAGTGATGTTTGCACAAGACAAAATTTTAATTGACTTTCGCACGGTACAAAACACAAAGTATGCATAACTAATTTAGATATATACACAACGAATTGTTTTGACTACATAACAAATTCATGTTAACACAAGACGAAATGACTAAATACGCACGACCAATACAAAAATACATCGTATTCAACCCTTTCTGCGCAAATTTCTAATTGTCGCATGCAAATCAATTTTGTTACATCATTCAGTAAAATAAGGAAAAGCTATTAATAATTGCAAATTCCATCATAATAAAGCACATATATAAAAATAGAAATGAGAAAAAACAGAACTATCTTGAAAAGGGGACGTCTGATCTGGGACTGTACTATTTGTCGTGGTGCATTTTGGCGACATTGGTAGTGAAAATATAAGCATCTCAAACACACGCCCAGTGGGATACACATGTTACCGTTTCAACAAAACATTATAGAAATAAATAATCCAATTCCTTTTAGTTTTTATTAGTGATCTAAACTAAAGATGTCTAATACAGGAGTTTTAACCCTTCGCTTGCTGAATTTCAAAATACATTTCTCCTTCTTTACCCATGCCCTGTTGTATAATTACATATATATGCACTGTATACAAGTATTTCGCTGTACAATCACTGCTGTGGAGTAAACTGGTTGCACAATCAATCCTGATCTAGGTCTTCACTATTTACAGGTAGGCATATTGACGTGAATAGCAAGCGAAGGGTTAAATAATGTGTTACTTCAATGCAGGACGAATACTTATGGAAAAAGCTCCAAACTACCTTCCTAGAGGAGCACTCTCACCAGGTTCTGCAAATCCCCTAAATATTCGCCATGAGCTTGATCTGTTTAAATTTAGGAATAGTCCAATTGAAAATTTAGCGTTGTATGGGTTAATTGGTGACTAATCAAAATTAAATGGCGCGCAAGTGTACCACTACAAAGTATTTATCTGAATGAAAGGCTAACCTTCACAACACCGAATTTCCAAATTAATTGTTCCAAAATTCTAACAGGTGGAGCTTATGGAGAATATTTAGGGATTTGTCTAAAAAGGTGTAACAGTCGGCAACACGCTGCTAAAATACCAAAATATTCGTTTGAAGCATCTCTAATATCAATATTTGCAAAATAACACATGAACACTTGTCAGATAATTGCTTTTTTACTTTGGAGACCCAATTTGGAATCCTTAGATTGAAATTTCCCCGTTCGCACATCTTCTGTTATATTTACAAACTTTACACACACATACACACACGCACGCACGCACGTACTCTACTATTACTGCAGCAATGGACACAAAGCCTATTTTTCATGAGTTATATGTGGAATTGGTCCTACGTGGCCTTACAATGCAATGCTTTGCCACCACTTTCAACTTCAGTTTGTTTTCTACAGAAAATAATAACAACATCAATACAATACATAATATAATATATAATAATAATATAATAATGATATCAGTATAACAATATTTAATGATAATAATAATAATAATAATAATCTACAATGATGATGAAGATGATAATTATGATATCATGGTGATGATGATGATGATTATGATGATGATTATGATAAAGATGATGATACTAATTGTGATAATAATGCAATGGATAAAAAGCAGGAAAAACACATGTCATATTACTCTTTATTTCCCTTATTTTCGGGCAAATACATATGCCATATCTTAAATTGTTAAAATAGTGTTTCAGGCTTCTGGTCATTCGGTGTCATCAGTCTCAATGATTTTAATTATGCGATTTGAAAACCGCTAAGGCCGGTGCTAGCAGTGTTGCACGTTATGTAACTGCTTATGAATAGACTCAATAAAACCGAGTCTGCAACTTTCTCTTTTCACATTGTTAAAAATGATATGGGGAAAAATCAGGTCGCACACACCTGCAAGATATTGTGTAGTTAGTAGAATGTTATTATGTAACATGCTTAGGATCGTCATGTTTGCGGATAAATTCTTAAACTTTAAAATTCATGAATTGTGTCTTAATACACCTTTAACACGGTTACACAGAAGTTATTACAAGTTGGCCGTCCATTGTTTGGGCAAATCTATAATTCCACAAACCCGGAATTAAACCCCGTCCTCCATGAATAATTATGTAAGATATAATGACGCCATGAATATTGATTAGATTAATCTGTTATAATAGCACATGGACACAGGAAGTTTTGGCCTTGGCACAAACTAGATATCTATATTATATTATAAGTAATCAGAGTAGACACTGATCAGACGGCTCCTATAGAACCCTCCTGATTTGGGTCTACTCTGTTTGCAAATGCGTAGAAAGGCATATTTATAGAGTAAAGGGTTAAGCACATATTTATATATTGTTTACGTAAATGAAACACAATTATGCTCTTGTTATAGATCTATTCCATTTTGCTTCCATACCAATGTTGCTGTGCACGATTACTTTGAACAGTTTCCCTAAAAATTGGTTAAATCCGACACCTTATTCTTATGCTTCACACTGTAAATCATATTTTTTGTGGCATCTCTGGGTTTTATATTTGTTGTATAAAGGTAATATATGTATCTAAATATTATGTTATATATTTTGTAATATATCGATAAACTGTTTTTATTGTCGTTTCAGCTTCTACAACAACTGAAAACAATCATGAGGTTCGGTGTGACAATGCTTGTTCTGGTCCTGCTTTTTGCGAGCATCCACGGTGAACCCCGCGGTATGAAATGTTTCCAATAATTTGGATTGCTTTCGTTTAGGACATTTATATGTTATCGGATTACTGCTATCTCCTCATTATTTGTATTGGAAACAGGGAAACAGTTTAGTCCAACATATCCAGGGATGATTACTACAGCTACACTTAGTAGTATTCTCATTACTATTTAAGCTACTTCTATTAAAACAACTACTGCAACAATTAAAACTGCACAATTCTGACACGTTACTCCTTCTTCTTGTATTGAAAATTCAGCCAGGACAAAATCTGCTATTTACTACTACTACTACTACCTTTACTACTACTAATACATGATACTTTAGTGTTTCATAAGTGTAGACATTTATGTATGTCAAATTATTGTTTAAAATATAGAACATAAATTACACCCCACAGTCTTTCTTTTCTTGAGGAAATATAATAATTTAAGCACTTTGGACACATGTTCACGGATTATTCATACACAATTACATAAAAATCTTACCAACGGCTTTTAAGAATTTGTTTTAAAATCCCTTTATCAATATAATGGAAATTAGTCCCATCTTCATGTTCAGTTCATATGCATTAACATACACTCAACGGTCAATTTGGCATTTGTTGAGCTGACAACAAGCAGGATAGAATAAAAGTACAAAAATGAGTCATGCAGGAAATACCACATACAGAACAAACAGCCGCCCGAACAGCAACACAAGGAAATAGAAAATATACACAACTATAAAAATATCAAGAGACGCACACAGACAAAACAAACATACAATTGGGGCAGTATGGAAGTACCGCCTTGGAACAGTCAGTGACAAAAGTCACTGGGGGGGGGGGTAAACCGGTGTATGTGCGATCACCGGTGTATCACTCATTATAAACATAACTTATCAACCAGTATTAAACAGTTCATAAATATTGTGTTGTCTGTCAATCCGGAGGTCCGGGGTTCAAATCCCGGTCCGGTCGGAAAATTTCAGAGATGCTTTTCTGTGTCTCCCACCCACACGGAGTCTGAGAAAAACTGTCTGTGAAGCTTGAAGTGCCCGAAAAGTAGTCAGTAGCCCATATTGACATGTGACACGGCTTGTCACAATGAGTCCGAAAGTGCATAGCCCGATTGGAAAAGAGCTGTGTATGTGCGATAAAGTGCAGAGTAGATTCCATCAGCATATGAAGAGGCAGTCTATCCGAACATGGGTGTGAAAGCACTCGGAGAACCATGACTAGGATTGACAACTCGGAGAGGAAACCGTGGAGACGAAATCATGAGTAACCATATACAACGCTGAGTACGAGGAGGCAAGAAACGAGTACGATGCGTAGTGGTGAGCCAGCGGAGGTGACTGTGGGTGATGGGCGAAACTCGGGCATGAATACGCCGCAGACGGGAAAAAAAAAATAATAAAATAAAAAAATAAAAATAAAAAAATATTGTGTTGAATTAGAGAATTTAGAAATGAGAAACATTTCCATTCTGCAGTTCTACTTAGAATCCCCTCTATGGCTATGCTAAAAACCTGTTCTTCTATTTACACATGCCTTCTTAAACTATGTTAAGACCACACCGCTTTGAATTAATCTACCGAAAAAGAACATGTATTATAGAAAAGGAGAATTTCAGATTTGTATAGTTTTGAAACTAATGTGATAAATAGAGCAAATGTTCTAGTTTTATAGAGGCGCAAAAAGGCGTCAGTAGGACAGATTGGGTTAAAGTTCCCTGGCATCATTTATGTCAACCCTCAATTTAAAAAAAATGTCTTATTAATTCATTAACGTTAAGTATTATTCAGTATGTTTAAAGATATTTCATCAATAATCAATGAGCATGTCACCAGAAAAACAATTTGCAGAATAAACGTAACTTACAACTTAAGTTCATCCCTTTGCCTCTTCAGTAACTTGTGACATTCGCATGAACGTAGATTTCATATTTCTAGGTTTGTGATTAAATAATTTCAATGGAATCGTTATGGTATTATAAGCCATCAATGACCTACTAAATACGAGTTAAAGATGTAATATCAGATCATAATCACTGGCATATTGAACGTGACATCCTGTCTCAGGATGGGTAATGCAGTCGTTGTACTCTTACCCTATTGATATTCATACAATATATGATAAATGTATGAACATTAGTTGGCTGAATTCTTATAATGGTATATGAACACTGGGTATTTTAGCTGGTAGACTACAGAATCGGATTTATATATCTTAACATCAGCAAACTGAGCAGCCCTTTATCAGACAACTCCTATCTGTGTTTACTCATCGGACATCTGATCAGAGTCTACTCATTCGCAAAGAAATATCTGTCAGGTATCTAGTTAAAAGTTTACTATGCCAGATGCAAGTGACTGGCAGTGAGGCTTAACCAATTTACGCTTCAAGATTTGTATATAACCCGTTGAATAGGGGAAATGAGTGTTCCTTCATATGCAAGCAAATGCGACCCTCTGACCGGGTCAGGGATGTTTGTTATTTACAACCTCGTATATCATACGCTTTCATATTGAATGGATTATATGGAAATGGACAATTCCATATTTATACTCATTCTGCCCGTATGTCAATGTAATTCTAGTTCTACAACTATACTACACGCTCCTTGCAAATGAAAAGGAACGCTTACTCATAATTTGAAATATCAATCACTGTCAGTGAATACGATTAGTTAAACGCATGTTAAAATTCGTTACTCGGCATCTTATCTGGATCCAAACTGTTTGCATAGGTAATCGCAGATCCGGCATTGGCAGGGAAAGGGTTACGAACTGGATATGTATGGTGAATTTGGATGAAGTGTTGTCCAGAATGGAATATTGTTTTTGCAACTACAGACTCTCATATATACTTAGTTATTAGTTATGAGACCTAGTGTATATATACTTAGTATATCTGTAACATGCTGAAGATCGTTAACAAATAGTGTGGATCATGATGGGATGACGATATACTCACCGTATCATTTGGATCCAAACTCATTTCAAAGATCGTCAAACTTAGTCTATAGTGTTTTGGAGAGTTGAACAAACCATTACGCGCTTATAATTAGGGTTTTATATTTACAGAAGAGTGCAGTGGCCTGGTGGACACTAAACTTAGAAAGGCATGCTTTAGGGAGCATCTGATTAACAAGAGAAATGCTCTGCTGAAGAAGGCTGTGAGTATGAAAAAAATGATTCATTCTAACCTTTATTGTGACTTATCATGGATTTCAGTACTTCTTGTTCTGAAAATTGAATACCGCTTAACCCTGTGCTAGGGGGCGTGAGCAGTGTTGCACTTTCAATTGCTGTTCATGAACAGACTCAATAAAACCGAGTCTGCAATTTTCTCTTTTTGTGTTGCAATATTTGCTCTCGGGGATCACCTCCCTTCAGAATTTATAATATTCACAACAGCAGATGTTAAGTGATTGTGTGGCGGCCGTAAAACGTCGCCTCGTACTTCATTCTCAGTGT
Source organism: Azorinus chamasolen (assembly GCA_963576725.1). NCBI lineage: Eukaryota > Metazoa > Mollusca > Bivalvia > Cardiida > Solecurtidae > Azorinus > Azorinus chamasolen. Next base: position 26,566,549 of record OY755252.1, read on the forward strand.
TGTTATACCTTCTGATCCTTCGAGATCATGAATTTCAGTACTTCTTGTTCTGAAAATTGAATACCGCTTAAGCCGGTGCTAGGGGGCGTGAGCAGTGTTGCACCTTCAATTACTGCTCATGAACAGACTCAATAAAACCGAGTCTGCAATTTTCTCTTTTTGTGTTGCAATTTTTGCTCTCGGGGATCACCTCCCTTCAGAATTTATGGAATACATTTATCGATATATAATATTTATGCATGTTAGGTGTTGTACTGAATAACGAATTATTCAGTAGATCTCGTCCTATGCGCCCATTCATTTATTGGGCATAGGAGTATTAAAAAGCAGGTGGTTGCTTAATGCATGAGAACAATAATGCAGGAAGCATGTCTCTGTGTGTAGTATGGGTCATTACATGTACATTTATATAGTAAGAACTATCAAAGGTTTAAGTATATTTTTGTGTCACTTATATACGATATTAATTCATACAGCCCGATGTATCAGGAGCACTTGGCATTTGTTTTTCCATTTCATGATGTGTTGGTATTTATCAAAATTCTATGATGATCGGCAAAATCACTGCCAAAACCATTTTCAGTATAATATTCACGTTATTTATTTTCAAACGACAATCTACGATGTCAAATGTCATCCTTGCCTGTCGGTCTATTTCACGGGAAGTGTTTCCAATTTCATTCCTGGTTAAGTCCAAACCATCATGTAACGTCAAACAAATCGTCCGCGTATTGTATTCCCAGATATGGATCAAATGACCACGAAACGTTTAATGGTGTATTCGTGAGATTGAAAATAATAAAGGCCATTGTTATCAGCAGACCGTCAGTGTTTTCGTTCCTGATTTCGGACACATATTTAATAAAACGAATTGCGAAAACGAACTTATCAAAACAACACAATTGAGGAGTACAGAAACATGTGCACTGTCTCTAAATGAACCTTGCGATTTTATTTTCACGATGTACTTCCAAGCTGCAATCCGTCACTGTTTCCGTGCAAACTTGTTTTGCTTGTCAGTGCATAACACTGTTTCATTTGACCGCGTCGTTAGGGTTAGGGTCACATTAGGGCTATGCATTTTCAGTCGCTGTTCGTCTTATAGTATGAGTTTGTTATGCACCAATTAAGTTGACTTTATTCAATCCATATATACGTCGATATTCAATTCCTTTCCATGGTTTGTAGCTTTGAACTCGTTATATAAGCACATGCTCAGAAACAAAAGCACAGTAACCTGAAGATAATGTGTCTTAAATGTGACCATGCTGTTTGTTATCCTTAGGAGGAGACACAAAATTCCTCGTTCATTTAACAAAACGAATACATGCAAAGATGCAGAGAATTAAATAGAGAACATCGTTAATTATAAATTATTACTTGACGTGCATGGTGGGTAAGTCGTGGTTGTTCAATAACAACATTAATATATCTGGTTCGTGCATTAATCTCTACAGGTCATTCGGAACAATTCTCCGCTTCCCATTCTACCGTCCCACTGGGCTTTGCATGTGTAATAATTGATATAGGTGTATAAATCCTATCATAAAACCATTGATTTACTTTCAGATGTCGCTAAAAGCTCATTTTAAAAATACATGGTATATTTGAAGTTATTTTTATAAGCTTTTGAAGTATCTGGATCAACACGTTATGTTTTTTAATTGCAGCTGAACGAGAATAATGTTCCTGACCAATAACGTATCGTGCCTTTTATTTCTTCGTGTGGGTGGATTTTATCAGACTAAAGACAGTGCTTAACCCTTTCTCGCATATGCAACCAGTGAAGACCCAGATATGATGGTTCCTAAAGGATCCTTCTGATCAGAGTCTATTCTGTTTGCTAAGATACTTTGAAAGACCCGTTTGTTTAGTTTCTAAATTGGCTACCATTTTCCACCTTCCATATTTGATTATAACTATTTTGCCATGACTATCCAGTAGGTATTGAAATTTGAAATAAAACATAGCACAGGGAAAGGGCTAAGATGCAGCGTTTGAACCGTGTGTATACGGTGAAGTTGAGTTGACAACTATATGAGTAACCAGATATATACATATATCAGAAAACATATATATTTCCTACAGTAATAATAATGAAGATGCTTTATTTTATTGTTCGATTTAAATAAGAACTTATTTGTCAATCGAATGTTTCATTTTACTATGTAAAAGACACTGATCGTCATCAGACGATGGATACATTTAGAATCCTCGCTCTTAACCACTACAGTGCCAACATTGTCGTCTGCGGAAAACTTGTTTTTCGGCTTCGGGTTTCTTCAATTCCTTTATACATGTATTAAGATAAACAGACTATCAAACATCATTCAGCCTGATAAGACGCGGAACTAAACGGCGTCTGATCTGGATCCGTCCTGTTTGCATATGATATCACATATTTGTCTTCGTGGCACTGAAGGGTTTAACCTGTTACGTAATGAATACACTTATTGCTTAACTATGTTATGTCATTCTTGCATTTGCATAATGAACAAAGTAAAAGTACACTGTTTGATATTGTTTGTTATCATATTGTATCCGGAATCGTTAGAAAATATACCCCTTTTTTATTCTGATGTACCTTTACTCATTCTTACATATGTAACAACAACAACAACATATATAACAATGAAAACATGTGTAAAACAACTACATAAGTATACAGCCGGCAATAAATGTAACACCGGCAATATATGTAGCAATGACAACATGTGTAACAATGGCAACATGTGTAACACCGACTATATATGTAAACAGCCGAAAACAATTGTAACACCAGCAAATATGTGTACAAATGGTACAATCTGTAACAACCGGCAATTTTGTAACAATAAATGACACAAAATAACCGGCATAGATGTAAATCTGTTTGCAATATTTGTAACATCTGCACAATTAACACGATCTTTCTAAACATTTGTTGCATAATAGGCAACGAAGAAATGGTAACTATGCAATTTTTAAAGTTATCAAGCAGCTGAACGAGTGTCCGAATGTTACATAAGTTATTGATTATTCTGCTCGGACAATGTAATGCGAGGTGACGCAAATGACATATATTTGTCAAATGAACATACATATATACATACATAGATATATACATAGATATATACATAGATATATACATAGATACATACATAGATAAATAGATAGATAGATAGATAGATAGATAGATAGATAGATAGATAGATAGATAGATAGATAGATAGATAGATAGATAGATAGATATATATATATATAGATAGATAGATAGATATATAGATAGATAGATAGATAGATAGATAGATATATAGATAGATAGATAGATAGATAGATAGATAGATAGATAGATAGATAGATAGATAGATAGATAGATAGATAGATAGATAGATAGATAGATAGATGATAGATAGATAGATATATAGATAGATAAAAACATACATACATACATACATACATACATACATACATACATACATACATACATACATACATACATACATACATACATACATACATACATACATACATACATACATACATACATACATACATACATGCGAAGTTTTTAGTACAGTATAGCCTGTATTAAGCGGTCAACAAAAAGAGGTCTAATTATGGGTTTGTAAGGCAGGTAATAGCGTAATGCAGGTCACAAGTAATGCAAATACTCGTATAGGAGATTTCTGCATCAACTTTGCTCTGTATTAAGCAACCATATGCTTTTTAATCCCTATATGCAATAAATAAATGGCTGTTATACCGTACACGTTTACAAAATCTAAACTGAGTTCTCTCAATAACTTTAGATTTGATGAAATCCAAACTTCAGAAGAATTAATCTAATATTGCTCCTGCGAACGAACGAAATAGTTGACTCAAATGATTAGTTATAACGAGAGTTTCTTTAGCCAGTAAAGTGTGCATTGCTATTAATTCAGTCCTCAACGATGTCCACAGAAACAGTTTTGTTCCAGACCTCAGGCTCCGAAGTGTTGGACACGTCACTTTCGTTTTAGAAATGACATTGAAGGAAAATCTACCTTTTCTATCTTTTTTCTATCTTTTCATGCATTTGCAAACAGAGTAGACAGAGTAGCAATTGGAAACAGAGTGAAATGATGATATTTTAGACACACTAGACCCCAGTCATAGTGGAATCTAAGATTCATATATTAAATCTCGAGTAATTTCCCAGTTCGACATTCGAAACACGAAATGTTTCGCAGATCGTCATTTGAATAACAAACTAGTTTGCACTTCAACCTCCGAATATCAAAATGGTCAAAATAAGTAAATAATTGAGCAGAAATTACATTTTAGACACTGTAGACCCCAGTAGTAGTGAACCCAAGATTCCTATATTAATCCGGAGCAATTTTGCAGTTCGGTATTTGAATAACGTCTTTTTTGCAGTTCAACCTCCGAATAAAGAAATGGTCAAAATAAGTTATAAATGCGTAATGATAATATTCATATTTCAAATACTGTAGACCCATATCACAGGGGAATAAAAAGTTTTTATTAGATTTTGGTTCATTTCGTAGATAGACATTCGAATGACGAAATATTCCGCAGATCGTAGTTTCGCATTTTATGCAGCGTTTATGCTATATTTAGCAACCGCTAGATATTTTCTGGGCATTAACCAGCAAATGAATCATCTTAACCACAAACTAGCAATAGCTGTTGTCTTCTACATCTGTTACAGGTTTTCCTTTCTTATATATAATGTCGAATTACATTCCGAATGTCAAATAATGTAGATCCTAATAAGAAATGTATATACCGGGGGTCCATAGTAGATAAAAAATATTTGCACATTCCAAGAGCAATTTGCCTTTTAATTTCGTTTTTTCAACAACTTTTAAAATGTGAAGCAGACTACAATTGCTGACGATAATACGTTGTGAAACTGACATTTGCACAACAGTGTACACCAAAACCAGAGTGCGTTTACATGTGCGCAATGTTTCTCATGCAAAATGATATCGCAAATTATGCCTTTTCCGATACATGTACATGTATAATGTTTTCAGCATTCTGATTAAACTGTCTTCAGTACAAATGTCATCTACATTTTTTCACTGGTGATCCCGTCAACCTGAGTATGTTGTCGGGACGGGACCGGAGCGTTATACACCTGAGGACGATAGCCATATAAGCGGTATTCATTAATGTGGTGAAGTCAACATCACCACCTTTCAGAATCTATGACCCCTATTGTGTTGTCATCCCCCAAATCAATTGTGCACAGTTTGTACTGACTCAGCATTGAGGACTACACAGCTGTAGGTACCAGTGTGAAACGGTCGTTGTTTCAGTATCGGAATAAGAATTTCAAACACAACACCAGTTAGTTTTTAGAATAGTAAGCATCAATATTATGTTAACCCTTTCCCTGTGCTATGTTTATTCCAAAGTTCAATACATTCTGAATATTTATGGACAGATGTCAATAATGACATATTGAAGGTGGAACATTTTAGTCATTTTAGACGGTAAAGATCTGTCAAATTCAATTAGAATACAGAGCAGACCCTGATCAGACGGCTCCTATATGAGCCGTCTGGTCAGGGTCTACACTGTTTACAAATGCGTGAAAACACGTTTGTATAAATCATTCTCTTTATGTAATAGCACCGAGTAGGTAAGCATATGACGCTTTGTGGTCATGGCATTATGAGACAGTGTCTTAAGAGGAAATTTTAATATACGTCTTGACCTGGGTGACGGTGGGATAGACGTGACGTTGGGTAATCACAAATCCGGTCTAAGCCTCCAATAGCCTATTTGGCTACTGGCCGTTCCAAGGCGATACACCTTACCCTATGATGTGCTCAGTTAATTCATTGGTAAATGTTTAATGATGTATGTCTTGATGTGGGTTCTGTCACGTTTTGTCTTGTAGTTGTGCTGTTTCTCGTTTGATGATGTTTGGTGCCGTGTCCTTTTAGTGTGTTGCTCTCCCTGTTTTACTGATTTTCCATTTTTGTTTTAAGTGGACATTGAATAAAAGTCATTGAGCTATAAAGAACATTTGCATGTTCGTTTATATGGTCTATATATACGTTATGTTAAACGCTAAATAAAATGATTTATTATATTATATTAATGGGATATATTCACAGGACGACATAACATTACTAATAATACGCATGGACACATAAGGTCCTTGAGAGACAGCAATGCGCTATTTCGTTACCCAAGACCAGACAATTTTTTTCTCGGTACGCTAATTGAAACTATTCTGTGAGGTCTAACAAAAGGAAATCCTAAAAGTCAAACAAAGCTCAGAACGAACAAGACAGAAAAAGGCAGAAATAGAAACAAAGAGGGAAAACGACGAACGAGATGTTGAACCGGAATTTATCCTGAAAGCGAAAGAGCTTGCAAACCTCAGAACGAAGGAGGCAGTAAATGAGAAAGAGTGAACAAAGACGGAACGACAGAGAGGGTACGTTATCTGAATATATCCTAAAACTAAACAGCAATCATCAGAATGAACGAGACAAGCGCTGACCTCAGTATTTAACTGAGTTATTGACCAAAGGGACAAAAAGGCTTTCGTAAACAACGTGCCATAACACTGGTGTTCCATGGTAAGAGTAGATAATAATGTCAAGACCACTTTACGTAATGGTACTAAACATTTACGCAAATTTTCATTGTATAAATCGAAATAAGTATGGCTCCGGACAGACACAAATGTTACATTTTTTCGCAAACAAAGGACCATAACTCCAGTGTCCCAACGTCATAGTAAGTGGTACTTGCAAAACGAATGTACGTATGCTACTAAACATTTTCACAAAATGTCATTGTATAAATCCAAATAAGTATGGCTCCGGACAGACAAAAATGTTACACTTTTGCAAACAAAGGGCCATAACTCAATTGAAATGGTATTTGCAGAACCAAATGCACGTATGCTACTAGACAAAGTTTCAAAGAATAATTTCAAATAGTTTCTGAAATGTTGCTCCAGACACAGACACAATTAAAATATCACATTGTTCGCAAACAAAGGGTCGTAACTATTGATACTTGCCGGCCCACATGTCGGTGTGGTACCAAACATTTTCACAAGAATAGTTTTAATCTGTGTTTTAGGAATGTCTCCTGACAGACAAAACGGTGACATTTGTGGTAAACAAAGGGTCATAATTCTAGTGTTCTTAGGTCAATACATATGATACCTACTGAGCCGCATACCACTGTGCTAACTAACATTTACACAAAAAAATATAGAAAAAATCCATACAATTTCTGAAAAAAAAACGTTAAATTTAAAGCAAACAAAGGGTCATAACTCCGGTGTTCACCGTCCAATATGAGTGATAGTTGTAGACCTATGTTCTGTTATAGTTTTAAACATTGGCACAAAGCTTCAAGTAAAAACTCCAACAGTTTCCTAGATATCACTCCAGGACGCACGGACTGGCGGAGAGCGCCAAAAATATACCCCTCTGCCTTTGGCGGGGTATAAATTACATCGAAACTAATGAAGTTCAGTTCGATAAAAAAAGTGAAAGGATTTTCATGCAAACACAATTTCATCTTTTCGAGGTAGCTCTTATCAAACATGCACACATTTACAAGTATGGACTATGATAACATAACTGAGCCTGTCTTAAGCGGCCATTCAGTTATTGAAAAATGAATCTTATAAAGCAGGTGGTTGCTTAAAACAGGGCCTGCATTGAACTACCACCTGCCTTACATACCCATACTTTGACCTCGTTATGGTTGCTGCTTAAGACAGGCCCAGCTGTATACACAATTTGAATGTTGAAATCGTACCATATTTTGGTTTAATAACAGCTTTGACCACATAAATATGGCTGGGTAGTAAATCTATATTACGAAGTTCTGATTGGCTCATATACAGACGTACGAATCTTTGCAACCATGCGTTGGCCCATTATATAAATGCAATGCAAATTAGATTAGTAAAAGTATTGGAAAAGATCCCACCTGAGACGTTATATCTAAATGTGAGTATTTTTTCTAAACATTGAAAGTTTCGGTTTTTCTGAATAGATTTGGTTTAAATGCGTGTTCTGTATTATATCGTTATTGTTAATACATTTGTGTTTGGGTTGTCGTTACAGCTTTTGCATCCAAATGTACACTGTTTAATCACAATACCTGGTCATGTTACTCTTATTCTTGTAACCCTTCACTCCATAAAGACGCCTTTCTACACCTTGGCAAATAGAGTAGACCCAGATCAGACGACTCCTATTTGAGCCGTCTGATCAGGATCTGCTCTGTTTGTCAATGATATAATATAGATATGATTCTTCTGTTTCTGCTATGGCAAAACAATATTTCGTCCATGTGCTATTATAACTATTATTTCTGACGTCATCATTTTTACATTAAAATTAATGGAGGAAAGGGTTAAATAAAAAAGATTTACCATGTACATGCATATTTTATACACAAGTTAGATGTATAGCTCTAACTCTTATATCTAACATCCTACTTTGATTTGTTCAAATAACAAACTGAATTATATTTCTCTACGGTGTAAGCCTTTCAGACAATATACCGAATGCGTTTATCTGGTGAGGCGTAGGAATACAGTTTAGTCAGGATGTAGGGAGCGCAAAGATTTTCCGACGCCGAGGCAGATAAACCCTTCCAAAGTCTGCACTTACCTGGTTTTCAGTTAATTCTGTTACAGCAGAAAATCACTTCCTTTCATCAACCTTATCTTTCATTATTCCGTTCTTACCTACCTTACCTTACCTTACGTACTTGCACTGACTCCAAACAAGATCGGCGAAATACGGTTAATCTAATAAACATGTTTGAAATACAGTAGAATCTGTCTTACGCGACCATCAAAATGAGGTCTGTAAGGCAGGTGGTAGCTTAAAACAGGTCAAACGTATCCTATAGGATCTTTCTCTATTACTTTTGCCTTGTATTAAGCAACCACCTACTATTTGAGATTCACGTGTCCAATTGATCTAAGGTCGCTTACGACAGGTTCTACTGCTCTTTTAAATCCTGAAACTGGCTCAGAGTACACTGCCCACTTTGGGTCGCTTCCTGGCTGTTACAACTTCTTTTGACTACTATTATCAAGATTGTGTTTATCCCACCTGTTAATAGCAATGCATTTAATTGAACTAGGTCGTGTTTTAATGATTAGAAGACCACGAAGTACTATCAAAACGTGGTGCATAAAGACTTGAATATACATATGTAAAACAAATAACAAAGCACGTGTTAGTAGATTCAATTTGTTTTACGGACTACACTGTAACCTTTAGCCTGCTGAGCAAATTGTTTTTACGGATTGGTTTTGCATCTACTACGTTTTCAAGTTCAAGTTATATTCAATTTGTCTACCAAAATGCAATTAGGGTATCATGCAGTTTGGATGCTGATAAGACGCCGAGTTACTCGGCGTCTCATCTGGATCCAAACTGTTTGCATAGGCATTCACCTATCCGCCTATAACAGGCTAAAGGTTAATTAAAGTGTATGTGTAACTTGCAGAGTTACTCTAATAGTTTGGTTCTAAACCATACGGCTAAACATGTATGAATTAGACTCAGTATTATGACACTACTAACAATAACAAAACATTTGAAAAATAAATCGGATAATAGTTCATGCATGTAAGTCTCTTAAACGTACAAATATGAGTCATGCAGGAGACACCAAATACAGAACAAACAGCCGCCCGAACAGCAACATAAGAAAACACAGCACATGTACATAACTATCAAAAACATATTAAAGAGACGCACAAAGGCAAACCAAACATACAATAGGGGGAAGATGGAAGTACGGCCTTGGAACGGTCAGTGACAAAAGTCACGGGTGGGGGTAAATCGGTTTAAACCGGAAGAAACTCTTTCCTTCATATAAACGCATTTTCACGCATTTGCAAACATAGTAGACTCAGATCAGAGGCTCATGTAGGAGTCATTTGATCAGGGTCTGCTCTGTTTGCTAAACTGGCTACAATGTTCCACTTTTCATATTCAATTACAATTATTTGACCATGGCTATTCAGTTGGTATCGAGTACAGAAAAGGGAAACGGTTACTTTATTTAAAAAACCGTACAAAGTGCTTTCCTATACACAGTTATCATTTAAGTCTAACCATTTTATACCAGGGGTCACGGGTTCGATCCCCCGCTGGACCAAGTTCTTCTGACGAGACTATAAACCGAGGTCTTATGTATCAGTGCTTTACAATGGACATCTAAAAGAACCAGAGAAACTCAGTCGATAATAAGAGTAGGGCATCGCGCCCGGGTTTCTCTGTATCCTATCCCCTCTCTCTGGGGCGTCCAATTAGCCCATAGTGAGCAGAAACGGTCGTAAATCAACACAAACAAACATTTTAACATATAGTTAAAGCGCCCAAATATCGGTTTAACCCCCAGTGACTTTTGTCACTGACCGTTCCAATGCGGTTCTGCAATCATTCCCCATTGTATGTTTGTCTTTGAGCGTCTATTGGTATTTGTATAGATATGTACATTTGATGTTTCCATGTGTTGCTATTCGGGCGAATGTTTGTTCTGTATGTGGTGTTTCCTGCATGACTCATCTTTGTACTTTTGTTTTATTGCCGAAATATTGTTGTACAACAATGCTAGCAAAGGATGGGCACCGGAATTTAACAGATGAATAAACTGTAGAATGAGAATATTTATATTGGAATTCATCAGTTAGGTGCTGAACATGTTTAAAGGTTATCTAAAATATAATTTAGATATCTGTCTTTTTCCATTGCATACGTAAATAATGTTTATTTGAACAGGACACATTTGTTTGCAGAATTCATAAAACACCTTAGAAAATATGTTTTCCCTTAATTCTTTATAGACATGTTGGAACTGAAATCTATAAAACATAGATCATGCATGTTACAACATATAAAATAGTTTTCAATTCGTGGTGTTGGCATATATCTGCATTTTGTTAGGATTTCGTGATAAACAAAGCTGTACTTAATTAGGACGTGTATCTAGATACACTTCGTATTCAAAAGGTTATTAAAAATGTTTACAAGTACATTCATCTTACACAGTACTTTGTTCACTAACAGCGGATTACTGTTGGTTCAAACAGTCGGCAACACGTTGCTAGAAGACCAAATATATGTTTAAAGCATCTCTAATATAAATATTTGCAACAACACATGCCAACGTGTAATTAGCTGTGTCTTTACATTTGAAAGCTAAGTTTGAATCCTAACTTAGGATGGAACTTTCCCAGTTGGTACAGCTTCGTTTAATTAATGTTTTAAGATTTACAAACTTTACCCCAATACTTTACCATTACTGCAGCAAGGAGCACACAACTTATTGTTCATGAGCTATATGTGGAAAGTTTCTATGTGTCCTTACAATGCTTTGCCCAACGACCACTTCCAGCTTCAATATGTTTTCTAATGCAACTAACAACAACAATAATAATAATAATATAACAATAACGATTGTAAGGATGATGATGACGACGACGACGACGACGACGATGATGATGATGATGATGATGATGATGATGATGATGATGATGATGATGATGATGATGATGACGAAGATGATTGTACTAATTTTGATAATAATGCGATTAATAAAAAACAGGAACGAGACATGTGATAATATTCTTAATTTCCCCTCTATTCGGACAAATTCATATGCCATATCTCAAATTGTTAAAACAGTGTTTCAGACCTCTGGTATTTCGTGTCACCAGTTCCAATGGTTTCAGTTATGAGATTTGTATACCGCTTAAGTCGATGCTAGTCGTGTTGTACGTTTAACTGTTCATGAACAGACTCAATGAAACCGAGTCTTCAACTTTTTCTTTTTACATTGTTAAAACGGATCTGGTGGGAAAAATGAGGTCCCATGCACCTGCAAACTAGTGTGTAGTTAGTGGAATGTTATTATGTAACATGTTTAGGATCATAATGTTAACGGGTAAATATTTAAAACTTCAACTGTTTGAATTTTGTCTCAATACACCTTTAACACGTTTGCACAGAAGTTAGTCGGCAGACCAAATTTATTACAAGTTAGCCGTCCATGTTTTTGGCATTAAATAGTTATACTATCTACCTGCGGCTTTAACATAGTTACATTGTCGAGATTTGTATAATATTTAACAAATCTTTAATCCTACAAAGCCGGAACATAATCCTTTCCTCCATGAATATTTATTTAAGAAATAATGGCCTCATGAATATTAATTAGATTAATCTGTTACAATAGCACGTGGACAAAATAAGTTCTGGCATTGGCAAAAACTAGATATCTATTTTATATTACAAGCAAACAGAGCAGACACTGATCAGACGGCTCCTATAGGAGGCGTCTGATTTGGGTCTACTCTGTTTGGAAATGCGTAGAAAGGCGTATATATAGAGTAAAGGGATAAGCACATGTTTATATATTGTTTACGTAAATAAAACAAAAATTGTGCTCTTGCTATATATCTATTCTTTTTTGCTTCCATGCCAATGGTGCTGTGCACGATTACTTTAAACAGTTTCCCTAAAGAATGGTTAAATCCGACACCTTATTCCTATGCTTCACACTGTCAATCATATTTTCTGTGGCATCTCTGGGTTTTATATTTGTTGTATATATAGGTAATATATGTATCTAACATATCATGTTATATATTTTGTTATATATAAATAAACTGTTTGTTACTGTCGTTTCAGCTTCTACAACAACTGAAAACAATCATGAGGTTCGGCGTGACAATGCTTGTTCTGGTCCTGCTTTTTGCGAGCATCCATAGTGGCCCTAGCGATGGTATGAATGTTTCCAATATTTTGGATTGTTTTCGTTTAGGACATTTATATGTTATCGGATTACTGCTATCTCCTCATTATTTGTATTGGTCCCCCATAAATTGCCAAAACAATTTTAGTAATATTTTAGATCTATATACAGTAAAACTTCTCTATAACGACCACTAAATTGTGGTAATTAGTTGGATTTTAGGGCAGGTAGAGCATAATTTTCGGTGATTACATCGTTGAGCCGTAATAGCCGTGTGTAATATGGCATCATGAATACACATCCTAACGGGTAATAACTTCGTTTCACGGCAATTTGAAAGCAGTATACGACGTGGTATGATCGGTGTGGATGGTGTATTTTCCACGCCTCAGGAAATACACCAGACACACCGGCCATGCCACGGCCTATTCCTTGTCAATTTGCCGTGTAACTAATAGAAGTGCCACACATACAATCACTTTAAGATAACATTTTACTGCCGATCGAGACACTGGCGAATAAACGTTGCCAAAATGCTTTACACATTAGAGAAAAAAGATGTACAACTTGATAAGTCTTTTACAAAAATGAATAGCACGGGACTTCTCTTACAGTCATTGTGTTTACTGATACGCATATTCTATCGTACACGTGTTGTACAATTATATACGTATACATGTATCGAAATGGCTGGCTTTCTCCTACCTGTATACAAATGTATACACATGCATACGGTTGTCTTTCTCCTATAATATGACAATAATACCAACTTAAGAGTTAACTTTACCTTGTTAAAAGCTGTGAGAAAGATGCTGATCTAGGCCAGAGGCCTAAAAACTGCCTTAAGAGGATAAGTAAGAGGTTGATTTGAAAAAAAGAACACAAAAGTGTGACTGCTAAAAACATTTCTGAAAACATATATCACCCCAATTCAGATTTGGGGAGAACTGATCAGCATTTTTCTCACCATAAAACATAATTTACATGGTTTTCATATATATGTGAGGTGTAATACATTTATTACAGATGAAATCCCTTGTATTATGCTGTTTCCTCGAAAACGAAATAGAAACACATAATAGGAGGCATGTTAAAATGACAACTTGAAAGTTAATTAGACTGCTTTCATGATATACATTTCAGGGAAAAATAGATTCCTGCTTGATGAAAACTGTAAAATCTGGTATGTAACATGTTATAACTATGTCGAGAACAAAGCAAAACAGGGCAGACCCTGATCAAACAGCTCCTATTGGAGCCGTTTGATTTGGTATATTCTTTTTTGGTATTGTTCGATAATGTCTACATGAGGGAATGGTTACTATATAGATGTGCAATGTCTATAGCAGTGTATTTGCATGTAATGATGTGTTACTTCAATTAATTAAGCCCCCCCCCTCCCCCAATGAGGGTGCCCAGTGTGTAATGCATTGCAACACCCCTATAGCTGTAATACATATATAACAATAGATCATCAATCAAATATTTATCTATGTATTGAGCATATACAACCACTTTACATCATGCATGGGGAAGGATCAAAGTAATATATACAAGAAAAAGGTTAGCATAAAACAATCTAAATCTATGGGAAATTATAATGGCGGTCCTAGCCATCTGCATGCAATACAATACAAATAAGAGTTTGCAACTAAAAATAATATAATGGTATCAAACAGCAAAAAGCAGGAAACATAAGCAAACAAAAAAAGCAAATAAAAGGGTTTCTGTGGAAGCAGAACTGTAAGAACTCAGGAACACATAGCACATCTACAGGTTGGGCCACCCCAGACACGGACCAGCCTGACAAATTCTTTATAGTTGTCTACTTGTCGAATATGGTTTGGCAGGCTGTTCCATATCTGGGTAGCCTCATACCTGAAAGGTTGCTTACCGTAACTTGTGGTTCTGATGTTTGGTACTTCCAAGATGTTGTTATACCTAAAAGAGTAAGAATATTTTTTTACTTGTACCAAATCATTTAGGTAGGGTGGAGAAATATGATAAATGCATTTAAATGTTTCAATGGCAATTGGCAATTGATCTTAGTCTGCTTAAATGTAGTGTATGCATATTAATGGAAAAGTAGTAAAGTCAAGCAGGCAAATGTTGTCTAGTAGACACTCATAATTTGAACTGAAGTCATTAAGAACAATTTTTAGGGCTCTATGCTGTATATTTTCTAATTTTTCCGTGTTACCTTTGCTACAAAAATGCCAAATCATAGGGCAGTAGTTAAAATTGGATCTGATAAAAGACTTGTAAACCAAAAGCTTGCATTCAGGTGACAAAAAATTACTTAATCTTAAAAGAACATTTAGTTGACCAGCTGCTTTCTTACACATTTTAGCTATTCCGTTGTGTCATATTACTTGTGACATGCATTAACTCACCACCTGCCTTACAGAACCATTATTAAACCTCTTTTTGACGGCTACTTAGCACATTCCCTACTAGTGACGCATTTTGGTGCTGCTGTGAAAGTCACTTTCCGAAACCATTGTGATAAATATTTACTACAATGGTTTGAAAACTACACAATTCTTAAATTCTCCTTTTTTATAGATAATGCTCCTTTTCGGTAGATTGATTTAAAGAGGTTGGGTCTAAAAATAGCCTAGGGGAGAATGAGTTTAGACTCGTTCTACTGTATTCGTAAACCTAAATGGAGTATTAAGTATGTGTCTATCTTTCAACCCTTTATCCATAAATATAGAAAAACCTCTCTATAACGGCCGCTAAATTGCGTTAATTGGTTGGTATATAGGGCAGGTGGCTGCTATAAGCAGCCATTTGCCCTTTACCCTAAATACTTGATGTAATTTAGTGACCGTTATAGAGAGATTTTACTGTACAGTAGGCTTCTCCATGCAGGGTGAAAGTCGCGTAGAAAGCTACAAGAGCAGCTTTCTGCATAACATTCACCCTACATTGAGCTGTCATCTGTCTTAACCCATTCCCTGATATTGACGACTTTTGACGACTCTGTAGAAGTCACCTTGTGAAACCATTGTGATAAATAGAGCATTTGCTCCTATAGGAGCAAACGCTCTATTTATCACAGTGGTATCAAACTACAAAATTTTGAAAATTTCCCTTTTCGGTAGATTTATTCAAAGAGGTTGTACCTAAAACTAGCCTATGAGGGAATGGGATAAAGACTAATAATGATACTTGTTTAAGTGTTCAAATCCAAGTCTGTGACGCCACCTACCAATGTAAAAGGACCAAATGGAGCGTTCTATTTTACTTCCATCTTGATTTAAGCAGCCACCTAAATAGTTGATGTAATGTAGTTTACTTGATTTTACTACCTTTTCATTTAAGAGTATACCATGATAGAGTACTACCCTCGGCCTGTCATCAAATCTGAGACCAGTGGTGAACAATTCGTACCAGAAGGAATACAAGTAACATGACGGTATATAGCATTCCCGTAAGGTATGAATATGTTATCAAAAGACAAGTGAGTGATTTGGAATCTTGTGATCAAGTCCAATAGGTGTAATATTTCATTGGCCCTTAATATACCCGTGCTAAAAAATTTAAACAATAACAAATTACATCGTATTTTATCTTAGTTAAGCAACAAACCAAAAGTATAGATAATTGTGTTGTTATAGAAGTAGAAGTAGGAATGGCAGTTTTAGTAAATTGAATACCGCTTAAGCCGGTGCTAGGGGGCGTGAGCAGTGTTGCACTATCAATTACTGCTCATGAACAGACTCAATAAAACCGAGTCTGCACATTTCTCTTTTTGTGTTGCAATGTTTGCTTTCGGGGGATCACAACCCTTCAGAATCTATAATCTTCACAACAGCAGGTGTTAAGTGCCTGTGTGGCGGCCGTAAAACGTCGCCCCGTACTTCATTCTCAGTGGTGTTATACCTTCTGATCCTTCGAGATCATGAATTTCAGTACTTCTTGTTCTGAAAATTGAATACCGCTTAAGCCGGTGCTAGGGGGCGTGAGCAGTGTTGCACTTTCAATTACTGCTCATGAACAAACTCAATAAAACCGAGTTTGCAATTTTCTCTTTTTGTGTTGCAAGGTTTGCTTTCGGGGGATCACAACCCTTCAGAATTAGTAATAGCATTCAATGTCAGCGTAGTAGATAAAGTAGTAGTGATACTAGTAGCAGAACTATTTGCACTATAAGTAGTAGAACTAGTACTACTCTCAGCAGCAGCAGTAGTAGTAGTAGTAGTAGTAGTAGTAGTAGTAGTAGTAGTAGTAGAAATAGTAGTAGAAATAGTAGTAATAGTAGTAGTAGCAATAGTAGTAGTAGTAGTAATAGTAGTAGCAATAGTAGTAGTAGAAGTAGTAGAAATAGTACTCGTAGAAATAGTAATGGGACTAATAGTAGCAATAAAAGTAATATTATTATGAGTAATATTACTAATGATAGTAGTAAAACTAATAGTAATTATAGTTGTTGTTGTTGTTGTACACGGAGTAGTACATGTAATAGTAGTATGTGTAGTAGAAGTAGAAGTAGAAATTGTAGTAGCAGTAGTTGTTGTTGTTGGTGTACCAGTATATACTCAGCAATAGTAGTAGTAGAAATAGTGGTAGTAGCGGTAGCACTGCTATCTTTAGTTGTATTACCATTATTACTATTGTTATTATTATTATTATATTGACTAGTATAAGCATTGTCATAATTATTGTTGTTATTAATAACAGTAGTATTAGTACTGTTAGTAGTTGTAATAGTGGAGGCGGTGGTAGTAGCAGTAGTTATAGTAGCAGAAGTAGTAGTTGTGTCAAAGGAATTAATAATAGTATTATTATCATCAACAGCAACTAGTAGTAATAGTAGAAGAAGAAGTAAGACTTTAAGAATAGTAATAATAATAATATCGCAGCAGTTTTAATAGAAGCAGCGTTAGTAGTAGTAGTAGTAGTAGTAGTAGTAGTAGTAGTAGTAGTAGTAGTAGTAGTAGTAGTAGTAGTAGTAGTAGTAGTAGTAGCAGTATTAGTATTAGCAGTAGCAGTAGTGGTAGTAATATGATTAGTATTATTGCTAGTAGTAGTAGTAGTATTAATAGTAGTAGTAGTACTAGTCGTAGTATTAGTAGTAATAGTAGTAGAGTAGTAGTAATCAAAATATTTGTTCCCTCCAATATAAAAGATTTATGAACATTACAATGTAATACACAGTTGCGGTGATACTAGTGGTGGTAGTAATAATAATAGTAGTAGTAGCAACATTAGTAGTGCTAGTAATAGTAGTAGCAGTACACCGTGGTGGTAATATAAGTTCCAAAAGAAAGTATGCACTTCGTTTTCTGTAATTTTTCATCGACTATTTTATTGAAAGCCTACCGTACTTGGTATCAAATTTAAGATAGTTTCGCAAACGACATGGTGTATGCTTTTTGATTTTGAATATCGGGCGTTTTAGTGGGTGATTATAGATGAGAATTGAAGGGTTGTAAAATTCAATGTTGCTAAGTTACTCCGAGCGTGTCCATGAATGATTTTTGCCCAGTTAGATTTCCATTCTGGTGTTGAATTTTACCAGTAGCCTGTGTGCCCACCTCTTCTATTGGTGCAAGCGGCTAGGCTACCTCGCATAGACCTTACGTACACATGTAATGTCTTATAACGACGTCAGGGATGTTATTCCTTTCTTGAGTCAGTGCGTTTGCAAGGTCCCTTAGATTATTGACGTTGTCTCTCAATCGCACCCTTCGACCGATGTAATCCCAGATGTGCTCTATCAGATTCATATCCGGTATGACCGAAGGCCATGGAAACACGTCCGATAACGTGGTGTCATGATCTGTCCCACAAAGCGTCCCCTAGCCCGGATGGGTGCCCGAGCTTGCCTGAGGCGACGCAATACAGCTGGTCTGCTGATGCCAAATTGCCTTGCAGTACTTGCTGCTGTTTGGAAACGACATCGAAGGTGCGTCAACGTCACAAACCTGTCCGTTTGTTGCGTCGTTACCCTAGGTCTACCAGACCTGGGGCGATATGCCACCCCGCCGGTTTGTTGAAAACGTTGGTGCAATCGAATTGAGGTGTTTCGGTCGCATCCAAACGTCGTACTCATGTACGTTACGTTTTGCCACGAGCAAGCAATGCTCGAATTCGCTGACTTTCATTCAGTCTATGCATGTTGCTTGTGGATCGATATGATACTAAATGTGGCTTTACCTTTGAATAAGGTATATATATATATATATATTCTACCCAGGCATGTTTCCGGTGTCATGTACATTTGCCTCAGACCGCACGTGCATATCATGCAAAACCACATATCACCAACTACACTGAAATCCATATACATTATGAAAAAGATTTTGCACATGATTGACAATAAATATAGTGTGCAAAATATCAAACCGATACGTTTGCTCATTATTGAAATATTAAAAATTATAAAATGCACACTTTCTTTTGAAGCTGAGTGTATTCAGTAGCAGCAGCGATTGTTTGCAACCTGGCAATATATATAGCTAGATGACAACTCTCTATACTATAGATCCACGGTATTAGTAATATAACGCGACATTTGTTATAGCGTGTAATTAGTACAAACTTCAAAGTTATAGATCAAAATCCACGATAAAGTGCATTTATTGTAAGTGGGTTACACAAGCCACCCTGACTTTTGTGTCTTGTGTAATTGTGCGTGTGTGTTTGTTGGGGTTTTCTGTGTTCTTCTCGTGAGAGGGTGTGTGTTTGGTTGTGTGAGTGTGTGTGACATGCTGTGTATCGATGTGTTGGTGGTGGTTGCGTCTTGTATGTGGCTTTATCCTGTATGTGTGTTTGTGAATGTGTATAAATTGCTGTATAAATTGCTCTTTGTCGGTGTTTTGGTGATGGTGGCGTTTTGTGTGACTTTTCCTGCTTGACATTACTACTTTTTCAATTAAATGCGTTAGGAGTATGTTGAATGATAAACAGTGCATAGCTTGATTAGAGGAAGTCTCTAGGAAAACGTTGATCAAGGTCAATGTTGTTTGTAAGTTCCAGTTCAGCATTCAAATGGTTAATTACGTTCCCGCACAGTACTTTAGATTCGATCGAAGCATACATCACCTGAATAGTGAAACAAATTCAACCAAACAGATCGCCTTGCATAATGAAATTCTCTGTCGTTTCTGTTCTGAGATTGCTTTATCTAATGGAAGGTTTATAATATGTGTGTTTGCTTTTTCTACGATTTGTAGATGCCGTATCCAACAGCGAATATGATTTGAACAGTCTGAGTAACCCTTATATTGTAGGGATTCGTTTTAAAAAAGACCGAATCCATATTTAAATTAGCCGTCCGATCAGGGTGTGCTACATTTGACTTTGGTGAAAGTGGGTACCCATGAACCAGGTTTAAGCCCCTACCCCTAAAAAAGTAGCCGTTTTTGGCTAATGACCGTTCAAAGGCGGTGCTCCAGCTTTTAGCCTAAGATCAACTTGGTTATTGGTATTCCTATGGGTACGAATTGTGCCCCACTTGTCGCAGATTTGTTTTTGTACTGCTATGAGAGAGATTTCATGTTGCGTTTGAATCCTCAATCACAAGAAGATGTTATAAAAGCCTTCAATGAAACTTGTCGATATTTGGATGATATTTTTAACTTAGATAACCCTTTCTTTGATGCTCTGATTCCTACAATTTATCCTAAAGATCTCAAATTGAATAAAGCTAACCCGTCCGACAATTGTGCAGCGTTTCTTGATCTAGACCTTAAAATTGATAATGGAATGATTTCTTCTAAAATATATGACAAAAGAGATGAATTTGATTTTAATATTGTTAATTTTCCTCATCTTGACGGGGATGTTCCCCGGGCTCCATCTTACGGGGTTTATATATCTCAACTTATTCGTTTTGCTAGAGCTTGTTCATCTATTGACGATTTTAACAGTCGAAATCTCATTTTAACTGAGAAACTGCTTAAGCAAGGATATAGATACAATAAACTAAGAAAAACTTTCTCTAAATTTTACTATCGAAATCTCTCGCTTATTGGCAAGTACCAATATAATCTCAAGGCGCTTCTGCGACACGGTATTTCACATCCTGAATTTTATGGTGATGTGATTTACAAACTTCGTAAAATTATTGGACATACCCATGTTCTCACTTTGTTCATCAAATGTGTTAAAAGTTTCATTAAAAAGGGATATGATCCTGTAGTACTACAACATACTGCATGTTTGGTTGTGAGCCCTTTTACAGTTGGCAATCACGCTGGCCTCTTTGCATGTACGCCGACAAGAAAGGTTTAGTACTGTATGAAGGCGACCTCTTAAATCCAGAAATGGAAGGAGAACGTCGGATATCTGTACTATTTCGTTTTTGTCGTACCCTTTATTACTTTTCTACAGTTACTCTGTTTGCAGCTCAATCATTGAGTACACTAGCGATAGGTGGATACAGTTTGTTCACTTAAATGTTTTCGTTATACATGCACTTTACCACTGTATTTGCCGTCGCGGTTGTTGTAGATTAGTCGGAGAGGGGATACGTTTATTTACACTGTTTGTCTTTTAGGGTGGGGATGGAATAAGTGTGAGGTTGGGCGCCCATTAACCGGTTAACCCCCCCCCCCCAGTGACTTTTGTCACTGACTGTTCCAAGGCGGTACTTCCATCTTCCCCCTTATTGCATGTTTGTTTTGTCTTTGTGCGTCTCTTGTTGTTTTTATAGTTATGTACATTTGCTGTTTCCTTGTGTTGCTGTTCGGGCGACTGTTTGTTCTGTATGTGGTGTTTCCTGCATGACTCATTTTTGTACTTTTGTTGTTTAATATGCTTAATGATCAATTGTTTCGTCTTGATATGCGTCCTGTTATGTTTTGTCTTGTGGCTGAACCGTTTCTCATTTGATGGTGTTTGGTGCAGTGTCATTTCGTATGTGGCTCTCCCTGTTTGACTATTTATTAATATTCATGAATGCCAATACTCTTTGCACGGATATTCATAATGAATGAACTGTTAACTCTATAGTCCATGGATATTTATACCTGAAATAATTACATTATGGATATCAATTACCGAATGTGTGTGTTTATTGGCATATGCTTTCAGAAATGTTTGGTCATGTCAAATAACTATTAGTTTATGAGCAAACCGGAGCAGTCTGATCTAGGCCTACTCTGTTTTCAAGTGTATTACAATACATATACATATATATGGGGTGAAGGGTTACGGAAGGCCCCGGAACAGTGCGTAATCTTAGAGAATTTGTACAATCCTGTCGTAACTATAATCTAGGTTGCGAAACAAAGATGAATTTGAGAAAACGGGTACCGCGACTTTTCACCTGGATAAAAAGAATGTTGGACTCATTGATCGCGTTTTCCCCTCGCAATGAAAAGGAAATCACATCTGATGATTTTACCTTAAGTCTGCTATGAAATTGCAATCTACTTAAACTTCGATTTGCCAAAGTTTCCGCTAACTTCGATCCGTTTAAACAGCTTGGTTCCTTAGTTCCTCGGCGTTTCATCTGGGTTGAAGGCTGTTTGCAAATGCCAGTTAGTTCGCGCTTTACAGGCAAAGGTTCGAGTCAGTACTAGTTGTGATTGTTTATTAACATTTAATACGTTAGTTGAAACATGTTTTCGTTGTTTAGAGTTCTGGTTAAGTTCAGCTGATTTTATTAAGATTTGATTTCAAAATTTTGAATTCCCTGTGATCGGCATTTGTGGTGGATGTAAACCTTTTTCGTACTATTTTCACTTATCGTTCGTTGTGTTGCCGGAGTTACATTATTATAACATATGTCAATATTGTCTGTCGTTTTAGTTGTCGCTGTTCTGAATGCACAACGTAACATTGGTAAGCAACTGGAACGTACTTTCGAACACCAAACTCTTTATAAATGGACAACGAAATTATATTTCAAAATGCCCGTGTTTTACTGCCTATGGCTCAAACCATGCCAACTGACAAAAGAGCTTAACCAGATACAAACAAGATACTAAGATACTAAGGTTTGTGACACATTTAACCCATTCTAAAATGCACATCACCTCCGGGCATAACGCTTATCATATGGCGCAAATGACTCACTTGGAAAGTAATGAACATTTTCCTTATCTTCCATGGATAAAACTATACAGTTGTTACGGTCAATACCTACCATTATCCTACTTGTATAGACTTAAGACTTACATTTGCAAACAGTTGGATCGACATCAGACCTCGAGTACATGTAATGCAGTTCGGCATCCCGTTCGAGTACAAGCCGGTTGACACTGTGTCAATACATTCTCAAAAACTCAAAACGGATAGATATTAACCCTTCGCTCGCTGTTCACGTCAATATACCTACCTGTAAATAGTGCAGACCCAGATGAGACAGCTCCTGCAGGAGCTGTCTTATCAGGGTCTGCAATATTTACAAGTTGATTGTGCAACCAGTGCACTCCACAGCAGTGATTGCACAGCGAAATACTTGTACAGAGTGAAGATGTATGTAATTATACAACAGGGCATGGGTAAAGAAGGAGATGTGTATTTTAAAATTCAGCAAGAGAAGGGTTAAGTATAATTATTTGTAACAGGTAAGAATAAAGCGAGTATGCAATGGTCGATATGCTTTTGTTGACTCGTATGTGTGGTTTGTGCAAACAGCACAGGGTGTTGAAAAATATGTTGCCGTTATTTGAGAAAATGAGACATTTGGTATGACATACAGTATATACATATACAGATAACACGATGATGATGATGTATCTAATCACGTTACTGCAGACTCTGGTGTGCAGACCCTGACCCAGCAGTTGGGGTTGGTTTACAAATTGCATTATATTGAGCGTTTATATGTATGATGAGATGTGTTTGGCAAGCCATAATGTTGTTGTAAGAGGAAACGGCACATGCAACAGTAGCAACCTTTAGCCAGAAATACTACATGCCACGTATGCAAAGCACATCCATATCAGAGGAATCGGCCCTGAACCGGCCCTGACTCGGCCTCTAATTATGGGATGTACTGTTTGCTCAGCATATAGGTATTTTACAGGCATCCCTTATATCAGAAATGGATGGGTTACAAATTTTAGCTTGGTGAGTTTACCTTATATATTGTGGGACTACTAGGATTAAAGAACAACATAAGGATCTAAATGTTCGGGTTTAATAAGTGTTACACTTTTAATAGCTGCACGTGGACATACTAAAAAACCGTGTCTAAAATTTTATCTATTCGCTTTGCTGTGTTAGCTTTTGAAAGACCCCCCTACATTCGGAATATATGGTATAAATCATATATTTAGCTGTTACCGGCGCTGAATGGCGCGGGCTCCATCATCGGCAGCGACATACAAAATTTATTACAACTGGAAGTCGCAACTTCTAGGACTCATATATCCGGGATCAGTTTATAAATTGACTGCTTGTGGTACTATGGCCTGTGTACGACATACTGTCACGATTTGGCAGCTTTATACAGAAGCCCCACCACAAGTTCGGATGTTTATTAATTAAAAAGGCAAGCATTTTACGGCATTTCGGTTTATTGCAGAGCCTTTTTTAAATTGGAAAGCCAAACTCTGTATTGTGGTTGGTTTGTCTAAAGACAAGACAGTAAACCCCCTCTTAACGAAACGTTCAGCTTAGTATAAATATCGGTCTTGGTGGAAGCTTAATGTAGGGTGAAAGTCATACAGAAAGCTACACTAGGAGCTTTCCGTATAACTGTCATCAATTATTAGCAGCCACCTGTCTATTATATCATAAGCAGGTAGCGCAGACACTGATCAGATGACTGCTACATAAGCCGTCTGATCTTGGACTACTCTGTATGGTTTGCAAAGGCGTGTTTATGATGTAAGGGGTGATACAGGAAGAAGAGAAGGTATTGCACAAGTTTACTATGACCTGTTTTTTGCACTAAGCTACCACCTGTCTGAAAACATATTGTAAAAACTTTGAAAATCTTCTCCTAACACTGGAAGTTTCATATTTGGCACATAGCATAAGCTTGAAGGCCTCTAAAAACGTTAAATGAATTATGCCCCTGGGGGCAAATGGTGTCCCATCCCAGGGGTGGCCAGTTTTCTATAGAAAACTTCTTCTCTGAATGTCTGGTGAGCGATATCAGAGCCATTGTGGCCCTCTTGTTTTTAGTAAATGCTTGGTTTCAGTAGATTTATTCAAAGAGGTTTGGTCTAAAACATAACCTATGAGGGAATAGGCTGGCCGCAATAAGCGTTGTAAAACGCTGGCCAGACTCAGAAGAAAACTGAAAATTGACACTTCATGAGAATGAACCGAAGGCAAAGGACCTGAATCAGCCACAGCTAAAATGCCTGAACTGGACATACATCTGCCAAAATGACCGCTTTAGTACAGTTCGGATCCATTTGAGACACCCACTGACTAGGCATGTATTCGGATCTACACTTGTGAGCTCTTTTAGCCCTTTACCTGATGGCAGACTCCACCAACTATAATGTTAACCCTTTCCTTCATATAAACGTGTTTTCAAGCATTTGCAAACAGAGTATACATGTACACAGATCAGATGGCTCCTATAGGAGCCATCTGATAAGGTTCTGCTGTGATTGCTAGTGGAATTTGAAATATATGTATCTTTACTTTCTAAATTGGTCAGGATGTTCCATCTTAAGTATTTCATTATAACTATTTTGTCCATGAACAAAAGTAGGTATTGAAATTTGGAATAAATATGCAACATGTAAAGGGTTTATATTAACCCATTACACCATGAAACCTCAGGCAAGAAATAATGATAATACATATTAATTAATTGAAGTTTAATAACTACACTAAGAACAAATAATTCTATCATGACAGAAACAATAGACACAAATCTACCGTATCCCTTTCCCTCATATAAACGTGTTTTCCCGCATTAGAAAACAGAGTAGACCCAGATCAGACGGCCGTCTGATCAGGTTCTGCTCTATTTGCTAATGTAATTTGATATACAGTAAGACCTCTCTATAACGGCCATTAAAATGTGTTAATTATTTGGTATTTAGGCCTGTTGACCGCTTAAAAAATGTGAAAGCAAAACAGAATGCTCCTATAGGAGCGTTCTGTTTACTTTCAAAGTGCTTTAGGCAGCTACCTGCCTTAAGCACAAAATACTTGGTGTAATTTAGTAGCCGTTATAGAGAGGTTTTACTCTATACGTTCCTTTACTTTCTTAAATGGCTACAACATCCGACCTTCAATATTTGATTACAACTATTTTTCAATTATTTTTAGTAGGTATTCAAATTTGGAATAAATCTAGTACAGGGAAAGGGTTAAACCATACGCAAACAGAGCAGCCTCTTATCACATGGTTTCTATAGAAGCCATCTGATACGGGTCTACTCTGTTTGCAAATGTGTACAAACGTAAAGGGTTGTGTTTTAGCAGGGTGAGCATTGGTAATCGCCTGATGTCCGTTGTCGTGCGTCGTCAGTCGTCAACAATTTGAACCTTTAAAAATCTTCTTCTCTGAATCTTCAGGGTCCTCATCTTTCATCTTTGGTACATAACATTATATTTAGATCCTCTACAAAAGTTATATAAATTATGCCCCTTGGGTTTTCTATAGAAACATATAGTAAAACTTTGAAAATATTCTCCTCTGAAACTGGAAGGTTCTCAGTTTTCATATTTGGCATATAACATCATGTTTAGGTCCTCTAGAAAAGTTTAATAAATTATGCCCCTTGGGTCAAAATTGGCCCCGCCCCAGGGTTGGCCGGTTTACAATATAATCATATAGTGAAAGCTTTGAAAGTCTTCTTCTCTGAAACTAGAAGGTTCTCAGCTATCATGTGTGGCTCACAGCATCATGTTTATGTCCTCTACATCGGCTTTATAAATTATGCCCATGGGATCAAAATTGACCCTGCCCCAGGGCCCGGCTGATTTTCTATAGAAACATATAGTGAAAACTTTGAAAATCTTCTTCTCTGATTGTCTGGTGAGCGATATCAGCGCCTTTCAGGCCCTCTTGATTTGAATTGTTATATAAAACAAAATGAACACATTCATAGTAGGAAATAGTATAGAATCAGAACTAAGAAATTCTAAAAGCAAACAGAGAAAAGAAGGCTATGGTGTTTGGTGCGGTGTCATTTCGTGTGTGGCTCTCCCTGTTTGACTATTTTTCCATATCCTATAGGAGCTGTCTGATCTGCATCTACTCTGCAAAGGCGTTTCTATAATAAAACTTTGAATATCTTCTTCTCTGAACCTTGAAGGTTTTCAGCCTTCATATTTGGCACACAGCATCATGTTCAGGTCCTCTACAAAATTTGAATAAATTATGCCCCTGGGGTCAAAATTGGCCCCGCCCCAGGGGTAGCCAGATTTCAATAGAAACATATACAATGTAGTGATAATCTTCTCTACTGAATTTACAGGGTTCTCAGCTTTCATAGTTGGCTGTCTGATCTGCATCTACTCTGCAAAGGTGTTTCTATCAGGTCTTCGGCTACAATTCCCTTCGATTTCTGTTAAAATGACTGTGTGAGTGTCAAACAGTTTTAATGCTGACGAGATGCCAAATATTTGTTTATTGTGCTAATGGTTGGAGTTCACATCTAACTCGTTTATAAAAAATTATGACATGAATGTTTATTAGTTGACTATTTATGATTGCATATGAACAAAAGCCAAGTCAAAAGCTGTAGAATCGGAAGGATACAATCCCATAAGCAAACAGAGCAGACTCCAAACCATTCAACACTCTGATAATGAATGTATCCCTTTACTTCATAAATACGCCTTTCTATGCCGTTGCATACAGAGTAGACCCAGATCAGATGGCTCTTGTACGTGCCGTCTGATCAAGGTATGCTCTATGTGCTTATGATATAATTAATATGACTTGACATCTTCTGTCATGACCAATATTTATTATGTTCATGTGCCATTATAAAAAATAATCTAATTAATATGTATGAAGTAATTATTTCTTACAAGAATATTCACGAAGGAAAGGAGTAAAAAATGTGGAGAAAATTCCTTATAGAATCGGTAGCAGACGACAAATTGTGCGGACATCAATTACAAAGCTTGCAAAGGATAAGATGGTACATTTATTTTTAATATGCATGTACATGTACGTTGTATTTCAATATTTTGATACTACATTTTACTCCAATTTTAATCCTTTGAATGTGGAAATTAGTGCATTGGAATTTGAAACACAGATGGCCCCTAGAGAGGTCCTTTAATAAGGGTCTGCACTATTTCCAAACCCAAACATATTGGGCCGAATGGAAACTATGTAGACGCTTTTTAAGATGTCTACAAAGGAACTCTAGAATTAGGTGGAAGAAGGTGTTAATTATTTCTTACTTGAATGTTTAGGTAAAGATAACGTTTCTTCTATTGTTGATCATCGTCTAGTTTTGCAGTCTGCAACATTTATCGTCTGCTTTAACCCTTCTCTTGCTGAATTCTAAAACACATTTCTCCTTCTTTACCCATGCTCTGTTGTATAATTACATATATCCACGCTGTGTACAAGTATATCGCTGTGCAATCACAGCTCTGGAGTGCATTGGTTGCACAATCAACTTGTAAATAGTGCAGACCCTGATGGGACAGCTCCTGCAGGAGCTGTCTGATCTGGGTCTTCACTATTTACCTGTAGGTATATTGACGTGAACAGCAAGCAAATGGTTAAATCGCATTTGTAAATATACCTTTTATGAACATAAGTATTTTAAATATAACCCCCAACTAGTTTTGATTCTGGTGAGACGCCATAATGTTCCGCGTTTTATCTGGACCTGGACTGTTTTAATAGGAGATTACATCCACGGTATTGGTTAGGAAAGATCTAAACGTATTTGATCAATCCATTGCATTTACTAGATTCTGAATAACATATGTGGAAAAATAACATCAGTGAAAAGTAACATAAGTACGCGCAAACAGACGTTTACTTAGAAAAACATAGCAATCGAAAAGATGCATACAACACAGTAAACCGCTCGCGTGTAGTCTTCATAATGATTGTATTGTAATCCAATATACAATCGTCTAACACCATGGTAGACGGTCTGGTGGACAATCTCCGGCGTTTTCTGAAAATATTCTAAATCAATGTCAACTTCATGCCCGGTAATAACTATATTAGATTGACTATTATGTAGCCTTGCTATTGCCTGCATTTTCACAAAAGGGTTGGATAGTTGCGGATCGTAACATCAAGATTCTAACTAGATAAATGTTCTAGTAAATTAATATATTTAGCCACTTTTAAAACACAAACGTTAATATTTGAAATACCAGGCCGCAATGCATACCACCAAATTCGTATCATTGATCATTTGCATCAAGTATGCCTTTTTTGAATATTTCATTCATTTAAGATCATAATTTAAAGGTTGATGGAGAAAAGCAGATTAGATCATTTAAATACGTACCTTTATGTATAGTTCTGGGTAAATATTTGAATCCAAACCGACCGGGCAAGATGATATAGACATTGATGATAGATAAGATGATAGATGACATATAGATATAATGCCATTTTGACAATACGTGTATTATGTTGACAGTTAAATCATTATTATGTTAACAAATACTTTGAAAATGGGGAAAATGGAATATTTAAGAAGCTAGTCTCCGGGCACGCCATCGGCGCAATGCAAAACTTAACAAAACATAAAACTCTTTTGAGAAATAATAACCATATACTCTAATATAAAGAAAATATCTGACTTCTGCATTATTGAATCGATATACATGTATTAAGTCAGCGTTTACATCAGGCAATTTACTTGCATGATACACGTGTACAATTCTCAAAGGAGACACTGTTATTTATAATCACGACTTAAGGCATAAAATACTGAATCAAATACAGTAGAACGCTTCTCATGCGACCACTTCTTGCGTACGTAAGTCTGCCTTCATAAGCATGTGGTTGCTTAATGTAGGAATACAGTTATTCAGAAACATCCTGTATTTCTGCATAACTTTCGTCTCGCATTAAGCTACCACATGCATCTGCCCCTAGAATTATGCCCATATTTGGTGGTCGCATTAGAGGGATTGTACTGTATAATGCAATGACGTTGGGCGTTATTATGTATCATATTAGGTCTACCTTGAGCTATTGCGGTATCTGAGATCTTCAATGATCTCTTTCTCTTCAGTGTGATATCAGAAAGGTCCATTTTCCCTGTAGGGGGAAATATGTCATCGAGGAATCCACGCACCAGCTGTTTGCTCATATCAATGGACTGTACATTGCGCTTTTGTTAAATTTCATGTTTTGCATCAACATCATCTGTGAATAGAAACGCCGCGAACGTTAGCTTTCTGGGAAAATCTTCGTAGAATGATGCCTTTTAATCCATTACTGCGGCAGGTTAGACCTTACATGTTGGCACTGTCTGAACTCCTTACTAATTAAGCTATATATATATATTCTATAAGTCTTACACGTGCAGAAACATTGGTTGTACATTTACTGTTATAAAGAGTAAGCCAATTACGACTCGTCCATGCATAATATACCTTACTCGCATGCTTCTCGTCACACTGTAACTATAACTTAAAAAAGGACAATATTTTTGCATCGCCAGTTCCGGTAGGCTTTTGCCGTCACCATGATACGCCTAGAATATTTTACATCAAAACGTTACACAATACAGATTGAAATGTTTTACGTGTATGCGCAAGACTACTGGTAAATCATATAATGTGCACAACGTCATTTAGGTATGACTAATAATTTCTGAAAAGATAAGATCCTTCGAAAGCACAAACAGTAATGTAAAAAAAGCAAATGGCAGAATCGGTTTTATTGAGTCTTTTCAAGAGCAGTAATTAAAGTTGCAACACTTCTTACGCTCCCTTGCATCGGCCTAAGCGGTATTCAATTTTCGAAACTAATAACATTGCATCTAATGATCTTGTCAACACCGAGAATTATGTACGCACTACGCCTTGCGAATATATCGTTATTTGCGTACACAGCTGCAATCTAACAAAAATATGTGTGATTCGAACTGGTTATATATTTGTTCAGTCAATCTGTGTAATCAGTCATAATTACGCAGATAGACTAGGGACCATTGACGGGGTTCAGGCAATGTGCGAAATGATTTTTTTAATAAATTCATCAGCAATTTTTCATTAACACCATTATGTATGCAAATGTTTTTTTAATAATTAATAACTAGCAATCATTTCAGAAACATTGCACATAATTGTTTGATTTCACTTACATTAATTAAGTGATAAAACAGATACTTGCTACTGGTCGGATAATAACTATTTATTTTGCTTTACCTGACCCTTTTATTGACATTAATTTAACTAAGTGATAAAAACAGATTCGTGCGGAAGCCCATTAGGGACATATGTCTTATTTCTTATGTATTCCGACTTCTGTATACCATATAATGGCATAGGCCTGTTTTGTTAGCCCATGGGCTTAAAGCATGGAACGGGAAATGTCTCTTACAACGGCGGATGTGATGAAGATATGGATGATCATGTAATCTATTGTGACTACCTATTGTAATCGTCACAAATTCACCTCTGTAAGTAGAATCAACCCCATTCAATTGTGTGACACATTAGTATAGTTTCAAAGAATCTACAGTATTCTAATGAAACTCGCAACATAGGGAGCGGGGGAGCCAGTCACATTTTAGTATTCAATACATATATAACCTTTCGGATGAAACACAAGTAACAGGCGCAGTTCCATTGTACCTTTTCATAATCACTGTATGTCAACAACTCCGGAAATAGCTAGGTAAAACTACTAAGCGAAGCGAAGAAAGTGATAAAACTGACCAACACCATGTAAGACAATCCCTTGTTATTTTAACTCTCATTATCTTTACCATCATAGATAAAGCACTTCCGGGTCCATGAATCTTTGATTACTTCACTCAGAGTTTAAACTCTTGCATAAGTTGGCAATATCAGAATATTTAACCTGTAAAATACTTCCCTAGTAGCGAGGAAAAGTCTACGCAACTTGATATTTGGGTCTTATTTAAGGAAACTTGTATTTGTATATTCATGAATTAACTGCCGAATCGAAGCATATGATTGTTTTGTTTCATGTACCAAAAATTGTATCTTTCCATACATTGTGTGAGAAGATATCACAAAATTCATATGTAGGAATGTGTACGGCGAATAGTTGTTACGGTGTACGGCGAATAGCGTTTCTGGTGATTTTTAGTGTACGGCGAATAGCTTCAACAGTTTTCGAAAGAAAATGCTTTTAATAAGGGTGGTATCTTAATCGACAGTGTCGAACAAGGACCCGTGAGTTAAATTACATTAATAGGCTACTTAACAATTTATGAATATTGCTTTAGAGTTGGTCAATGTGCTCATTCAAGTTGAAGTTCTACTCTTAAGTGTAATACTTATGGATTTTCATGAGTACGTTTCCTGCTTTATGACTCCATCCGAAAGCAAATAGAGCAGAGAAATGAATCCGGCCCTACTATGTTTGCAAAGGCTTAGATGTGTGTTTCTATACAGAAAAGGTTTGAGATTTGTTTCTGGCAAAAAATATAGTAGAACCTGTCTTAACCGACCATCAAAAAGGTCCAATTATGGGTCTGTAAGGCAGGTGGTAGAGTAATACAGGCTACAATTAATACAGAAAGTTCCTATGAGCTTTCTGCACTACTTTTGCCTTGTATTAAGTAACCTCCTGCTTTTAAGACTCATGTGTTCAATATATGTATGTATTTACAGTTAATTTTCATCGTATTAACCCCTTTCTACTAAAGAAATTTAATACGAATTATTTAACCCTGTACCTGTTCAATCTGGCCTGGATCTCCTCAGTTTGCAAATGCGTAAAAATGCGTTTATATGAAGAAAAGCATTAATGATTTAATGAAGATTTCTGTAACCAGGGTTTCTCTAGAGAAAATATACTTATCGGGTGTGGGAAGCGAACTCGAGTCCTCGAGACTGCGGCACGATAAAAGCCGGATTGCATAGCAATGCTGTACAAGTGTTGATACAGGTCAGCTACAGCCTGTGGCATACGAGGGCTGATTGATAAGTCGAGAGCTTTGTATTGAAGGAGTTAAGCAGGGGTGTCCTTTTTGGCCGGATTGCTCGCAATCCAGTCTTATAAATTGGCGAATGCCGTCCGTCCGTCCGTCCGGCCGGCCGTTCAGGTTTACCTTTTTGTTTGTGTTAGTTATAGCCAAAGTATAACACCTACAGTAACCAAACTTGGCCTGTGGGTTCATAATGAGGATCACATTACATATCATAGGTTAGTAGGTTACTATGACCCTTTTTTGACCTAGTTTTTACGCTTCATTGACTTAGAGAATTTCCAGGTTGACCTTTTTGTTTCTGATCGATAACTAATAAACGACTTGGCCTAGAATCTTCAAACTTGCTGTGGTGGTTGGTTATGACAATTGGATGACCACTATTGTTTTTGAGGTCACTAGGTCAAAGGTGAAGGTCACAATGACCTTAACTGGTGAAATAGTTTCCGATCAATAACTGCTCAAGGGTTTGGTTGGCTTGGGATCTTCAAACTTGCTGTGATGGTTCGTCATGACCACTAGATGACCCCTATAGTTTTTGAGGTCAAAGGTCAAGGTCACCATGACCTTAACTAGTAAAATGGTTTTTGATCAATAACTGCTCAAGGGTTTGGCTTAGGATCTTCAAATTTGCTGTGGTGGTTGGTCATGACAACTAGATCAGCCCTCTTGTTTTTTAGGTCACTAGGTCAAAGGTCAAGGTCACCATGACCTTAACTAGTGAAATGGTTTCCAATCAATAACTGCTCAAGGGTTTGGCTTAGGATCTTCAAACTTGGTGTGGTGGTTGGTCATGACCACTAAATGACCACTAATGTTTTTGAGGTCACTAGGTCAGAGGCCAAGGTCACCATGACCTTAACTGGTGAAATCGTTTCCGATCAATAACTGCTCAAGGGTTTGGCTTAGAATCTTCAAACTTACAGTGGTAGTTCGTCATGACAACTGGATGACTCCTATTGTTTGTGAGGTCACTAGGTCAAAGGTCAAGGTCACCATGACCGTAACTGGTAAAAATGTTTCTGATCAATAACTGCTCAAGGGTTTGGCTTAGGATCTTCAAATTTGCTGTGGTGGTTGGTCATGACAACTAGATCAGCCCTCTTGTTTTTCAGGTCACTAGGTCAAAGGTCAAGGTCATCATGGCATTAAACGGTGAAATGGTTTCCAATCAATAACTGCTCAAGGGTTTGGCTTAGGATCTTCAAACTTACTGTGGTGGTTGGTCATGACAACTAGATGACCCCTATTGGTTTTGAGGTCACTAGGTCAAAGATTAAGGTCACCATGACCTTAACTGATGAAATGGTTTCCGATTAATAACTGCTCAATGGTTTGGTTGGGGATCTTCAAACTTGCTGCTGTGGTTGGTCGTAACCACTAGATGAACCCTATCGTTGTTGAGGTCACTAGGTCAAAGGTCAAGGTCACCATTACCTTAACTTGTGAAATGTTTTCAGATCAATAAATGATTAGTGATTTGGCTTAGGATCGTCAAAGTTGCTGTGGTGATTAGTCATGACCAGTGGATGACCTCTATAGTTGAGGTCACTAGATCAAAGGTCAGGGGGTCTGGGGGTATACATGCTTTACAAATATCTCTTGTTTTTATGCTTCAATGAATTTCTAGATTGACCTTTTGAACATGTGGAGTCATGATGAGGACCTAATTACATGCAATTGGAATATGTTTAACTATTTATTATGCCTTCAGCATCTGCTGATGCAGAAATGTATAATGATTGACTGTTCATCTATATCACTTTAATCGGCAATCCGGCCATACCGACATTGGCGGTTTCTTGTTCTGCCCTACTATTCCCTGACTATTAAAGGCTGATGTCATGTGGTCAGTTTATGCCAAAGAGGTAGCACTCTCAAGTCAACAAGGTTCTTGATTGGTGTGTGCGTGAGTGTGTGTGCGAGTGTGTGTGTGTGGGGGGGGGGGGAGGGGGTGTATTAAAATACTGATTTTTTCTCAAATCATTGTTTACGCAGGGGATTCTCTCATTGCAATTACATGTAATATAGCAGGCTTTCTTGTTTAGACCAAACACCAGTCTTTTCAAATACAAAGTGAATAATAAACTAATTCTTCATTCATACATATATCTTGTGGTATCCGAATTTTGTGAATGCTCCGATTCATGCAACAGTAATCAAAACTAACCTAGAAATTCACTTACACATCTTTAAGGAGCGTAGCTGAATCCAAATATGGTTTAAGCACCGTGGCTATAGGGGCCCGGGGGCTTGCCCCCCTCCCCCCCCCCCCACACCCCGGAAAATTTAGAATTGAGTGGTTTCAAAAAGTGACTTTTACAGAGGCGTCAATAGGAGGAGTGGGTTAAATCTTACATGACAAGACAGAACGTTTATCAAAGTCTATCCCTACTTGGCCTTCGAGTTTTGTTCCATTTTGGCCATACTAGTTAATGTTTTCACCTATTATTGATGTTACACACGTGCGTAAATGCGTGTCGCTAGTTACGCCCCTGTCTTTAGAAATTGGCTTGTAGTTTTCGCGGCTGACGTTGAAATGTTTAATCCACTGCAAGCGCACTTCTTCACTGCGAGAAATGGTGTGCAGTCTGTCAGGCTCCCAACACGGGCAGTTTTTATGCAGAGTTTTTCTCCTTACCGTTGCACCATTTATAAAGTTTCTTTTGATTGTTATTGCAACAAAAAGCAGCATATCATTTCCCTTAACTACTTTCGTATGGCATTATAACTTATTATTCTATACAAATTCCTAAAATATCGGTCATAAAACAAATCCATACAATCTAAATTCTTTATTTATCAGCAAAACTTAACAGTACCGTAATGACGGAGAGTATTCATGAGCAATTAATTATGTAATCATTGTTATGTGCAGATCCGTCAAAACCGAAAGAAGTACAATAGTAGATGTGGATACTCTGCCATTTGTGTCTTCTAAAGGTTTCCTCATTTGCTATTGCAAAAACCTACATTTTAATTCTAGATCAATGGCATTTTCATGATAGACATGAGGTGTCAGTTTATTTTCCTCGCACTAACCTTAGGGAACGACTATAAATAATTGTTAGCCGTAAAATGCCACACACCACGCAAGCTATTTGCCGAGAAGTCTTCATAACAGTAAAATATATTACTATTCGCCATACACATAGGAAGCTATTCGCCGTACAATATTCATACCACATTTATCTATTCGCCGTACACACACCTTGTTTTTCTTTTATCAAATTCAAAGCCAATTTCGATCGTATTCTGCAATCAACGCTGGCATAAGAGTGTATTAGCTGTGTGATGACAAGGAATATGTGAAATCGTGTGTCGGAGGATTAGAAAAGCGATTGCGAACACGTTTTTGACCTCTTCGCTTCTATCTCGGTTGTACTAATCCGAGAATAATGCGCCCAAAATGATTTACATACGTGAATTTGAATTGATCAGAAACCATGTAACCATTGGTTGATCTATGTACCAGTAGTTTCAAACATTGCAATGCTAGAATATGTCATAATCTATATAAATATATCGAATTACTAAATCACAGTCAATGAACTTTCGCTTTACTTAGTAGTTTTACCTAGCTATTTCCGGAGTTGTTGACAGACAGTGATAATGTTATGCAATACTATGACTTTAAGATCACGTCTGAAATCAATTCCTTTATCATTGTGTTTCACCCCGTTATATGTATTTGGTCTGCATTATGGCTCTTTGTTAATGTTCTTTAAACTTATGCTGACTATGGGTGAATATTAGATCAGACGCGATTCGCTCGACTTCATTAAGATAAACGTCTGATCCGGATCAAAACTGTTAACAAATACGAGTCAGCACGCGTATAGCGGGAACGGGGATAACGTTCAAATGTCGGTCAAATTCGAATGATAAAAGTCCAATGAATATGCCTATACCTGTTCTTTTTATATCAATGACCACACCTATATGAAAACCAGTGAGATAAAGTGTATGTTGCCCAATCAAAACTCGTTTTGATAGATTAATAACTCTTCACCATTATACCACCTGATAGTCAATTTAGAAACATGTTTTAGTTGTTATTTTTAACGAACACCCACAAACCTGATATAAGAAGCAAAACTCCAATTGCACAAATAATCCAGACCTGCATAATTTATGTTCAAGAAAGCTTTGTTCAATTACTATTTATCCCGTCTTATACGAGCTTAATATAGGTTTTGAATCCCAATAGCCCTGCCCACACATGTATATGGGCATGACTGAGTGAGTCGATCGACCAGTTAAACTACAAGTGAACGAAGTATAGAGAAATAACCACATCTCTACTATTTGCAATGCAGCATCGTAAAACGGACGTTCCTTTTGTCCATTTCTTGGAACAGAATATTTGAATAGAAATAGATCTAGACATAACACATAACCATGGTAGCAATTATGACAGCAGCGTTTGGTA
Source organism: Azorinus chamasolen (assembly GCA_963576725.1). NCBI lineage: Eukaryota > Metazoa > Mollusca > Bivalvia > Cardiida > Solecurtidae > Azorinus > Azorinus chamasolen. The sequence goes on from OY755252.1 coordinate 26,603,734, forward strand.
GTAGAGATGGCATCACCTGTTAACCCATTTGTTCCCACGATCCCATATATGGGAAATAGTCAAACAGTTAGACTCTGACCAGACGTCGCATAATGCGGCGTCTAACCAGAGTCTAAACTATTTGCTGATGGGAATTTCAACAAAACGAAATTGAAAATTAATGTCAGGCACCCCTAACTAACCCAATATATAAACATGGACGAATCCACTTGGCGCAAATGGGTTAATATGATAATGGTAAAACCGTTATTAATAATAGTAGCAACATCAGTCGTTCTAGCGGTAACAGTAAAGGCAACGTAAATAAGAGATAGAAGTAATACTTACAGAAGTATCATTAAGGTAGTAATTACAGCAAAAGACGACATTGTCATAACACAAGCGAAAATGTTAATAGTAGAAGCTGTAATAGTAGCAGCAGCACTAACATTACTTTTAGTTGTATGCGTACGCATGGATGCATTAGTAGTAATTATAGGAGTACTACCTGTATCAGTAGTAAGGACAGGCATAGTTGTAGCATGAGCTTTTATTTTCTCGTATTAGTTGTATAAGCAGTCAAGTTAGGGTATCACCAAATACAAAATCAGCTACTTCAGACAATGCGCCGTTTGGTATTATCAGGACAACACAGCGATGCTGATTATCTAATCATAGTCTATATTTTATCTAAAGCTACTGAACACGTTACTGCAGACTGTGCAGTCCCTGACTCGGCAGTTGAGTTTGGCTTACAATTTGAATTACAGTAAGAATCATGTTTTCATAGTATCACATGTAGCAGTCTCAACCAAACACCCGTTATATATTTATAAGAACTAGTTCAACCCTTAGTCTGCTGAAAAACGTGTATGCTGAAAAGTAAAATAGAAGCCATGCAGGAAATTTAAAAATGAAAACTTGCACATACGAACTTAATACAATTAATATACATAGACATAGCATCAAATGCCATCAGAACTTATTGAAATCAAGAGCAAACGTGTGAATCCACAACCTAAGCAAGAGTATAGGAAGACAAAACGTCACACAAATCGGATTTGCTATCTTCGTTAAAGATTTCGGGAAACTATATGTTTAGTGTCAAACGACTTGGCCATGCTGAGAATCAGATTGACTAGGTGTCTCTTCTGGGGTTAAGAAAAGTAACATCTAAGTGCAGCCACCTGTCGCAAAATATGTACCTTCTGGTTTTACTAATTCTCTTACAAGTTGTTTATACCGTGTTTAATACGTCACTAGCAGTACATCTCTATTGTGATATGTGTATACCAGATCAGTTGCTTAGTTTGAAACATGGTGCTTGATAAGGGCTGCATCATTTATCAGAATCGGCAGAAGTGTGACCATGCCACAGTGCAGTAACAAGTAAAATCTTATATCGGAGACTAAAAATATATATAGTTTTCATCCCCATCCCTTTATACTCATATATAGATGGACATCAAGGAAATCCACTAGCACCGGGGTGACAAAGATTTAGTTATCAACGTACCACGCTTATTAGTTGTGAAAATAATTAAATGAGATAAAATCAATACATCATACATTTGCATTTTAATTAGATATACATCTCTTAGCGACGACATTTAATGCAGGTGGGAATAACAAATAGAAATTGAATGTTACAATATCACCGTTATAGGTTTGATTATATATGAGGGCTTAAACACACATTTTGTTTTAATCTTTAGTCTTTAGATTAAGGTTTTAGCTACTCAAGGCATGCTTAATGTAAGCGAGTTTTGTCTGATCCGATGTCAGACAATTGTTTTATGGTTTGGTTTCGTGGTTGGTTACATGTATCATTATTAAGCCAGTCTTCCTTTCGTTTGCCTTGCGTCTTTGTGCTTGTGATTGTGTTCATGTGTGGAGTGTTTGTCTCTGGTTCATGAGTGTTTGTTGGTGTTTTCTGTGTTCATCTCGCGTGTGAGTGTGCGTTTGGGTGTGTGATTTTGTGTGTGTGTATGTGTGTGTGTCATGATGTCTATCGGTGTTTTGGTGATGGTTGCGTCTTGTATGGGGCTTTGCCTGCTTGACTTTACTACTTTTCCATTTATAATTTCAGTATACATTTTATTGACTGTACATATCTCAAGTAACGTAAAAACTAGTGTGTTGATTAAAAGCATATATACAAAATATCCAGTGGTCAGTGCTCTTCTGTGATTGGTCGATCAGTGGGCGGTACCAACACAGTGAGTGACTAGGCCTATCAGTAACTATGTCTGTAGAGTTCTAAGTTCTAACCTGTATAATGTAACAGCAATGAAAACACCGCATTTCATATTTCATTTCTAAACGGAACATGCAGTACTCATAATTAATTTGATATTATTATGATCTATCGGTCGCCATTCGTCGTCCGTCGTCCACAGATATTCCATACCTCTTCTAAGACACACGGGTAGTGTGTGATCAAATCTCTTATAATAATATTATACAGTCGCAGTGGGGTCCTTATTGATGTTTATTTTAAAAAATCGGTTCAAAGTATCTTTGCCACGGCTACCAGAAAATGAATTGCTCTCGGTCTATGTCATTGTGATTTGGCAGACATGATCCTCAGAATAACTTATACCATCTATTAAGATTATATAATAAGCATGGCCACCAGTGGTGTGGTTAACTTCCTTAAATGGCAATGATGGACATTTAAAACAAGTTCAGCGATAATGCTATACAGGTTCAGCTATAAGTGTACAGGAATATATCTTCGGTGATAAACATTCCGAACATCAACAAAAGCTTAAGCAAAAAGACACAAGAAAAACAAACGTAAGGATGACAAAGACTGCATTCGAACGGTCAGTGGCACAATCACCACTCGGGCTTTAAACCGATTTACGGACGTCCTTAGCTCACACTAATCTCAAAGTCAACAATGCTTAACAAATATAATAAATGAAGGTATCCCCATCCGGCCTTTCCCACAACATAGAAAACGGTAAAGAGATGACAACATGTAACACATAGCATAGCAACTGTAAAGAGTCCGTCAAATATGTAATCAATGACTTTGCTGAAGTCAGAGCAGCCGTTATGCGCACGAGAGGGAAAATGTAATACATGGGTCTGGTAATATTCTGACACAAAAGCAAAAGCAGAAATGCAAAAAGGGACATTTGCAGACACGGTTTTATTGAATCTGTTCATGAGTTTTTATTAAAAGTGCAACACTTATCATGCCCCCTAGCACCGGCTTAAGCAGTATTCAATTTTCAAACATCACAACCAATGATCCCGAAGTACCAGAAAATATAACAACACTGTGAATGAAGTACGGGGCGACTTTTTACGGCCGCCACACAAACACTTAACACCTGCTGTTCTGAAGTACATATATTCTGAAAATGGGTGATCCTTCAAAAGCAAAAGTAGAAATGCAAAAAGAAAACAACTGAAGACTCGGTTATATTGAGTCTGTTCATGAGTATTAATTAAAAGTGCAAAACTACACACGCCCCTAGCACCGGCTTCAGCAGTATTCAATTTTCAAAACTAATAACATCAAATTTAATGATCCCTAAGGACCAGAAAACATAACAACACTGAGAATGAAGTACGGGGCTACTTTTAACGGCCGCCACACAAGCACTTAACACCTGCTGTTCTGAAGTACATATATTCTGAAAATGGGTGATCCTTCAAAGGCAAACGTAGAAATGCAAACGAGCACATTGCAGACTCGGTTTTATTGAGTCTGTTCATGAATAGTAATTAAAAGTGCAACATTACTAACGCACCCTAGCACCGGCTTCAGCAGTATTCAATTTTCAAAACTAATGATCCCGAAGGACCAGAAAAGCTCATCCCCTTTATTGAGTTTAAGAGTATACCACCATAGAGTACTAGCCTCGGCCCGTCAACGCGCAGGCTAAGAGGGAAGCGTATTGACCAACTGTAAAGGGATTAATAACTGAACAGGTAGTACGTTGCAATAAAAGCAATTTGCAAAATGCCACTACATACCCATACGTTTCCAGGGTGTCAAGAGCGATATTTTACGAAACATTATTAATAATTGCTTCACGTGCGAAGCATAACAATAAAGTGCACGCTATGTACATGGGATATAATTGAGCGGAAGTGTTGGAGTTATGTTACTATTGTGTTATTTCCTCAAAGGGTACATTCAGGCAAGTATCGATTGTCTTATCACATACAGCGTTGTAACGTGCATACTTTCATTTCCAAATAAAGGTTCACAAAAGAGAACGATTACAAACAAGTCTCTTAACATTTTGAAATATGCCAATAGTTCGAGAAACATGTTATGGTTTAAATTGATACTATACCAAAATAGTTACATAGGAGTATATGAAGGTATGTTAAAAGGGAACCGTCGTCTTTACTGTATAAGTATAGGGTCTAGAATAGGAGTTCTTAGAATCGGTTCAATAAATGTGCTCCAGATTGCATTAATACATGTCTCATTTAGCCCTAAGAAGTACCGTGTTCGATTTAAACAGTACGAAATTAATGTACCTGTCTTGTTGATCAATATGCATCGAACATCAAATACTCACATTTTGAACTAGGAAGAACTCGAGACTAAAAGCTAATATGTCGCTGTTGCTTGTGGTATTCGCTAATTGACACTGATCATAGGGAAGATGCGTTTATCTACTAACGATGTCAATAGTCCATCCTCTAACCAGTCACTGACGTTTAAAGTATTTTACTGTTTAACACTGGTCAAGGATGACAGTATATGGTCTACTGTCCGTGGGAATTGAACCATTTTTATGTGGGTACTGCTTTAAGTGTTCAATATTTAATATATTTCTGAGTAATACCAAATATATATCTGAATAATGACCAATACATTTGACAATATATTTCTTAGTAATATCCAATATATTTGAACAATTTCCAATACTCAATGCTGTTTGCAGATATATGGAATATTATTATATACCTGTCAGTTTCTGCATTACAATTCGATTGTATTCGATAATGCAATACAACCTCTCAGATAAACGTTCCGTATTGCAATACAAGATCCGTATTTGCAAAGCAATGCGTCATTCATGAATGGAATATGTTTTCTGTTTCTGAATAAAACGAGTTAGAATATTGATGGTTTGTTTGTGTTATTTTGTTAAAACAGGTATATAATAAATGGAATATTACACAAAGTGACGATATGATGGGTTGTATAACATCCGCGGCTAGTGAGAATACTACAAACAAACAACAACTCGTGTGATTCAACCCTTCATATCGTCTCTTCGTTTAATATCCCCTATTTATAGTGTCCAATATATTTCTGAATAATTACCAACATACTTGTCCAATATATTTCTAGTAATGTCTTAAATTATTCTAAATAAATAAGGAATGTCCGAGCCTTTCTATATCTGGCATGCCATTCTAATGATATCATTCATAGTAAAAGCATACATAAACTTTGTTAGATATTATACATGCACATACGTGAATATAAATTAGATATTACGCCATTATTACAGTGATCGTCTAATTTGAAAGCGGAACATTCTGCTCGCCATACACTGTATCTCTTTATCTTATCAATATTCATGTCAGGAACAATTACATTTAGAATATTTATCAGATAATATCTTATAATTACATTATGGATAATAGAATTCTTGAGCATGACAGGAACTATATAATCCGACCTATATAATGTCATAAGCAATCGGAAAATATCCAGAAATTCTATATGAGCAGTCTGATGTGGATCTATTGTGTTTGCAAAGGCGTGCAAAAGTGTATGTACCCGACAAACGATGTTCACGAATGGTTTCTTGGTGATAATGTAATTGCTTGATATACGGTTCATTATGTGTATTATATTCAAGGGAAATGCAATTGTAATGCATATAAATTGAATATGTACATACATGTTTATGTTTGCAGAATGATATTTATTTCGCATAGTTGTAATTAATGTTTATACATGGTCGAAAGTCATGCATGTATGAGCAATGAGAGGCCTTTACCCTCTAGTGTTTCGAAGCACTATGGCAAGTATGTTATGCTGTCATAAAATACAATTTTCCCATCGCGTTATGTAATGTTGATGCCTATACCTATACCAGATTGATGGTGGCATCATCAATGTCGGACTGTGGGCGCACAGGAATTGGGGCCGTTTCCACAGATGTACGAACATGCTTGAACTGACTATGCCAGTATTTGACCACATCAAATGACGGGGCATCCTCCCCATGAACTGCTTTTATCTCATCAAATGCCTCTTCCGGTGTGCAACCTTTCAAATACAGGAACCTGATGACTGTTCCATACTCAATTTGCTCCATCACTCTACCTTACATTAATTCAGCACGAGTAAATCAAAAAACGAATTATATATGAGAACTGCAAATTACCACGTGACATATAGAGGTATATTCTAATGTCCGTGTACAATTTCAACTTCCTACCGAAACCGGATTTAGGTCAGGAGAAATCTTTAATGAACGCCCCTCGTATGGTTGTTTATATATGTCTGACATTGTTGGTCCTATTGGTGACTTGGAACATCTGACACATGCCATGTATTGTGTTTACCATCAGCATAACATCCTGCCTGAATGTGATAACTTATTGGATGTAGAAACATTCCCGTCGCTGCCACATGTTGTCCTGGGATTCATGTTTCGTTTCGAAGTATACTTTGAAACACTGAACCTAATAAGTAATTAGTTTCTTGGATTAAAACTGTTTGCAAAAGTGAATAAAACGTTTGACAACTACAGCTAAAAAGTACAGACAGTTATTTCGTCCTTTTACAGTATATATAAAGTAAACGCTCTACTGATTGTGTTATCCATGTTTTAAAGTGTTAATCAATGTTCGAGTATAACCAACTCTGATATATACTATCGTATCCCTTCTCCCGCTTTAAAAGAGTAAAGTTCTTTTAGTTTTCAGCTAAAGTTCGTATATGCTGCAAATTTAACTACTCCCTAATTAACCATGCCTTTGACAAACTGTTGATAGAGTGTTAAACAGCATGAGATGTGATGAGAGGCCAATCAAGTCGCAGATACGGGTTAATACCAGTCTTAAGAATCAGATTAGCCAACATGTTTGTGTTAATGTTTCACAGGGTATGCCACAAGAAAGTTCACATCGACACCAGAAACTCACATACAATTAAGCCCATACAGATGTACAATCATAAAAGTACAAAAATGAGTCATGCAGGAAACACCACATACAGAACAAACAGTCGCCCGAACAGCAACACAGCAAATGTACATAACTATAAAAACAACAAGAGACGCACAAAGACAAAACAAACACACACTAGGGGGAAGATGGAAGCACCGCCTTGGAACGGTCAGTGACAAAAGTCACTGGGGGTTAAACCGGTTTATGGGCGCCCAACCTCACACTTATTCCATCCCCACCCTAAAAGACAAACAGTGTAAATAAACGTATCCCCTCTCCGACTAATCTACAACAACCGCGACGGCAAATACAGTGGTAAAGTGCATGTATAACGAAAACATTTAAGTGAACAAACTGTATCCACCTATCGCTAGTGTATTCAATGATTGAGCTGCAAACGGAGTAACTGTAGAAAAGTAATAAATGGTACGACAAAAACGAAGTAGTACAGATATCCGACGTTCTCCTTCCATTTCTGGATTTAAGAGGTCGCCTTCATAGAGTACTAAACCATTCTTGTCGGCGTGCATGCAAAGAGGCCAGCGTGATTGCCAACTGTAAAAGGGTTGACAGCCAAACATGCAGTATGTTGTAGTACTACAGGATCATATGCCTTTTTAATGAAATTTTTACATATTTGATGAACAAAATGAGAAAATGGGTATGTCCAATAATTTTACGAAGTTTGTAAATCACATCACCATAAAATTCAGGATGTGAAACACCGTGTCGCAGAAGCTCCTTGAGATTAGATTGGTACTTGCCAATAAGCGAGAGATTTCGATAGTAAAATTTAGAAAAAGTTTTTCTTAGTTTATGGTATCTATATCCTTGCTTAAGCAGTTTTTCAGTTAAAATGAGATTTCGACTGTTAAAATCGTCAATAGATGAACAAGCTCTAGCAAAACGAATAAGTTGAGATATATAAACCCCATAAAATTGAGCACGGGGAACATCCCCGTCAAGATGAGGAAAATTAACAATGTTAAAATCAAAATCATCTCTTTTGTCATATATTTTAGAAAAGATCATTCCATTATCAATTTTAGTCCAGATCAAGAAACGCTGCATAATTGTCGGACGGGTTTATTCAATTTGAGTTCTTTTGGATAAATTGTAGGAATCAGAGCATCAAAGAAAGGGTTATCTAAGTTAAAAATATCATCCAAATATCGACAAGTTTCATTGAAGGCTTTTATAACATCTTCTTGTGTTTGAGGATTCAAACGCAACATGAAATCTCTCTCATAGCAGTACAAAAACAAATCTGCGACAAGTGGTGCACAATTCGTACCCATGGAAATACCAATTACCTGACGGTATATAGCATTCCCATAACGTACAAATATGTTATCCAAAAGAAAGGTTAGTGATTCGCAAGTCCAATTGGTGTAATATTTCATTTGCTCGTCAGTAAAGAAAGCTTTTTCAGCATTACATGCCAAGAATGATGTTTTTTCCCGGGCATATACTTTCTGAATTAAGTTAGCAAGCTTATCCTTAATTAAAATATGAGGAAGAGATGTGTACAGAGTAGAACAATCGTACGTGCTTACAGTGGATGCAAGATACCTTTTGTTCTTAAGTTTGTTTAAGACTTCTGAAGAGTTCTTAATAGACCAGAAAAGATTTATTCCAGAATTTGCATAAGTCTTATCACAGTAGAACCTTACATGTTCCTTTACCTTCGTTAAACATGAAGTCAAAGGAAAGACAATTCAGTAGTTGTACATGAACTAGAATTTGCAATGAAACGCGCTTTATATGGTTTTTATGTAGTTTTGGTAACCAATACATTGTAGGAAGATTATATTGTGTAATTTTAATATCGGTTCCAAGTTGTTCACACTTTTTGACATGGTCTGAAACGATGGTCTTTTCGTCAGTAGTAACTGAAATGTATGACTTGGTATTAATAATTATCTGCTTCAAGACATCGATATAATGTAATCGTCAAATAACAATCACATTATGCCTTATCACAGGAACAAACAGTTTGGTTCCAGATGAGACGCAGAGTATATCCATGGTTTCTGACTATCGGTGAACAGTTTCTGTTTTACAGCGTGACTAGGGGTAAAACAAGACAGTGGTATTGATGTTTTATTATGCCTGTTATTTTCTAAACAAACTTCGTATTTTACAGACGACAATGCATAGCGAATCGGTCATTTAATAATCACTAAATAACAAAACAATGGATGAACACTACATATCATACATACGCCCTTTAATGATATCACGCAAAATTAAGCCTCTTTATGTCATTGTCAACATAACAGACCATTACTTCACAACGTTTGCAGGAGCTGTCTCATCACGGTCCGTTATGTTTGCTTATGAAACAATACATGTATATAATAAATTCTGAAGAGAGGTGATCCCCCGAAAGCAAAAATTGCAACACAAAAAGAGAACATTTCAGACTCGGTTTTATTGAGTCTGTTCATGAGCAGTAATTGAAAATGCAACACTGCTCACGCCACTGGCACCGGCTTAAGCGGTATTCAATTTTACGAACCAAAAGTACTGAAATTCGTGATCGCGAAGGATCTGGCAGTATAACAACACTGAGAATGAAGTACGGGGCGAGGTTTTACGGCCGCCACACAAGCACTTACCACCTTCTGTTGTGAAAATTATAAATTCTGAAGAGAGGTGATCCCCCGAAAGCGAAAATTGCAACACAAAAAGAGAACATTTCAGACTCGGTTTTATTGAGTCTGTTCATGAGCAGTAATTGAAAGTGCAACACTGTTCACGCCCCTGGCACCGACTTAAGCGGTATTCAATTTTACGAACTAAAAGTACTGAAATTCATGTTCGCGAAGGATCTGAAAGTATAACAACACTGAGAATTAAGTACGGGGCGAGGTTTTACGGCCGCCACACAATCACTTACCACCTTCTGTTGTGAAAATTATAAATTCTGAAGAGAGGTGATCCCCCGAATGCAAGAATTGCAACACAAAAGGAGAAAATTGCAGACTCGGTTTTATTGAGTCTGTTCATGAGCAGTAATTGAAAGTGCAACACTGATCACGCCCCCCAGCACCGGCTTAAGCGGTATTCAATTTTACGAACCCAAAGTACTGAAATTCATGATCTCGAAGGATCAGAAAGTATAACAACACTGAGAATGAAGTACGGGGCGACGTTTTACGGCCGCCACACAAGCACTTAACACATGCTGTTGTGAAATTTATAAATTCTGAAGAGATGTGATCCCCCGAAAGCAAACATTGCAACACAAAAAGAGAAAATTGCAGACTCGGTTTTATTGAGTATATTCATGAGCAGTAATTGAAAGTGCAACACTGCTGACGTCCCCTAGCACCGGTTTAAGCGGTGTTCAATTTTACGAACCAAAAGTACTGAAATTCATGATATCGAAGGATCAGAAAGTATAACAACACCGAGAATGAAGTACGATAGTTTACAGTGTATTTCATTTTAAGAGGTCCCATGTCCACATTCCCACTATAGGCATACCAATAATTAACATTCAAAAGGTCATCGTTCTTACATGTATGCCTTTACCTTTCTAATACTGTTTACATAGCCTACCTCCAGTGTCATCGCGTTTTGTCGTCTGTAACATTTAGCTCTGCTTTCAAACAAGGATATTGAAAACAACAAATAGTTTGGATTGAAATTAGACTCTAAATTGCTCGGCGTATTATCTAAATCTGTACTGTTTCGATACGTGTTTAAGAAATCGGTATTGGTAGAGAAAGAGCTATACATATTTTCTCAATCCGTTGCATTTAATAGATGGTGAATAACATAGGTGGTAAAATAACATCCGTGACAAAATAACATATTTGAAACATAAATATTAATCTGAAAAACAAAAACAACAAAAATACAGTAAAATTGGTAAGACACATGCAACAGTAATTTACCACTCACATCCAGTATTCATGGTGTATAGCAAATGGGTGGACACAGATAATTAAAAATCCCGGTCCTATCTGAAAATATAACCATGTTTTCTTTTAAAACCAATTTCAAAAGTATGCCTGATAGTAGCTAGATTTAATTGCATGTAGTCCAGCTAAATTATATGCCTATTTGTTGAATATATTAACCTTTCTCTTGCTGAATCTTAAAATACATTTCTCCTTCTATACCCATGCCCTGTTGTATAATTACATATATCTTCACTGTGTACAAGTATCTCGCTGTGCAATCACTGCTGTGGAGTGCGTTGGTTGCACAATCAACTTGTAAATAGTGCAGACCCTGATGAGACAGCTTCTGCAGGTTTACAGGTAGGTATATTGACGCGAATAGCAAGCGAAAGAATAAGATATTCGTAGATAACACAAACATTAATATTTGAAATATCATGCAGCAATGCATACCAACAGTTTCCAATCATTGATTAAGTGCTTAAAATATTTTACATAAATACTTCAATTGCTCTGATCTAATGTTCCGACCACTAAGGACCTTTTTCAAAGATTATCATGTCAAAATACACGTCACATTTTTGTTACATGCATTCATCAATAGAATCAAAGAGGATAACGTTGATCCGGCGTCATGGTGACATTGGATAAAGCACGACTGTTGAGGTATGCAATATGAAAATAACAACCCAATGTCACCATGACGCTCGATAGAGTACTAAACCTTTCTTGTCGGCGTATATGCAAAGAGGGCCAGCGTGATTGCCAACTGTTTAAGGGTTGACAACCAGACATGCAGTATTTCAGTTGAGATTGCAACACAGAAAAATGCAAATATGACTGTGTACCTTTAACTACATTGTATATGTATAGTTCTGAGTACAGTATTGATTCTGAAACGAACAACATAAGGTAATATAGGTAATAAGCCGATTTTAAATTATATGTGTTTTGTTGACAGTTAAATCAACTATTGCAAGTAGAGGTGCATTGAAAATTAAATGGAAAACGGAATACATGTATCTTAGATATGTACAGAAGGGTAGTCCAAAAGCACGTCGTAAACAATGTGTCATCATCAGTAAATACAGTTGAACTTCGATAACTCAAATTTAAAGGGACCATACAAATTACTTCGAGATAACGGAGGTTCGAGTTATCCGATACCTATTCTGAACAATTTCTCAATGCCACAGCTTAATACAGGTCTAAAGTAATGCTGGAAGCTCTTGTAGGAGCTTTCATCATTACTTTAGACCTGTATTAAGCTGTTACGTGTGTTTCTAGATATCTGCAGCGATACACTTAAGATCATTTATGTATAGTAATTTTTGGAAGGACTGAACGTTTTGTTCGAGTTATCCAATAGCTCGAGGTATCCGAGTTCGAAATATCGAAGTTCAACCGTATGAGATAACAATAATAAGGGACACATCGACGCAAATGCAAACCTTAACAAAACATAATACTGTATTGCGAAAACATATGTACTCGTATATACTGTTATATATAAAGAAACATAAAGAAACTATCTGCCACGTGCACTATTGTTTCGATAAACATGTATTAATTCAGTGTGTACACTAGATCATTTACTTGCTAATTCAAATATAATTATATTATGCGGGGCTTTAATAAACTATTTAGTATATCTACCATAAGCGTATACGATATCTATGATGTTCTGTGACCTCTTTCTCTCGAGCGGGATACCATAAAGATCCAGTTTCTTTGTAGGGGATGATCTTTCGTTGAGAAATCCACGAACTAGCTTTTTGCTCATATTAATGAGCCGGACATTGCGCTTTCGTTTAATCACATTTCTGGGATCAACAGCATCTGTGAATACAAATAACACAACCTGGTGTTTAGTTTAGCTTGTTGAACAATTTGTCCTACACGCAGACCAGACTGATCCTGTTGGAGCTGCCTGCTCTCTTTATAATGCAATTCAATAATTTATATCATATATTGTTTACAAGCGCAGATACATTGGTTATTTGTTTGCTGTTATAAATATTAAGTTAATTACTACTCAAGGATGCTACGGTCCCTACATGAATAGTAAGGTAGTAAATAGAATAAATAGATAAAATATTTACAGAATGGCTGGATCCAAATGAGCTGGCGACGTGTACTCTTGGTGACAGATGATAATGCATGTAGGACAGGTATGCTATTGTACCATAACAACATATTTGAACTTTCATGTAGCTTTATTATAGCTCACTCGCTTGCTTCTTGTTACAATGTAATTTAAATATTAGTCGATGCTATATACTTATGGTAAAATTTGAACTGCAACGAGTAGAGCGATGCTATATATTTAGGATAAAACGTGTCTTGGATTAAACATCAAACTGCAATAAAAATAACTAGTACTCGTTCATCATTATGGTCTGTTTATGTAGATTTCGCTACATTTCTACCGATATCATCATACACGTAGACGTTACCTCATGACGCAGAACGTAGTTTAGAATGTTTTACGTGTATGCGTAAGGCTACATGCAAATCATATACGATCCACAGCGTCATTTAGGTATAACTATATTGCAGTTATAAGTGCGAAAATTGTTTAAGGCCTAGCCGAAGGCTGAGGGTCTGAAACTATTTTCGGGCTGACTGGTAGGTAACTATAATGCAAATAGGCCCACAGTGGGCTGTTCTAATTCTCATAGTGTACCGCATTTCTTTGTTCATGAACGTAGTTTAGTTCTGTGTCACTCAGTTATTACCCCCCACACACACACACACACACACACACACACACATACACACACACACACACACACACCCACACACACCAACACACATACCCTTTAATAAGTCTATTTCACATTTTTCAGTCGTATTAATCTGAAAAGCAATTATTGCATGTACTAAATATTCTGAAAACTTTTTTGTATGAATTTTGATCAAGCTGAATAATAATTATTATTTTCTAGGCCTACTCAGGATTATTTTTTAGAAAAGGCCCCTTCTCAATAAATGTTTTGGATTGAAATGTGCAAAACCCAGTATATACACTAGAACATGTCTTAAGCGACAAATCATTAATTGAACACAGAAGTCTTAAAAAGCAGGGTTTTGTTTAAGGAAAGGTACAAAACTCCAGTACGCTCTTATAGGGGATCAGTTATTACCTCCCTTTAGGCCGATAAACATAACTAGTTACAGTATCTAGTTACGTACATATTTAATTTATTAATAATAAAAATAAGTAATTTCAATGTATATTGTTCAATCTGTAATTAACTTTCAAAAATATAAGCTATTTTATTCTAAAATTCATTAGTATATAACTTAGAATGACGTAGTTTTAAGAGTATTTCTGTACACGCGGAAACTACCGGAAATGATCGAGCGTAGCGGGCACTATTGTGTCCTAGCGGGCACTATCGCAATTTAGTGACCGCTACCTTATACATAAGTAAAGGAGGAGCGTATTTGGATAAGGTATACTATTAATAAATAATCTTACACTGAGTGATAACTCAGCAGTAATTTATCATTGTTATGTCATATAGGTCCGTATGTATAAAATGAGATGAACTAATTAACATACATAAAAAAGTATTCAATATTATAGTAGTAAAGTGGGCAATACGACCAACTTCAAACGTCAGGATATTAAATAGATTATATCGTGTCTACATTCTTTACCTGCCTAGTCAGATAATATTAATTGCCCAAACTACTAATTAAACATCACAACCATACCACGTTATGAATGCGCACATGGTATACAAGTAGAGGAAATCAGATGATCTGGAAATATAATAGAAGCAGGTCGGTAAATGCATTGATATACATACTCTGATCAGGGCCTACAGAGTGTGACACTCGTTAGAGAAAATAATATATTGTCAGCTATTGATGGAAAGAAAACACAACATCTAACCAGAAGATTGCAGTGTGAGACATTCACTGTTTGAACTAATTCTGTATACAGTGCTCCCTCTCTACAACGACACCCTTTGGGGTACGAAGATTGTACGTGTTGTTCAGAGGGAGTTGTTATAGGGAGGGAAAGTCAAACATTATTAGCTTGTTCGCGGGTCCCCAGATAAGGTGTATTTCGAGAACTAAAACCGTTATGCCTCCGATGTTGTGACCACTCTTTAGAATTGTCACAAAGTGACGATTCTAAAGAGTGGTCACAACATAGGGTTTGATGGAAGCGTAAAGAAAATACGATGGAAAAGGTTGTTTCTGGAGCCTTGTTGTTTCGGAAACAGTAACATGCGGTGTTGTAAGGAGGGACTCGTTATTGAGAGGGTCGTTGTAGGGAGGGAGCACTGTAATATCCAAAATATTTCTGAAAACTTATCGGAAATCGTTCAAGCAGACGCATACGTACTTTCATGCATATAGCTAAAATATACACTAGAGAGTTTACGGTAATATTTCAAGGGCTTGGTACAAAACTATTGTAACTCCTTCACTTTGTGAAGGAGTTACACTAGTTTTGCACCAAGCCCTCGATTTTAAGTCGATATCAATGCATTGACAGCCCTTACCTACTAGTCAAATAAAAACACTGATATCACTACATATTATTATTTTTTCAGATGATATTCTATAAGTGCATAATGAATAACGGTACCCTTGACCATGGCTGGAATTGTAACATTAGCTTTGTGTAAACAGTCATAGAATAAACCATCCTACAGAAGCTTTCTGATACGGGTCTACTCTATTTACAGATATTTTGAATGTTGTCTATATTAGGCAAAAGGGTCATATACAGGATTCACACAATATATTAATATATTTTAATCATATGAGGTTAATATATATTGAGTCCCGTACCGAGATCTCTTGGGGTTTACCAAGCCAAATATAGCTTTTTACGGCTGTGTATGAGTCAAAAAGATTTCAGTACGGAGACTGAACTATGCACAATGACCTCATTAGTTTACACCACGACATCAACTTTTGAGACTGTGCAAATAGATGTGCATGTATAGTTTTAAGTACATAAAAAGCACTAGTAAGTGTTGTTAATGCTGCTGTTACTACGGTCTACTGCTGCTTTATGTACAACTACTACTTCTACTACTTCTTCTACTACTACTACAATTACTACTACTTCTACTACTACTTATAATATTACAATGCTACTACTACTACTACTATTATTATTAGTGCTGCTTCTACTTCTACTGCTACTACTATAGCGACAACTAATACTACAAGTGTAACTACTGATTTTACTACTACAACTGTAGCCATTACTACTGTTGTTATTATTAATCATAATGATTAGTAGAATTCAAAAGCAAGGTCATTGCCAGAAACGCATATGGTGCGATGGGTCCATTAATTCGTGCTTGGTTCTACAAAGTGTATGTACTTCCAATGTGTCCAAGCTTTTGAAACATGTTGACCGAACGTCCAAGCGTTTACCCCGGGGGCTACCGTGCACGCCCCGTCTGACTTTTTTTCATGGGTACCAGGGTGTGTGGTAGGGTCTGCTGAATGGAAATCAAAATTGTACCCATGAAAAAACTCATTCCTGCTATGGGTTTTTCTACCGTTTCCATGGCAATCAGTGGTCTTGACAACGGCGATGGGTAAAGGCTATAATGTAGTATATCTATGCTATTCGGGGCACTAAGAGTTTGAAACTGGTGCCAAACTAAAGGTAAGACATTAGTCTTTAATTAAGAATATGTTTTTGTTAATTACCTCATTTGCATAATCATGAATATTAATGAGAAACCCGAAAAATGAAGGAAAACAGACTAGAAGATGGTGAAAACTAGATCTGAAATCACCTGCGATGGTCCAAATACACCCAAATATGTTTTTATACATAACACATCCCCAAGGAGTGTATTATTTAAAACAAAATCGTGTCTCTATGGCTTATGTGCATTTTATTGCGTTTTTGAGTATCCATAGCAGAGGTACGTCCGGGTAGCGTAAGCGCATAGAGAAAATAGCATTATATCTCAAGGCCTTCGAGAGCTGGTAGCTAACAATATCAACTTGTTACCAAACATAAAATAAATACACTGATATTTGATTTAAAATGTATTGTAGTTAATAAGTCCATTATCATATTCATGAATATTAATGAGAACCCCCTAGAATTAGATAAAAAGACAGGGAAATGGTGAAAACTAGAACTGAAATCACCTGTAATGCTCCAAATCGATAGAGATAAGTTCTTACACATAACACCATCTCATTATGAGTAATCTAGCTGGTGCTATGTAAAAACGTGTCTCTATGGGTCATCTGCATTTTAGAGTTTCCATAGCAAATGTACGTCCGGACAGCGTAAACGCATAGAGAAGGTAAAAACGTTATATCACAGGGCCTTGGGCAGCTGGGAGCTAACATTATCAACATGTTACCAAATATAATTATAAGACATACTATGGTCTTTGATTAAGAATATCATATTGTTAATCAGTTCATTAGAATATTCATGAATATTAATGCTTAAATCAAACAAAAAGAAGGGACATTATTTAACAAGAGCACCGCGAGGCAGGGCATTATACGCCCGAAAGTTTAAAGGAGAGAAAACGCTTTTTAGAGATATATATTGTCACTGGAGATAATAAATTGTCAAGTGCTTTCATGGTCATCCGTGCGCTTGTTTGTGGCAGGCATATAACATTTTAAGTTCTAGGTTCATGCATTGTGGGTGAGGTACAATTTTAACATATTGTTTTGAAAGCCAAATCATGTCTAAACCGAACGTGACATAAGTGCGTTTAACCTTTCACCTTCAAATATGACTGACCTTAAAGGTAATGATGTAGGTCTAGTTAGCTACAGCCAGGACACAAAATTTGCTAACGCTCTATTTGTGACCTTGACCTTGAAAGTTCACAATTGGGTTTTGTATGCAACACACCTTCAAGTGATACTGAAACCCTATTTGTGACCTTGACCTTGAAAGTTCACAATTGGGTTTTGTACGCGACACACCTTCAAGTGATACTGAACATATGTGTGAAAGAATTTTGAAAATCGGAGAAAAAATGAGTAAGTTATAGCCAGGACACGAATTTGCTAACGGACGGACAGAATTGCTAACGCCCTATTTGTGACCTTGACCTTGAAAGTTCACCATTGGGTTTTGTACGCGACACACCTTCAAGTGATACTGAACATATGTGTGAAAGAATTTTGAAAATTGGTGAAAAGATGAGTAAGTTTTACCAAGGACACGAAAATTGCTAACGCCCTATTTGTGACATTGACCTTGAAAGTTCACAATTGGGTTTTGTACGCGACACACCTTCAAGTGATACTGAACATTTGTGTGAAAGAATTTTGAAAATCGGAGAAAAAATGAGTAAGTTATAGCCAGGACACGAATTTGCTAACGGACGGACGGACAGAATTGCTAACGCCCTATTTGTGACCTTGACCTTGAAAGTTCACCATTGGGTTTTGTACGCGACACACCTTCAAGTGATACTGAACATACGTGTGAAAGAATTTTGAAAATTGGTGAAAAGATGAGTAAGTTTTAGCAAGGACACGAAAATTGCTAACGCCCTATTTGTGACCTTGACCTTGAAAGTTCACAATTGGGTTTTGTACGCGACACACCTTCAAGTGATACTGAACATTTGTGTGAAAGAATTTTGAAAATCGGAGAAAAAATGAGTAAGTTATAGCCAGGACACGAATTTGCTAACGGACGGACGGACGGACAGACAGACGGACGGACAGACAGACGGACAGACAGACAGACGGACAGACGGACACCCAGCCAGACGGCCAGACGATGGAGACCATAACATAATACGACCCTTCGGGCGTATAAAAATGGTAGAACGAATTTTAAACCATCCGGTTTGGTCAAAGTATAACGAAATAATTACCTTTAATTACCTAGGTGATTACCTTTGCAAATTATTTAGTTCCAGATGATATGCCGAGTAACTCGGCATCTCACCAGGATCCAAACTCTTTGACAGCCTAATTGCATTTTTGCAGACACATTGAGCATAGCTTGAAATGTAAAATGTTGTAGGTGAAATATGCAGCAGGCTAAATGTTTTGAATGAATCTTAATGTATTTAAACCTTATTTGGACGAGTTCATTAAAATAAACTTCTCATCTGGATCGAAGCTTGTTGCAAAGGCGAGTCAGATTGCGTATAGCGGGGATGGGAGATAACATTCAAATGTCGGTCAAAGTCGAATGAATATGCATAAATGTCGAATGAACATGCTCCCATTTGCTCCCACGATCCAATATATGGGACGTAGGCAAAAAGTGTAGACTCTGATCAGACGCAGCATAATGCGGCGTCTGATCAGAGTCTACACTGTTTGCTGATAGGAAATTCAATATAAAACAAAAATGAAAATTTAGACCAGACACCCCTTAGATAAAAAAAAATAGACTAATCCAATATATATACATGGAGGAATCCACTGGGAGCAAATGGGTCAAACAGGGGGATATTAATGGCCACACCTATACGGCATTCGGTGAGTTAAAGGTAGTGTTTATGTTGCCTAAACAAACATCATTTTGATAGATACATGACTCTACACATTATACGACCTGATAGCGACATCCATTAGTTGTTACTTTGAAGAAACACCCACAAACCTGATGTAAGAAGCAAAACACAAATAACACAACTAATCCAGACCTGCATATTATAGGTTGAAAACAAACTTTGATGGATATCTATTGTTCTCGTCTTATATGAGCTGAATATCGAGTTTACCACCAAAAAGCTCTTCCTACACATATATATGTGCATGGGTGAATGAGTCGATCGACCGGTTAAACTACAAGTCAACAAAGTGTAGAGAAATAACCATATCGCTACTGTAGGCAATGCAGCACATTCCTTGCAATATGTCCTTTACGTAATAACATCAGTCGTTGTCGCAGTAACAATATAAACAACGTAAATTAGTCATAGAAGTAATAAATACAGAAGAAGTAAATTGCAGTAATATTAGCAGTAATGATAATTGAAACAAACATTGCAATAACAGAAACGAAAATATCAACAGTAGCAGCTGTAGTTCTATCAACAACACTAATAACTCTTATAGTTGTATGCGTACTCGTTGATGCTATGGTAGTAATTATAGCATTACAACTAGTAGCAGTAGCAAGAACAGTAATATTTGTAGCATACAAAGTAAATGTAGTACTTGAAAGAGCAGTAGTCTTCATAGTAGTATCAGTAGAAGTAGTACTGTAATGAAGAGTACTAAAAGTAGTAGCTATAGTAACAGAAGTACGTGTAGTAGTAGTAGTAGTAACCGTGACTGTAGTAGCAGTAGCGAATAAAGTTGTAGTTGTAGTAGTAGTTGAAATAGAAGTAGCAGCAGTTTTAGTAGTAGTAAAATGACCATTCACAGTTTTACGATACATTCCAATCATTGTATGTGGGTAAAACGCATTAAGATGATCCAAGATGAAAAACAGTACAGACCAGTTGTCACCTGTAGGACCACTTTGATAAACGCCAGTGCTGTTTGTAAATGTCAGACCCCTCGTGTCTAGCATCAAACAGGGCTAATGGCGTTACTTGACATAACTAAAAAGAAGTGAGCCAAGAATACAGCAGCTGAACGGCTCCAATTGATGTCCACGATTTTCGCTGTCCACATACCAAAATGAATGTGTTTCGAATAGTTTATTAATCCTTTATCTAGAATCGATTGTCTCTGTAAACAGATCGATATAAGATGGCTTATGTAGGAGTAGTCTTATTTCTAACATAACTTCCCTTAAATCCGAGTTAGAACAACTGGTTAATATTCCCTGATCAGTAACACGTGTAAGAACACTTTAGAACATATATGACGTCATACGTCATGTATGACGTCAAACATGGAACACCAATCTTTACATGCTATTGAAACGGCGAAAGCACACTGTTTTGGGTTATGTGAGAAAATAAAGCTGATGCTCATTGTCTTTTAAGATGAAATGTTCCTAAACTGGCCTAAGAAAATGTTATTAAGCGAGCCTTAAGCGACTGTTTGTTCTGTATGTGGTGTTTCCTGCATGACTCATTTTTGTACTTTTAATGAAACCTATATAATAACCTAAGCTAGGTGAACGGTGCGAGTATTTCATAGCATTTCAGGGACACTGACAATGAACTGTTTTTTCATTGATAGACACATTGAATGATATTCCGTGTAAACGGTATTTGATACATTCATGAAATGACGTCAGAAAGAAAACCGTAACCCAGAAATATAATAAAACGAACGAAGTGTGTTAAAGAGGTGTATAGTTTTGCTTGTATTTGGAAGAATTAAATTGACGCAGGAAAGCAGAAAGTAGGTTTTATTCAAGATGGCGTTAATACACGTTTGTTTTCGGGCAATAACATCTGCAGTGTCCCTCGGGAATATTGCCCAACTGTAGATGGTATTGCCCGAAAAAACGTATATTAACCCTCTATAAATACAAGTCTCGATAAGCTTCCAGAAGTTATTGTGTGTACCTGGTTGATTCATATCTATCGTGCACCTTCCAATTATATAATCTAGTGGAAATTGAATTTGAAGGTACAACGCGCTAAAAGTTAATGAGTCGTTTTTGTTTGAGGTATACAGTGTTTGATACTGGTCAGAGAGAACATGTTATTATCTAATACCGATGTAAATAGTTCAATATCTAATTAGCAACTGTCGTTGAAAGTATTCACTGTTTGGCACAGGTACAGTATATTGTTTACTGCGGTAAAAAATGAACCATCTTTAATTGGTCAGGGGCTATTGATTGAAATGTTCTATGTTTGATATATTTCTATGTAATGTCTATTATAATGTATATTAAAATGATATCTGTTGTAATGTCGAATATTCAGTGCGGTATCCAGATATATGGAGTTGTACTGTTGTGTAATGTCAAATATATTTCTGAATAATTACCAACATATTTGTCCAGTATTTCGTAGCAATGTGTTATATTATTCTGAATAAAAGCGTACATATATCTGGCATGTCATTCAAATTGCATCATTAATACTACAAGTATAAGTAGATTTGCTTAAATAGTACATACGAAAGTGCATGCATATAAATGAAATAAAACGCCATGTTCTTTACAGTGGTCGTCTAATTGGAAAATGAGGCTTTCCACTCACCTTTACATGTATCACTTTACCTTATAAATATTCATGTAAAGAACAATAACATCTTGACTGTGCAAACGGAAATATCAAAATATTAATATAAACTCCTACATGGCCAGTCTAATGTTGATATACTCTGTTGGAAATTGCGTGCAAAAGCGTTATAATGAAGGGTTTGATAATGAGAATGATATTGCTAGATAGACAATGGTTCCTTGTGTGAAAGGTATTGAAAGGAAATGTAAATGTAATGCATATAAACTGAATATTTACATACATGATACAACATCTGTATACTCGTAATTAATGTTTATACTTAGACCATCCATGTGTGTATGCATAATGGTATGCTTTTACTTTCTAATGTTTTGGGATACTGTTGCTAACACAGACAGGCATTTTATTTCTGTTCTAGATTTATTTTAAGCAGTACCATGTGGGTTTTTTATATCTGTCTGAAGGTGTTGGTCTTATTTGTGATTTGGTACCATGTACTGTGTTTATGATTAGCATACCACCCTTTATTAATGTGATAACACATTTATTGTCGCTGCAACATGTTTTCCTGGGAGTCATGGTTTGTATTTGAATTATATTCATTCAGAAACTTTAAACACGGATCGCCACAAGTAAATAGAGAATTGGACTTATACTGTTTGCAAAGGTGAATAAAACGTTCGACAACTGTAGCTAAACAGTACAAACAGTAACTTCGTCACTTTACGGTGCCCCTAAATTAAATGCCCTACTGATGTAGCTATCCAGGTTGTACAGTGTTAATCGAATGTTCGAGTCTAACCAACACTAATCATATTCCTTTTCTGCTTAAAAGAATAAGCTGTGCTAAAATTCGGAGATGATGCAAATGTAACTACTGCACTTGACAAACTATTGATTGAGATTTAAACAGCATGGATCGTGAATTGACGTCTCATCTGGATTCAAACTGACTGACATTTGCAATCAGCATGAATCCGGATTAGACGACGAGTAACTCGGTGTATCATCATCATCAGGATTCATACTGTTTGACACCATGTTAGTAGTATCTCAAGATCTTGAACGAATCAGGAGTAAGTGTCAACGGCAACATATCAGATATTACGCATACTTTATTTCAATAATAAACTAAGGTTTGAATACGTGTATTGTGATATATGTTATATACAAATGTGTATGTATTATATATGACACAATATAACACCTTGATGCAGAATAGGCCATTCCTTGATAATAGTCACGCGACTAACCAACCAGCCATGTGACCATCATTTTGTGTACTGTATAACACGACGTCGTACTGGGAGATGAGGATGGTCTTCTTCGAGATCGAAGGACACGCAACATCATAGACTTTCACGAGGTTGTCAGTGTTTTACTCTGACCTAGTTGTATCAAGTGTAGGGAGTCCAGTACAGGTTATTGATAGGGATTTGAGTGACAAGCGGAGCATATGTCATTATGTTTGTATTCTTTGCAAAAAATAACAACAAAAGAAAACCATTATCACTGACATAACTTATGTTAATATGACAGATTTTAATGTCATATACAGATAAACAACAATTGCATTTGATATTATTGTTGATGAATTTTGATACAATCCTTGACTCAACAAACATGTTATGTCTTCTGGTTTAGATTATATTTTGATTTTGGTCTGGTTTGAATATATATGTTATATCCATAATTTATGTGACAGTGAATCCACAATCATTGCATTTTTTTCTAAATTTCCAACCCTAAAATCAATTCACATACAAACAAGGCAGACAAAGAAAAACACAGACACCATTACCCATTATGTGTATTTAATTAATTGATTTAAATAAGACCGTAATTCCCAATTACGACACAAATATATTAAACGCAATAAAGAGGTTACTAAACGACTGTTCAGTATCACATTCAACACCTATACGCACACTAACTGTGTTTTACAGGAAAATGTCATTCCAAAGAGTGGAACTCTAATATAGACTTTAAAGAACGAAAATATCAACCATGCAACAGAAAAAAAGACTGTCCCCGTTATTTAAATACAAACTTGTAATATCCAAAAACGTATAAATGGTAACGTAGTAAAGTCAAGCAGGCAAAGCCACATACAAGACGCAACCACCACCAAAACACCGATAGATAGCATGACACACACACACTCACATACAACCACACACCCAAACGCACACTCACACACGAGATAAACAAAGAAAACATCAACAGCCAAACAAGAACTAGAGAAAAACACTCCACACATGAACACAATCACAAGCACAAAGACGTAAGGCAAACAAAAGGAAGGATGACAAAGAGAGTACCGCCTTGGCACGGTCAGTAGCAAAAACACCACTGCGGGGTTAAACCGGTTTACGGACGGCCTAACCTCACACTTCTCTCAATGTCACCCTAGCTTTACAAATAGTGTAAATAAAGGTATCCCCGCCGGACTTACCCACAACATAGACGACGGTGAACACAGGACAATAAGTAAAACATAGCATAATAACTGTGACAATCCGTCAAATATGTACTCAATGACTTTGCTGAAGTCAGAGCACCTGCAGGGAAGCCGTTAAGGGCACGACAGGGAAAAAGTAATACATGAGTCTGGTAAGCTCATCCCGTATGGATGTCTAAGTATGGTAGCAATATGCATCATTATGTCTAACTGTTTGATCAGGCGGCTAATGAAACTAGATTACACAAATACAGAGCTATATATATAGAGAGAGAGCGATGCAAATATACATCTGAAATAGAATGAGAAATTGTTAAACATGTTTAGAAGTTCTAAAACTGTACAAGACACTACAGTTTGGTCAGTTGTACACCAGAGGAATCTTGTGATGTACAGGGTGTCCCAAAACAAACGGAACCCGGGATAAAGACTTGGAAGTTATCCCATTTCTGTCAGTATTGCTAACTTGAATTAAAAGTATACTCATGTAGCTTAGTAGAGACAACATTTTACCATGTGTTGTCTAAATTTTGTCTAAAGATATGCATTGGTTTTAAGATGTCAGCATTTAAATGAAAGCACCCAAAACTCCCTTTTAACCATGATATAGGCATCGACTATGCGATTAACGAATATCATTAAAACAGAGTTTAGGTGCATTCATTAAAGAACTCATATCTTTAAAACCAATGCATATCTTTATTAAAAAAAATGGCAGACATATGCACAAATGACTTATCTACAACAGTTCATATTTATATCTTATTGTGTCCCGTTACATTGGTTAAAATACACATACACCGTTTTTTTGGGGACACCCTGCATTTATGAACAATTGACATACGATGAAATTTGAACAATGCCATTCATTCTTCTGTACCTCAGCTACTAGATTCAATCACGTGCATTAATCATAAGTCTTCGACCTGGAGTGTGTTTTATTATCGCAAATCTGAAGCAGGATTACAGACCACGATTTTGATTTGGTCTTGTTTTATCGAATCACGAACATGTTCTCTAATCAGACTAATCAAGCTCTGGCCTCGATTAAAATCTAATCATAATCAAAATGGCGGAATTTACACTAACGGCAGTAGAGACACATTTTTAAATAATTCTAGAATTAGTTATGGAAGGTTACAGTTGAAGCAACAGTTACATTTCTATTTGCTCTCGACGTAAAGTATGTTCTCAACATATTCTTATTTTATTTTATTAGATCTATTTTGTTTGTTTATTATTATTATATTTTTAGTTTTTGTTATTGTCGCTGTCTCATTATTCGACAAAATATTAGCTGATCGACTATGGAACTTGAAGAATTGCCAGGCAAACCCAATGAGTACTTTCGTTTGTGACATGAACGTTCCAGCGGCCGGTTTTAATACAAAATGTCATATCAAATTGTTTTAATACCATAGCAATCTTGTTTAAGATTGTGTGTATAATCAAAATCATGATTAAGGTAATAAAACACACCCCTGAATTGCTTATGCAGATGGCTTTGGTCTAAATTGGATGTAGGGTAACTCGATCTGAGCTGTTTCAATATGTTTAAAACCGATGAGGAGACAATTGAACGGATTCAAATGTGAGCAGACATCTTTTGTTACAGCGAACACAGGCTTAAACTGAACCAATATACAGTAAAACCTCTCTAAACCGGACGTTCAAATAAGTATAAAGATGATTATTTGGGAGATGTGTCAGTTTAATACATTGTGACAGGCAAGCAGAATACTCAGCGCTGTACTTTCCGCATTACATTCACCATGTATTAAGCAGTCACCTGCCTAAAAGGAACTAGATTCTACTCCGCTAAGTATTCCGGTTGAGAGAGGTTTTGCTGTACACGTTTTTTTGTTTTGGGGTACGATTTGTGTACAATATGTATTAATCCTTTTTAGAATGGATGATATACACTGGTAGTGCAATAAAGCTATACAACCATATTGCTGAGAGTAACCCTTTACCTGGCTCTCCATACATTTTCAAACAGAGTAGACCCAGCTTAAACGGGTCCTAAGGGGTCGTCTGAACATAGTATGTTCTGTTTGCTTTCAGAATTGTATATATTGTATGTAATCTGTACATTTCTTCTTATTTGCGATTTGTCATTTGCAACATTTATCATCTGGGTCAAGTTTTATTTGAAAATAGCATCCTTTTTCTATCAAAAAATGTGTAACTGAAATGGCAAACAGCTTTGAATCTGACGCCAAATATATCGATGTCTCATTTAGATCCAAACTATAACCTTTAGTCTGCTGGGCAAATTAGTTTTACAGAACATTTCACCGACTGCATTTTCAAAGTACATGCTATAATCAATGTATCTACCAAAATGCAAACAATTGGATTCGGGGTCCAAACTATTTGTATAGGTATTGAATTATTCGCCCATAGCAGGCTAAATGTTAAATAGGTATCAATATAACATATTTGCAGTTAGCAGATGAGTTACAGTTTGCATTACATTTACGATGTTTACATGGCTTTCCTGTTGGTCAAAGTAGAATGAGTTACGTCTAAACTGGACCAAATCTGGTTGCAAAGATTATCACAATTTGTCCCGTCGCATTGATTAAAGTAGCAATGCATTTGCAATAAACCCTAAGCCATTTTGGCAGAAATATTTTCTCAATAATGGAACCGGTACAAGTGTGACTTATGCTGATATGATCTAGCCTCTGAAAATGTATTGGCAGAGTCTCGAACATTTGCATTCATCATGAGAAGAGGTCTCATATTGATCCAATATGTTTGCAAAGATGAGTCATGTCGCGCGTATGGTCAAAATCGAATATACAGTCAAATCTCGATTATAATTGCAGTATAGAAGAATATAAACATTTTATGGCAGGTGGCTGCTTAATGTATGGTGAAGGTCATGCAGAAAGCTCCTCCTGGAGGAGCATTCTGCATGACTTTCACCGGCATTAAGCTGTCATCTGTGTTAAATATCGATAATGACACGTACATTAGTATATTCTTGTTCATTAAACAGGTAGATTTTTATCGTTAACCACTTAATCTGTATGACAACCTCTTTGTACAATATGCTATTTATGTTGCCATTTTTTTTATTTTGATAGATATATACATCTACAACATTAAATGATTAGATAGTAAGTGTTAGACATTATATACATGTGTATATCATTAGTTGTTTGATTTAGAGAAACGCCCATAAGCCTGATGTAAGAAGCAAAACACAAATAATCCAGATCTGCATCTTTCACCTTCAACGAAACAGTCTGTTTTGATAACTGTTTATCTCGTCCCTGTATGAACTTTACACCTTGTTTACCTTCTTAAGTTTGTTAGATATAAACGTCTGCATGAATTGCATGGCTGGGTGAGTTTAACAAACGGCTAATTATATTTTATGAAGTTAGTGAATTGTGAGGAAATGCTTGCACATCATTATGGAATGCAATGTAACATCGTACATTACACGTAACGGGAAATGCGACATTTGTGACAATAACATAGAAATATCCAGAAATAGATCTGGTGATAGAAACAGTAGTAGCAACATCAGTTTTGGGTATAGAATTTATGGTGAATTTTAAATTTTCTATCTACTGCACTGTGTATCAACCTGTATGATAAATTCACGGGTGAGTGATTTTCAGACTTACCACAAGTAAGGTTGTGTGTAAACTTATTTCGTTTTTGTCGTACCCTTTATTACGTTTCTTCAGTTACTCTGTTTGCAGCTCAATCATTCAGTACACTTGCGAAAGGTGGATACAGTTCCTTCACTTAAATGTTTTCGTTATACATGCACTTTACCACTGTATTTGCCATCGCGGTTGTTGTAGATTAGTCGGAGAGGGGATACGTTTATTTACACGGTTTGTCTTTTAGGGTGGGGGTGGAATAAGTGTGAGGTTGGGCGCCCCAAAACCGGTTTAACCCCCTGTGACTTTTGTCACAGACCGTTCCAAGGCGGTAATTCCATGTTTCCCCTATTGTATGTTTGTTTTGTCTTTGTACCTCTCTTGGTGTTTTTATAGTTATGTACATTTTGCTGTTTCCTTGTATTTCTGTTCGGGTGGCTGTTTGTTCTATATGTGGTGTTTCCTGCATGACTAATTTTTGTACTTTGGTTATTCTTACAACACAGTGCGCTCTGTCAATATTGGTTGGGAAAGGCACATTATCAGCACATGGTATGGGAGAACTTTATGCAGTTGAATATATCCGATATTATGTGGGGGCTTTTTTAGATGTATGTTCTCCTATCTATCTGAACCGCGTGCACCTATGAATTTAGTGCCTAATTTGACCAACCGATTTATCCATAGAGGCAAAGCAAAGATACCACATATATTTGCAGTTTTAAAAAGTGACTTTAATTTGTTCTAGCATTTTTGTATTGTGTTACTAGCATAACCAAGTGATAAAATAGTGCATATCCTAATGTGGTACAGCTCATTGGCTAAGGGTTATTTGTATATACAAGTGACTGCGTCTATAGAAGTTTGTATATATTCACTGTGATGAATGCAAGTATGGTTAACTGATAAGATGCAGTGTATACTAGTGTGAATAATTGCCGTTGCTTATAAGTTTAAGTGAGATTTTAGTGACTCGAACATTTAGTGTCCACATTATCTTGTTTACACTGTTTGTTAAACTAAGTTGACTTGAGATAAGTGTGAGGTTATGCCGTCCGTAAACCGGTACTCTCTTTGTCACTCTCACTTTTATGTCTTTTCACTTGTAATTCATGATATTTGAAATGTTTATCTCTTGTTCATGCGCGTTTGTAGATGACTGATACGTTCATCTCTTGTGTTTGTGACCTGCTTTCTGTCGATGTTTTGATGGTGGCTGCGTCTTGTGTGTCGCTTTTCCTGCTAGACTTTACCTCATTTTAATATGAAGCCCTTTTGGTGATATGTTCCTGTGTGGGCTAGATATTTTTTACATTATGCCTTAGTTGCAAAGGTATCCTGTGTGGATTACTATCATTTATAACATAACTCGTGGCTTCAGCGTGACGTAACACTATTATTTATTTTTTGATATTCACGGGCATATATTCACTAGTGAATAACATTCGAACGACCGAACTGTATTCATACGCGCTGTCAAAACAAACAAACTGGCGGACGGTGACCTACCTGTCAACGATTGAGTCACGATAGATGGCAAAGGATTGTTGGCACTTGCGCCTTAATTTCGATAAAATAATACAAATTGTAATCGCTTACAGTTATTATATACAAAATGTATGCCAAAAAAGACCTACCAGCTACTCTGACCCATACAATCAATATGCTGTACTCAGCTGATCGCGAAAATCTTCCTCCTGTTCCAACACATTTTATGTAGCAGTTCGTACTGAATCTTTTGTCCATTTCAAACATTTTCACTGAACTTGAATCGAGATTTTTGTTTCTCGGTGGAAATGTCCATGTGTATACAACACTAACGAAGGACTTATATAATACCAATACGAATGCGCATTTTGAATCCCATTGACAGTGAGTGTCAGACGTCGTGTTGGCGACTGTATGTGGGTCTTCATTTAAATGGCGCGCTTTACACAGACACAAGTTGTGTACAATGACGTCATAATGTGACGTGTTTGTAACTATGTATGTCAAAACTGTAACTCAAAATTTATTTTGAGGTGTTTCTGTATGTTTTTGTATCATAAACTATCACAGTTAAATTGAATACCAGAGAGGTTTGAATTAGATCCTGGTTGATATGACAGTAAGTAAAAAAAAAAGTTGGAAAATTTGGACCTACTTTGTCCCAGTTACCTAGCGAACCTAATAACACCTTTCATTCATCATTTCTATATGTAAGGAGAATTTATAACAATCCACGTTACTGCTGAAATATTGGCTGCAAATAACATTTGTGTGTGTTATGTTATAAATAGGACCTTGCATTCGTGTTCATGATTATTGGATTTATTAAAATAAATCCAATAATCAAGAACACTCATGTAAGATCCTCTATGTGTGTGATATATTGAGTCTATGTATCTGTGTGGCATATACTGAAGAGTAGTGAGCTGTGATTAGACAACATAATAATAAAAGTAAACAAAGTGATTCCAGTGCAGTTGTAGTAGTGGTAGTAGTAAAGACAATAAAACAGTGTACGTAGTGAAAGATGCAACACAAGCATTATTCGTAGTAGAAGCGCTAGTGGTAGAAATAGCAGCCGGGGCAGACGTCCTAGTAGTGGCATTCAAAGTACATGGAGTCGTTGTAGTAGTAAAAGTAGTAGACGCGGTAGTACAAGACGTAGTATTAATATTATGTATGGCAATAGTACGCTTACTAGTAATAATAATAACAATAACGGTACTGCCAATAATATAATAACAATAATAAACTATTAATCGTAAACGTAGTAATAATAATAATAATGAAATAATAATAGTAATAGTAGAAGTAGTAGTAGTAGCCTTGGCAGCAGTAATAGCACTAGCGGTGGTTGTAGTAGTAGTAGCGGCAGTAGTAGTAATAGTAGTAGAAAAGGTAGTAGTAGTAGTAGTAACAACAGCAGCTACAGTAGTAGTAGTAGTAGTAGTAGTAGTAGTAGAAATAGTAGTAGTTGTAGTTGTAGTAGTACTAGTTGTATTACGTGTAGTACTAGTAGCAGTAGTAGTAGTAGCCGTAAACTATTGATTGTGTATTAAAGAAAATTGCTACAGAATCATCGTGACTTCGTAGTTGCATGTGCAATCAGAATTTCCGGATAATTTAATCTTCTTGATTATAGGAAAGTGGTTAATGTGTGTCCTGTCTCACATTATGGCAATCATCGATTTCATGAAACTATGAGCATATCTCTTTTTTAAGTTCCATTGACAATGCGTTTGAAAGTAACGCAGTTGTGTATCTTCATTCTGGCTTTACACCCAGGCTTTGTCATCAACTTACTGGCTTACCTGTTTAATACCTCTTTGTACACTGTTCATTTTGGGTTAGGGTAACATTTTGCGACACCACCATATCGACACAAGGATAGGTGAATAGCAATCCTCTATAATGTGGGAATCGCGGAATATCAACTGAAATGATGTTCCAGCTACATGTATATGTAAATAACTGTATTTTCTCTAATTGGAATTGTATCAAAGACCGTTGATGCCTGATCCGGAGAATACGGACTGTATTCAAGTCTCCCAAAGCCCAGCAGGTCGATTTCTAGCAGCTTGTACTGAGCTCTGTGCTCTGGGATATGTCCTAGTGGCAGACGATGTTGTTCATCTCAACGCCAGGCCGCTTTGGTCTAAGTAATCGGGCGAGATTACGCTTAACAACCTGAACATCGAAATATTAGCACATACATGTTTATACAATCTTCTTAAATTGAATAAATAATAAATGTAGACGTTTATATAATACTAATGACACAATGTGTACCATCGAACAGTAGCCTCTGGAACCATGGGTACCAACAGCATCCCACGCTGCCCCACGTGGAATACCTGACAAGTCTGGGAGGATTCAAGGGGGAGGATATAGATTTCCAAACCAACCGATGGTAGACGCTTGATTTCTGGATCAAACAGATTGACCACTCTCTCATCTGTTGTCACTACTTTGTCCAACAAGTGGTCTCCTTAATGATAGTACCGACGCAAAAATACTTTGATTTCGACGCCCCGGTACTCTAGTCCTCTTCCGTCAAAATTCGAGGGATCTACCTGGCGCACACTTTGTCAATTTCAATTTATCCAACAAAGTAGCATCACAAAGTAGCATCAATAGTAGACTTACCCGCACCGACCCGGTCCTACAGCTCCCTGGCACTGACTCTACGATCCTCCTCTATCACGCACCGATTTCACCATTCGTAAAAGATGCTTCACACCATTTTGTTATATATGAATTCAAATATTTTTTTCATTTAATAGATATATGTCAACAATTCGAAAATATTTATCACTGTGTCATAAACAGCAGTCAAACTAGCGAACGCCTTAATCAAACTTCAGTGCCATGAATCATGACTGGTTGAATGAAATTCCCACTCTTCTGAAGTTGTTAAAATATTATAACCAACTACGTTTGAGGAAGTTATTTTGTTTTTCTCTTGCGGTCCTCCTATGCATTATGATACATATAGCATAACTGTTGAAACTGTACATCGGTCCATCCGAACTACACACTTTTTTAATAATTGGATAACTGACACTTATATCTATATTGGCTCCTCTCGGAACCTTATACAGTAAACCCCCTCTAAATGGGAATTCTAGTACGGAATAATTTATATAGAGTTAGGTAGGCGGCTGCTTAAAGCAGGGTGAAAGGAGATTTATGGATGACTTTCTCCCTGCACTAAGCTGATATATGTCTCCAAGTAGAATATTTATATTTAATTGGACGTCCTTTTTTTGGAGGGAGAATGTACCTTTAACATTTATGTGTCATACTTTGTCCTTTTTATTTCGCAAACCTATCCTGTCAATGACGAATGTACACATGAGTATGCTTCATCCTCAGTTATAACTCTACTCATTCTGCTACTTCTACTATTATTACTGCTACTGCTAATTCCAATACAACACAACCTAATACTACTAGTAACAATAATAATAATAATACTTCTACTGCTACTGTTTCTGCTACTACTACTTCTTCTACCACCATTGTGTAGCTAGGTGGAGATTGTGGTGAAACAGTTGTTCTTTTTCACCATGTTACAGTTACTACCATTATTACTATTACTGCTTCTGCTGCTACTACTATCAATATAACTACTACTACTACTACTGGTAAAAATACTACTACTACTACTACTACTACTACTACTACTCCTGCTGTATTACAACTACCTCTACCACTATTGTGTAGCCAGGTAAGGATTGTGGTGAAACAGGTTTTCATTTTCATCATGTTACAATTACTACCATTATTACTACTACTGCTACTACTACGACCACTATTACTGCTGCTAATGCTAATGCTACTACTACTACTACTATTACTACTACTACTACAACTACTACTACGTACACTATCTACTTTGCTACTACTACAACTACTACTACTACGTACACTATATACACTGCTACTACTAGTACTACTGCTTCTTCTTCCAATGTTACAGGACCAACAACAGCAATAACAACACCAAATTTACATCCAATATTTCTTCTACCACTATTACTACTACTATTGATACTACTGCTACTACTTATACTACTACTATTAATAATAATAATAATAATAATGATAATAATAATAATAAACTTATAATAATAATACCACTACTGCTATTATTACTACATTTACTACAACTTAATCAACTTATTTATGTTCTTATGTATGAATTAAGAGGAGGTTTGTTGCGCAACAACCAGACGTCAACATCTTTAGTTATTTTAGTAATGTCAAAAGTGATAAACGCAGATATTGGCATAAAGAAACGTTGTGTCCTCGTCATATAGGATGGTATGTGCAGTCGGCGTATATGATGCATTACTGCTGACCAAGTTCTGGAAATATCAGAAATCAAATTTGACATAAAAAACTATCATTGGAATGGCCTGTTTCAGCATAATTTAGTCAGTTTTCAAGTCACCCTTTTTCATATGCCTAATATGATCTATGCATACATTGTGCCCATAATATTGGAACATGTTCCATCCGTTCAATTAACATTAAGTAAAGAACCAGTCATGCGCCCTAGGCGATACATTTTTTTAAATAAAGTAACAATAACACAAGCTGACACTTTGTTTATAAAAATAAGGCGCTAGCGGCCAGTTTCTTGTTGGAATCATTTTCAAATGATCGTCACTTCTGGCATCACCGCTGGGATGACTCCCAAAAACGAAAAATATATATTAGCCGGTCACGTTACAACTTGCTCTATATGCATGTTTGAGCCAAATGAGAAAGGGATGCGATTTACGTCGCTACATTCACCTACACAACAACATGCCGGAACAGAGCAGCAGAGACTTCTGAACTAGTATTACTATTTGATTTAGTTTTTTAAAGAAACACAATGTCTACTATAGCAAACGACTTCTCGAAGAAATGTATCTTTAAATAGAGACCAGTAGATCACCAAACAAAAGCGTACATAAATATAGAAAGTTAGTTACTCGCTAAGACATGATATCCTATTGCAACCTTTGAATCACGTCAATCGAACAAAGGACATATTTGGATGTTATCGTTACATTGTCACTTCTTTAGCATTTCATGATTCTGACCTAACGTCTTACAGCGATATAAACCTATTATGTTTTTCAGATTATGCATCAATCGTTTACAGATGTCGGTGTCCGTAATTATGATTCAAATTGGGGGGGGGGGGGTTGACGCTGTTTTAGTCATATGTACTCTGTAAATGACTATGCAACTATCTTTGAAAGTGCTTTGATCCAGATGAGACGCCGAGTAACTTAGTATCCTTATTGTCTGATGTTAAAATATTCTCACAAAAAGTTATGAGTATTGTTCCTGATGAGTGTTCGAGGGAGTACAGGTATCACGTGCTGGAAAAATGTGAATTAAAAAGGGGGAAAACATCAATATGTAAAAACGCCAACATTATGGTCCTTGTGCAATTTACTAGCTTATAATGTTAGCTATATGTGTTTAACCCTTTCGGCGCCAAATTTCTAATTGTCGTCTGCAATCCAAGTTTGTTAAATCATTCAGTAAAATAAGGAAATGAGATAAATAAATGCAACTTTCAAAGGAATAAAGCACATATATAGAACTAGAGATTGAGACAAATAGTGAAGTCCCTGATCAGACGCCGCCTTGAAAAGGCGGCGTCTGATCTGGGACTGCACTATTTGTCGTGGTGGATTTACGCGACTGTGGTGGTGAAAGGGTTAAGACGAAGAAGTGATTGAAAGTGTAACGGTACAAATGTGACATAAGTAAACCCTCCCTAAACCGGACCTTTTAAGTGTAAATATCGGTATTGGAGACATGTGGCAGCTTAATACAAGGCAACATGCATGCAGAAAGTTCCTTTAGTAGCTCTTTGCATGACGGCGATCCTGCATTACGCCACCATCTGTCTAAAATTATGTAAGAGGTTTTATTGTTTTTATTTTTGTGAAGCGTAGATTTCTTTTATTCAGTATTGTATCCTATTTACATATATACAGATTTACAGAATCATAATGTGATAATACGAGAATAGAGTAACACATTATTGTTGTTTAAAACCACAATAACAGTCGTATTAATTACTTATCTTATCTCATATTAACTATATTAGTGTCTGAAAGTATGAAGTAGTTAATATGATGTGTTTGAGTGATAATGCCTGAAAACAGAAATAAGCAGTAAGTTACTTCTGCTTTCTTATAAAAATCACCACTATAAGTAACATATTATTATAAAGACAGTTATTATTTGTTCATTACTTGATTAACACTTGATACAAAGGGATTCCTTATACATTTGTTCTTC
Organism: Azorinus chamasolen; assembly: GCA_963576725.1. Classification (NCBI taxonomy): domain Eukaryota; kingdom Metazoa; phylum Mollusca; class Bivalvia; order Cardiida; family Solecurtidae; genus Azorinus; species Azorinus chamasolen. The sequence continues at coordinate 26,639,780 of OY755252.1, forward strand.
AGGAATTGTAGTAGTATTTGTTTTTCGTGAACAAACACTTTGTAAATAGCAAAATGAAACATCCAATTTTCACTTAGAAAGTACAACTTGAATACACTAAAGTCTACATTTATTAGTATTATATTAACATTAAAATATTCGGTATTTGTAATCTTATATCCTACTTTAAGATTATTTATGTTGTTTTCAATACCGCATGTTTTGAACATCAACCCTATTTCCCCCGAAAATAATTGTATGATGGGTTTTACTGTACAGCCGATAGAAAACGTACCTCTATTTGACGAATACTATATTGCTTAGAGTGTTGTAGGTTAAACTTACTTCTATTGTGAACACAGTTACACTGGTTGTGTACGCAGACACCCGTGTAACCAATGTTGCACGAGCAGTCAGATTTCTGGGTACAGTGATCGTGGTGGTCACGTTCTGAAACGAGAACATAGGCCTAGTATACATTCAACAATACATTCTGTGCAACGATCAAACAAAAAGGTCTGGTTCACTGTATCTACGGAATAAGGCAACACTAGTAGTTACAATTGCACAACTGTCCTTAAAACGTTAATTCCTGATTATTCAGTCACTTGAATTAAGAGACATATGTGCTTATTAATGCTTTAATTCATAATGACACTTATTTACTCGTTAGCAAACACAACAGACCCACAACACTGATCATGTTGCTCTATTCGAATTTTAAATACTTATACTACGAGGGCATGACGCCCTTATTTGAAATCCATTATAAAAATTTATCTCATAAGTATTCATAACGTCATCATGTCTTCCATTAATATTAATTAGATGAAGTAATAAGTAGCCCAGTTTAGAAAACGTCGTGTAACAGATCATGGATAAGAAATTGTTGAGTTATGCACAAATATTCCAATTAGTGGAATGAAAGGCTAGTTCTAACTCCTTTTGGACATACAAGATCCGCTACATCTCTGTCTCTCATCATCTCTCTATCTCTGTTTTTCTCTCTGTCTATGTCTATGTGTCTATATGTATCTCTCTGGCGGTATGTATGTCTCTCTATCTCATTTGTTCATTCCCCCTGTCACTGTCTCTGTCTGTTTCTCTGTCTGTTTCTCCCTTAGGCTCTGTCGCTCTATATCTCTTTCTGACCCCCCCCCTCTCTCTCTCAATCATTAGATAAACATAAAATAATGAATATGGTGTTTTGGACGCTCTTAATATTTTGTTTCCGTTTAACACAAAATGTCTGCTTGTAAGACTAGATTAGACTGACGAAGTAGAAAAAGGCTATGTTTTGGCAAGCCTAATAGGTCAGAGTGTACTAAAACATTTCCCAGTGGCAGCACTTGTAACGTTTATGGATCTCGCTAAACCCACTGACTATTGTGTTACAACTCAACTGAAAAGGTTCATCCACCAGCTGTACGAGATTCAAACTGCAAAACTTGGTATCTCCCTCATTTCCGGATCAATATTCTGAAAGTTGTTGGTCCTTCTAAACAAAAGTAGCGATGCCAAAAGATAAAATTTTGGACTCTGGTTTATTGAGTCTGTACATGAGTAGTAATTAAAAATGTAACACTACTCACGCCCCCTAGCAACGTATATTTGTTTTGACTTCATAGTTGAGAAAGCGTTCTGTATTAAAACTCATTTGATTTCTCTTAATCCTTCGCTTGCTATTCACGTCAATATACCTATCTGTAAATAGTGAAGACTCAGATGAGACAGCCCCTGCAGGAGCTGTCTCATCAGGGTCCGCACTATTTACAAGTTGATTGTGAAATCAGTGCATCCCATACCAGTGATTGCACAGCGAAATACTTGTACACAGTGAATATATATGTAATTATCCAACAGGGCATGGGTAAAAAAGGAGAAAATGTATTTTAGAATTCAGCAAGAGAAGGGTTAAAATACTGTCATTCACTGTGAACCTATTCAGTGTACTATTGTTCACAAAAGTAAATACATGTATCGAACTATACTGCAAACACGTTAGGCTTAGATTTTAGTTCTCTATGGTTTTATTTTATTCATAACCAACTATAAACAAATGATATAATAGCAACGAATTTCTTAACTTCCTTTCTGTTGATAAACGATAATTTGACCGATTTAGTACAGTGTAATCCTGAGTGAAATACAATGAAAACTTACTGCCATTGTGTGGACAGGCGCAGAATTGATGAGCTATGCATGTTGCAACTTCACCACCACTACAGCTCATATACGAGCATTGCGAGTCAGATGTACAGTTAGACAGAACAGCGACTGAAAACATACAGAGACCAAGTAGTAATATAAACACTTTGTAGCGTTAACCAACTTTACATTTCAACAACACCTCTGTTAAACGACCACATAAACGACCAAAGGGACTTTACAATTGAAGGTTGCTTGATGTTGAAGGATAATAATTTGGACAATGCCTTTTGGAACTTTGAATTATTGTCGTACTGTTTTAATTATTTACTCCATCGATACGCCTTTTAATGACAGTGTAAACGGAATAGAGCTATGGGTGTATGCCTTCTGAAACACTACGATTTGTGGCGTGCACAGACAACGTCTTCGTCCCCTCAACCTCTAATTAACCGAACGTCACGATTTGACAGATACACTATTACCCGATTGACGCTTCTATAATAGTCAATTGATGGCACCATTGTGATAAATAAAACATATGCTCTATCTTTCACAATGACTTAAAAATATACATAAATATACATGTTTCGTTTTAACTAGTAAATGCTCCTATTCAGTGAACAATAATTGCATTTCAACAAATCGTACATACCAACGCAGACTGCTAGGAATATTACAAATCCTTTCATCATTAGGTCTCGTAGGTGGCACACTTGCCGCTGAGTGTTCGTCTCTTTATTCATATATTATCATGATATTGTGCTAGATAGATAAGCACGGTTCCATGACGTGAATTGTCCGTTTGAAAATTTAACCAGCATATTTAACCAGTTCACTTATCTACACAAACGCATTTTACTCTCTGCGTCAATCTTTAAGCAATCAGTGTATGACTAAGGATCCTGATCTACTTTGCAAAGCCGTACAACGCCATTTTTGTGAATGCAAACTAATGCAGAGGTTTCCTATGCGAGGTGTATACATAACTGTCACCCTGCATTGAGCTTCCACCTGTCTGAACAAAATAGCATAATACGACATCAGCTGAGTAGTCTCTACAGAGATGATTTACTGTAATCAGGGTCCATGCTTATAAAGCTTTTAGTTGAGTCTGAGTTTCGTTCTCAAGCTTTTGATTGGTCAGATTTGAGTTCTCAAGCTTTTGATTGGTCAGATTTGAGCTTTTGGCTCAAATCTGACCAATCAAAAACTTGAGAACGAACTCGGACTCAACTAAACGTTTTATAAGCATGGACCCTGTTATCGATTGAACTTAACACTCGCAAGACGATCGGTTAATAAAAGGTTGCCGCCTCTTTGAATTGACGCTATGTAATTACTTTGATGAAATCAGCCTTTACCACATCGTGAAAACAATAGTATCAGCTCAACGTTGGATCTTGCGGAATTTGGTCTACTTTCGAATTGATCAATCTCTCCAGAAGTCATTAAACAAATGTCAGACGGTATGGATCCTGATGAGACGGCCTATTGCTCGTTGTCTCGACTGGAACTAAGTTCAGTAAAACCTCTCTACAACGGTCACTAAAGTGTGTTTAAACCTCTCTATAACGGTCACTAAAGTGTGTTAATTAGTTGGTATTTAGTACAGATGGCTGCTTAAAGCAGGGTGAAAGAAAATACAGGGGCTCCTATAGGAGCGTTCTGTTTTACTCTCACCTTTCTTTAAGCACCCACCTGCCTTTAACACAAACTACTTGACGTAATTTAGTGGCCATTATAGAGAGGTTTTACTGTAGTTTGCAAATACGAGTGATGCCGGGCTGAATGAGATACAGTGCGTTGCGTTTTTGTCTACAAATTATATCGACTTGGAGATTGTGCTATCTCTTATCTTATTGTCACAGGTAACCTTTTCAAAGACAAATGCAATAAGGGAAAACTTCTCTAAACATTCCCATTGGTATTAATGCCGATCTGTAAAACAGGTGACAGCATGAAATCCTAGCAAAAAATATATATATACAGTTAGATATCTTAAGACCGGTGTGAAAGTCGTGCAGAAAAGTCAACTTTGAGCTATATATATATGTGTGTGTGTGTGTGTGCGTGCGTGCGTGCGTGCGTGCGTGCGTGTGTGTGTGTGTGTGTATCAGGATCTACACTATTTGCCATAAATAGTTATTTTACAATATAAATCAACATATAGAACGGATGGGCAAAATAATATAAAACTATGTAGGATGAAATGTACCAAACCGAAGAGTTAACCAAATTGATACTCCTGAAAAAACATCTAACATCCAAACAGTAGTTTAATTATTATACATGTAAATATAATATTCTTCAATTGAATTTATATATAATTATGATTAACTAAATAGTAAACATTATGTGATATATATAAAGAAAACCAACACTTTTTGCAAACATTGTGGATCAAATGCCCTATTTATCACGGTGGTGAAATGGTTTCAAAAATACACAATTATAATTTCTTATAGATAGATCAATCTAAATGTTCCTTTCAGTAGATTTATTTGATGTGGTAGGAAACACAAGTGCATTACAGCACAGCTCCATGGCTATGGGACGACACATATATATCTAAATTACGTCTAGAAAAAAAACCACTTTTTCTTAACCCTTTCCCTATTGAATATTCAAGTAAGAAATAAAGACATCATTAATATGTATGTAAGCTGAAGGTTTATAATGGAAGTTTATACATGTAATGTTCAAGGAGGATCTTTGGCATTTTCAGAAATTGCACAGTCAAAGGCGTAGATGCGATTGTGTCAGGGAAAGAGATGCCACATGAGAACATATGCATTTCATAAGCTTTAAATAGGCTACTAACGCAACTTTTCTATCAGATAATTAATCTTCATGCATTTGACACTTTGATGACGTATTCATTATTTTGTAACTATGTATGGCATGTCAGTATATTTATAGGTCAATGAAGTAAAGTCTGTTTCTGTTTGTACTTACCGACTAATTGTATCGGCAATTTCTTGACGCACGGCACGCCTATGGCCACTATTCGCTCAATACCACATCCTTTAATCTCGCCAAAGAGAATCTGCCAATTCTCTTTGACGAGACTACACAATGCGACCTCCGAAGATACTGTCCATGGCGGACTTTTCTTGTTGACAAATGCAGTTGTTTCATGTACTTCCGACATTTTTAGACGCGCACAAGGTGCTCGTGACGTCTTTTATTTATAACTATAGAACAAATACCGCTTAGATCAGCGAACTATGATAAACTCAGCTGAGTTTGAGTCTAGAATCATTCGAGAATGCTATTTCGAAAGTAATTTCGACAGAGTCTGAGTTAAGTCTGAGCCTGAGACTGAGTTCAAAGTAAATGTTAGTGAATACGGGCCCACAAACTGCCATAAAGAGGCAAAATAAAATGCAGAACACAAACGTGTGACATATAAGAACGATATTAAGAATATAATTATATCACCTCAAATCAGATTTGAGAGGAACTGATCAGCAACATACACACCACTAGGAGACATTTATTCAAATCAAGAATATCACATGACCTAAGTGTCTAACCCTAGATATAAAAAACGTATTTACACATTTTCTATATTAGTCAAAACTTACATTAGACGGTGGATGAAGAAAACAGGTGCAGACATAAAGCTGGATAAAGGCAAAACAAAAACATTTAACTCGTTCCAAGCATACACCTGCCTCTTGAATGCTAGGTAAAGATACTGTAGATACATTTCTGGCTATTAACCCGTACTCCATAAAATATGCCTTTGCAAACGCAGTAGACCTAGATCAGACGGTTCATATAGGAGTTGTCTGGTCAGGGTCTGCTATATTTGATGTCATTATTTATTATAGAAGGAAAGGGTAACGGAATAGGAAGCAATTCAAAAATAATGGGAGTTATGAAACGGTACAAACATGCAGCAAAATAAAGAAAATCATAAAAGAAAGCAAACAAATATGCTATAAGGTGTATAATTAGGTCGAACATAATGAACATTAACACAGCTGCGGGCAAGCCTTCTGAATTGAGAGTAGGATTCTGCATTTCGAATCTCAGTTGGAAGACTGTTCCACAGCTTGACGGTCGTATGCCTGAAATACTTCAGTCCGTACCAGGTGCCGTGAACTTGTGACTGTGTGGCCATCTTTTTCTTTGTGAAATAAAAATATTGAGTCTCTAAAATTTTAAGATCATGTATATAAGATGGTGATATGTTATGTAAAAATTTAAACACTTCTGAAGCCATAGTTTTTTGTCTTTCTACATGTAGGAAACCTTTACTATTTGTGGCTAAAAGATCCCGAATAGGCGAAAGAGAAGTCAACATTTATGAATATCAAGGCCCGCCCCTGGATCCTTTCCATTTTGTTTGTGCTAGCCTGGTTACAAATGTGCCAGGCTAACGGACAATAGTTACAATTTTGAAAGTATAAAAAAGTTAATAACTGTGACTTTACCCTTTTTTGTTATTCTTTTCAAAACCTTTTAAGTACAGCAAGCTGCCTTGGTGCCTTTTTACATATTTCAGAGACATGGTCACTGGAATTGAGAATGAAGTTGATATTAACCCCGAGGAGAGTAACATTGTCCGAAACACTGCTAAATACTGCATCAAGTAGATGATTCAGCAACACTCTGAACCCTATTCATTATTTTGTTGCCCGTCACTGTGTTGGTGTTCGTTACCAAACCTGATTCAGACCGAATATAACCCCAGTCTATACATGTCTAAGCAACGCTATTTCAATGCCTCAGCTAATCTGAGGCCGCTATGAAAACAACAGTATAAATCCAGGGACAGTTACTCAGACTATTGAAACGAGCAGGTAACTGCATAATTACCGTTGGTCAAGCAGCCGATATATTAGCTAGTTGTTAGTCTGTTTGCCCCAGTCTCAACATTTTTGTACACCTTCCATTCTACTCAGGGAGCCAATGGGGTCTACCGTGCACCCCCTCCCCTAGACTTGTTTCATGGGTAGCAAAATGTCTACTAAATCAGAATCGCGAATGTACTTAAGTTTAAATTCTTTTAGGCTATGTGTATTTTAACAGTTTACATGACCCCCATCGATTTTCGTAATGATGACCCATACCTGCAAATTCGCCCATAATAGGTTCCAAATTGAAAATAAGATATTGTGCTTTTATGTCCAGCTTGTTTTTATTAATTACCTTATTTTCATACGCATGAATGTTAATGAGAGCATTGCAATAGTATAGACATAACGTAAACATTTCTACAAATATCAGAAAACAATTTCAGATGCAGTTTAACATGATGACGAAGTCCTCAGAAAACAAATATCTAATTTGAGGACCAAAACATTAACTTTAAGAAATATTTTTTCCATGGCAGCCCCAAGTTTTCGTAATGATGACCTAACCTTTACAATAGTGTCTTAAATCGTCCATACCACAGCTAGTTTTTGTCCTGAACGTATGAAACTGGTATCAAACTGAAAATAAGACATTGTGTTTTTATTTCTAACTGGTCCATGAAATCAGATGTCAATTTTCCAAAATATGTGAAATGATCGGTTTCAATGGAGACAGTTACAACGTTATTACAGTTCATTGTTGTATCATCAATTTAGAGTTGAAGTTTGAAGTTTTTTTTCTGATATTGGTAGGATAAAAATTTAGAAGTTATTTCTGTATTTTGTTTACATTTGTTTATTATTGTCACTAATATTCATGTATATGCAAATAAGGTAATCCTTAAGTATAGCCTTCAAACAAGCTTGCAATGTATTTGTACCAATTTTATACAGTTAGCACAAAAACTTTCTGTAATATGGAAGACGGTAGGTGTCGACTAATAAAACATGTGTGAACGGAGTGAAACGAATGGTAACTATGGAAACACTTAAAACATTACTAAGAGTAGCGTTTCCTGTTATACTCGGATGGTTTCGATTACCATACATACCAATCAAGGGGTTATGCGTGGAGACCAAAATAAAGTCCATAGTAAGGCGCAGTGGAAAGATCTTCGCCTGTCATACAAGCGGTTGCAGATTCGAATCTAACTGAAGTCATTAGATTTTTTTTAAGTTTCTGATATGTTTTGTACTTCTTTTTTTTTCAAGATTATTTTATTTATATAAAAAATATTTTATTATTTTATTTCGTTAATTTTTTTCAACATGTATATTAATTCATTTTATTTCAAGTACATGACAGAATTGCACATAAAAACGTCATTCTCCTTCGCTGGCGGTCTCTGTCATGCTGCCCCCTCACTGGCTATGTATGTGGTGTCATCGAGCAGGTCTATGACGACGCCTTTCAGGACTTCTCTCTGGAAATAACTGTCTGCCTTGGCTACTGAGAATGTCGGTGTGATCACGCTCATACCTCCATCTATTTTCGTCAATCTCCTCAAAATCTGCCTTTTATGGAAAGTGGGATGATTGTGTTTTGGGAACAAACATGCTTAAAACGAGGAAAACGTAAAGTACGCACGCTTGTAAGAGATAAAAACCTGCCCGAGATGAGGCTTGAACCCGCTACCTAGCCCCTCACAAACAAACACCGTTATCTACTGAGCTAATACAGGGACTGAAGGAAATTACATACCGTCAATAGTCAATAGGAAATTTATATATAGAATTACGAACATACGCGGGATAGGCACGGAGTCTCAGTTTAATCTGGTCAAGTAATAGTTATATTATTATTACTATTATCATTATATTATTGTTCTTATTATTATCATCATAATTAGCATTATACTCATTATTTTCATTATTATTATTAGTAGTAGTAATAGTAGTAGAAGTAGTAGTTGTTGTTGTAGTAGTAGTAGTAGTAGTAGTAGTAGTAGTAGTAGTAGTAGTAGTAGTGGTGGTAGTAGTAGTAGTAGCAGCAGTAGTAGTAGAAGTAGTAGTAGTAGTAGTAGTAGTAGTATGATAATATTGGTGATAACGATGTTGATAATAACAATACTGATGGAAATAAAAAATGTTAATAATATTATTATTCTTATCAACAATATAAACAATACATTCCACCCTAAACATTGTAAGATATAATTTACCTGTTAACAGTCTAAGGGAAGCAACCTTTACAATAGTGTCTTATAGTAAGTACACATTATCTCCATTTGATCATAAATATCAAAATGATTGTTTATTATTATTAATTAGAAAATAACGCTTTCCTTCATTCAAACGCCTTTTCACGCTTTTGCAAAAGAGAAAGATCTAAACCTGATCCGAAGGCTAATGTAGGAGTCGTCTGATCTGGATCTGCATTATTTACTTATGAACTTATAATAGATTTGACTCTACAATTTCTACAAATACCAAAGCAGTATGTGTTCATATGACGAACATGGTAATTGCAGAGTGTATATATGCCATATCTGGATTTGCATTGCAGCAATATAATCTGTTTTGAAAGCATTTCAGGTCCTGGTTAGATCCTGAGGCATTTCTAACTTCGGAAACGCAATGTAGTAGTTGTTCGCGTGTCTCTGTTTACTCGATGAAGAGCAAATATCAAAACTATATTGACACCATAAGATATATTATCATATATCAGAACAGCAGATAAAGGTGCGTACTTAAAGTCTAAAATCATCATTTCTCCACCAAACTCTATGTTGTGACCACTTTTTAGAATCGTCTCTAAAGAGTGGTCACAGTATAGGTTTTGGTTGAGATATAAAGGAATTATTGTTGAAAATGCTTTATTTTACGCAAGTTAGCTGGACCTCTGATATATACTTTTATTCACAGAACCCTGACACGCCTCATGCGACACACTACTAGGCGAGGGTTGTCTTGTTGACGAGAGCGGCGAGGGGTGCTATTGTCAGACCGATAAATGCAACAACGGCACTGTGACTGTCTCGGAACCGCAAGGTCAGTGTGATTATATATTTCTTACTACAGGTGATTGATTAATGCAGGGCAAAAGTAACGTGGAAAGCTCCCATAGGAATTTTCTACATTACTTTTGACCTCCATCAAGCTACCACATGCCTTACAGACCCATGCTGAGATATATTTAATGACCGCTTACGACAGGTTCTACTGTATTTAGAATGTTGTTCCACTAACGTTTTATACGCCCACGTAATAAAGGTTGTCGTATATTGGTGCGGCCCTGTCCGTCAGTCCGTTTTACACTGTTTGCCTATGTCCCATATATGGGATATCAGGATTTAAGTATGGGATATCAGGATTTAAGTATTTATTAGCAGATTGTTTCAAACCGTTGTAACAAATTTATTCATCTCTATCTGGTGTATGTCTTATCAGGTTTTTAGTGCCTGTCTTAATACATGGCATGTGATAAATCTAACTATTCTACCATAACCACTTACATATTAAACATACCATTTAACTCATTTGCGCCCACGGTCCCATATATGGGGCATAGGCAAACAGTGTAAACTCTGATCAGACGCCGCATAATGCGGCGTCTGATCAGAGTCTACACTGTTTGCTGATTTCAACATAAAACAAAACGAAATGGTAAATTTAGTCCAGCCATTCCTTAGGTGAAAAATGGACTAATCCAATATATAAACCTGAAATCATTCACTGGGCGCAAATGAATTAACGCCTTTTCAACAGAGTAGTCAAAATTCCTGTAGGAGCCGTCTGATCAGGATATAACATATTCTTATGATATAGGTTTACAAGTTCCTATATTTCTAGGTTACCAGATTTCTGCCAAAGGCATAAAGTTTGTTCGTTTACATTTATATAACATAATATGTTTAATATACATAGAGTCATTATTTATCCAGTCACCAGGCTTCTCTAGTGACATAATAAAGGGGGTGCAGATAAACTTAGGTTTATTAGGTTACTTCCGGTAGTAGATGGTTTATTAGGTTAGTAGATAGGCGTAATGATTCTATAACCTTGGAACTATTTTAATTTTCTGTAAATATGCATAAAACTCATGTTGACGAAATAGATCTAACAGAAAATTCACCAAAAGAATTATTCAAATGAGAAAAAATAAAAATAATTGGCTATAGCTGGATTCGAACCCGCGCCTGATCATACAAAAAACAATTCTAATCACTCTAGAGACGTCGCCCTTACCGATTACGCCACAGAGGCCACATACAAAGTGACGTTGATTTATCAGTTTTATAAATTTAATCCACCGCTAGCGAAACGCGTTTTTGATAAAACCAAACCTAGAAGTAAAGATAGACAGATAAATAGTAAATGTTTTCTTTTCACTCTCATGATAATTTAATTGATAAACTCTTACAGGGGCGGTGATAGTCATAGACCTAAATATAGCCAGTTCAGTTCCATTGATTTATGAGTGACGTTAGGTCTATCTAAAAATAGAAACCGAGACTACGGAACTCGAATTTGACCAGAGAATATAACCATGTCTGTTTGAAATAACTTATCGACCCTCGATTCAAATCATCTTATTTTTCAAATTCAACCACGTTTTCCCCTCTTGTAATGCAAGTATCGAAACTATTTTCCTCTGCAGTAGCTCATTAGATCTACATGGAAATGAAAAGGGAGGGATCCGTTGATCGAAAAACCGCATTTTCAATATAAATTATTTCAAGAGTGTTATGTTTTATGAGTCTATGAAAAAAGATATTTAACTAAATTGACAGGATAAATCGAATAATAGGTTAGTGCCGTAGATGGGACGCCTTTATCCGACTCGGAGAGAAAACAGTTGAGGCTCGGCAAGCCTCGCCTCAACGTTTTCTCCCCTCGTCGGATAAAGCGTCCCATCTACGGCACTAACCTATTATTCTCTATATCTTACATAAATATTCATCGGATAAAGGGTATTGTTCTACATCCAATGCGTTTCTTTGCACCTTAACACCGTACTTTCTGTAGGTGTTTTGGTGATGGTGGCGTTTTGTGTGTGGCTTTTCCTGCTTGACTTTACTACTTTTTCATCAACGACAACGTAGTAAATGACGTCAACATACGCAGTTTTAAATATGCGCGAATATTTCCAGGATAATGATGTAAAACATACGCGGTTTTAAATATGAGTGAATATTTCCAGGATAATGATGTAAAACATACGCGGCTTTAAACATGCGCGAATATTTCCAGGATAATGATGTAAAACATACACGGTTTTAAATATGGGTGAATATGTCAAAGATAATGATGTAAAACAAACGCGGTTATGAATATGCGCGAATATTCACAGGAAAATGACGTAAAACATACGCGGTTTTAAATATGCGCGAATATTTCCAGGGTAATGACGTACAACATATGCGGTTTTAAATAGTGTGAATATTTCCATGGTAATGTTAACAAAATCCAAGATTGCTTTGGCAAACAACATTGTCCCACATGAATCACCGAGTAAATCGGCGTCTCATTAGAATATAAACTGTTTCAGATTCGGTCACTGTTGTCTCAAATCCATGAACGAATCAGGTGTGAGTAAAACTGTAGCATCACACAATGTATTATAATTTTACTCCATAAACGCCTTTGCAAACAGTGAAGACCAACATCAGTGTCTCCTTTGTTTACTTTTGATATGATGTAGATCTAATTCTACATTTTCCATCTTAGTTATTTTTCCTGTATTTATATGATATTACAAAAATACAACTAGTAAATATGCATGATGTCATTACTTCTAGATGAATATATATATGAAGTACAGTACCCTCCCCCACCCCGCCTCTGAACCGGACATTCCATTTTATATAGATATCGACCTTGGAGAGAGATGGCAGCTTAATGCAGGGTGAATGTCGTGCAGAAGGCTCAAATAGGAGCTCTTTACACAGTTTTTACTCTGCATTAAACAGCCACCTGTCTATAAGTATCTACATTATTCTCTACTAAAATCTCGGTTCAGAGGGGTGTTACTCTAAAACAGGATACATAAGGTAAAAGTATTTCACCATTTCGGCCTCAATTGTATTTTCCCTGATAAGAATATCGTCAGCTTCATGTTTCTTCGTGTCATTTTCGTCAATGTCTGTACAGATGTACAGAAATATAATCAGTGTCAAAGAGTACGGATCATGAGGAGACGCCGAATTACTAGATTTGCTCCCAGTGGATTCTTCCATGCTTATATATTGGATTAGTCTAATTTTTATCAAAGGGATGTCTGGTCTAAATTTTCATTTTTTTTGTTTTATATTGAAATTCCTATCAGCAAACAGTGTAGACTCTGATCAGACGCCGCATTATGCGGCGTCTGACCAGAGTCTACACTGTTTGCCTACGTCCCATATATGGGACCGTGGGAGCAAAATTTAATGGGTCAATTTGATAACGAAGGTTTAACTCTTTACTCCATAAGTACGCCGTGATACGCCTTTTCATAAACAGAAACCCCAGATCAGACGGTATACGTATATAGGAGGGTCAGCTCTGATTGCCAATGGAAGGTCATCGATCTCATTTTACAGTTTGTAATTTCGTGTGTTTGTATGACATTTTGAAAATTAATCTACTTAATATGCATGATAGCATAATTTCTGTCATGTATATCCATAGGGAAAATGATTCATTTGTAATCGAACTGAGTGTCGGGAAGATAGCTGTTTAAAAATTTGACTCTGCGAGGTCATTGTAAGTTACTCAGTCTTGTGGCAGAGAAAGCGTACTAATGTTATCAGACAAGATCAAAGCAGGCATTCTCTACGCTTGTGTACACCTATATGTTAATGCTGTCAATCTGTGGATATTTGAAACAATCATATCACAAATGATAGAGAGTTAGGGGACATATTACCTGTATATGTCTTGCAAGACATAACATGTTTGTCAACGGTTAAAGTCGGAAACAAATCCAATCAACAGCTTGGGAAATGTTATTTCAACACTATCACTATTTTGGGAACACATGTACATGTAGACTGACATGCGTCACTCGTTGTTCTCCGCGTACACTATGGTGAGTCACAACCGAATCAAAAATTGCCATTATAATACTCAACACATATCGTTTTGTCGGCCGTATGCGACTGGAAGCAAAACAACAGCGGGATACTATGGCCTGGCTCCGGTGTTATACAGCCTTCGAATTTGACCCCAACGTCACTGTACTATATTGACGGAGAGACGTTGAGCAAACTCATACGTTGGTCAGATGCTTAGGAATTAGCCCAGGCAAACGTTATATAGCATTGGGACCTTATCTCAGAAGAATGACTGCCTTATTTAATATTTGTGCTACCTTTTTTTCTAGGAAAAATCAAGTGTCTTATAACGAAGGATCGTGGGAGGAAAGGCGAAACAGAGTGTACAGGGTCACGTTCAACTCTAGAACTCTTTGTTCAACTCTTTGTATACAATGAAGAAACAGGTAAAGGTCACTGTTACTACAATGCAGTACTACATCTTGCCTTAACCTCAATCTTGCCAAATCATTCTATCACATCACAGTCTGCAATAACTCTATTCAACTGTAACACGAGTCTCATTTTGAATCCAACTACAATATATTTGGAAATTCCTGTTGTCCACAGTGTCTTAAAGGTGAAAACCAATTGCTTGCTAATATAATGGCAATCGACTTATTTGAATGGATATATGTCAGAGATTTATGGATATATTTCAGAGATTTAGGGATTTTGAATAGATATATATCAGAGATTTAGCAGGTTCGTTATCAAATGTTTTTTGTTTACAAATCAATCATGTCGCCCGACTTAAACCTTCTGTCGCTAATATTGCAAAATGTACAACTACAAATAGTGCAGTCCCAGATCGAACGCCACATTTTCCAAGCGGCGTCTGATCAGGGACATCACCTTTTGTCTCAATCTCTAGTTCTGTATCTGTGGTTTAGTTCGTTGACATTAGCATTTATTTGTCTCATTTCCTTCATTTACCGAAATGTTTCGACTACATTTAGAAATTTGGCGCCGAAAGGGTTACCTCCCTTCAATGTCATACCCAAGATGTAAAACGTGTGCCAAACAATGTGGATTCCGATGAGAGAGTGGGTAACTATAAGTTTCACCTGGTTCAAACTGTTTGCAAAGAGAATCTCAGAAATACCCATTCGCTTTCCGGACGTTAGCGGCATAATAACAATGTAGTTATGTTTCATTATGCATTACCCGTCTACATTTGTCATAAATGCATCATCTTGCAGTAAATGATATCGGGCACGTCGGACGTATGTATTGTCTTACCCCTAATGGCATGGCTTCAAGCAGGACATTGAGTACATTGATGGCCGGCTCCTGAGTTACACTATTTGTTAAGGTCTAGTGCTGGGACTATTTGGAATAGTTACAGTTCATGGATTTGACGAACCCTTTTTCTTTCTATATTTGTTTTATATGCATACACACTGCTGTGTTACCGTCACTTTTGTTTACCTGTTGCTTACGTCACGTTTGTTTACAGTTATGTATACGGTTCGTATATGAGTGTGCGGATGGGATAAAACAGTGGTTGGATGTCGTCATTTACGACTCGGTTTTTCAGGGGTGACTATGTTTATAATATTTGGGTTGCTTCTTGACAAATTCTGTGTCACTGTACCCTGAAGAAGTGGTTAATGGCAGCCCACACCATAACACTACATCCACCAAAGTGGTTTCGCTGCAAAACACAATTATCCACGTAACGTACATTACATCGTCTTTAGACAGGTATCCGTCCATCATCGTGAGAAAGGTTAAATAATGACGTTGTTACCGACGGTGATGTTCCGTTAACACAAATCCACGATATGGTCTTCGGCAGCTTATCCCCCGCGTTCCATGAGTCTATTTCGTACGGTTTTGCAACAGATAGTTCGTCGTTGCTTGCCTATGACTATTAATGACGTTGCTTCCGCTGTAAATAAACGGTTACGTAAGTTACGTTGACGTATAAATGAAAATGTAGTAACTTCAAGCAGGAACATACACACAGAAAACGCAACCACCACCAAAACATTGATAGAAAGCAAGTATCACATACACAACCACACGCACACACACAAACACACACACGAGATGAAAATTGTAAACATGAACAAATGCACAAATACAAATATATCACAAAAACAAAAATACAAGGATGGCAAAGAGAGTACTGCCTTGGAACGGTCAGTGGAAAAAACACCACTGGGGGTTTAAACAGGTCACGGACGTCCTTACCTCACACTTTTCTCATAGTTACCATAGCTTATTTTAACAAACAATATGTAAATAAAGGTATCCCCCACCAGACCTCCCCAACGAAGACGGTATACACGTTTATCTTGCCGTACATACATTACACGAGGCCTACCTGAACCAGACCTATTATCCGTTGTCCCTGTTGTGTTTACACGATGAACTAGGCGCGCAATTGTCGATCGCGACATTTCAGACGCCCAGCGACGTAGTCTTGCGTGCGTGCGTGCTTCCGCATTCGGGCATCCCTAATGCACACACACGGTCATCGTAATTTAGTCTTGGCATTTTCAATTCCTTTCAAATTAGACTTGAATTCTGACTTGCACATCGACTGTTGAAAAAACATGTAAATTTTCCAGCAGTGCAGCGCACGGGCTTCACAAGGCAACGGTCAGCTGGCCCATTGTCTGAAATACAAAATTCACTGAAGCGTGTAGACTTTATATCAATCGGTGTAGAGCATATACTTACAGTGATTTTCGAAGTTTATCCGGAGTACATAAGCATATTGAACAGGTTTATCCCTTTTTCGTTTATGCGTTTCTTTTTGACGTCAGTATAGATATCCATGATGTTTGACATTTAATTTGTACCCATTTCGGACAACATTATGAGACTTTGCTGTCACAGGACAGAGTTACCCACACCATTACTTTATCAAAATTGCATTTGTCAAATATGAATACGCTTATCATTATATACAGTGTCCTCGTCCTTATGAGTAAAATTATGATTAGTAGTACAAATTGTTGAGTTTTCAAAATAGATACATGTTTCAATTCTTTTCATAAGTACTATTAGATTGCGAAACAGCTTGAATCCTGATCCCGGGTTATCGTTATTTCATCATTATCCAAACTGTGTGCACGGATATCAGCTTCAACAAGGTGTTTAACCCTTTCGGTGCCAAATTTCTAATTGTCGTCTGCAATCCAAGTTTGTTAAATCATTCAGTAATATAAGGAAATGAGATAAATAAATGCAAATGTCAAAGGAATAAAGCACATATATAGAAATAGAGATTGAGACAAATAGTGGAGTCCCTGATCAGACGCCGACTTGGAAATCTGGGACTGCACTATTTGTCGTGGTGCATTTATGCGACTGCGGCGGTGAAAGGGTTAAGGGTGAAACATATTTCTGACATATAAAGGGAATATTGATTTATATATATAAATATATGGTAAAACTATTAGTTGTCTGTGTATTTTAATAAATAAAAAATAGCATGTGTTTTTAATGTTCCATCACACATTTCATGTCTTAAAAATTTGCATACGCGCCATTCTCAATATCATGATCGTGATGACATACCATTTTATTGTCTTTTCAGTCAGAACAGCGTATTGTCTTCCTGATGTTCGAGGTGACGTGTGCATTATAAAGCAAAACAGGATATTGTGCTCCTGTTCATCGGATCTTTGCAACAGCAAACCTAGTAAGCTATTACGTTTTCGTCAAATATTTACAAATGTATTGGCTTGTGTATGCCGGACTGTGTTATAATTGGTTTGAAGCATAATCATGTGAGTTATACCGTGTCTCCCTTTTTCAGGCCTGTTATTCAGAGAGGGGGTTCGTGTCCCATAGACACGTTTGCTTTTATCTAAAGTTGATAAAAGGTGATTTACCATTTACTAGGAAAACAACCAGTGATTAGTATTTCAATATTTACAGACAGCACGAAGAAAGAATGCCGTATTGGAGGAGATATTTACCCAGAGACCAATCATAGTTGTACAGGTCAATGTATGTATGTCAAAGATTCGGGTAAACGTAAGTACCCCCTTTGTGCCACAGTGTATAGCACAGTGAACCCTCATTATACTGGCATTCGTTACAATGGCACCGTCGTTAAACCGGCAGTATGCATTGAAACAAAATTACCGTTAAGTCTTTGAACCAACCACTGGATAAATAGATGAAATGCCAATAAGACAGGGGTTGGCTTCATGCAGAAAACAAGATGTGCAAAGCACTCCCACAGGGAGCGTTTTGCACTTCGTGTGTTTTGCATTAAGCGCTCATCTGTTGGTACTAGTTTCAAACTTGCCATATGGTTCCTGTCACATTTAAACCCATTATAACGGCAACCTCGTTATACCAGCGAAATATATGGAAACAAACAGCTCCGTTGTAATGACGGTTCACTGTAGAACCTATCTTAAGCGGCCATAAAAAAGGTATAATTATACCATGTGTCTGTTAGTTAGTTTAATGCTTGTCAAAAGTAATGCAAATAGCTCCTGTAGGAACCTTTCGTATTACTGCACCCTGTATTAAGCAAGCGCTTGCTTTGTAACACTTCTAAGTTCAATAATGATTGATCATTTGGAACATGTTCTACTGTATTCTAATATCAGCCTTGCAAATTATGTTCGATACATAACATAACATCAGAAATATATATTTCATACTTTCAGAACCAACCCTAAAAGCATTTACACCATGTACACGCATTTCAAAGCATTTTGTGGGCAGAGCGTAAATATACGACACCTTAGGAGCATTATCTATTGAATAGGAGATTTTTTATAATTGTGTAGTTTTGAAACCATTGTGATATATAGGGCATTAAATTTTGTTTCTATGGAACAAATGCTCTATTTATCACAATGGTTTCAAAACATATTTTTACAGAGGCGACAAAAGGCATCAGTAGGAGACAATGGGTTAATACTGATAATCTGATTCTACAGATTTGCTTTTATCAAACTTTCCCATATTCATATACATGTACATAAAATAAATCAGTTCATCGACATTGATATTTCATTATTTCTCGCATGGATATTCATGGAGTAAATAATTAAATGAAAAGTAGATCATACTAGTTCATAATACATATTTTGTATGTGCATTAAATGAATACGAGACTGAAATGGGGGTCATGTTGTATACACTGTAACAAAGAATGGTGAAATAATAAATGAAGGATGTAATACATATTGCAGTAGAGGCTTTGATGGCCATTCATTTATTGAACTCCTATAGAAGTTTACTGCATCACGGTTGACCTGCATTAAGCTGCCTTACTGACCCAATTTAGACATAGTGTTGATGGCAACTTAAGACATGTTCTCTGTACAGATAGCATTATTAGAACCTTACCTAACTGTAACGAACAATGTCTACTCAACTTTATAGATCGTGTAAATTTCGACTTTACGAATCGATCAATTTATTTTAGCAACTATTGACTGAATGCAAAACAAATCGGATGCTGTAGAGACATCAGTTACTCATCAGGACGAAGTTGTTTGCCAATGTGAGTCAGGTCGCGGTTAGCGGGATAATGGTTACTTACTATTGGTCAGTTGTTATGTAGCCAGTTGATATGTACTAATGCATATACTAATGTTATCTAGTCCACCTGCCGTCAGGGTGATCGTGACAAGGCACGTGTGTCGTTTAGCTCGATTTTTCGGTCTAATAATCCGTTTCTTCTGTACTTGGTAATAGCGAATGGTGCAGATCATAATTCAGAAGTCCAGATAAGATGCGTAGATTTAAATATATTCAACAATAGCTCAGTTGTTTCTCCACCAAACCATATAATGTGATCGCTCTTTAGAAGCGTCTCTCCGAGACAATTCCAAAGAGTATTTGAAATAGTAGATCAAACAGAGTTTTATCAAATCTGGTGTGTTATCAATTTACGAGTACGATTTATCTGCGTTTATATGAGAATACGTGTTTATCTAGATGTTATGTGTTCCTTCATATGTTATTCGGTTTGCCTATGTAATAATACAGATTTGCTAAGACTCAGCGAATTAACTTTGATTTTATATTGTTCATTCTTACATTAATATTCGTTTAGGTAAATGGATATTCCGAAGCAAAATGAATACACGATTTGGAAAAAAATTGCAATATTTTCAGACATTGGTCACTGTTTTAGAATAGAATAGAAGTAAGGTGCAACTCAGACCCGAGGTTATACAGCTTTGATTCAGAAGTGTATGTATGCTCAGTGGTTGAGATTGCTCAACATTTGAGTAATCTGATATTTGAGCATGAAATAATAAGGATCAGACCCACGTATTTTATAACATTTGAGCCGGGACACATACTGTTTGACAGCTTCTGATGGCCAATCAGTTTAAACAAAGACGGGATTTAAAAAACAAATGAGGGCTAGTCTGTATCTACAGAAATGACTGATGATTCCTGAGCAGTTTAGGCACTGACTAGACTTAATAAACACGACTAATCTGTCTGCAGCTGATGATTTTCGGGCAGTTTAGGTACTGACTAGACTTAATAAATACTAGCACTAGTCTGTAAATAAACACAAGGACTAGTATGTTGGTAATTGCTGAGCACTTTAGGCACCGACTAGACTTAAGACGAGAGACATTCAAGATTTAATGTAATCGTTTTAACAGTGATATTTCACGATAAACCATGCAAGTACGTGAAACTTGTTTCTATTATGTACATTTATGTGTATCGTAATATTAGCCAGTTTTTGTTATACACATCATCATGACTGGACGTAATATTGACAAACGTTTTGAAGGTGCAGTTTTAGGACATTCAAAGGAAAATATTGCGTATACAGTGAAGCTCATTTATAACGAAGTCCTCGGGACACTCTGGTTTCTTTCGTTGTATCCAAATTTCGTTATATCAGGTCCATTTTACTATATGTTATTTAGAGAGGGGGGCGCCCGAAGAGTAGATGCCAAATAGTAACGATGCTGCTCCGATGGACTTCGGTATCTGGGGTATTCTTAAACGCAGGCTACAGAAACGTAAACTATACACACTAAATGGACTTAGAAAAGCTCTGAAACAGAAGTAGAATATAGCGCAATATAACTTTAATAAGACACTTGAAAGCTGGCAAAACGATGTCGCATGATGTATTATGCCTATGGATCTCAGAAAGAACATTTTTTTGCAATAAAAACATATTTACTGAATAAATTTCTTTCAATCTTGAACACCTTTCGTACACACGAGGGTCAGTCTCCGCATACAATAAAATAAACCTGCTCCTTTTTCCAGCGTTGCTGTACGGATGTTCACAAGTACAAATCAATGAAACTGAGAGATTTTCGACGCATGAAGGTTGGACGACGTGCATTTGTGACTCTTATTCTTGTGACAGTAAGAGTTACTGTTCTAGACCAGTCTATTCGCTGATTTTTTACGATTATGGTCATGGTCTATGGCTTGGCTATGGCGAGTACCAATGGTTTGGTTCAGGAGCATTTATTGATCACAATATGAACCAAATGTCGCCTACAGATTTGATAAACGCATTTATGCCGTACTATTTAAACCGTTCAGTGCAAAATTCTAAGTGTCGTCTGCAAACCAATTTTATTAAATCATTCGGTAAAATAAGGAAATGAGATAGATAAATTCAAATTTCAAAGAAATAAAGCACATATATAGAAATAGAGTCTGAGACAAAGGCGGCGTCTTATCTGGGACTGTCCTATTTGCCGTGGTGCATGTTTGCGACATTGGCGGCGAAAGGGTTAAGTCAGTCAATATATTTTGTTTTGATTATGATGAGGGGGCACAGCAAAATAGTTGTTTGTATAAGCGACTGAAAACTGTTGGTTCCGAAAGCAGTGCAGAAAATACTAAAAGGACTTCTTCAGAAGTTTTTTGACCTGGGTCAACATTGTTTGCCTACGTCCAGACAGTGCGCCAATTATTTAAATGGGAATTCCCTTGATTCTATGCGTTTCAAAACTACAAACAATTTACAACACTCATTTGTTTATATGCTGGTAAACATATATTGCAAGAAAACCTTTCAAATGAACGTTGACTATGACAAAAAATCCATGTGTTTGATATCCACGATCCCGATTTTATTCCCCGATGTTACAGTTTTATTCGGGTTGGGTTTTAGTTTCGTATCTCTTCGCGCTGTTCGCGTCTTTCCGACCACTCCCGAGAAAAGCTTATATGTAAAAAACGGAGTGATCGGGTGATCATCGGCAAAACGCAGAACATTTTAACGGAAAATGCCGATATTACTTTGTTGTGGATCAAATAGTATTGATGATATCGATTTATTCTATCAAAGGGGAATTTTTCGATATAAGTTCAAATTGACATTCTTCATAACAATGATTGAGCATAACAAGAACCAGGTTATGTACTTGTGTGGAGGCCGTAAAAAGTCGCCCCGTACTTCATTCTAACTGTTGTTATACTTTCTGATCCTTCGAGATCATGAGTTTTTTGTATCTTTTGTCCTGAAAATTGATTACCGCTTAAGCCTGTGCTAGGGGGCGTGGGCGGTTTGAACTTTCAATTACTGCTCATGAACAGACTCAATGAAACCAAGTCTGCAATTTTCTCTTTTTGTGTTGCAAGTATTGCTTTCAGGGATCACCTCTCTTCAGCCTTTATGATACTATTGAAAATATGCGTTCAATGTAAGGACTTTCTCTTGAACTACAAAACAGACAAATGAATAAATAACATGAAACAGAAGCTCACATAGGTTCGAAAAGGTCCAAGTTTCGTGGCCGGTGTTGCATTACATATGCAAACAGTTTTGGTCCACAGGCAACATAAAGTAACCCGGGGTCTTATCAGTATCCAAACCGTTTGTTGCTGTGGTAATGCATTTTAAAGAATAAAGGAGAATCTGAAACAATCGAAAGTTGCAGAAGATGACAAATGTTGCAGACGATAATAATCGACACCGAAAGAGTACGTCTTTAGATGTTGGTTATACTGCCATAACGTGTCATGTTTCAGGGACACCAATGTACTGTCATTTTCAAACAATATAGATGTAGATCAGAGGTTGCCTCTAAGAGCCTTCTGTTTAGGGTCTAAACTGTTTGTCATTCAACATTCTCTAGTATGTTTCAGCATACAGCTATTTCGCAGGATCTCATCCCTTGTTCAAATGAAAAAAGAGCTGGGTTTACATCTCAGTTTGGACGTATTTACCACATATAACACTAGATATTGTTGAACCTTCTCATCACGAATATTCGTGTTATAAATAATGACACGAATATTTGATAGATTCTTTCGTAGAATGGTACTTGAACATGGCATTTTTACCTTGGCAAAATTGTGGAATGAGACCTGTATTATTCCATAACCATATAGAGCAGACCTACTTCAGGAGCTATCTGATGCGGGTCTTCTTTGCTTTCAAAGGTGTAAAAAAGATGTTCATGTGATGAAGTAGAGGGTTAACCCTTCCCCTGATGAATATTCATGTAGGAAATAATGACGACATGAATATTAATAAGATTATTTTATAATGACATACGAACACAGACCATTTCGGCTACGGCAGACACTGTATAATTAGATCTATATTACACCATAAGCAAACGCAGCAGACCCTGGATCTACTCTGTTTGCTGATGCATCAAAATGCGCATACATAAGGGGAAGGGTTAATTGAACAGAGTTCATTGTATTGTGAGTGCAAAGTAAGTACAAAGAACCCAACAGCAAATCAAAACACAGCACAACAATAATAGAATCAAGCTCGTTTCCGACTGGAACAAACTAACATCGGGTATCGAAACCTCCGGCTTTAAACAAAACCCATGTTTGATTATTTTTCTCGCTGTAATACGCCCTAAAACCAAGGAAATTAACAGATTTTGTGAAGTACTACTTTACATTGCGTATCACGACTTCCGTGTCTTATAGCAACAAACTGCAGCATAAAAGCGTGAGTCCATATGTCGTCATTTGTTATGACAACCACAAATATGCTTTGGCGTAAACTATAAATGACTGTGGGACTACAAAACATCGGCTTCGGTTAATTAAATAAGCTTTAAAATGTTTATATGATAAAAAAGATTTATATATTCGTGCTAATCACTTATATTAAGTTTGATTTATAAGGTTGTTTCCTATAGAAATGTTGATTTAATTCTGTAAGAGTTACTTCCCTTTAATTTATTAATTTTACCTAATCGCGCGTATGAATGCACTAGTCAAGGGGTGTTCAAGATAAGGATTTCTAGTACGGCTATTTTTAGTAACTCAGCTTATCTAGCACGTCTGAGAAGTGAGAATATACTTTATTAGTACTCGACGAAGAACGAACTGCACTGACGTAATTTCCAAACAGAAGGCTAATGATAAAGTTAGTGTATTTTCAACAGAGGAATGATCTAATGGCAACAATGGAAATTAACCAATCAATACAAATTTAATGCAATAGCCACTCTCAGGAAATATGTACTGCTTCAATAAACGTTGTAAATATGGGGAAAATGGTCAAACAGGGAGGGTCACATACAAAGGGACTCTGCACCAAACACAATCGAACAAGAAACGTACCAGTCAAACAGGACGCATATCAAGACACAAAACATTTAACATTAAGCATATTAAATAACGCAGTTGGCCATAGGATGAAAGCAGGAATACCGCCTTGGAACGGTCAATAACTAAAATGGCTACTGGGGACTTATCTATTTAAATAAATATACAGTTGAACTTCGATATATCGAACTTCATGCGACCGACCAAGGTCCATGCTTATAAAGCTTTTAGTTGAGTCTGAGTTTTGTTCTCAAGCTTTTGATTGGTCAGATTTGAGTTCTCAAGCTTTTGATTGGTCAGATTTGAGCCAAAGGCTCAAATCTGACCAATCAAAAACTTCAGAACGATCTCAGACTCAACTAAAAGTTTTGTAAGCATGGACCCAGTTTACTTTAAAATAACAGAGATTCGATTCATCCATTTTATCATGTGAACAATGTATCAAGTTGACAGCTTAATGTATGCCGAAAGTACAGTGCTCCCTCTCTACAACGACACCCTTTGGGATACGAATATTGTATATGTTGTTCAGAGGAAGTTGTTATAGGGAGGGAAAATCAAACATAATTAGCTTGTTTGCAGATCCCCAGATAAGGTGTATTTCGAGAACTAAAACCGTTATGCCTCAACCAAACCCTATGTTGTGACCACTCTTTAGAATCGTCACAAAGTGACAATTCTAAAGAGTGGTCACAACATAGGGTTTGATGGAGGCATAAAGAAATTACGATGGAAAAAGTTTGTTTCTGGAGCATTGTTGTTTCGGAAACAGCAACATGCGTTGTTGTAAGGAGGGAATCGTTATTGAGAGGGCCGTTGTAGGGATGGAGCACTGTAACCTTTCAGCATTACTTTCGACCTGCATTAAACTGTCACACATGTTTCTAGATATGAGCAGTGATACATTTTACAGCATTTCTGCGCTGTAATTGTTTGAACTCCGAACATTTCAAGCGTGTGAACCCGAAGTTCGAGTTAACAGAGTTCGTGACATTGAAGGTCAAATGTACCTTAAAAGAGTCTTCACAGATCATATCGTGTACCACGCTGTGAGAATGTGTAAATGTATGTGTGATGCACGATTCATCTAGTATAATCTGTTTTAATGTGGCAATCAAGTCACGAATAGTAAGATAATGGTTAATCCCCTTTGTTTTTATTTGGTTACGCAGGTCAGGTGAGAACAAAACACTTTTATTGTACATTGATTTCAAAAGATTGAAGTCAAAAGAAAATATGACCATTCAATTATAATAGCTACATATTACAGACAAGTTTAGTATGTTCATCCATAACATGTACTGAACAACATATGCAAATCTTGAATAAGAACAAAGATAGAAACTGAAAAAGTGTATTCTTTTTGCTCTAACTGAATACCGTCAAGAAAATATAATCGTTTGGTTGCAATTGTCAAGGGGTGTTATAACATTTTTATAATGAATATCCATCAAACCATTATTTCTTATTGAAAATCCATTTAGTATACCTCAATTCACTTTCCGGTAATAAGGTAAATAATCAATATCTTTTTCGTCTGCGAATCTTAAGATTTATTTTCAATAAGCTTTATTGTTCTTAAACCCGAGTGAGGAGAATTATGTCTAGGTGATATTTAAATTGTTCATCGCAGACGTCGCCCGAACGCGACTAGCATACCGTGTTGCAATGGACGGAAATGTGATTTCATTGCAAACTGTTTGTCACACCATTTGTATTTCAGATAGGAAATTGAGTGCAACCGCCGTCTGAAACATAATCCAGATGGCATCGTGTACATACGAAAATCATTTGAGGCCAACGGGTTTAACAAACATCCCAAATATATCAAAGCAAACAAAAACAACTGAAAGCATTTTGCTATGGCTTGTTGCCGACATTCGACAGCTTATATGTACAGAACAGATACAAGGACATTAAAATAGTATTGTCTTTCACAGTGCGTTATATGCAAGTATTTGTTTGATATCAAATGTGTATCTTTCAATAACTTCGAATGGGTACATCGTCAAATAAGGACGTAGTGAGGACAACGAATGCCTTTAATGTACAGTAAAGTCGCAATTATTTGAACACTTAAATCAGTATTGAGCTTTTAAGACAGGCGGCAGCTAACTGCTGGATGAACCTCGTGTACAAAACTTCTCTTGGATCTTTCAGAATGCATTTTTGTCCTGCATTAAGCAGCCACCTGCCTGAAAGGTTTTGATATTTTCTATACTAAGATTTCGAATTATCGAGGTTTCGCTGTATACCGTTCGAGTTTGTTTCTGCAACAAACTGTAGGGAATATACATCAGAACTACTTAACCCTTCTTTTGCTGAATTTTAAAATACATTTCTCCTTTACCCATGCCCTGTTGTATAATTACATATATCTTCACTGTGTACAAATATTTCGCTCTGCAATCACTGCTGTGGACTGCCATGGTTGCACAATCAATTTGTAAATAGTGCAAACCCTGATGAGACAGCTCTTGCAGGAGTTGTCTCATCTGGGTCTTCACTATTTACAGGTAGGTATATTGACGTGAATAGCAGGCGAAGGGTTAATATATATTTAACCATTTACTCAATAAGCAATCATGTTGAAATATTGATATCATGAACATTATTTAGATTAATTGTTATTATAGCACATAGATACGGGGATGTTTGGCCATGGCAGAAACTGCAGTGTAATATCTATATTACATCACAAGCATACAGAGCAGACCCTGATCATACTACTCCTATATGATCTGAACTGTGTCTGCTGTGTTTGCATAGGCGTATAAAGGCGTATTTATGGAGTATAGGGTAGTGGAAGTTAGAATATGATAAGTGGTCATCAACATTAATATTTGTTCTTATTCTTGGTAATGACATGCCAGTTATAAACATGGTGTGTGTCTATCACAATGAAATCAGTACAGTACACCTGTCCGTGTACTTGATGATGATATTCTATACAAACTACCAGTATGATGTATGCCCATCACCATATACCCAGCACATTGCACTAAGTTATGTTTAATAATGAATTGGAAGTGCCAGTGATAATATGTGTCAATCGAAAAAATATTCAGACTTTGGTAAATGCAATCGTATATACAAACATATAGTGTGCAATTACTTCGACTCATTTCCAAGAAAGAACGGTGATAACAATGAATGCCTTTTATTCTAAATGAAGGTGCAATAACATCTCGATCATTAGAACACTCAGATAAGTATAATGATTGTTATTTCAGATAGGTGACAACTAAATGAAGGATAAAAGGCAAACAGAAAATTCTTCTTGAAACTTTCAGGATGTACTTCACAATGCGTTCAGCAGCCAGCTGCCTGAAAGTGTCTAAACTATTCTATACTGAAATTTCGAACTGCTTAAGAATACATGTTAACACCCCCACATATTGAGATCAACATTTGTTTAATAATCATATGTTCGATCATAATAATAAAGTTTCTTTGTCTAAATGAATATAACGATAGGGTAATGTTGTAGTAATAATCAATGAAATAAATTGTTGTAATATATGAGTTGGATTTTAATCATAACTTTTACCTCATAACATTGCCATCGTTCATATACTATATAATGGATCGGTCATTGGTCATCAAAGTATTGGTGTTAAATATAGGAAAACATAAAATGTTTATATGATACTATTAATAATGTGTTTCTATATTAACCCTTACAACGCTGAATTTTAAAATGGAATATTCCAAAATTCAAATAGCTCAAGCTTATAGTGAATATTTAGGAATGTTTTCTAAAGAAAAGTGTAACATGACAAACAGTGCAGACCCTTATGAGAGGGCTCCCCTAGGAGCCCTCTCATCTGGGTCTACACTATTTGCAAAGGACATGAGTGATTCGGGTCCCGCACTGTAAGGCTTAATGTCTTGCATGCAGATTAGAATAATATCTTACTTATCAGATGGTATATATATCAGATGGTATATATTATCAGAATTTATAATCTTCACAACAGCAGGTGTTAAGTGCTTGTGTGGCGGTCGTAAAACGTCGCCCCGTACTTCATCCTCAGTGTTGTTATACCTTCTGATCCTTTGAGATCATGAATTTCAGTACTTCTTGTTCTGAAAATTGAATACCGCTTAAGCCGGTGCTAGGGGCGTGAGCAGTGCTGCACTTTCAATTACTGCTCATGAACAGACTCAATCAAACCGAGTCTGCAATTTTCTCTTTTTGTGTTGCAATTTTTGCTCTCAGGGGATCACCTCCCTTCAGAATTTATAGTATGGGAATTTTAGTTTCAATTTCGAATTTAAAATTATTGCAAAACTCCAGGTATTTTGCTTGTGTTATCCATCATGGCATATGATTTGTCAATTCGTTATATAACCGGAAATGACGTTTTCAGGCCTGTCATTTAGAGAGAGCCTCCGTGTCCAATAGACACATTTTCTGCTATTTAAGGTTAATAAGGGGTGATTTACCTCTTGCAAGGAAAGCAAACAAGGATTAGTAGTTCATTATTTACAGACAACACGAAGAAAGAATGCCCCCACGGAGGAGGTCCTAACCCCTTGACCGATTACAGTTGCACAGGTCAATGTATGTATGTCAAAGACCCGGGTAAACGTAAGCAACAACTTTTTGTCCCATAGAAATGCAAACAATGTATAGCAGAACCTGTCTTAAGCGGTCATCCAGAAGATGTATAATCTATACATGTGCCTGTAGGGCAGGCGATAGCTTAATGTCAATAGTAATTCAGATATTTTGTCATGCTTTAAGCAATCACTTGCTTTGTAATCTATTATCAGTCTTGCAAATTATTTTCGAGACATAACCTATCATCAGCAATATATATTTTATACTTTCAGAACAAAACCTTAAAGCATTTACACCATGTACACGCCTTTTAAAGCAGTTTGGGACAGAGAGTAAACCTATACCATACGATACCTTATGAGCATTGTCTATTGAAAGGGATACGTATATAATTGAGTAGTTTTAAACCATTGATGGTCTATTTATCACAATGGTTTAATTGCGTAAGTTTTACAGAGGCGACAAATGGCGTCGGTAGGAGACAATTGGTTAGTACTGATACTCTGATTCTACAGTTTTTCCTTTCCTATGTTAATATACATAAAAGAAATGAGTTAATCAATATTGAGATGTCATTATTTCTCGAATGGATATTCATGTAGTAAATATATAAATTAAAAGTAGATCGAATCAGTTCATAATACATATTTTGCATGTGCACTAAAATGAGCACGAGGCTGAAATGGGGAGCATGCTGTATACACTATTACCAAGAATGATGCAATAATAATTGAGTCATGTAATAAATATTATATAGTAGAATCTGTCTTAAGGGGCGATTCATTTATTGAACTCCTATATGAGCGTTCTGCATTACGGTTGACCTGCATTAAACTGCCTTACTGACCCAAATTGGACATAGTGTTGATGGCAGCTTAAAACATGTTCTCTCTAGAGATACTTTTATTAAAACCTTATCTTACTGTAACGAACAATGTCTACTCAACGTTATAGACAGTGCAAATTTCGACTCGGATGCTGTAGAGACATCGAGTTACTCATTAGGATCAAGTTGTTTACCAATGTGAGTCAGGTCGCGGTTAGCGGGATAATGGTTGCTAATTATTGGTCACTTGTCATGTAGCCAGTTGATATGTACTCAAGCTGATATTAATGGGTTCTGTCTGTCGTCAGGATGATCGTGTGTAGGCACATGTGTCGCTTAGCTCGACCCTCCGTCGAATTGTCCATCGGTAATAATCCGTTTCTTCTGTACTCGGCAATAGCGAATGGTGCAGATCATGAAACAAGCCCAGATAAGATGCGTATAGATTTATTTGTATTCAACAATAGCTCCGTAATTTCTCCACCAAACCGTATAATGTGACCATTCTTTAGAAGTGTCTCGTCGAGACGAAATAGTATATCAAATAGATTTTTATCAAATCTGGCGTGTTATCAATTTACAAGTACGATTTATTTGCGTTTCTGGTCCCCGGGGTTATGCTTGATGTATATTTAACCATTTACCCCATAAATATCCATTTAAAAAATAATGATATCATGAATATTATTTAGATAAATTGTTATAATAGCACATAGACACTGAAATGTTTGGCCATGGCAGAAACTGCAGTGTCATGTCTATATTATAGCATTAGCACACAGAACATACCATGATCAGATACCTCCTATATGCTCTAAACTGTGTCTGATGTTTGATAATGATTCGGACGTGTAAATGATAATGTGTGTCAATCGAAATTAAATTCAGACCTTGGTTAATGCA
The DNA here is from genome assembly GCA_963576725.1 of Azorinus chamasolen. NCBI lineage: Eukaryota > Metazoa > Mollusca > Bivalvia > Cardiida > Solecurtidae > Azorinus > Azorinus chamasolen. Next base: position 26,670,593 of record OY755252.1, read on the forward strand.
ATTGTTTGTGTGATATAAAATGTATAGTTTGTTTTACTTCAAATGGATTCACTGTCAATAAAGTACGGTGACACTGCATGCCTTCTGTTTAACCCTTCGCTTGCTATTCACGTCAATACCTGTAAATAGTGAAGACCCAGATGAGACCCATCGGAATCTGCACTATTTACCAGTTGATTGTGCAACCTGCAAACAGTGCACTTCACAGCATTGATTGCACAGCGAAATAATTGTACACAGTGAAGATATATGTAATTTTTCAACAGGGCATGAGTACAGAAGGAGAAATGTATTTCAAAAATCAGCAAGAGAAGGGTTAAAATGAAGATGCAATAACATCTCGATCATTCGAACACTCAGAAGTATCATGATTGCTCTTTAAGACGGTTGACAACTTAATGTAGGATGAAAGGCACACACAAAACTCCTCTTTAATATTTCTGAATGTATTTCACCCTGCATTCAGCAGCCAGCTGCCTGAAAGTGTCTTAAATATGCTATACTTAATTTCAAACTGCTTAAGAATACTTACTAACACCCAAACATACTGAGATCAACATTAGTTGAATATTCAAATGTTCAATCATAATAATACGGCTTTTCTGTCTAAATGAATATAACGTTAGGGCAATATTGTAGTAAATAATAAACAGAGGCACAATAAAAGTTCAGAAGGAGAGAATTTGTTAATGCATAAACATAGGTGTCTTTAAAAACAGGCATTTGCTTAATGCAGGACGAACGTAAAGCAGAAAGCTCCTGTGGAAGCTCTCTGTTTAGGTTTTGACCTGCATTAAGTTACACTCTGCCTTACAGACCAAATGTTACTTAATAAGACCTTAAGCGTCTGCGTGCCTTTAACACTCAGAATAAGAAACGGGTTGGTTATCAATTCCGGAAAGTTAACAGCAAATTCAAATAAGTTATGTATTGTATGCAATTATGTAGAAAAGGTCAATTTATATCATTTGGGTCTCTGCACGGCTTTTTGTCAAAGGTTTGTTTCGTCATATCTGATATTGTTTGACGATATTTGTCTTGATTGTTCATTCGTTTGCAGATGTCACACATCGCACGTTGGTACCCGACTTTATAACCGACAGAATAATATTGATCCTTTTCTCCGCAGCAGCTCTGCATATTGTTCTATAGAACTAGAAATGTTTCTCAAGTACTTTGCCAAACTTTCAACGGATTCAAAATCATCCGTAGATATATAAGTTCCGTTTGGTAAAGTATCAGCTACTTCTCCCTTGTCGCCGCCTCTTGTAATCAAAATAATATCATAGTCAAAGTTATCAAACACCTTCTCAGTGAAGTACCGTTGGCATAAGGAATTCTCGAAGGCTAAAAAGAAGTTGTATTGAGAAGTTGGAAACACTTATTATGGACAAAATGTATACCACAGTTCCACGTTTCTCCACATTCTCCTAGGACTTTTACCCGAATGGATTGATTTAAACGAGAAACAAACTGTTCACGACGTGAATGAGTATTGCAATGCGAGCTGATCATCAATATATCATCTGTCTTGCTCATTGCAATGTTGGTGTAGTTTCTGTTGGATGCTGATCTTGACAGTTTTTGAATTTGTCCGTACGGTAAGTAGATGTCGGTATTCGATATATCATATGTCATTGTCCAGTTAAAACGAGAAGACCATGGTGGTCGCTTCCATGATCCATTTTTATAATATGCTGGCGATTCATGTTCTTCAAAAATCCATACTTGACCTACTGGTCTCTCAAAATCAACTGTAGGTCCCACATCACGACCTTTAAAAATAACGGCATCGCATGTTAGCTTATAAGTTTTGTTAAATGTTAGATGACAATTGTTGTAGTCACAAGAATCAAATGTTGTTGACTGTACCCCTGGTTTGACCATAGTTTCGACTGGTGGGTCAATCCATACAATAGTATAGGTAAGGACAGGTTGGCTGGAATTAATTCTTGGCAATGGTCTGTCCTGTAAATATTTCAAAAGTCTAGGTTTGGGAAGAAGGTGTTCATTTGAACAATAAATCGAAATGCATATGTTAATTATATAATTATGTTGTCAATTTGAAAAAGCAGAATATCACTGAAACTAAATGAAAAAGTAGTAAAGTCAGGCAATACACATACACAACCCCCCCCCCCCCACACACACACACATAAACACACATACATAAACGCACACATGAACACACGAGATAAAAACGTTGAACATCAACAAACGCACAAGTACAAAGACACAAATTGATCAAAAAGAACATAAAAGCAAGGGTGACAAGGAGAGTGTCGCATTGGAACAATCAGTGGTAAAACCACTGGGGTATAAACCGGTTCACGAACGTCCTTACCTGACACTTATCTCAAACTCATCATAACTTAACAAACATTGTAAATTAAGGTATTCCCGCAAGATCTCCCATGTCCATAGGTACATGTATGAATCATGCAAAGAGACGCACACATCCATAGTAAACAAAGAATAGGGGGACGATGGAAGTACCGCCTGGGAACGGTCAGTGACAAATGTCACTGGGGGTTTAAACCGGTTATGGGGCGCCCAACCTCACACTTATTCCATCCACAACCTAAAAGTCAGTGTAAATTAACCTATCCCCTCTCCGATTAATCTACAACAACCACGATGGCAAATACAGTGGTACATAGCATGTAAACGAAAACATATTTAAGTGAAACAACTGTATCCACCTATCGCTAGTGTACTCAATGATTGAACTGCAAACAAAGTAACTGTAGAAAAGTAATAAAGTGTACGACAAAAACGAAACAAATATCCGACATCCTCTTTCCGTTTACGGATTTAAGAGGTCGCCTTTCTAGAGTACTAAACCTTTCTTGTCGGCGTACATGCAAAGAGGGCAGCATGATTGCCAACTGCAACAGAGTTGACAACCAGACACGCTGTATGTTGGAGTACCATAGGATCATATCCCTTTTTAATGATGTTTAAATGTATTAAGTGAACAAAGTGAGAAAATATGTCCAATAATTTTACGAAGTTTGTAAATCACGTCAATATACAATTCAGGATGTGAAATACTGTGTTGCAGGAGCGCCTTACGATTGCGGTTGTACTTGCCGATAAGTGACAAATTTAGATAATAACATTTAGAGAATGTTTTCTTAGTTTATGGTATCTATATCCTTGCTTAAGCAGTTTTTCAGTTAAAATTAGATTTTGACTGTTAAAATCGTCAACAGAAGAGTAAGCTCTAACGAGACGGATAAGAAGAGATATATAAACCCCATAAGATGGGGCACGGGGAACATCTCCATCAAGATGAGGGAAATTTACAAAACGTGCCACATATACTGTGTATGTCGGGAATAAAACTCTTTACCCTGCTAGGAATTCGAATAATACCATAGTCTGTGGTTAAAACACATTACAATTGTCGAGCCGGCATACTTGACCCGAAATATCAATTTCTTTTTATTAAGTTCAGTCTTAATAGGTAGCATACCCAAAGTACTTCAGCCACTATCTGAACTGGAACTTTTAGGTTAGCCCTGTATTAATTTCAAAAACAATATATGTGCAATTTCAAGGGTTAAGATTAACTATACTAAAATATTTTCTGTATCTTACTTAAACAGTCTTGTATTGTATGTGTTAAGTTTCCATTATTATTAAATAAAACACATGAGTATATGATTGGCACTCTGCAACCTTGTCAATTCCTAAAAGTACAAAAATGAGTCATGCAGGAAACACCACATACAGAACAAACACTCGCCCGAACAGCAACACAAGGAAACAGCAAATGTACATAACTAGAAAAAACAACAAGAGACACACAAAGACAAAACAAACATACAATAGGAGGAAGATGGAAGTACCGCCTTGGAACGGTCAGTGACAAAAGCACATTGTATTATATAAATAAAATGTGCCAAGTAGGTTCACCAAACAATGAGCAGTCGCACGCATCTATATCATACTGGCAGACATTTTGAGAGGAAATATTTTTACGATCTTGTTCGTAGGTCCCGTTGATAGCGCACGCAAATTGGAAATATGTTACCTGTCTAATTTATTTGAGGTATTAAAAATACATATGTAATACTACACAATAACTCTGTATTTATAAACATTTAGCATATTCACCAATTAACTAGGCATCGCATAATTGACGTCAGGGTTCAACGTATTTAGCGCCTTGGTTGTGTTTTGAAAATAAGTACAAGACAATTCTAAAGTAAACAAAATTTCCTTATGACAAACTTTTTGCATAGAAGGCTGAAGTATTTGCTTAAACATTGTGTTATATGTACGTTTGGAGAGAATATTTAATACCGATTCAGTTATCTTTGAGTGGTACAGGAATCCAACACAAATGATGACCGCAGCTACAGCACTAAATTGAAAGATCCACCTTCGACCTGAAATAAAAACAAGAGTACCGCATACGGTACATAATACGCCCACTTGCAAACTTTCTCTGATTCAACATGCCTTATAAGTGTTGACATTTTCTAATCTGTGCTTCAGATATTGATTTCTATATTAAGGTGATACTTTGTTTTTAAAAAAAATGAAGTGAAGATCTTATTAAATAAAAAAGTTACAGCTTATCCTCATTTTTGCAGATTTTTGTAAAGTGCAACGGCCATAACTCTGTAAAGACAAACTGAATGAACCTCAAAATAAACTCAGCTTCAAACTGTGTTGCCTAAAACATTTGTGTTAAGTTTCATTTATATCATTTTAATAGTTTTCCCTGAAAACAACAGACAAACTAAAAGTTGACCGACAAACAAAGCAACGAGTACACAAAGTTCAAGGACCATAACTTTAGAATGAAATGACATATCAAAACCCCGCAATATATGTGAAAATTCACATTAAGGTTTAACCATCTAAAAAATTGAAGTAAATATCATTTCAGATGAAAATGTTATGGCCATCCTCATATTTGCATAGATTTGCATTATTGTTTTAAGTGCAAGGGCCATAACTCCGAAACAAAAAATCAAATTATCCTCAGAATCAACTTAGCTTCAGGTCTTGATGCGTTAAACATGTGTATGAAGTTTCATTAATATCTGTCAAACAGTTTTGCCAGAAAACAGCGGACAAACTATTTGCATGTATTTGCATTATTGTTTAAGGACAAGGGCCATAACTCTGAAATGAAAAATCAAATGATCCTCAGAATCATTTCAGTTTCAGATCTTGATGCATTTAACATTTGTGTGAAGTTTCATTAATGTCTCTCAAATAGTTTCCCAGAAAACAGCGGACAAACTATTTGAATGTATTTGCATTATTTTTTAAATACAAGGGCCATAACTCCGAAACGACAAATCAAATGAACCTTAGAATTAAGTCATTTTCAGATCTTGATGCATTAAACATTTGTGTGAAGTTTCCTTAATATCTCTCAAATAGTTTTTCCAGAAAACAGCGGACAAACTATTTGCATATTTTTTTAAATACAAGGGCCATAACTCCGAAACCACAAATCAAATGAACCTCAGAATCAACTAAGCTTCAGATCTTGATGCATTAAACATGTGTGTGATGTTTCATTATTATCTGTCAAATTGTTTTCCCAGAAAACAGCGGACAAACTATTTGCATGTATTTGCATTATGTTTTAAGTAAAAGGGCCATAACTCCGAAACGACAAATCAAATGAACCGCAGAATCGACTCAGCTTTAGACCTTGATGCATTTCACATTTGTATGAAGTTTCATTAATATTTCTCAAATAGTTTTCCCAGAAAACAGCGGACAAACTATTTGCATATTTTTAAGGACAAGGGCCATAACTCTGAAATGAAAAATCAAATGAACTTCAGAATCAACTCAGCTTCAGATCTTGATGCATTGAACATTTGTGTGAAGTTTCATTAATATCCGTCAAATAGTTTTCCCAGAAAACTGCAGACAAACAAAATGTTGACGGACGAACGAACGAACGGACGGACGGACAGGGGCCACGACAATATACGACAACCTTTATTAGGTGGGCGTATAAATAGCATATAGGAGTTTTGCGTTTTGGTTACCGTTTCAAATTGAATCACGTCAGCAGAAATGTGAACCTGGTCAGTTACGGTAAATTGTGACCAGCAGTCACTTTATACATATGACATCCAATCGGCCACACATTGATGTAATTGACAAGATTGCATTAACCTTAAGGATTGGCAAACATTGTTAACCATAAATAGGTCCTGGGTGAGAAGAAATAAGGGAGAGTCACTTAACTCTGTAGATATTTGTAGTGCCAGGAGCAAACCTTAGTAAACTGTTGAGACGTTCAGGGATGTTTGGTGTCTGACCTAATACCCTATTTAACAGTCTAGATTTCTGTGTTACGAATAAGCTGTCGAATTTCGTGTAGAACTAATGTAGATTCTGTACCATGGATAAATAAAGCTGATATTAATACTGATGATGTAGGCCCAGAGTTTGCTGAAAACAAATCTGAAATTCCGCCCAAATTACCAAATTGCAATGGCAAGTATATACAAGGCACTATTTTACAACGACAAATATATACACATAAAGCAAGGTGTTATATGTAGTGCTGTATGCCATATATACACGCAACCCATACAGTTCTGGCACAAAACTATGTGACGTGCATACACTGTACATAGAATGTTACATTTGAATGTTGGTGATCTGAGTAAGCTGACAAAATACAATGATAAATTATTTCAAATTATGATTCTTAAACTCAATATTTGTTCTTATCATCGACACCCTTATATTAAATATATTTTGTTTAAATATTCTTTATGTCTTGAATATACTCAATTTGGTATATTAATGTGATGTCAGGGGTAGTTCAAGAATAAATGCTTTTGAATTTGTTTAAGAAAAATATTGCAGGTCAACATCTTCTACCACATTGTACGGTGAGCATGGACCTATAGATAGATAGATAGATAGATATATAGATAGATAAATATAAATAGATAGATAGATAGATAGATAGATAGATAGATAGATAGATAGATAGATAGATAGATTACCTTATTACCTCATTGTGTCAAATATTTTAAATATATCTATTGAAGGAATGAGATAATGCGAATACATTCTAATACTTATTGCGTGTGAAAAATCCGCCTGCTAAGCGCGTCACATTTTCAAACAGATTTGATCCAGATGAGAAACTGAGTAACACGGACTCTCATCAGGATCCAGGTTGTCTGGCACTCAATCCATAAATTAAAACATTAAACGAATCGAAAGTAGTAAACTTGCAGCAGTACAGAGTTTGAGCCGAAAATTGTTTTAACAGTAGCCAAGGGTTAACAAAAAAAGAGAAGACATATTTTATTATTTATAAAGTGTACATATTATAGATGTGTTCTGCGTATGCGATTGTATGCGATTGCAAATTTTATCCGCATAACAGGGCATTATAAGCATCGACAGTAAAAACTCTGAAAATTTGAAACAAAATCTGGACATTGCAGAAACAGTTAAAGTATATCTGTAAAATCAGATTTATATAATTTCATCAGCAATCAGAGCTGACCCTAACCAGACAACTCCAATAAAAACCTTTGGTCAGGATCTACTCTGTTTGCCCCACAAGTCGTATCTATGTAGTGAATGGCAAATAATACGTCATGGTATCACACGGAATTAATCTGACAAAGACGTTAAGCTGCTATGCGACTTATTTGAAATACAACTTTCGATATCCAAAACGTCATCCAACACTATTTAATGGGCTACGATTCTATTCCTCCATTTTATGTAATCATTATTTCTCCTAAACATCAATGTTTATTCTAGATTAAATAAATAATCTGTTTGCATATACTGCATGATTGTACTCGTATGTTCACTGTGTCTATGTTGAAATGGTGTATGTGTGTGTATGTGAGTGTAAATGCTGTCCACAGAATTGGGTCTTATTTGAATTGATAATAAAAAAAATGAAAATAATTTTGAAAGTTTTTAGAATGACAATTAAACAAAACCAACACCATGTTATAATGCGACTATGTGTTTATTGTTAGAATATATCTTTAAAATAAGTTTTCAGAAGTGAAAAAAACCTTCCTGTTCCCTTTGCCATATATTTAACATCATCCTGCCACAGGAAAACAAAATGTTCGTTTATATGAACACGTGAAGCATTAAATAAGCAAACAATGAAAATATTACAATGTATATTAAATTAAATCAATGAGCCTCATAATATCAATTTAAGCCAATCAAAAATGATAAAGTAAGTTGTTTTTACGTAGCATGGCATGTTGCGTTTGTCCCATTCTCAACACGTCTTCAAACAACTCGTAAATCCGTAGATAATCAGCGCGGTTTGTCTGTTTGACTCATTCGGAAATCCTCGTCTAATGCAGGCTATACCGATATATCTCAAATGTATATATAAGGAAAGGACACGTGACAATTGTCAAAAACTCACGAATGAAAAATAATAACATATGATTATAAACCGAATGATCTTATATCACCAGCTGTTTAATCTACGACGTGTCAAGTACATGTCTTACAACAGACTGCAAAGAAAACCTTCATGCAGTTATTTCCAAGCTGAAAACAGCATAAAACGGTGCGAATGAAAGGACGACACTGGGTTACCCGACGCTTCTTTCAAACTGTTTAAAACTAAGTGTTTGACCAGTTGAAAGGGCGATAAGTAATTCCGTTAGTTTTTCAAATCTACTAAATATACTAACTATATCATGTCTAAACCGGTTTATATCCCAAGTGACTGTTGTCACTGACCGTTACAAGGCGGTACTTCCATTCCGCTATTATCTGTTTGTTTTGTATCTTTGTGCATCTCTTTATGTTTCTGGTAGTTATGTACATTTGGTATGTTTTCTTGTGTTGCTGTTCGGGCGGATGCTTGTTCTGTATGTGGTGTTTTCTGATCGACTCATATTTATACTTTGAAAATTATACTCAATTTACAATGTGATGACACAACTTAGAATATGTTATATGGCAATGTGATCACTGGATGATATTTGAAAATGGTTTGTTTATCTCGTGTCAAAATGCAGTGATACCTGAGATAATTAGTGTATTCAGAAGTTTTTAAAATAATACCTAACGGACATAATTATCACTCTTTCCACTGCACAAGCTAACAAACTCTTGCTAGGTGATCGAGCAAGACTGCACAAGTTAATTTCAACTTAGGCGTAGTTTATCTTCTAATGTATTCTTTAAATCAACCTTCACATGACAACTATGTATATGTAAGCAATAGCTCATAAGGCTTTTGACGTTTGAGGTCATAGCTTGCCATCCGCACCTACGCACGTGCGTAACAACAATAAAAAACGAAAACATTATTATAACCAAAATGGAATAAGAATCAAAGGCTAAGGGGCATATACTTTGATAAACGTTCTGTTTTGTTGTGTAAGCTTTAACAATTCCCTCATATTGACGCGTTTTGGCCCCTCTGTAAATTCGCCTTTTGAAAACAGAATCTGCTCCTAAACGATCAATTGCCATCAATTGCCATATTAATCACTATGGTTTCCAAACAACCCAATTCTAAAGTTTCCTGCGGGAAGCATGACCCCGGACCAATATAGCCACGGTACGTACCTAACATTTAGATGCAGCTACGCTCCGGCCACTGTGAAAACAAAAATGTCGGCACAAAGATGGATATGGAGCAATTTTGAGATTTGAGAACTATTGACCAAGCGACAAACAAACAGTTTGATCCCAAGTTGTCTGCACATGTAAGTAATGCCTCAAATAGCGGGATAAGATTCAAAGTTTCTACTACGTGACCCAAAAGACTCTTATTTTAAAAGTTTAACCAAAGATAGTAGAACCTCGACATCCCGAACCCGGATAATTCGAACTAAACGTTCGAACCTTCCGAAATTTACTTTACAAAATTGCTCTAAAATATCCAGCTTATAAACGGATAACTCGAACTTTTATTATCTCGAAGTAATTTGTATAGTCCGTTAAAGTTCGACTGTATCTTCTAAACCTGAACAAAAACATGAAATATTTTCATTTGTAGCAAAGACATTCCACTTTCAAGCAGACATCTAGATGTCCATATAAAACGCTGTCTTTTCATGGTGCGGCTATCTTTCACATTAAAATTTAAAATGTAAGGGTATGTTAAACCTGGTAACAACATTGCACATCACGAAAAACAAATATCAAGTCCATCAGATATCTCTTGCTTCTATTTTCTAGCACCTATTAGCATTGTTTTGGTTATAATTCGCGGATAAGCGTCGAAGCGCCAATGATAACAACGCGTATGTACATGTATATGTTTCTGGTATAGGTCAGTAACCATCCCCTTCAATTAAAACGTATCCATTTTCAGAGTGGTATCGTCAGCAATTGATACAGCTGGAATTAATAATGAATATCTTAATTAGAATCTTTCAAAGCTAATTATAGCTAATAGACGAATCGACCCTTTTTCCGATATACATAGACGCCTCTGTAATTAAAACAATAGGTCGTATCAGACTGATGACCGCTGAATATCATACATGATAGCTTTAGTAACAAGCTTCTCAAGGTTATTGGTATTCCTGTGGATACGAAACCTGCACCACTCGTCGCAGATTTGATTTTATACTGCTATTGGAGAGATTTTATGTTGAGTCTGAACCCACGATCCCAAACAGATTTAAAAAAAACACCTTCATTTAAACGTTTCGATACTAGGATAATATTATCAATTTAGATAAATTCCATTTTATATGATTCCTACCATTTACCAAAACAACTCAAAATGAATAAAGCTAACTCTTCCGATACTTTTGCAGCCTTTCGTGATCTAAACCATAAGATTAACAATGGAAATGTATAACAAAAAAGGCTATTATGATTTTAAAATTGTAAATTTGTGTCACCTTGACAGCGATATTCCCCGTGTTCCGTCTTACTTTATTCCTTTTGCTAGATGGTGATGATTTTATTTGCATACTCATGAGTATTAATGAGAGTATTAAAAATAGTAAAATAAAGTATAGAAATAACGTAAACCTTTCACTTTTTATCCTTCAGATATCAGAAAACTACTTCAAATGCTGTTTAACATGGTGACAAAATACTAAAAAAAATCCAATTTCAGTAACCAAACATTGTAACCGTTTCCACGGCACCCCCCCCCCCCCCCCCAGTTGTTGTACTGATGACCCATACCTACATAATCGTCAATAGCATAGCCAGTGTTTGTCCTATACCCAACGAACAGGTACCAAATTGAAGTTAAGACATTGTTAGTTTATTTTTATATATTCCTTGAAGTTGCCTTATTGGCATGCTTATAAATAATAATGAGAACGTTAAAATTATTAAAACAATATAGTATTAAGGTAAATAATGTAAACTATTCACTTTTTATCATGCAAATATCAGAAAACAACTATAAATGCAGTTTAACATGATGACAAAATCCTCAGAAAACACAATATTCAATTTTAGAACCAAACAATTAACTCTAAGTAACGTTGTAACTGTTTCCATGATAACAATTCATTTCACTCAGTTCACAAAAATCGTATTAGTCGACACCTACCAGAAAACACTTCAATATAACAGAAAGTTTGTGTGCTAACTGTATTAAACTTGTACCGAATTAAAGTTATGACCTTGTGATTTTGTTTAAAGGCTATACGTAGGAATTACCTTATTTGCATATACAGGAATATTAATGAGATAGATATAGAAATAGTAAACCAAATACAGAAATAACGTAAAATTCTAAATGTTTATCCTACCAATATCAGAAAACAACTTCATATGTAATTAAAATTGTTGGCAAAATATCCAGAAAGCAAAATATCTAAATTGATAACCAAACAATTAACCGTAAGTGACAGTGTAAGTGTTTCCACGGTAACCAATCCTTTCACACATTTTTGAATATTGACATCTACCTGTAATACTTCGCTAGATATCAGTTACTTTTGGAGAATCATGAAATTATTTTTTACAAACATAGAGATGAGGCATTGCTTTAATAGTAAATATTACTTTTCTGATATAAACTGATTTGCATGTCTATGAATATTTATGAGAACAGTAAAATATGTTGAAATTTTCGAAAGACATCTGTCTTTCTCTTATAAAGCAAACAAAATGCAAAGTGTTTAGCTTAAGTTTAAAGTGATCACTCAATATCACTAAGATTGTTCGATAAATAATTTTGGGACAAATAATACAGCACTGATGTTGATATATCCTTTCCTAGGCAACCATTCTAATATTATAGTTCATATTACAGGGTGTTTAAATACATGCAGCATACAAAGCTATCGCAGCAGATACTTTGAGGATAATTATAATTGAAATAAATTCTGAAAGGAGGTGATCCAACGAGAGCACACATTGCAACACAAAAAGAGAAAATTGCAGACTCGGTTTTATTGAGTCTGTTCATGAACAGTAATTGAAAGTGCAACACTGCTCACGCCCCCTAGCACCGGCTTAAGCGGTATTCAATTTTCAGAACAAGAAGTACTGAAATTCATGATCTCGAAGGACCAGAAGGTATAACAACACTGAGAATGAAGTACGGGGCGACGTTTTACGGCCGCCACACAAGCACTTAACACCTGCTGTTGTGAAGATTATAAATAAACATAAAATTGATGTATGAATTTTCATATATAGTTTACTTTATGCAAATCACTTCATTTGCCTCCTCATGAATATTAATTAGTGATGCGAATACAAAGAGAAACAATATTGAAAATAACGTGTGTCAGTATGCCGAGAACAATTTTACACTTTTCACCAAATATAGCTTGCAATGATAAATGTACCTTTTGGTAATGAATAAATATTTGTTATGTCTAAAAACTGTCTGAAAGATCTTCATGTGCATGCATACTCGCGCTTTCTGTTTTACAACTACTTCACAGAATGCTTCTTTGAGTAGGCCAACTCAACCGAAACAGATGAGTGATATCTCATTTAACTCTTTACAAACTGACTAGTCATGTTAGAAATAGTAACGTCATGGGTATTTATTGGCTAAATTACAAATTGACGGTCTGACTCTCAGAGGATACCCTAATAAGAGGACAAAATGGAACAGTTGGTATTAGATGTTCTCAGGTAATACTCTGATAAGAGATCAAGATGTTAACATTGCTGTTGATTGTCTGTCGGAGGCGGAAAATACCCTTATTACAGGCCACAATGTAATCATTTCTGTTGATTGACAGTCGGAATTCCAGGACCCCATTTACATATTGCCAACAATGCTTCTCTAAAACGTTGAATTCTGGTTGGGAAAGTAATATTTCTTCCAAAGTATCAACTGGTGAATAACTCTTCGAATGCGCTGCATGAGCCGGTCCTACAAGGGGGTAATGTATATATGAGGAAAACGGAAAAAATCCCAATAGAAATCATTCTGTCTGCTGACGAAGTCACCAGTACGTGAACGAAATATCCAGGTTAACTTTCAAATTGTATTTGTGTGTAACTGAAAATGTTAGCTCTTAAACATTTGCAAAATAACTGTTTTCTGCCTTCAAAATAACCGCTTGCTCCATGAATATACATGTAAGAAATAATAGAGGGCGCCCCGTACTTCATGTCCACTGTTGTATAATTTCTGGTCTTTCGGGATCACTAGTTTTGATGTTATTATATTTGAAAATTGAATACTGCTTTCCTTTAAAGCAATTGATCCGTCGTTATAGTAACGCCCATCTAAATTCACATTATTAGAACAATAATTGGGTATCCAATAATTACTAATTGCAATAGTAAGAGGTGTATGTGTTGCAACTTTATTTCTACTAGATAAACAATTAAATATCTTGTTAATGGCAGAGTGTTTAGTGTGAAGATTAATTCTGATTTAGACTGAAACTCATCTAATATTATATATGTTCTTACATGAAATGCGCCACGCTCTGGCATTTAATATGTAGGTCAGATAGGACGTACTCTCAAAAATAAGTTTCGTGACACAGTTACCATTGCAGGATCAAAGAAGTACGCAATTTTCTTTACCCGCATTTTCGTTATACAGGACATTCTTTCAAATATGTTTCTGTTCAACCAGTAGAGCAAATTATTATTCTAAAACTACTAGCAGTTTCAAATCTAAAGCTCGTTTTACCACAGAGCTAGACGAGATAAAGGAGTTACAAACACATTTCCTTTAGGGCCATTTTCAAAAAGCGACAACATTTCTAAAGATCCAAGCATCGATATTTTCTCTATATTTTCTATTCGAAAACGTAAATGTTGATCACATGGTCGACGTAGAAATGGTAATATTGAGCGTAAATTACGTCGTAATATGTCTATTCATGATTTACATACCATTCTAAAAAAAACTGGCAAACATTCTATGTTATCTTGTTTATTGTCTTGCGTACAGATCCGTTAATTAATACTGCCTCAGTTATACAAAGTTACACACAGCATGTTCTTCGTCCTCGTATTGATAAAGAATCTGAACAAAAAACACATTTTATGAAACTTCAAGTCCTAAATAAAGGTATCGATTTTATTGATATTCAATGTATATTTCGTCATAAGAATGTAATCGGTAGTGATTCGATACTATTCCCAAATATTTCATCAACTCTGAAGTCATCTGTTATAAATATAATAAAAATATTAGGAATGTAATTTTTAACTACAATAAAAGTGTCTCTGACTTAAATATTGATGTCAATACCCCTAATTCTAGTTTTTGCTATAAACCAGTTGGTCATGTCATTACTGGTCATTACTGGTAAGTTTGATATCATTAGAGATAAACGTCTCAGGACCCTCCTAACTAAAGGACCTAAATATAGATTACCTTAACTTATTGATTTTGACGCTTATTGAATTTGAGTTCTCTAGGATAAATTGTAGGAATCAGAGCATCAGAGAAAGGACTTTGAAGGCTTTTATAACATCTTCTTGTGATTGTGGATTCAAACGTAACATGAAGTCGCATAGCAGTACAAAAACAAATCTGCCACAAGTGGTGCACAAATTATACCCATAGGAATACCAATTACCTGATTGTATATAGCATTCCCATAACGTACAAATATGTTATCCAAAAGAAAGGATAGTGATTCGCAAACTTCAATGCAAACAGTCCAATTGGTGTAATATTTCATTTGCTCGTCAGTAAAGAAAGCTTTTTCAGCATTACATGCCAGAAATGATGTTTTCCCCGGGCAAATACTTTCTGGATTACGTTAGTAAGTTTATCTTTAATTAAAATATGAGGAAGAGTTGTGTACAAATTAGAAAATTGCACGTGCTTACAGTGGATGCAAGATACCTTTTGTTCCTAAATTTGTTTTAGATTTCTAAAGAGTTCTTAATAGACCAGAAGAGATTTATTCCAGAATGTTCACGTCTTATCACAGTAGAATTTTACGTGTTATTTTACTTTTGTTAAACAAGAAGTCAAAAAATATAGACAATTTACTAGTTATACACGAGCTAGAACCTGAAATGAAACGTGCTTTATACGATTTGTTATGTAGTTTTGGTTACCAATACATTGTAGGGGTACGGAAGGTCGTGGGTTCGATCCCCGGCCGCGACAGACCAAAAGTTGTTAAAAGTTGGTACTAGTAGCTCCCTTGTCTACGCTCGACAATAAAGGTGTAGTTCTAGGACTGGTCGGCCCGGTGTCAGAATAATGTGACTGGGTTGGGTGCCCTTGCCATGTACCTGCGGCAGGAGTATTCCAATGAGGCAGCACTATAACTTGTCTCATGCGGGTGCCGTCTGCAAATAACTGAAATACTGTTGGTCGGACGTAAAACCCAACTCACTCACTCACTCACATTGTAGGGTGTTTATGTTGTATAATTTTAATACGGCTCCAAGTTGTTCACACTTTATGACATGGTCTGAAACATTGGTATTTTCGTCATTAGTATCTAAAATGTATGACTTGGTATTAATAATTTCCTGCTTCAAGACATCGGTATAATGTGTTTTGAATGGAAATCCTGTAAACCTATTTTAAGATGTCTAAAATAAATTCTAGGTTTAGGTGGAAGGTGTTTATCAGAGCTATAAAAAGAAATGCGTCTGTCAATCATATAAAAAATTAGTGTTTCCAGTTACAAAGAGCAGTAGACTCAACATGTTCTCTTCGACACTATTTAATACTAAAGTTTTGTAAAGTCTCCACAATCTGAACTCAACAAGAGTTTAACTCTATCAAGGATGGTATTCTATATTTTGGACCTTAATTCAAAAGAGATAGTAGACGTTTGTCTTCAATTATCTCGATATAACCAGTAATCACATGACCAGTCGGAGAATAGCAAAATTATCTCAATTATCAGGAATATTATCATTAAAATTAAAGTCGGCCACAATTTTATTATAGTTGATAATTTTAATTCTGATGTGTGTGTTATATTTGTAGCAGATGATAGGTGGTTCTGTATTTTTAAAGTATTTAGGAATAGTGTCAATTACATTTTTGTCTCTTTGGAGGTCAATAAAATGAATCCATTTATTAATAAAAGGAATTCTCAAGAAGAATCTTTGGTGTTCAGATAAGTTGTAGATGTGCGGTCTGAGAACATGTATAGTAAAGCTTTGTATCAAACTAGCCATTCCTATGAGAGGATCTGATCTAAAAATAATTTTATAGGCATGCTCGTCAATTTCGTTTAATGACGATATATATAAGGAGGAAAGTCTACAAAGCATGGCATGTTTACCAGAAGTTAGAGGTAAAGAATGTAGATCAAGAATAGTCATGTTCAAACGAGATTTTCGTTTAATATTACCATTTTTACGAATGCCATATGATCGAGATTTGCGTATTCTTATAGAAAAAATAGAAACATATCTATATCAGTATCTTTAGAAATTTTTCCAGTCTGGTAAAAATATCATTCAAGCCCAAAGGAAAATGTGTTTGCAATAGTTTCATCAAATTTAATTCAGATATAAATCTAGCTTTGTGCTCCCGAAATCGAGTCTTCAATGCCCGTCCTGTTTGGCCTACGTAAGCTGAATGTCAAAATCAGAATATGCTGGAATCCCAAAGACATTGACAAAGCTATAATGAGACAGCATTACCCATTGAAACAGTCGAAAAGGTTGTTGCAAACATGCCAGGAGCTCAATATTTTACGAAGCTGGATGCTGTAAGGAAGGTTCAACACTTTGCACCTTCAACACACCGTTTGTTCGGTATAAATACTCATGACAACCATTTAAGGTTCATATAGCACAATAAGTGATGCAGCGGAGTATGTCACAAATAGTGGAACACATTGAATCCACAGAAGTCATCATAGATGTTATCATAACATCGGGGAAAAGTGCGGAAGAGCATGACACTCGCTTAGAAGTTTTACAGAAGGCTTTGGAGAACAGTTGAGGTTCAAAAAGGAAATGTATCTGTTCTGAAAATCAGAAGATGAAAATGTAGGTAATTTGTTAACAACGGATGGTGTCAAACATGACACAGAAAAGGTGAAAGTCGTAGCACAAATGACGACACCAACAAGCAAGAGGAATTAAGGCCATTCCTAGGATGTATTCAATATTTTGCAAAATTCCTACTGAAACTGAGTGAAGTCAGAACAAATTAGAATACTGCTAAAAAAGGAAGTATAATTCCAGTGGAATCACGAAATCTGAGTTCATTTGATGAGTTGAAGAAACTTGTGACAAAAGCACCAGTATTGCGATACTTTGGCGGCAAGCAACCAATAACACTGACAATGAACAGTAGTTGAAATGCATTAGGCGCAGCACTAGTTCAGAAGCCAGACTAGTTGCATTTGCGTCTCAAGCATTCGCATAGACATGACAGCGATATTCACAAACTAAAAAGAAACTTTGGAAGTCGTGTTTGGTGTCCAAAATTTCAGGCAGTACATATTTGGTCAACATATTGCAGTGGAGTCTGATCACAAAGCGCTTCAAACAGTCTTCAAAGAGGGATTTAACGAAACTCCGCTCAGACGTCAAAGAATGTTACATGAACTATCAGAATAGTCGTTCAATATCCTTTACATACCAGCATAATTCTGGCCGATACATTGTCAAGGAATTACTTGGAAGAACAAACCTAGTCGTTGCAAC
Source organism: Azorinus chamasolen (assembly GCA_963576725.1). Lineage (NCBI taxonomy): Eukaryota > Metazoa > Mollusca > Bivalvia > Cardiida > Solecurtidae > Azorinus > Azorinus chamasolen. Next base: position 26,688,644 of record OY755252.1, read on the forward strand.
TAGATGACGACAGATTTGCCGCCATAGAAACCTGCATGATAATGTCACATGAGTTGTGTCCGCAAAACAGAAATGAAACTGAAAGGGACACAGAAATGCAGATTCTCCGGAAAAGGTACAAGAAGGATGGCAAGATTAATGTAGTGAGCTTCCAGTAAAAATAAGAATATGTTGGAATCACAAGAACATAATCACAGTGAAAGTGTTAACGAAATGGTGCAAGGTCATAATACTAAATGCATTGAAAACAGAATGTTCAATTATGTCCATGAGTCGCATCTAGGAGTCATGACGTGCAAAGCGGTGGCAAGGGAAAGCATGCATTAGCCGTCAATGATCAATGACCTGTGCAATTGAAGACAGAATTGCAAAATGTGAAATATGTGCCAAATACCAATCGCAAAATCCGAAAGAACCAATGATATGCATGAACATTCCGGATTTGCCTTACAGCAAAATCATTGTAGACATATTCGAGCTGAACAGTCACCAGTAATTGTGGTCGGTAGACTACTACTCGAAATTGCCGGATGTATCAATATTTGTCAATATGACAAACCGGAATGTTACTGCTTATCTGAAGTCACACATCTTCAGATATGGAATACCAGAAGTAGTAATTACTGACAATGCAATCCAATTTACAGGTCTAGAATTTCGTGAATTTTCACAAAGTGCGGGTTTGAACTCAAAACCTCAAGTCGCATTGGCAAGTCGAAATAACCGTTCGGACATTGAAAAATATATTATTACAAAAAGCAGATGATCTAAATTTGGCATTGCTGAAATAACGCACATATTGAGGGCATAGGAGTGTCACCAGTACAAATGATTATGGGTCGCAGCCTCAGAACAAAGTCACCAGTGGCAAGAAAAGCCTTAAAACAAAGGAATTGGGAGATGTACAAAGCAATATGTAAACAAAAAACATTATGACAAACATGCAGGTAAAATGTTAAATCCACTGACAGAAGGAGAATATGTCATGTTCAGACATAACGATTCCTGGGGAAATGTGACAATTCAAAGGTTTAAAGGACAATTACCGTCATCTGTGATAAGGTCGTCCTTAAGAAAGTACTATCGCGGAAACAGTAAACAGATAAAGCCAGTCAATGTTCCACCTGTGTATGTTACACAACCGTCACACCACCGGAGGACATACATATATCGCCAGATCTACAACAATAACAATCGCCGACTCTCGATCGGAGACAAAAGACATATGTAACCAGATCTGGTAGAACAGTAAAACAGCCCGGCAGATATCAAAGCAGTTAAATAGTTGTGTCTGGATTAATTCTAGTGACAAGTTATATGGTATAATCTAAATATAAAATTGTTTTCAGTGTATTCAAGTTTTAGAATTAACTAGTTATTCTGTGAGAATTTTGGAATTATTAAGACTCATATCATTTGGATTTACCATGGAGGAATAAGCCGAGGCAGTAGGCTCGTTATTCGGCCTTGGATAAAGAGTGCTAGCTGGAGTAATTGAATAAGTCTATTTATTTCAGTAACCTCCTCCTGTCTTGCATTATGACAGACTTTCCAGCTTACAACTATTCACAAACATTAATAGTTTGATCTGATGCATGGTAACAGTATACAAACAATCTGACAAGTGGTCAGTTAAGACTCAATTTACTCATTTATAAGCATTTACTTGAGTGTTTCACAAGAGGTGTAAACAGTTAGCTTGCTGATAAAACATACGTCAGAGAATTATGCAGTTTTTACAAATCAGATTTTTTATTATGTTTTAATTTCTAACAGAAGGGAAATGTAGAGCATTTGGAATCAGTTCTTATAAGTATACTTGTTGACTTAGTTAGAATACCTGTATGCACTCTCTGTAGTATCTCTCTTGTAACACTTAGTAAATAGCCACTGAAGAATAAAATGCGTATGTATGCAAACTAGACATGGAATAATACCTATACAAGGCTTAACATTAAGATACATATGAGAAACATTATATGCTGTGTGTTTTAGTACTACAGGATCATATCCCTTTTAATTGTTTTTACCATATTTCAAGAACTAAGTGGGATAATAGGTATGTCTAAAATATTTGCGAAGCCTGGTAAAGTTTAGGGGATGTTCTTAGTATGATATTTATACTCTTGATTAAGCAGTTTTCGTTTAAAATTACATTTCGACTGGTAAAACCGTCAACAGAAGAATAAGCTCTAATGACATGAATAAGTTGAGATGTGTAAACCACATAAGATACGGCACGGGGAGCATCTCTACAGATGGGGACAATTTGTAATATTAAAATCAAAATCGTTTCCTTTGGCATTAATTTTAGAAAATATAAATTTCGTTGTTAATTTTAGGTTCTAGATAAGAAAAGCAGCATAAGTGTAAGAAGGGTTAGCTTTATTCAATTTGAGTTCATTTTGCGCAAATGGTAGGGCTCATAACATCACAGAAAGGGTTATCTAAGATGAAAATATCATCAAAATATCAAGATTTTTCATTGAGGTCTTTTATGACATATGCGTGAAATCCATCTTATAGCAGTATAAAAACAAATCTGCGACAAATCTACAAAATGTTGTAACGCCGCAGCAATATGGCTCGACAAGAGTGAACATCTATCTAGGATAGTATTCTATATTTTTTACCTTTTGTCTTTATTTATCTCGAAGTTATCAGAAATCACATGGGCAATCGGAGAAAAGCAAATCTTGAGTTGCGCAATGTCAATTATCTGGAATACTATTATTAATATGAAGGTCGGTGACAATCTTATTATAATGGGTGTGTTATATTTGTAGCAGATAATCGGTGGTTCTGTATGTTAAAAAGTTTAGGAATGGTCTCTATTACATTGTTTTCTCTGAATATACTTTGGAGTTAAAATCTATACTTTATCAATAAAGGGAATTTTCAAATATCCCTTAGTGTTCAGATATGTTGTCAATGTGTTGTGTGAGAACATGTAGAATAAAGCTTTGTATCAAACTAGCTGTTCCTATGACATGACCTGATAAAAATATATTTTATCGGGTTCTTATCAGTTTATTTTAATGAAGATATTGAAATCAGATGAAAGTCTAGAAGCATGGCATATTTTCCAGACGTTACACATAAAATATGTAAATCATCAATAGACATCTTCATACTAGATTTCTGTGTAATAGTACCACTGTTAGGAAGTCCATGTGGTCGAAAAAACGTCTGTTAGGATATTTGAAAGATGCACTTAGCAGATGAATGGCTAATACGCAATAAGTATTAAAAGCATTAGCAAATATTCACAATATCGAATAACTTCAGTAGAAATATTTGAATTCATTTGACTCAATGCACACGCCTTCTCCTGTTCATATTTATGTCAGAAATAATGCATCAATATTTATTAGCTGACTTGCAACAATTGCATGCATAGTTTGAAATTGGAAGAAATTGAACAACCATATATGTATCCATTTCATAAGCAAAACGAACAAACCCTGATCTTGATCGAAACTGTTTGCTACAGGCGTGAAAAGGTGTGTTTATATGAAGGAAATAGTTTTAGTGAATCGTTATGCATGTACAACAATATGAAATAACAGATAAAACCGAAAAAGTTTTCAACACTCGCCCATTACATTATCTCTACTTGCAACGCGTTTTAAAACTGTATTAAAAAGTACATAAATCATTTGTTGTAATAGTGAAAAGAAGTATATCGAAAGAAACCCGATCGAAGACAACACCGTCATTTGTTTGATATCGAAGATCCCAGTTTGCCGTTTGTATCTATATCTATTCGGGCTGCATTTAACCCTTCGCTTGCTTTTCACGTCAGTATGCCTACCTGTAAATAGTGAAGACGCAGATAAGAGAGCTCCTGCAGGAGCTGTCTTATCAGGGTCTGTACTATTTACAAATTGATTGTGCAACCAGTGCACTCTAGAGCAGTGATTGCACAGCGAAATACTTGCACACAGTGAAGATATATGTAATTAAACAACAGGGCATAGGTAAAGATGGAGAAATATGTTATAAAATTAAGCAAGAGAAGAGTTAAGTTTCGTTGTTTTTGTATTTCTTGCAATGAAAATATAAGTATTGAAGAAGACAGTATATTTATGATAACATGGTAGTTTCTCGATATACGTTCACATTGACAATATTCATACAGATAAATAATAAAACCAACACCATGTTTTAATGACACTGTGAATTTATTGTGAGGAATATCACTTTAACATATCTTTTCAGAAGTGATCAACTTTCTTCTAGCTCTTGCCATTGATTTAACATATTACTACCACGTGAAAGCAACGTGTCCATTCATATACATCATTTTGATCTGAAAATAACTTAATTATTTGGCCTGAACGAGTCGTTTTGTAACTCTCATTCTGATTGGTTCTCGCCAGTTGTTAGGTTATCAAACGTACACATGTAAAATCTTTGGCAATTATTTTATTGCTTTATTCTCGTTGGTTGTTGAGTTTTGACGCTGAATAATCATACCATCTTTTTATCGCTTTTCTGTATTTGACGACGAAGTTACACGTTGAACATTATGTTGAGGAATTGTTGATAATTAAAATGTACAGCTTAAATCTCACACTGGTTTAGACATGTCAAATAACAAACTTCTTGCAATCCTTCATGAAGAAAAATGACATTTTGATCTACTTAAATTCAAAACTTGACACACAGCTTGATTATCACAAAAGTACATGTATGAGTCATGCAGAAAACACAACATACAAAACACACAGCCGCCCAAACAGCTTCACTACTACAAACAGCAAATGTACATGTATGTAAAAGACACAAAGAGACACACAGACATAACAAACAAACAATAGGAGGAAGATTGAAATACCGCCTTGGAACGGTCAGTGACAAATGCCACTGGAGGTTAAACCGATTTCGGGGCGCCAAACCTCACATTTATTCCATCCCCACCCTAAAAGACAAACAGTGTAAATAAACGCATCTCCTCTTCGACTAATGTACAACAACCGCGATGGCCAATACAATGCAAAGTGCATGTAAGACGAAAACATTTAAGTGAAACAAACTGTATCCACCTATCGCTAGTGTACTCGATGACTGAGCTGAAAACAGAGTAACCATAGAAAAGTAATAAAGGGTGCGACAAAAAAAGAGACGTCCTCCGTCCGTTTCCGGAATTAAGAGGCGGCCTTCATAGAGCACTAAACCTTTATTGTCGGCGAACATGCAAATAGCCCAGCGTAATTGCCAACTGTAAAAGGGTAGACAACCAGACAAGCAGTGCGTTGTAGTACTATAGGACCATATCCCTTTTTAATGAACGTTTTAAATATTAAATGAACAAAGTTAGAAAATGTGTATGTCCAATAATCATACGAAGTTTGTAAATTATATTTTGGACGTGAAATCAGTGTCGGAGGAGCACCTTGAGAATACATTTGTACTTGCGAATAAGTGGGATATTTCGATTTCGATAAGTTTGCCTTAGTTTATGGTACATATATCCTTGCTTAAGCAGCTTTACAGTTAAAATAAGATTTCGACTGATAAAATCGTCAACAGCAAGCTCTAGCAAACCGAATAAACCCCGTAAGATCGGACACGGGGAACATTTCCGTAAAGATGAGGGAGATTTACAATATTCAAATCAAAATCATCTCTTTTGTAAAATATGTTAGAAGGAATCATTCTATTGTCAATTTTAAGGTCTGGATCTAGAAAAGCTACATAAACGTTGGAAGGGTTAGCAGTATTCAATTTGAGTTCTTTAGGTAAATTATAGGAATTAGAGCATCACAGAAAGGGTTATCTAATGATAAAGACCTGGTTGAGATACTTTTGTGAATAAAAACCGTGTCAATGATATCGTCATTTCAATCACATTTTGTAACTAAACAAACTTTACACTCTACAGAATGTTTACAATTACACTTGTCAATATTCAAATGCGCATTCCTAATTGGGCTAACTCTATCACGAATTTCAGGATAAAAAAATGTATTACATATTCTTGCTGACAAATTTGTTCTTTCAAAGTACAAAAACGATAATGCAGTCAATCTTTCGCATGAGGACATGAATGAAAAAGTAGTAAAGTCAAGCAGGAAAAGCCACACACAAAACGCTACCATCACCAAAACACCTACAGAAAGCATAGCAATTTATACTCACACACACACACATACAGTAGAAAGTCACATACAAGACGCAGTCACCACCAACACATCAATTGACAGCATGTCACACACACACAACCAAACACACGCTGTCACAAGATTCCCTCTATTTATGAGGAAGACTATGTGATTCCGAATTCTTTAGTTGTTATGGAGTCAGATTCAAAGACTATTCAAGATGTGCATATATATTATATCATATATTCATATAAACACATAATTCTCATATCATATCACAAACATAAGTTTCCCTTTAAAATCTCAACCACGTGTTCTGATGTACTATCTAAGAAATGACCACACAGGTCCAACATTAACTATTCGTCTAACCACACAGGTTAATGTAATGTTTCACTATAACCACACAGGCTAACTAATCAAATTGCACTCCACACAGGAAAATGAGTCTCTGTCTCTAACCACACAGGTTTACTATTATATACTAATTGGCACTCCACACAGGATAATGAGTCTCTATCTCTAACCACACAGGTTAACTATTATATACTAATTGGCACTCCACACAGGATAATGAGTCTCTATTTCTAACCACACAGGTTAACTAAACACTCCAGATTTATTCTCCACACAGGATTCTGAGTCACTGTCTCGACCACACAGGTATGCACATTACCACTTAGGTTCAACTACTCATATAACTTCACATAGGATAACTATGACCACTGTTCAGTCTGCACCATATCACGTGTTGTACGCAAATTCACACATATGTAATACTGTCATCAAAAGGTAATATCAATATAAAATATCTTCACACTAAAATATCAGCTGTACAGAAACATATTAGGAGTAATATAAAAAGGATCTCAGTATTCACAGTGTCACATTTATGACACGTTCTCTATCCAACTGTGTTCAGATATAGCAATGCTTTAAGTATGGTCAGTCATATGTTCACAACAGAATTCTGCATTGGATATTCTATATAATGCATGGCTCAACTCAAACCATGGACCAGACGCCTTTCCCCATTATACAATGTCAGTCTACCAAAGGCCACCTAAAATAAAGGAAATGGGGAAACTAACCAAACTATCCCTTTAAACTAAATTCACAATCCACGCGAATAACAAAAATAACAATGCAAAGCTCTAAACTACTGGGCAAAGGGAGGGGAACTTACAATATTTTCTCTAATGTCCACTTCTCAAAAGCACGTCTGACCGCTCCCACTACTGTGTATAAACTGCCCAGAGTACACCTGTACATGCATGGATTACCTGTGCTACAGGTGAATGGCTTTATCATTATACCCAATATACACACTGTTAAAAAGAATCAAAGCGCAGAGAGTCCATCAAAGCATGAGAGCCCTAAGCCCAACTAAACTTTGTGACACACGCAAACACACGAGAAGAACGCAGAAAACGAACACACCAACAAATACACGAGCACCAGAGACAAACATGAACAAAACACAAGCACAAAGACACAAGACAAACAAAAGTAAGGGTGACAAAGAGAGAACCGCCTTGGCACGGTCAGTAGCAAAATCACCACTGGGGTTTAAACCGGTTTACGGACGTCCTAACATCACACTTATCTCAATGTCACCCTAGCTAAACAAACATTGTAAATAAAGGTATCCCCGCCGGACTTCCCCACAACATATAAGACAGTAATCACAGTACAAAATGTAAAACACAGCATAACAACTGTGAAAGTCCGTCAAATATGAACTCAATGACGTTGCTGAAGACAGAACACTCCGAACGCTCCGGATGATCAAGCTTCAATTTATCTTTCATCCAACATAAAGCGTAGATATGATGAGCTTATCGCATTACTTCATCAACAACCATAGTATGGGGAGATTTGTTAAAACATGTATTCATTTGGAACTGACCACAGAACCAAACTTTGTCTGAAGCCAAGTTATCGTACTTGACTTTAACACCTTTGCAATGACACTTTATCAGCTCTATGCCCAGAAAGAACAGCGGTTTTAATATAGCTAAAAGAGTCCCCGATTTCAGTAAACCCAATTCAATTTCTCTTAACACAGCTGCATATAAGGCATTCACAACTGTAAAAAGATAATTCAAATACATAATCCTTTTCAACAAATCAATTATAACCTTTATTTCAAAGCTCTCAATAAAATGTCTATTTCGTCAAGAAGGATTGCGAGAAGTTTGTTATTTGACAAGTCTAAGTCAGCGTTAGATTAAGGCATTACATTTGACAAGTACTGAGAATCGTGTAATTCAAAGAAATTTCAAAGAGTGCAAAACACAGCAGCCCGCATCATAACCAGAACCTCTCGATATAATCATATCACGTCGGTTTCGAAGGAACTTCACTGGCTTCCGGTTCAACATCGGATTGAATTCAAAATTCTGACTTTTACGTATAAAGCCATGCACAATGAATTCCCCAAGTACATTGTCGACATGCTTGACGTGTACAGCCCGCACAGAGAGTTGAGGTCGGAAAGTAGATCATTGTCGTTGGTTGTGCCAAAGAGTCGTATGGTAAATTACGGTGAGAGAAAGTTCATGCATGCAGCTCCAAAACTTTCGAATGCTCTACCGTCAGGCATTAGAGAGGCAGGATCACTTGCATGTTTCAAAAGGTGTCTGCAAACGCATTTTTCAACATGTATTACTAGGACAGTTTAGTAAACAATATGTTGCATATCTGTCATGGACCAGATAGACACTCATGCGATTCATCCCGGTTAGTGATTTCATATCTACTGTATATCTAAGTCACGTCTTCAGTACAAGTCGCGGGTGACGGCACTTTGTATTGATGATTATTGTTGTGATAATTGTACCCGATTCAATCCAATCCAGGGTTGGGGCTTGCAATGCATGAGAGCAACATGTCTCATGTTGGTGAGGGAGAATTTTATTCCCTATTCTCGACTAATGAGAGCAACATGTTTTCATGTTAAAGTGGGACCCTGGTCCCAAGTCTCTGGTTGTGAGTGGTCTTTCCGACCAACTTTGGATTGTGACTTCGGAAGGCTTATCGTATTTAAGATATTGCAATTGTTTGCACTGAACTCTTATGGTCACTGTATGGTATTCATTCACTTGGGCTATTGTATGCAACACATTCCGTAATTATAATTTCTCTGTTTTGTGTATATAATGGCTCGAGTGGTATTTGGGTTGGTTCATTTTGCCGCCCATTGCCATAGAGGGAATCATGTGGTTTCCTCCGGCTACTGATTGTATTTATATTGTATATCTATTGTATATCTTTTATTGTCCGGATAGATAATTATGCGGTTCGTTCCGGTGATTTCATCCTTGTGAAGCGCTTTTGAACGCACATATCCTGTGTGAAAAGAGCGCTATATAAATGTGGTGTAATAATAATAATAATAATATGCACAATTTTTAAGTAGATATTTTAAGTCAGTTTCAAGTATATGTTATTATTTCAGTGAAGTCCGTACAATCCATAAGCTATTGGGGCATACTTTGGATGATATTAATCAATAGTTGATAAATGATTCTTTAAGAGCCATTACTAGAATTAATGGTCACACGTTTAAGCAAGCAGAACCAGCCACTCCCTTTTTATTTGTTGAGATGTTTAAAGTTATAGATTGGTAAGATACTGAGAATTATGTGTATTGGTGTTTATGTTTGTCTAATGTAGTTCCTCCTACGTTACATAGATGTTTATTCAATTCTGATGTTTCTGATTTAGTTGGAAATTTGGTAGTAATTTTAATTGGACTAAAACATTACAGTTTGGAGAGCATGTTTTGCAAACTCCCCTTTTGCGTTTGCTTGATTCCTAATCATGTCCTGTTAAAGGTATTTCAAAACTCCTTATATAAGTGATCCCCTAATATACACAGTATCCAGCTGTTCTCCTGCAGTGTCCAGTCAGGGTCCATAGCCATAAGAGATAAAGTCATGTAATTAGACAATGATCCTCTGTGATGGTAGCCCGCCTTATCAGTTTGTATATCAGATGCTTGACAGTCAGCTTCAGCCTACGGTCAATTTTGGTGTTTAGTATGCTTAATGTTTAATGTTTTTCGTCTTGATATGCGTCCTGTTACATTTTGTCTCGTGGCTTTACCTTTTCTTGTTTGATGGTGATTGGTGCGGTGTCATTTCGTGTGTGGCTCTCCATATTTGACTATTTTTTCCATATTCAAAAATACACAGCATGGGGTTAATGGGTCAACACTTATTTCGAAATTTAAAGCATATACAATGTTAATTAATATTGTCCGGGGTAAGACGGATAGTCCTTTATTTTTATTACCTTATAGTTACTTATTTTCTTTTTCAATTTAGAGAGTTATTAGATATGCTTGATTTGGATTCATCTTTATATTCATCGCATCTTTTCTTAGAAGATTTCCGACTCTAGTCTTTAGAAGTAATGTTTCAGTGAGATGAGATTCAGTTACCGTGCTTGGGGATTGGCATTCAGATGCTTATAATATATATATATAGTTCGCTAGATTTGTCTAATACGTTGCAGATTGTTAAAGATATGTCAGGTAATTTTTATTTTGAGTAGTTCTTCGATTGTTGTAATTTTGTGGCATTTCAGAACAAAAGTACATATATGAGTCATGCAGGTAAAACGACATACAGAACAAACGGCCGCCCGAACAGCAACACAAGAAAACACAGCAAATGTATATAACTAGCAAAAACATAACGAGACGCACAAATACAAAACAAACAACCAATAGGGGATATGGAAATACCGCCTTGGAACGGTCAGTGACATGTCACTGGGGGGGGGGGTGTTTAAACCGGTTTGGGTGCGCCGAATCCCACACTTATTCCATCCCCACCCTAAAAGACAAGCAGTGTAAATAAACGTATTCCCTCTTCGACCAATCTACAACAACCGCGATGACAACTACAGTGATAAAGTGCATATAAAACGACAACATTTACGTGAAACAAACTGTATCCACCTATTGCTAGTGTACTCAACGATCGAGCTGCAAACAGAGTAACTGTAGAAAAGTAATAAAGAGTACGACAAAAAAGTACAGAAATTCGACGTCCTCCTTCCGTTTCCGGATTTAAGAAGTCGCTTTCATAGAGAACTAAACCTTACTTGTCGGCGTACATGCAAAGAGGTCTGTGTGGTTGCTAACTGTAAAAGGGTTCACCTTCTGGTCCTTCGAGATCATGGATTTCAGTACTTCTTGTTCTGAAAATTGAATACCGCTTAAGCCGGTGCTAGGGGGCGTGAGCAGTGTTGCACTTTCAATTACTGTTCATGAACAGACTCAATAAAACCGAGTCTGCAATTTTCTCTTTTTGTGTTGCAATTTGTGCTCTCGTTGGATCACCTCCTTTCAGAATTCACAACCAGACATGCAGTATATTGTAGTACTACAGGATCATACCCCTTTTCAATGCATTTGTAACATATGTAATGAACAAAGTGAGAAAATTGGTATGTCCAATAATCTTACAAAATTTGTAAATCACATCTCCATAAAATACATGTCAAGATTGCTCCTCTGCGTAAATGTACAATTGTGTCAGATTCTATTTTTTTTACATGTGGGAACTAATGCCATTAGTGGTACACTCTTGGAGGAGGAGATTATTGCCTTGTATAATGATTTAATTTCTGGTGTGAAATCAAGTTCTCAATGCAATATTTTGGTCCAGCTATTATTCCAATGTCACTTGACTTTGAAACAACAGGTATTCGTCTAAAATATTTATAATCGTTTAGTCTGTCTCTGTAAGAGCAGAAATGTTTTTTTATATGTACGTTTAAACCCTTTTTGAAATGTGTTATTCCTAAATTTGGACATTAGAGTGTTAGAGACGGGGGTTTACATTTGAATGTTGAAGGCATTATGCGTTTGAAAGAGTTTTTATCAACAAATCTCTCATTGTTTCAAAGTTCAGTTATTGTTTCTTGAATGTTTAGGTGGACTTTACTTTGTCTAGGTTTTTATCTTCGTCTAAGACACTTGGCACACTGTTTACATAATAACGGATTCTGGCTGGCAAGTTTGAAGTCAATACTTCTAAGGCGATTAGATGAAAGTATTTTACTTGGTTTGCTTTATTTGTTTTTGGAATAGGTAGACCTATGGTTTGGCTTTATGAGTGAGTTTTTTTTGTCCGACCAACAGTTTTCAGTTATTTGCAGACGGTACCCGCTTGAGACAAGTTATAGTGCTGCCTCACTGGAATGGCCCTGCCGCGAGCACATGACAAGAGCACACCACCCAGTCACATTATCCTGACACCGGGCCGACCAGTCCTAGAACTACCCTTTTAATGTCGAGCATAGACAAGGGAGCTACTAGTACCAAATTGTAACGAGTTCTGGTCTGTAGCGACCGGGGATCGAACCCATTGGCTTCATGATAAATATTGTGTAATGATTATTTATAATGTGCGAACGTTATGTTAATGATTGTCATATTTTCCATGATATTAATTATATTAACTATATTTAACAGCTGTCAATTGACTTGTTTGAATATATGTTTATTGGATATTCATAATTGATATGCCTAAATTATATTATCATTCAAATGTAATTCTTTCTTAATTCATGAGTGAAGATCATAAAATTTACATTATTTTGATTTAAAAATAACTTAATTATTTGCCCTGAACGAGTTGTTCTTTAACGTTCATTCAAATTGGTTCTCACCAGCTGTTAGGTTACCAAACGTACACATGTCAAATCAGTGGCTATTAGTTTATTGCTGTATTCTCACTGGCTGTTGAGTTTTGGCACTGAATAGCCATGGCATGAATTCTTTTCTCGCCATCCTGTATTTGACGACGAAGTTACACGTTGATTTTCTTTTCTTCGCCCGTACCCTCCCTGTTTCATGATACATATTCTGTAATGATAATTTATAATGTGAGAGCGTTATGTTAATCATTGTCATAATTCCCATGATAATAATTTTATTGACTATATTTGACAGCTGTCAATTTTAATTGACTTGTTTGAACATATTCTTATTGCATATTCATAATTGATATGTAACTTCAGAATATGCCTAAATTATATCATCATTCAAAAGTAATAATTTGTTGTGTCTTACTTCATGAGTGAAGAACATATAATTTGAAAAACTGAAGCATTAAAAAACAAACACTATCAAATATTATATTGATCTAAACCCATAAACCGCATGATATAATAAATAAAGGTCAAACAAAGGATGGAGTAAATAAGTTATTACGTAGCATGACATGATGCGTTTGTCTTATTCTCAACACGTCTTCAAATAACTCGTTCAGCCGTTGATAATCCGCATAGATGGTCTATTTAATCGACTCGGAAATTCTGGTCGAATGCAGGCAATACCGATAGATCTCGCTTGTATATACAACGGAAGGTTGTGTGGTAAGTGACCAGAACAAACGAGAAATAAAAGGTGATTATAAACCCATTAGCTTTTTAATCTATGACGTGTCGAGAATATACACTGCAACAGACTGCGTAAAACACCTTCATGTAGCTCTTTCCAAGCTGAAAACAGCGTCAAACAGATAAATCAAAAGGAAACGCTGGGTTACCCAACGCTTCTTTCGACCTGTTTAAAACTAATGGTTTGACAACTTATACTCTATCTACAATAATGGTGACAAAACGTAGAATAATCCCCCGGACTCTATAGTCACGGTGTGTGTATTACACTATATGAAGCTACGTTCCTGCCACTTTGAAAAACAATGTTGTTATATTTTCTGGTCTTTCGGGATCATTAGTTGATGTTGTTAGTTTTGAAAATTGAATAACACTTAGGCCGGTGCTGGAGGCGTGAGTAGTGTTGCACATTTGATTGCTATTCATTAACTGATTTAATAAAACCGAGTCAGCAATTATCTTTTTCGCATTGCGTCTTTTGCTTTCGAAGGATCTCCCACTTTCAGAATATATGTACATCACAATAGCAAGTGTTATGTGCATGTTTGGCCGCTGTAAAACGTCGCCCCGTACTTCATTCTTGGTGTTGTTATATTTTCTTGTCCGTCGGGCTTATCAGTTTTGATGATATTAGTTTTGACATCAAACCGCGTTTTCCTTCACTATTGACAAGTTATTTCTAAGTTCAAAGGGGCATAACTCCTAGAACCAAATAAAGACGGAAATCTCCCCAACAATATGCATTTCTACATATTGTGTCCTTGATACAGACAAAGGATTTATGAAATTCTGTTCAGCAGTTTCAGAGGAGTTGCGCGTACAATGAATGGGTAAAAAGACATTGATTTCTAAATTCAAAGGGGCATAGCTTCGGGAAACAATTTGCAGAAGGAAAATCCCCGAAAAGATGCACATTTACATATTGTGTCTATGCTAATGTCATACAAGGTTTTATGAAAATCTGTTGAACAGTTTAAGAGGATTTGCGCTTACAAGGATATGATAAAAAAACCTAGTGATTTCTAGGTTCATATGGGCATACCTCCGAGAACAATTGCGGAAGGAAAACATCCCGCATCCCGACAATATACACATCCACATATTGTGTCCTTGCTACATGCAAGTTTGTATGAAAATATATTGAACAGTTTCAGAGGAGTTGCGCTTACAAAGATATGTGCTAGGGGTGTGAATAATGTTGCACTTTGAACTGTTCTTGCCAATTCAGAAACTGTTCACATAGACCGGAGACATATACATACGTCTTATCAGTATTGTTATATTTCTGGTCCTTCGAGATCATTAGTTATGATGTTATTAGTTTTGGAAAATTGAATACTGCTAAAGACGATTCTAGGGGGCGTTAGTAGTGTTAGCTAGGGGCGTAAGTAGTGTTGCACTTTTAACTACTACGATATTTTGAATTTTGATAATCCTTATTTTTAAAACTATTTTCTTCAATTAACCCAAAGGAACTGTATTTTAACAAAGCGAATCAATCTGAAATTATGGCTTCCATTTTAGATTGGAATATCTCCATCACAAATGATAATGTTTCCATCACAAATGATAGTTTCGTCCAAAATATACGAAAAAGGGAAGATTTTAATTTGTATACCCCCTTTTCAAAATATAGAGGTATATTGCTTTGCAAATGTCGGTTGTTCGGTCGGTCTGTCAGTCAGTTGGTCGGTCGGTGGATCGATTGTTTCCGAATGATAACTAATAAACGACTTGGCATAGAATCTTCAATGTTGCTGTGGTGGTCATGGCAACTAGACGACCCTATTGTTTTTGATGTCACTAGGTCAAAGGTCAAGGTCACCATGACCTTAAATGGTAAAATGCTTTTTGATCAATAACTGCTAAAGGGTTTGTGTTAGGATCTTCAAAATTGCTTAGGTGGTTGGTCATGCCAACTAGATGATCCCTGTTGTTTTTAGGTCACTAGGGCAAAGGTCAAGGTCACCTTGACCTTAACTGGTGAAATGGTTTCCGATCAATAACTGATCAAGGGTTATGTTTAGGATCTTCAAACTTGCTGTGGTGGTTGGTCATGATAACTAGATGACCTCTATTGTTTTTTAGGTCACTATGTCAAAGGTCAAGGTCACAATGACCTTAACTGGTGAAATGGTTTCCAATCAATAACTGCTCAAGGGTTTAGCTTAGGATCTTCAAACTTGTGGTGGTTGTTCATGACAACTAGATGACCGATATTGTTGTTGAGGTCACTAGGCCAAATGTCAAGGTCACCATGATCTGAACTGATGAAATGGTTTCCGATTAATAACTTCAATGGTTTGGTTTGGGATCTTCAAACTTGCTGTTGTGGTTGGTCGTGACCACTAGATGACCCCTATAATTGTTGAGGTCGCTATGTCAAAGGTCAAGGTCAGCATGCCCTGAACTTGTAAAATGTTTTCAGATCAATAAATGATCAGTGGTTTGGCTAAGGATCTTCAATGTTTCTGTGTTGATTATTCATGACCACATACCTCTATAGTTGAGTTCACTAGATCAAAGGTCAGCGGGTCAGAGGGGTATACATGTTTTACAAACATCTCTTGTAAAATTGTTATTTATCCTTTTATAGATGGAGATGTGCCCCGTTCTACGTCTAATGGGGTTATATTTCTCAGCTGTTTCGGTTTGTCCGATCCCGTCTTTGCTAGAAGATTTTAACAGTCGTAATGTAGTTATAACTGATAAACTTCTTAAGCAATGTTACATATATCATAAACTTCAGAAAACGTTTTCTACATTTTATTATCGAAATTTACCACTCATTATTAAATATAATTGTAATCTTCGGACGTTACTGCAACAATACATTTCTCACAGAGAATTGTATGGTTGGTGGTGTTATCTACAAAATTAGGAAAATTCATGCTCATATCCATTTTCATAATTTGTTTAAAAAACTCATAAAAATCTTTAAGAAGAAAGGTTATGGTCCCATTACATTGCAACGCACTGTATGCTTGGTTATTGACCCCTTTACAGTCGGTAGCTACGCTTCCCTCTTTTCCTGTACGATGACAGGCCAATAGGTAGTACTATGTGATGGTATATTCTTAAAAGTACAGAACTGAGTCATGCAGGAAATACCACATACAGAACAAACAGCATCCCGAACAGCAACACAAGGAAACAGCAAATATACACAACTACAAAAACATCAAGAGACGCACAAAGACAAAACAAACATGCAATAGGGGGGAGATGGAAGTACCGCCTTGGAACGGTCAGTGTCAAAAGTCACTGGGGGGTTAAACCGGTTTATGGGCGCTCAACATCAAACTTATTCCATCCTCAGCCTAAAAGACAAACAGTGTAAATAAACGTATCCCCTCTCCGACTAATATACAACAACCGCGATGGCAAATACAGTGGTAAAGTGCATATATAACGAAAACATTCAAGTGAACAAACAGTATCCACCTTTCGCTAGTGTACTCAATGGTTGAGCTGCAAACAGAGTAACTTTAGAAAAGTAGTAAACTTTTTAACGGGATGAGCTTACCAGACTCATTTCTTACATTTCCCCTGTCGTGCCTGATGAGATGGCTCCCCTATGAGCCCTCTTATCTTGGTCTACACTGTTTGCAAAGAACATTAGTGTCTCGGGTCCCGCACTGTAAGGGTTATTAGTGATACAGGTAACAATTACACATATGTACAATCAATCATCACATTGGGCGAATAGAATGAAAATGAATGAAACGGTCTTCTGAATGGATAAAACAAAATGAAAGTAATAGTTTGCAATCTATAACAAATCTATCAAACCAATTCAAACCATAGGCGGATCCAGGCGGGGCGGACCCGGCGTACGCCCCCCCCCCCCACCCGATATTGCCGAAGTAAAATTATGTTTGTGCCAATTCACATATGGATATATCAATCATTTTTCACTGATCGTATTTGCGCTAATATGCACAGTCGGTTTAAACTCTAACCCCGCTACTCAAGACGACTTTCGCAATTCAAACGTAGCATATCCCTCTTTTTGCACAATGATTGTCTTTTCGCTGATTTTTATGCCAACAATTTGAAGATGGGTGCAGCCAACTCCGCATTAAAGCATGTCAAAAACAATTTGCTTTCCCAATCCAGGTCGGCAATGAAGGAAGATAGATTTAATGCACATGCGTTACTGCTCACATAAGGAAATTGACATAGATATCAAGGAGGTTATAAACCACTATGCGACAAGACATCCTCGTAGAATGTTGTTGCTTAACCCACTGTCTGACATTTGAGTGTAATTGAAAATAAAATTTAATAAATGCAGGTTTTCAGATGATCGTAAGACTGATAGTGGGTGTCATACTCTGTTTCTCTCAGTGTTGCTGTTATAACAAATAAATTCTGAAAGTGGGAGATCATTCGAAAGCAAAAGTAGCAATGTGAAAAGAGAATATTGCAGATTCGGTTTTATTGAACCTTTTCATGAGTAGTAATTAGAAGTGCAACACTATTCACGCCCCATAGCATCGGCTTAAGCAGTATTCACTTTTCCAAACTAATAACTTAAAAGCTTATGATCCCAAAGCACCAGAACATATAACAACACTGAGACTGAAGTACTGCGACGTTTTACGGCCGCCACACAAGCACTTAAGTTCAATGAAAACTAAATCAGCTTGGTCAATACCAAACAAATGTCTTAAAATGGTCAACAGTTGATGAGTGAAAGTCCATCAAAACATCACCAGAAACCACTACACACAAGACACCGCCGGACAAGAAAGGGCTGTGTCCCTCTCATGCTCTCCACCTCCCTACTGCTTCGGCCCTCGGCGTGGGCTTCATTATAGTATTTCTTCTGGCTAAATCCATAGACCTTTACTGTTTATAAAATGCCATACATTTTAGCACGCTACTCTGATGCAAGTACATAATATTCGACATGCTCGAGGAGTGCTTGTCTAAGTATTCAAAATCACTAAAATCCAGGAACTTCAGGAGCGGCCCCCCGGACCCCAAGCATATATTTCAATTTTACACCCCCTCTAACAACAAATCCTGGATCCGCCCCTGCAAACTATCATGGAAGAAGTAGCAATAGTATATTATATTTCTATAGTAATTCTTAATACGCGATTACCTCCAGTAAATCAATGTTAACAAATGTAAACTGTCCGTAACAATATTTGGATTGTCATCACATGGGACTGAACGATATGGAAAGATGCCAAAGGAAGAAATCATCTGTAATTATTGTCATATATGTATCCTCGGAAATAGGTATCATGTTTTGTTAATTAATTCCAAGTATTATTCTCTCAAATTTCAAATATATGTACTTCAAATTGTATGTGTGTGTAATTGAAATGTTTTGCTCTTTATTATCCCTTTCCATTATTAATATTCATGTAGGAATTAATGACGTCATGAATATTAACAATATTATTTTTATAATGGCATATGAACACATGACATTCTGGTTCAGCCAGAACCTGTAGAATCAGATCTATATTTCACCATAAGCAAAGAAAGCAGACCGGATCAGACGGGAGCCGTCCGATTTGGGTCTACTCCGTTTGCAAATACGTCAAAACTGTGTTTGCATAAGGGAAAGGGTTAATTTGCAAACATATTGTTTTCTGCCTTCAAACTAACTTCTTTCTGCATAAATATCCATGTAGGAAATTATGATATAATTAATAAAAAAAAAAAATGCTGAATGTTTTGACATCAAAGCAGGATTTCTTGCCATGGTAGATACGGTAAAATTATTATTCAGTAATGTAATCAAACATAACAGTCCCTACCCACACTGTTCCTACATGATCCGTCTGATCCAAACTTTTAACTTTTTGCAAAGGCCGTGAAATGTATCTTGCCAGCCTTTCGAGGTCAAGTCAGGCGTTTTATTCAGGTATAACTAGACTGATATAATTCTGAATGCACGAACTAATGGATTGCACCATTATAGAGGAGTGATAAAACATTTGAATACAGCAGAACCTGTCTTAACTCTTTGCTTGCTAAGTAATTCTTCGTCTACAAAAAATGTCGTCTGCTTCAGTTTTTAAAATAAACTTTCTCCCATTTTGCTTTGCAAAAAATGGTCAACATGACAAACAGTTTGGATCCTGATGAGACGCCGCATTATGCAGCGTCTCATCAGGATCAGAAATCAGAAAATAATTTAATAGTTTCGAAAATGTCAGACAATAATATAACATCAGACGACACCTGAGCATACAAAGATTTAAAAATATGACTAGGTATGCTGCTTGGATTCCCTGGAGACATCTACGAATAATTCCCCAACATCTCTCCTCGTTAAGAACTTGGTATTTCCAGCCTCACTTTGAACTTTGACATCGGGTAAACCAATTTAGAAACGCAATGCTCCCTGTGACATATCTACAAGTGGCAATCTATATGTTTAACTGGGAATCCCCTGATACATGTACATTTGAGAATACGATGGGGTTTTCCCTATAATCACATTGTGAATTTGAGCTACTCTTTGAACTTTGACAGCGGGAAACCCCATTCAGAATAATTGGTTCTGCGAACATCTCTGATGTAACAAGATATAATAAGTTACACAGTTTTACAAGTGACAATTCATCCGTTGATAGAATCCACGATGCAGTGGTTACCATCGGGGATTGTCAAACTGCCCCCCCCCCCCCCTCCCGAAATCGAAATTAGGGGAGACAACTTTTCATATCTTGCTTTCTTGGCAACCCCCTTGTAGTTAATAATAGTTTCATTTGTTCATTTTTTAGATACAATAAATCTTTTTATTTCATTTTTTCTAGTAAAATTACTGATTACAGCCAATGCTTGAAACTAAAGGACTGTAATCAATGAACATGTTGACATGTTACCAAGTAATATTATATTTCAAGGACGGGACGTTCTTTGAAAATAGGTAAAATTTGGTAAACAGTGGAACCCTTATAAACCGTAACTGAAAGCGCAAGTGGCTGTGTTATACACGTCGAACGTCCAAAATGAGTTTTCTACATGGCGGTCACTCTGCATTAAGCTCTCACTTATGTTAACCCGAACAACGCTTTTTTAAAAGGAATAATCTAATTTCAAACAAGGCAAGCTTATGGTGAATATTGAGGGATTTTCTTTTATAGAAAAGTGTAATATTCAAAACAGTGCAGACCCTGATGACAGGGGACCTCTAGGAGCCATCTATTATGAGTCTAAACTGTTTGCAAATGGCATAAGTGACTCGTGTCCCACACAGTAAAGGTAACATACCGGATCTTTTTATAATGCGAACGTCCGATGTAGATGGGGTTTACTGTATAGCAGATATGGATGCAACCTGGTTAATAAAAAGTCGCTCTGTGTAAAAGATCAATACAGTAAAACCTCTCTAAACCGGAATTCTAGTAGAGAAGAATTAAGATTAAGCTGCCATCTGTCTCCAAGACTGATATTTATGCCAAATTTTATGTCCGGTTTAGAGAGGTTTTACCGTATACTAACCTTTAGGATACTTCAATGAAAGTTCAAGGTAGACGAGTCCATTATCGCCCAGTCAGTATGAAAAGGAATGTGGGAGGGGGGTTAATGATAAACAGCAAAGGTCTCGATCAATGGACTCCTGTACAGATCATCTGATCTAGGTCTTCACTGATTACAGATGTTTGTAAACTTGTTTTCAGCATTTAAAAGTTGAAACAGGGTCCATGCTTATTAAACTTTTAGTTGAGTCTCAAAAGCTTGAGTACTCAAATCTGACCAATCAAAAGATTAAAAGTTGAAACAGGAAGTATAAATACATAACTATCCGTATAAATATATACATATTTAAGTAAAGCTTGTAAGAAAGTGGGTGGAGATAACTGCAGAAAACAATCATGTAGAATACATGTACAGTAATGTCAGCATCGCTACGGTTTATCAATGTTCCAAATGTCAT
Source organism: Azorinus chamasolen (assembly GCA_963576725.1). Classification (NCBI taxonomy): domain Eukaryota; kingdom Metazoa; phylum Mollusca; class Bivalvia; order Cardiida; family Solecurtidae; genus Azorinus; species Azorinus chamasolen. The sequence goes on from OY755252.1 coordinate 26,710,079, forward strand.
ACAATCACGGCGTTTATTTGTATCAACTTATGTTGTTGCATTTAAATAAAATAAGCAATTGTTCACTTTATTTTATCATACTATCCGTACGTTATCACCCTTATCAATCCAATCCATTTTTTTTTCAATCGGACTGAGATTCAAACTTAGGCTGTAAGCAGATTAAGCTTTATACAAAATGAAAAGTTGATATCTTAAAGCACTTCCTAACAATGTCCGGACACTTATTCAATAACCCTAACTCTAGAAAGCTTATTTCACCGGACTAAGACTCAAACTTAAGCTGTAACCTATCTAGATTTAGCTTTAAACCTAATAAAACTTTGATATCTCAAACCAATTCCAAAAAGATCCAGACAACTGACTGATTGCAGAATGAGAGACAGACGATCAGACGCAACCAAAAACTATAGTCCCCGTTCGGTTTGTGCCGGTAGGGACAAATAATCAAGAATATAGAGACTATCGGTGTTCCGTTTTAAAATTTGATTTGGTGCAACACATTTGTTACGTCCATCAAACACGTTGGAATGTTGGGTCAGTGTCCGCCACCGATATGGATCTTCAGTTCATACTGGCATTTTACATGGGACAATTTGGGTAAACAGCCCGCTCATTGTATTTTAAGACGAAATACTTCAACGTTCAACTACAGTAAAACCTCGATTATCCGAACACTAAAATACGTATTATTATCGATCTTTAAAACAGGTGGCAGCTTAATGCATGGTGAAAGTCATGCAGAAAGCTCCTCTAGGAGCTTTCTGCATGACATTCATCATGCATTATGCAGCCACCTGCCTAAAAGGGTCTAAATTCGTTTATAACGAAAATTCGAATAATCGAGGTTTTACTGTATATCAATATTACCATGAAGGAGCCATTACCGGGAATGTTTTAAGGAAACGTGTAACTATATAAGCAGTGTACACACTGATGAGGAGCCATTTCATGTTGGTATAATTATGATGTTTGCAATTTACTCCTTTCCCGCACCGAAAGGGTTAAGTCGAAACAAACAAAACAAACAGACATATCTGATGCATGTTCTGTCAAAACAAAGCTTTACTACAATACACATTCCATCTACATATCAATTCAATCAGGAAGAATGCACAACAGATGCAGTAATACACGTTTTACCAGTTGAATGCTGATGTTTTACATTTTACTCCATGAATAGCCATGTTAGGAATAGTAAGATCATGAATATTTGTTCGTTTAATTTTCATAAACACGGCGTGTTTTGGCCATGCCAGAAACTATAGAATTACATCTCTATTATACCATATGCAAATCAGAGCAGGGTCTGATCAGACGGCAACTATAGGTGCTGTCTGAATTGGGTCTACGTTGTTTGCAAAGGCACATAAATACGTATTTATGGAGTAATGGATTAAAGTGGAATGACCCACCATTGCTTAACTAAAGAGTCAATTCACAATGACAGGCTAAACTGTGCTACATGATTGGAATGACAAGGGGTACAGATCCTGATAAAAAGGCTCAGTAAGTGTTTTGAACACATTAATAAGATTATACTGTTGTACTTGGTCTAAGTCGGGACGTTCTCTGAAAATGGGTTACATAGATAATTGAACATATTAGTTTTTATCATCATACTCCCACCGTTTAGAAAAAAAATTATCAATATATTCAGAAAGTGGGAGATCCGTCGAAAGCAACAGTAGCAATGCCAAAAGAGAAAATTGCAGGAGTCGGTTTTATTGAGTTTGTACATGAGTAGTAATTAAAAGTGCAACACTACTCATTCCCCTAGCACCAGCTTAAGCAATATTCAATTTTGAAACCTTATACCATCAAAATTAATGATCTCGAAGGGTTAGAAAATATAGCAACAGTGAGAATGAAGTACGGGGCGACTGTTTACGGCCGCCACACAAGCACCTAACACCTACTGTTGTGAAGTACATATATTCCGTTTTAACAGTTTGTTCATTGCACTCCTTATATGTATCGATATCAGAGAATCAGATAGTTTAGATCCTGATGAGACGTGCAATTACTCTACGTTCCAAACTATTCGCATATGTAATCATTCATCCGCCCGCAACAGACTAAACTGAGCAAATTGTCCAGTAGAAAAGGTCATGAATGAAAGATTATCGTTTGCTTTATATCGGAATTCTTTTCAATACCACGATCACAGACTTCAGTACCAAACCGTTTAGATCCTGACATGACGCTGGGTAACTTTTTGTCTCATTTGAATGCAAAAACATTCCGCAAAGGTGATCACAGATGTGTGCACAGCAGGCTAAATGTTAATGTCGTACCCACATAGTTTGGCCTGATGTTTCCTTCCTATCAAACAAAAAACTAGTCTACATTAAATAATAATTGAATCCTTATCCGTAAATCAACAATTTCTGCTCAAATGTGGGGTATTTGGGACAATTTTGAAAATTTCCGCTTTATTTCTTAAACAGTTGCCGAAATAATCCGGTATCTAATCTGGATCTAAACTGGTTCCAAGACATGTGACGGGTTACTGCAGATTGATAGTGATTGGAAAAGTTCCCAGATGAGGTTTCTGCACGACTTACACCGTGCATTAAGCAGCCAACTGCCGAAAGGGGTCTGAATTCATGTGTACTACAATTCGAGGGTTTTATATAGTTTAACACTCTTCCGTATTCTGTGTCTATTTAAACTTTCAATATCTACTGAATATTCATGGACAAAATCGTTATAATGAATTATCGAAAGTGTAACATTGTCGTCATGTTAGAAAATACAGAAACGGACCTTTCAAAGTCCACAAGCAAATATAACAGACCCTGACCAGATGGCTTCTATGGGAACCGTGTGACCTAGGCCTACACTGTTTGCAAATACCTGAAAACACGTTTATATAAAGGAATGGGTTAATCTAATACGACCACTTAACACAATTCAGGACCCTATGATCTGGGTCTACATTGTCTGTCCGAGTCCTGGAAATAAATAGGTTACATGTTAACCATTAGGACAGAAACGTCTCGCTAATACGACCAAATGTTCTATAAATCTGGATGTTTAAAACAGGTGGTACCTGAATGCATGACAAAGTTAACGTTATGTTGACGGTTCTATGCGTCTCCTGGATGAGGTAATTGAACGTGGGCTTGATTTTTGCTTTCAATATTACCCTTGTCCTGTATTAAGCAACCACCTGTTTTTTAAGATTATTTTTAATTAATTGTGTGGTTGCATTCGCGAGACTTTTGCTGATATAAATATTGGACGTTTAAGCAGTCAACCCGGATCATACATAATACATCATATAAAATACACAATATAAACAATCAAGTAGGACAATAAGGGGATATGGACAATAATGCAGATTGATATAACACTAAAACACGATGCACAGGGTGTTTCATATTTTTCTGAAAGTAGTAAGAAGGTTATTGTTCGAAGATATTTTAACATGTACGTATAATTTCACTATTCTGTTTAAATACAACAAAAGTCCGCCAGGAAATTTGGAAATGGCACACGATAGTGCACAGCAGCACAAGAAGCGCCAGTACCTGTTCCACACTGACATCGTGCACAGCAACACATGAAATGCCAATACCTGTTCCACACTCGTATCATGCACAGCAACACAACAAGCGCAAGTACCTGTTCCACACTCACATCGTGCACAGCAACACAAGAAGCGCAAATACCTGTTCCACACTGACATCGTGCACATCAACACTAAAAAGCGCCAATACCTGTTCCACACTCACATCGTGCACAACAACACTAAAAAGCGCCAATACCTGTTCCACACTGACATCGTGCACAACAACACAAGAAGCTCTAGTACCTGTTCCATACTAACATCGTGCACAGCAACACAAGAAGCGACAATGCCTGTTCCATACTGACATCATATTCACAGTAAAAAAAACAATCGACAACAAAACATGTGACGAGACAAATTATGCACGAGTATGACAAGACATAATGTCACAAAAGCCTTTATGAAACTTAAATATCAGTTAGGCGTGGATTATGCATGCTCTATATCTGTTCTGAACCATAATTTGTTTCAATCAGTCTTGTTACAGAACGGAATGAATGGCTCTCATGATACAATTCAAATGTGTTCTGCCATTTTTATAAATAACAACGTCGGCGACGTTATCTAAAACGCCAGAGTTTCGTTCTCAGGCTTTTGATTGGTCAGATTTGAGTGCTCAAGCTTTTGAGAAGCCCAAGACTCAAATCTGACCAATCAAAAGCTTGAGAACGATCTCAGACTCAACTAAAAGCTTCATAAGCATGGACCCTGGGCATTAATGGTTATATTAAGTTACATGAAAAAAGTGCATTGATCAGGCTGATGTACAATGTGTGTCAGATAATATGAAACGCACTGTTTGTGTTAAGTGTACAATAAAACCTCTCTAAACCAAACATGATTTAGTATAATTATCGGTCGTGGAGTTTGATGCAATTTGAAAGTCACACAAAACGCTTCACCCTGCATTAAGCATCCACCTGCCTAAAACGTATCTAAAATGTCTTCTCTTCTAGCCTTCCGTGTTAGATGGGGTTACCTTTATTATTCACGTCATAGTTACGCAGTTTAACGCATTTACAATCACAGATATTCGCGCAAATAGGCCTATACAAATGTTTGTCCCCAGTGGTTGCGTTTCCACAATATAGATCAACAATGGAAAACATATTTCCATAATGACAATCAATTCCATGTATCAGCTAACGGTTTCACGTAGCGTAGTGGCAATATGGACATTGGGCTGTTGGACAAGTATGGTTCGTGTAGGCCATAGTGTTTCAAAAATGGTCCACATTCCTTTCACAGCCTGTACATTCCCTTGACTGACCAGGTTCCCATTTACAGATGGTGGACAGAGAGAGAGAGAGAGAGAGAGACAGACAGACAGACAGACAGACAGATTTAGCCATCCGTCCAGACCAAGTATAGACTCTTCGAACTTCAGCGTCATAATCAAGCGTTATAACCGCTTCTGAAAGTAACATTCGTGCCCTCTACAATTTGAAACACGTGTATAAAATATAAGTCAATAAAAGAAAATGTGTCAATAGGACACGTATGCCCCCGCCGGCAAACAGGAAGTAGATGAATGGCAGACCTGAAAGGGGAGACATGGTACAACTCACTATGATTATGCTTCAGACCAAATATCATATCATTGCAGTTTCTTTGACGAAAATTTTACAGGACAAAGGTAAAACTTAATGTCCCCGTCGCCTAAAGGCGGGGCATGAAAATGGAATAGAAGTCAGACTGGAGATGACACGAAATTTCACAGCAACGCCAGAAGCAACATGCGCGAACTCACAAATACATACACATTAGCAACCTTCACAGAACTGCCCCTATCTACTAACCACTGAATAAACTACAGTTGAACTTCGAAATCTCGAACTTCGAGCGACCATACGAATTAGTTCGAGATAAAAGAGGTTCGAGTCAACAAATTGATAATATGACCAATATATCAAGTTTATAGCTTAATTCATGTCTAACATAATGCCGAACGCTTCTGTAGGAGCATTCAGCATTACTTTCGACCTGCGTTAAGCTGTCAATTGTGTTTCCAGATATCTGTAGTGAAACATTTTAGAACAGTCATGTCTGGTAAATTTTGAAGGACCGAACTATTAGTTTGACAATACAATACAATACAATATCTTTATTTCCTCCTGTCTAGGAGATTATGCATTGTTACATGTACAAGCAAAAGTTTAACTGTATTTAACAATATGAGAAAACAAAGTTCCTTACAAATATTTACAATCTAATATGATCTTTGCATAAATTTAATGGAATCAGGACAGTGTCTTTGTCACATTATTACACCTTCATGGTGTCAATACACGAGGTTATGGATGCAAAACGTTCTGTACAATTGTACACTGGTATATGTATTGGTAAGAGCGCTTTAGAAATAACATGCAGTCGTCATCGTCAAGCCTCGATCCAATCGGTGCGCCTAACAGTTTAAGGGCTAGAGATAAAGGATCCATGTTCAACAAGTCGTTCACAAAGTCGGTGCCGTAGCAAGTAACGTCACAAATAAACTGCCAACGTAAGGTTGACGTGATAGAACAATCTGAAATTACGTGTAGGAGTTTATCAACATAAACTGCTCTGCATACTGTACACTCTTGTGGTTCTAAGTCAATCCGTTTGCACCATATTTTCGCAACTGTTAGCATTGTCTGTCTCAAGGAAGGGTCGCTACAGACTTTATACACAATTGCACCACATATTGTTGGGTGGAGCACCCTGAACAAGCTAAATTCGTCGTCCATGACAGTTCTATTAGTCCAGAGTTCATTTTCACTGTCGACTACCAGTGTCTTGACGGTTTTCTTCCAAGCTGCTTTCGTCGGTAACGAATATGGGTCTACAAAACTCTGTAGCCTGTATTTACACAATATATTACAGATATCTGGTATGAATCCAAGAGAAAGAGAATGTTCATTTGAAACATAGAATATGTATCTACACAAAAATATATTCCTGCTAGTACTCTTTACATCTAGACTTAACATTTTATGAAGAAACATAAGCTTTAGTATCTCTATTTGCGAACTTAGCTTATGAAGGCCAAGCATCGACTCACACATATCGGAACGAGTTCTAAAGCTTAATCCTTGGATCTTTTTCACAATAAAATGCTGCAACCTGTTTACGGTATTTACGTCACTTATTGTCATATTGTTCCAGAGCTGGCAGCCATAAAGAATAATTGGAATGATTACCTTTATATATAAGTGCACTGATACTATGGGATTTACACCGTGTATATTTACGCCCTGGACTGCCATTGAGTAGAATGCGTTCTTTGCTTTCTGACATCGTTCGTGTATCCTAGGGGCACATTTAAGCCGAGAGTCTTGTCTAATACTCAAATGGGTTGAGCTGTCACTTTGAGCTAACAGTTTATCACCGTATAAAATCCCCACTTGTGGAGTTGATCTCTTTCTAGAAAAAAATACAACGTTTGACTTCTCGACATTAATCTCCATTTTCCATTGCTGACAATAGGAATATACTATGTCGATCTGTTTCTGTAGGTAGAGCGGTGACAGGGTAATTAACGCGATGTCGTCCGCAAACGAAGGATTGCCTCCCTTGACGGCCATAACTGAACAGCCTAATCCAGAGTTCTCTGACAGTTCAAGGAGTTCGTCAACGTAGACGATATAATAGAGCGTGGAAAGGACGCCACCTTGTCGGACAGATCGCAGTATGTCGATCGGCTCTGACGTCGTCCCGTTAAGACGGACAATGCATTTCAGTCCTTGATACGACGCTATTAACAGGCGAAGTATTTTCCCAGTAAACCCTAGTTTCCCGAGCTTGAAGAACAACCCTTCGTGCCATACAGTGTCAAATGCGGCTTTCTGATCCAGAAATGCAACATAAGCAGAACTGTTACGTTCCACCTGATGGAATATCGTCTCTTGCAGATTAAACGCCGTTGTAACACAATTAAGGTTTTTCTGGAATCCCTGTTGCTGCGGATTTGGGAAGTTAACTCTGTTTTGTTCTATGTATCCGTTCAGGCGTTTCATCATTATCTTTTCAAACAGTTTACAGAAACATGGAATTAGCGAAATTGGCCTGTAGCTACTAGGGTCTGTTTTCCTTTTCCCCTTTCCCTTGTAAATCGGTACTATAACGCTCATATTCCATTCCTGTGGTATGTCTTCATGATATAACACAGAATTGAATAATGCGGTCAGTACTTTTGCCGTAACAGATTCTCCGAATATAACATGTTCGTTGAATATATTGTCAATACCGGGACTTTTCCGTTTCTTTAGATTCATGCACATATGTGTTGTCTCTTCGATCGTTATCGGTGATACAACACTATCTGATTTAGCGGAGCCTTTACTCGCGAAGCTATGCAAGTATTCTCGTACTTTCCTGTCTCTTTCGTTAAATCGCTCGTTATTACTAAACAACTCTTTGAAATGTCGCGCAAATCCTTCTGTAACTTTATCATCCGTGTACGTTTTCCCATCAATGGCTATTTCGTTACAGATTTCGTGTGGTCTACCATTTCTCTTTCTTAGCAGTTTCCAAAATAGACGGTAGTCAAGCTCTGCGGCTTTGTTCAGTTCGTCCATCCCTTTGTCATGGTGTTCTCGTTGCGTTTGCCGTTGGATACGGCGAAATAGTCCCTTTGCATATTTATATTCGCTATATGTCGTATATTCGCGTCCTCTTGGTCGACCGTCTAATATTCATTTGCGTCTACACTGTTTTGCAAGCGCGTGTGCCTCTTTAACCTCCGAACTCCAGTACGGTTTCACATGTCCGTTAAATTTACTACGCGGGAGATGCACTTCAGCCTTATGAAGTGCCTCTACAACTAGCTTATTTAATGTGTCTGGCTCGGGGTCAGTAGAACCGCTTTCTAAAATTTCTGAGAATGATGCATGTAAGGCCTGTTTATAAACGGCTTTATGCTCGTCTGTACATCTATGCCACGCTATACTATTCCCTGGCTTTGCCACACATTTCAGGCGAATATCTATCTCTACCGATATTACTATCGGAAGATGATCTGACGTAGTGATATCCTCATTTGGCAGTATGTTAAAATACTTAACATGCTGCATAAACGATGATTCCACAAGTATGTGATCAATGCTTGTTTCCGTAGGTACAAACGTATACAGATCGTCTTGCCCACATGCATATTGTACGGATGCAAGGCTGTTAGATCTAATAAATTCAGTTAACAATCTGGATTTCGCCATTTTACTGCCGTACGACGGTTGCTTAAGGTACTGGCCATTATAATCACCGGCCGCTATTACGTTACCCACGCGTGTATAGTAAGCAATTAGAGATTGCAGATCGCTTAATACGCTCTTGTACAAATCAGTATCGTGGTTTGCCGGTATGTAAGCACACAGTATAAACAGAGGCGTTCTTTCTTTCGATTTCACCTCTATACCTATAATGCGATCATTGTCAATATGCTGCATCTGGCTAATATAGGCGGACAGTTCTTTCTTAAACATGATTGCTGTCCCCGATTTACCACAATTAACCGACAAGTACTGGTCAACACTACCATCTTTTGTCGCATAGTAACTATAACCTGGGTGAATACTTTTTAAAAATGTCGACGACCTCGGTAATAGTTTATGTTCGGTTAGCAACACTATATCAATACGGTAACGGTCCAGTAGCTCTGACAATGGATATGCGGACTACATTATACCGCGACAATTCCAGCACAGTAGATTAAGAAGCATACAGAATGTTTGTATGAATACTTTCCTTACGGGTTTGGCTACGCACGTATTAACCAACATAAAATATTCCGATAAATGCATATATACTTCACGAAATATATGGATTTAGTTGAATGTTTTAGTCTTCACCTCAGCGGTACAAGTACATGTACTACGCAAACCGTTGGCACGTATTTAATCCACGGTGGTGTCCATAATCTATCCCAATTGGTACTATCTTAGCGAATCGTTTTGCAACGCAGATAAATAGATATTATTAAAATCTTCAAATATCCGCCAAACCTCTTGTATTGGCCGCTTGCCCACAAGAGATGGTTCCAAAGAGTGACACGGCATAGACTTTATTGAAGAAACAAAGGAGTTTTTCTTGGAAATGTTTTTGGTTGAACATCTTATCTGAGCCTCCGTAACCTTTCGGATGTTTCCAGCGTTCATTAGCGTTATATACAGCACGCACCGATTGACTGAGTATGTTTGTTTGTTAGTTACAATTTCTAGTGTAATGATCGAAACGCCACGACGACATTCCCTTGGCTCTTTTGTCTTGTAAGTTAACTTCCGATACGTAACAGCGGCCTTCCGTTAGCGCGAAATTGAAAGATCGACATGTGAATCCTGTACTGTTGAGACAATAGTCCGCGCAGTTCTGCAGAGTGCTGTTTTCATAGACTGCGTTGTTGAATCCAGACAGTACATAAATTTGAATGATGGAGAACGTAGACCCGTACGTATCACACCCTGAAACATAGGAATCAGGTCTATATTTAAAAACAACACATGAATGTGTTCGTAAAAGTGTATCTATGAAGTAAAGGGTTAACTCATAAACAAACAGAGCAGACCCTGATCAGACGGCTCATATAGGATCCGTCTGATCTGGATCTACTCTGTTTGCAGATGCGTCGAAATGCACTTACATACGGGAAAGGGTTCAATTCAAGCAGTGCATGATTGTTAACCCTGCCATCACTGTTTATTGATGGAGTTTATACAATATGAATGGGTAAAATCGCCACACGATATTGAATGAAAAAACAATGCACACGCTAATAGGCGGGCTCCTCGAGAAGCATGAAATAGGCAGATACATTGGAATAAAGACATATATACAAGTTTGTCTTTGCTTTAAAATGCAAATCATTTTCAATACTTAAATGGGTAAATGCTTAATCATAAATAGTTACTTACGTACAATACAGTATTATATTATTGCAATTATGTTACTATGTTTTATGATTTACGGTGAATGTGTAATTTATTGACATTTATTAGATAGAGTTTTTATCATTTCTTTTCTGCAGTTTATGTGTACCATGTCTTTTCAAAGACGTGACTGGTGCAAGGGGGCGTGAGCAGTGTTGCGCTTTAAATTACTGTTCATGAACAGTCTCAATAAAATCGAGTCTGCAATTTTCGCTTTTTGTGTTGCAATTTTTGCTCTCGGGGGATCACCTCCCTTCAGAATTTATTACTGAACTGAAATTAAACGGATATACAGAATGCGGTTAGGATGTCTCTGAAGCTAGGTTCCCACTATCAACCAGATCAATTCGATCAAGCCCGACCAAATGATTCGGGACTGGTCTGGCTCGCGCTGCAGGCGTGATCGGGAGTGATCGGGGAGGTATACCTTGGTCGTCATTCCTCGGACTCCCTACTCGAAATTTGGACATGTCCAACTATTCGGGTAGAGATCGAGTAGCCACGCGCTCGAGAATCGGTCGGGAAGCGGTCTGGTTTTGATCGAGTAGAAGTAATCGTGTAGAGATCTAGTGCGGTCGGGATGAACTCATTTACCCGACCTGTACCCGATCATCTCGACCTCCACTCGAGTAATACCCGATCGACCCAAGTCCGACTATGGCGATCTTGTCGGGTAGAGATCGTGCAGAGGTCCAGTTGGTCGGGTAGAGATCGTGTTTTTCCATTGACCCTAACTTTCATGTTTGTTCTGCACCTTTGTCTAGTACTTGTACGTTATTTTCATCTCTCTCACTTTCTCTCTCTCTCTCTCCCTCTCTCTCTGTCATTCTCTTTCTCTCAGTGTGTGTCTCTATCTCTCTCTCTTTCTTTGCCTCTCTCTCTACCTCTCTCTGTCTCTCCGTCTCTCTCTCTCTAATCAGTAGGCATGGAATTATCTGTCCAGTAGACATAACCATGAACAAATTATATGTCCAGGATACATTAGGCTTTAATAAATTACCCCTCCTCCTTTAGGTATAAATATATGCAGACAGAGTAGACCCAGATCAGACGGCTCCTATAGGAGCTATCTTGTCAAGGTATATTCTGTTTGTAATTCAGATCTGATTCTCCAGTGTCTGTCACAATATACTTACTCATAGTGCCATTAAAAGATATTAGTGCATTAATATGTGTCGTGTCATTATACATTACATGAACATTCACAGAGTAAATGGAACAAGCGTCACATAAAATATTACCCAGTTTGCTCAACTGGTGTTAATGGCTCATGTAGCTTTATCAATAATCTAGATCTAATTCTAGTTTCTACAATGATCAAAACTGTATGTGACCAATATGAAATACAGCCAATTATATTTCATGATTTCATTCCTTCATGAATATTCACGGAGTAAAAAGTCCAAAGGTGGTGCTTTGTAGTAAGGCTGTATTGTCGACTGTAGTCACGCTCAGATGTTTATCTATAGAATGTGGAGTTGGAGATGGAGAACTGCTCCGATAGTACTTTATATGAATTTATTATGTATCCTGGAATTCCAGTTCGTAAAGTGTAACAGTGGTAATCCACAAACCGTAAAATAACAAGTCCAAATGTAAAAATAACTATATGAAAGTAAATAATTTAGTCAGGATATCCGGAATACTAGAAATCTAGCGTGGCCTAACCACGTGTTTCCTTTTCTAACCCTAAATTGTAACTCCCTGCATCAGAGGACACCTTTTAATATATCACATGACTTTTTGACAGATAAATTGTACACAAAGGTTCTGGTATTATCTGATATTAGCAAGTTTTTTATGCTTATGGCATCTTAATGGATGAAATCTTACGTAATAGCTATCACATCAACCACCGCCGGTATATGATTGTATTTAACGCTCTAATTGACATTTATCACGTAAGATAATGATCTGGATATCAGCTGTAAATAACGAAATATTTATCAGTCTAACAGCTTGTTTGATATCCACGTCATTTGTGTAAGAGGGCCTGGATGGAGCACCCCCACCACATTGACTACACACGTTTAGCGACATGATAAACTCTTCGTTATACAGTCATTGTAAGGAATCCGAGATTGTGGCTCTTTATCATTTGAAATACAGTAAAACCTCGATTATACGAACACTAAAATACGTATTATTATCGATCTTTAAGACAGGTGGCAGCTTAATGCATGGTGAAAGTCATGCAGAAAGCTCCTCCAGGAGCTTTCTGCATGACTTTCATCATGCATTAAGCAGCCACCAGCCTAAAAGGGTCTAAATTCGTTTATAACGAAAATTCGAATAATCGAGGTTTTACTGTATTTTGCTTTACAAACCATGTAACGACATAATTAAACACCTTACAAAATGCGTTTTGAATATATACAGAAATGAAAGGGAAGATATAATAGACCGAGGTTGTTCTCTCGTGATATGTTTTGTTATACTTTCGATATACTTACTGGCAGTACATTTCCTCGAGTTGGGATCGTAGGCAAATCCCATTCGGCATTCACATGCCCCGTCGTAACAGCTGGCATTAACAGTTGAACAATCAGTATCCTCAAGGCAGTTCTCAAATAAAACTGCTTTACAGGAGCTCTGGAATAAACAAATAAGTGACAGTTACACATATCACAGTTCTTCTCAAGATGAATCAGTTTTGAAATAACTGTGAAGGCACATGTCCTTTACCTTTTCAAGGTCGGATTTCAAAGTGTTTAGTCAATCAGTGATAAGTCTTTCTGACGAGACTAAAACCAGAGGCCTGTTCAGGAGTGTAGACGCTCGATGTCACTTCGAGCGCTTGGACTCTGAACGAGGGCGCCCGCCTAGTGCCAGCAAGCGCAAGCTAGTCTACTCGCGAGATGTATCGCTTTGACATTCGCTTGTGTTTCCAAGATGGCTATCAAAACGGTAACAGAAGCAACCGACTGGAAGAAAACAATCGTAATTAACAAACTGATGCTCTAGAACCCTACCGCAGAACAAAAAATGTACTGGACTTTAGAAAGGGCGCTCGATTGCGTTCAGCAGTGATACTTTGCTCGGGCAAGCGCTCAATCAAGCGCCCGCGCTCCTGATGTCCGTTGTATCAGTGCTTTACACTGTGAATGTAAACGAGCCAGAGTAACTTTTTCGATAATAAGAGAGGGCACCACGCCCGTGTTCATCTGTATCATCTCTCCTCTCTTTGGAGCTTCCGATATCAACACTAAAAACCCATCACTGGTTGATGGAAGAGATCATTTAACCCATTCCATCCTAGACTAGAGATCTCCTTGACCGATAAATTACGGTCTTCTACTTAGCACTTCACCGATGTTGTTCGAATCCAGTTCAGGGGATTTTGACTTTTCATGTGAGGACGCCTTCACGCTGACTTGCGATAGGTCGATCTATGTTCTTCTTTGCACAAACAATGCAATTTTCTCAGCGCACAGAAGAACCTTTGAGGTCTTCATCCACCTATGATTAACTGGATGTCTTGATATGACTGGAATATTGTTATGGCGACGTAGTGCCCAATACAAATTTAACCATTAACCATCCTCGTGGAAGCATACATGTATCTACCGAAAGGGAACATTAATTTACTACAGAAAAAGTAAAGTTTAAAATCATGATGTTTTGAAACCAATGTGATGGATAGAGCATTAGCTCCTCAGGAGCAAATGCTCTCTTTATCACGATGATCTCAAAATTATATTTACAGAGGCTTCATAATACGTCAGTAGGTGGAAATAAGTTTACTCTATAAATAAGGATTTCTACACTTTTGCAAACAGTGTAGACCATGGTCACAGGGCTCCTGTAGGAATCGTCCTATCAGTGTCTACTCTGTTTGCTTATGATATATAATATAGATACAGTTTTATAGTTTCTACCATGCCCAAAAGTCCATGTGTCCATGTGCAATTACAAAAAAATAATCTAATTAATAGTCATGATTTCATTATTTCTTACATACATATTCATGGTGTAAAGAGTTAATCAACTCATCCAATGCAATCATTCCCCGCATACAAAGGATTAAGCGTTAGCCTGCTATGGCGGATGAGTGAATACCTATGCAAACAGTTTGGATCCAGATGAGACACCGAGTAAATCGCGTCTTATCAGGATCCAAACTGCTTGACACATTGATTGCATTTTGGTAGACAAATTGATTATAGCTTGAAATTTGAAAATGTAGTAGGTGAAAATATCTGTAAAATAATTTGATACCCAGGCTAAAGGTTAATAAAAGAATTCGGGTACCTACAAAACAAATTAGCCCTTTCCGGCTATTTTCGACCATACTTGTATCTTTGTATTTCAAAATAGCCACGATCCGGGTGATAGGCTCATGATGATCCAAGCTGTTTGACATCTGGTTAACAACTGTTTCTTAACCCTTACCTTGATGAATATGCAAGTAGGAAACAATGGCGTCATGAATATTAATAAGATTAGTTTGTTATAATGTCATATGAACACAGGACATTTTGCCTCGGTCAGAAGCTGCAGAATCAGATCTATATTATATACATCAGCAAATAGAGCAGACACTGATCAGACGGTTCCTATAGGAGCCGTCTGAGCTGGGTCTATTTTGTTTGCAGATGCGTCAAAATCCGCTTACATCAGGGGGAAGGGTTAAACTTGTACCCCACAAATGTACATTTTAACCTTTTTTTATAATCATGGTAGACCCATCTGATTCGACGGCTCCTGTTCGAGCTATCTGATTACAGTTTGCTCTGATTTCTTATGATATGATATGGATACGATTCCACAGTATCCGCCATTGCAAACGATTCCTGTTTTCATGTGTTATTACAATAATTCAACTAATTAATTCTCATGATTTTATTATTTCTTACATGATTATTCGTGGTATAAAGGGATTGATCTAAGCAGTCCACACAACGTCATAAAGCATACATGTAGGTGACGTACCACATCGTTCGTGTAATTATGTACATTGTAATAACAGTGAAACGTCGATATCCCGAGACTATTCAAATTACAGTGCTCCCTCTCTACAACGACACCCTTTGGGATACGAAGATTGTATGTGTTGTTCAGAGGGAGTTGTTATAGGGAGGGAAAATCAAACATAATTACCGTGACTTTGTGACGATTCTAAAGAGTGGTCACAACATAGGGTTTGATGGAGACATAAAGAAAATACAATGGAAAAAAGTTGTGTCTGGGGCCTTGTTGTTTCGGAAACAATGACATGCGTTGCTGTAAGGAGGGAATCGTTATTGAGAGGGCCGTTGTAGGGAGGGAGCACTGTACTTAGAGATAAAGGAATTCGAGTCAGCTTAGTTCTAACTTAGAAACTTTCTCGATGTGACACGATAACGCAGGTCGAACAGTTTGCTGAAAGTCCTCCTAGGAGCTTTCAGTATTACAGTAAAACATCGATGCCACAAACGTATGTCGATCAAATACGTATTATCCTCCCAATTTGACCTGAGGCTCGATTAAATTTCGGCGTGTTTATCGGGATTGTTCGTAATACTCTTTGACCAAGCATAGCAAAGCAAAAACCGGTAATAATCATATTCCACGAGGATTGTACAGTAAACCCCCTCTAATGCGACCACTTAATGAATAAACATGACTGTCTTTATAAGCAGATGGTTGCTTAATGCAGGACAAAAGTTATGCAGAAAGCTCCTACAGGAGCTTTCTGCATAACTTCCGACCTGTATTAAGCTACCACCTGCCATTGCCACTGTGAATTATGCCCCCTTTTGCTGGTCGTATTAGAGGAGTTTTACTGTATTTTTATAGCGCATTCTTATACCTTCGGAAATTTATTCGAAGATTACCGACGATAATACACGGAATACATGTATGCATGAGTCTCAGGTCAAATTTGTAGGATAATACCATTATCGATTTTTGACACATGTGGTAGCTTAATGCTTGATAGAAGTCATGCAGACAGCTTCTCCTTGGGCTCTCTGTATGACTTTCACCCTTCAATAAGCAGCCACCCGGCATTAAGCAGTCACCTGCCTATAAGACATAAATGCTTCATTACTAAAACGTAGCAGTATTGAGTTTTTACTGTATTTGTGCCATGTGTTAGTCTGTTGCAGAATTATAGACATGTGCAGTCGCCCAGTACTTCATTAACATTGTTTGAATTACTGCTTATGAACAGACTCTATAAAACCGAGTCTGCAATTTTCTATTTTTTCATTGTTGCTTTTGCTTTCGAAAGATTTCCTACTTTCAGAAGTATAAGTTTAGAACAATTAACCCTTCACTTGCTATTCACGTCAATATACCTACCTGTAAATAGTGAAGACCCAGATGAGACAGCTCCTGCAGGAGCTGTCTCATCTCATCAGGGTCTGCACTATTTACAAGTTGATTGTGCATCCAGTGTACTCCACAGCAGTGATTGCACAGCGAAATACTTGTACACATTGAAGATATATGTAATTATACAACAGGACATGGGTAAAGAAGGAGATATTTATTTTAAACATTCAGCAAGAGAAGGGTTTATTATTACAAAGTTCCAAAGGGATTTTATTTTTAACTCGAGTTATTTTGAAGTTCGGGTTATCGGAGTTGGCAGATTCATCACATGCACACAGTACTGTAGAACCGAATGCCTACGAAATATGCTCACAATACGTTTGAGTAATATTATTACTGTTTATTAGTTTGTCTCTGGCAAATAAATACACTGAAATGTTTATTTAATTGCGTCTAACCTTTTTCAATTCAACATAGGCGATTGTCTGGTTGCGATAGCAGCTTGTTGGAAGTTTCCAAAGTTTCCATGCGTTTGTTGTGCAAGTTGTTGCCACTCGATCAAAGATGGCCGAATTACAGTATGGCTGCTTGCTACATATACCAGTGCACTCGGACACTGATCGGATCTGGTGAGATACGGTCGATGATGGACCATATATGCTCGGACATTTGTTCTCTATGTTATAGGAACTTGTACACTGCTCTGCCAAGCTGATCTTGATCAGAACGGTGGCAAATGTTACTGTAACCAGCTCCATTCCTGTTAATACAACAAAAGTAGAGAAACATATGACAACGTAGTTCTGAACAAAACTCTAATTTGAAATGTTCGGACACATGTCGACCAATCGTAACTACTCGCCGTATTCCGTCAGAGTCTTATTTCGATAAAAATAGCCGAGGTGTTCCGAGTGACATGTCGACATCTATAAAAAAAAATGTGTATGACGCCGTTAATTGCACAAACGAATAAGGTATTTTTAACACTTTACCCGTGAGTATTCATATAAACGTTAATGACATGGAACACGTTACCCGTGAGTATTCATGTAAACGTTAATGACATGGAACACTTTACCCATGAGTATTCATGTAAACGTTAATGACATGGGACGCTTTACCCGTGAGTATTCATATAAACGTTAATGACATGGAACACTTTAACCGTGAGTATTCATATAAACGTTAATGGCATGGGACACTTTACCCGTGAGTATTCATATAAACGTTAATGACATGGAACACTTTACCCGTGAGTATTCATGTAAACGTTAATGACATGGGACACTTTACCCGTGAGTATTCATGTAAACGTTAATGACATTAATGATAATTAGTTTGATTTTTTGTAACAATGTAATACATGTATTTAGAAATTATAGTCAGATCTATATAACTCCTCAACCAGACAGAGTAAACAATATCTGCGTCTGATGTGTTTGCAAAGAGAGAGCTAACATATTCTCAATCAAAATAATTGAATTGGAATATAGCTAACTCACTTTCGACACTTATGCAGCTGTTCTTGATCTAGATCTTAACATTTACTATTGAATTTTTTCCTCCAACACGTATGGCAAAAGAGACGAGTTTGATTTAGATATTGTAAATTCCCTCATCTCAACTGAGATGTTCCCCGTACTCCATCTTTCGGGCTATACATATTTCAAATAATTTGACTAGAGAGTGTTCGTCTCTAGAAATCTCATTTTAACTAAGGACCTCTTGAAAAGCTCACCTCAGGAATTTTATGGTGATTTGCTTTTCAAAATTCGTTAGTTGGACAAAGGTATGTTTGATAATGGTATATATTTCACAGAATTACAGATCACTTGGATCAGATGTGTAAGTTTAAACATTTCAAGTGTAACGTATCTATATCCCACCAAAACCATTTCGTCTGAAGATATGATTCTAAAGAATGGTCATAACATAGGGTTTAGTTCAGAAAAAACGATTTTAGTATTTGTGTACGCTCATTGTCTGTTGCTCTGAGTTATATACTCACGTTATTCTGGAATACTTCGATATTCACATGCGTCTATATACCGGTATCACAGGCGTTCGTAGTCACACGTAGTCACACTAACGGTTAACAATCATTCTAAACAGTGGTTAATTATTTGGACAGAGAAACTTAAATGTATTTTACAGACCCGGATAAAACTGTTCCCAAAGGACCATTTTCATCAGAGTTTGCATTATTCCAACTTTAAATTATAGAGCCGTGCTACATTGACTTATTTCAACCTTACAAACACATTAGGTGTCCGAAGACTTCAGGTGTTTAAGGTAATAGTCCTTCTACCTGTCCATTGTTGATTATCACATTGCATAACCCTATTACCGCCCATGTCGCAAAAGTGCGCCATCACAAATAGTGCAGTCCCAGATCAGACGCCGTCTTTTCAAGGCGGCGTCTTATCAGGGACATCACTTTTTGTCTCAAACTCTGTTTCTATATCTGTGTTTATTTCTTTGAAATTTGCATTTATTGACATCATTTCCTTTTTTACCAATTGATTTAACAAACTTGACTTTTAGACAACAATTCGAAATTTGGCTCCGAAAGAGCCAATGTATTACTTTCAATTATATTACTGTTCCACACAGTTGTATTGTATACTCCTTACAATGAGGCGATTGGACTACACACTAAAATGAACAAAGACGAGCTGGAGAACAAAATGCAAAACATCTCTCACCTTTGCTTTTATTAATTAATGAACGTTTTGCCTAATAAATATTAATCAGACCAATGGGTAAACGACACGTGTACAAGCAAATGCTGACCACGTCATACATGAATTTGCATTATTCCATAAGAAGAGCATACCCTGATCAGACAACGCCTATCAGAGCTGTCTGCTATGAGTCTATATGCATAAACGTAAATACATGTTTGTATAATGCAATTATTGATGTTGCTTGTAACTCATTTCACGAATTAGAGATAAAGATGTTGGATATGTACAGGTGATACGCCGGGTACATCCGGGTCCCGCAGGGACCTAAACTGTTTAACACTTCCACTGCATTTAATGGAGAAATGACAGAAAACTTTAACTATATTCTTTTGATTTATTGAATGTTGTCATTTCTGAAAACAGTTGACATGTCCTTCATGCATTATTGGCATGTACATGACAACAAAGAAACGGTGAGTTAACACTACCTGCTCAATATTCATGTTCAAAAAACAGATGTGGTAGCTTAACGAAGGCCGAAAGTCATGCTGAAAGCATTACTTTACACCAGTTTTTAGCTGTAAACATAAGTAATCGTCTAGGTTTGAAACATAATTATTCGAACTTTTGTTATCTCAAATAATATGTATGTTCTCATGAAGTTCGAAGTCCAACTGATATATATGTGATACAATGTAATATAAATGTAAATAATAAAACAGTAAAAGTTTTACCGTAACAAAAATTACAATATAATATAAATATTTTCGATTCCAAAACTGAGCTGCAACCATTAAAAATAAACAAACGTTTGAAAATAATATTAACCATTTCCACGTAGCTATTTATACCTAACCTCTTTGAATAAATCTACTGAAAATGAGCATTTTCTAGACAAAACGCATATTTTAGATTTTTGTAGATTCAAAACCATTTTGAGAAATAGAGCATTTGCTCTTGTGGAACAAATGCTTTATTTATCACAATGCTTTTCGAAACTGTTCAAAAGGGTTTGGTGGAGAAATGATGATTTTAATAATTGGTTACGCACCGTTATCTGTAGCTCTGTATAATACTTGATTGCATGAATTCCTGTATCAATATTGACTGTGTTTAAACGTTTCCGTCATGAAAAAAGCATTTTTCTCGTATTTTCAAACAGGGTATACCATAATCTGACGGTTCCTGTATGCGCCGTGTGGTCAGGGTCTTCCTGTTTGTTAATGATATGATATTAAAACACAGTGTCTTGTACACTGAGAAAACAATTCGCTGCACAACATGAATTAATCATTACCCAACCGCTGAGGAAATATCAGAGATGGTACATTTTACTCTAAAACGTTCTATTTCAGATGAGAAGCCGAATAATACGACATCTAATCAGGATCGAAACTGATTAATATTAAGTGTTTTGAAATGAACAGAATACCATTCAAAGATGAGGTTATAAGAGCTTAGGACATTTGAAGGCGCCAGCATTATGAAATGTAGAAAACGCGATAGCCGTGTAAGATGAAAAAGTAGTAAATATATCCATAAAATGGAAGATCCTTCGAAAACAAAAGTAGCGATGCAAAAACAGAAACTTGCTGACTCGGTTTTATTGATTCTTTTCATGAGTAGTAATTAAAAGTGCAATACTACTCACGCCCCTAGCACCGTTTTAAACAGTATTTAATTTTCAATGACTTTACTGAAGACAGAGCAACTACAGTGAAGCCGTTAAGGGCACGACAGAGAAAAGGCAATACATGAGTCTAGTAAGCTCATCCCATTTCTGAGTTTAAGAGTATACAATCATAGAATACTACCCCGGACTGTCATCGTGCAAGCAAAGACAAATATAAACAAGCCTACGGTTTATAAGGTTTATGCTGAGTTAATCTGGTGAACCTAATACAAATTCTTATTCATAACTTTGCAAACAGTATATACCCATATCAAATGCATGAGCCGTCTGATCAGGGACTGCACTGTATGCTAAGGAACTATTATACACTCAGTGCAGAAAGAAACGCACACTTTTCATCATGGTATTATTTATATATATAGAATGGATATATTTGTGAATTAATGCTTTAATTATAGTCAGTAGTTCTGTCTAGTGTTATTACTGATGAAAAAGTGAGGTTTATTATTGAATTATTATCGTAGCATCATAGCCTATACAAATATGCACGTGTTTCTTGTAAGATTCGATTAATGTATCAATTTTTGTCCATTTTTGTGATATACATTTTTGTTAATATTTGAGATTGATGATCATGTATCAGGTAAATGTATGTACATGCGTATATCGTCATTCAGTTTCAATTTACAAAATGCATCACGCAATCGGTTTATAACATTTATGACAAAATACTGTAAAAAGGTGATCCTTTTTATAATTTGTTCCTATAAATCATTTGGTCCGTCCATCAAACATTTTGTTATGTTCAGCCAGTGTCAGTCACCGATATGGATCTGCAGTCCATATTGACTTTTTATGTAGTATAACATCTGTACTCATCCTGTTCATTGGATTTTCAAATGAACTACTTAAACATTCAAATAGGCCAAGCTATGTGTTTTCATGTGGGTCTACATTGTCTGCAAACGACACAAGTGACACGACTGAAAGGGTTAAGGAGAAACTACAAGAAAGAACAGACAAAGCTTTATTACCACATATACTCTATTTACAAAAATGAACTGACTCAGTACATGTAATACCGGTACACACTGAATCCTTTAACAGTTGATTTTTAACCCTTTACTTTATAGTATCCCCATAATCAAACAGAGCAGAGTCTGGTCAGACAGCTTCTTTAGGAGACGTCTGAGCTGGGTCTCGCTATGCAAGGTCACGGAAAGACGTATTTATGGAGTAAAGTGTTAAAGTGGAAAAAACATCAATGTTCAGCTGAAGAGTCAATTCACTATGAAAAGTTTAACGTTGCTAGATGATTTTGGATGACAGTGTAGATTCTGATAAAAATGTTCATTTAGGAACCTTCTGAGCTGCATCTACACTTTTTATAAGTGTAAGAGCACTTGTGTTTCGCATTTTAACAGTTTTATTAATATATATACTTGCGACAATGGATAATTTACCATGGATATAATAGGCAGTTCTCACCAATGTTTTAAAACAAAAAAATAATCAGGACGTCGTGGCGGATAACAAGCTAGAGCTCATAAATGTTTAATCAGTAAATCGATTAGGGCTAATGTGCTTGCTTCAATCCTTCAAGTTTACACCCTCACTTGTGCATGATGTAGCATTGTTTATGTGTATTTTAACATTAAAAAGATATACCCTGCTCATATTTTTGACAATTTTACAAATCAAAATTACTTCAGAATCGGAATATAGGTGTCTTGAAACTAATTATCTGCTAAGGAGCGTAATCATGCCTAGGTCACATACTCACGGATCACCTCGCCGTTTTCCCTACGGATTAATTCTCACGGATGAACGCGGAAATGCCAATTTCCATAGTGCGATATGGGTGCACACAAGGTTTTAACAACGGGCTTTGACGGTCACACAATCACGGATTTGATGCCGGATTAGCTACGGAGACGATGGCTTATTCACCATTTGCTTGATGGGCAGACTTTTTGTGTTAGAAAATATCATCAACGTCGGTTATAAAAGTGCATTTATTGCAATTTATTCTATTCATCGAAATCCCAGAATGTTTGCATAGATAATGACTCATACGCCCGCAACAGGCTAACATTGAATTGAACATAATCCTTACCCGTTATAAAGCTATAATGTGTGCTTAAAGTTGTATTTGGGGTATTTGGGAAACTTTTGAATACTTACGATTTATTTCTTAAACAGTTCAGATGTCTCACTCATCTGGATCTAAACCGGTTCCAACGCCTGTTAAAGCGGGAATATATGACAATACTTACATACAAGTACGATTACGTTTGATAAAATTTATAACACCTTCATTCAGCATCCACCTGCCTAAAACGGTCTGAATTACAGATTATCGAGGGTTGACTATAGTGATATGGACAGTATTGCAGATTGTTATACATGTAACACTAAAAACTAAAACAATTACAGGATGTTTCATAACATGTGATACACATTCAAAACATAAGAGTTTTTTCTTTATTCTGATTGTAGTAAGAAATGCCATTCTTTGATTTTAAACATGTACGTACAATTTTACTATCGTGCAAAAAAATAGACAAAAGATTTTTTTGAAATAGTACACGAAGGTACAAAGCAAGACCGGAAACAAAATGAAATGCCTTCTGGGAACCGCTTCTCACCTGTTGCACAATTACATCGTATTTGCAGTGCCGTAAATCAAAACCTGAACCAAACACATCGAAGCAAAAACAAAGACATAACAACACAAATTATGCAGGAATATGATCAATTATTTCTGCATGACTTTCACCCTGAATTAAGCATCCGCCTGACTAAAAACTATCTTAATGGTTTCGTTCCTAATAGAATTCCGTTATAGACGGGTATAACTATATCATTTAAGTCATAAACGTGCATTTTAACACATTTACAAACACAACATACAACATCAATAGGCCAAAACAGTTTTATTCCCAGTGGGTACGTTTCTTTATAGAAACAAATAAAGGAAACACCTTTCCTTAACACATTCCCTTATATTGACGACTTTTGACGATGTTGTAAAAGTCACTTTGGGAAACCATTGTGATAAATAGAGCATTTGCCCCCCCCCCCCCTATAGGAGCAAAAGAGCTATTTATCACAGTGGTTTCAAACTACAAATTCTAAAATGTTCCTTTTCTCTAGTTAATGTTCCTTTTCGGTAGATTCAAAGAGGTTGGATCTAAAAATAGCATATCATGTAATTGGTTAATGACAATCAATGTCATGTATCAGCTAAAGGTTCTATGTACCGTAGAGGCAAGCAGTGCATTGGACCATTAGAGGAGTAAGTTTACACAGTGTATAAAAACGGTGCCATTCACCACTCTTTCCACAGCCTTTACATTTCCTGGTACTCATTCAAAGTTGGATGAATATAGAGATTAGTTCAGCCAACCGTCCCAACCAGGTATAGCACTGTCGACCTTTAGCGTCATAAAACCAAGCGTTGTTACCTCTACACCATTGCTCCCCTGTGTCCTTTACCAATTATAAATATAAAATGTTAGTCAAAAATAGAAAATAAGTCAGAATGGAGATACCACACGAAATTTCACAGCAATCCAAGAAACACACATCCGCGACTTCTCACATACATACACACTAGCAGCCTTCACAGAACTGTCCCTGTCTGCTCACCACTGAACACACTATCTTCGCTGCATGACTTAAATGTGCCGTTATATGTGTGTTGATCTCAAATATCTCTAGCTCGGATAACTCGAACTCTGGTTACATCGAACGAAAGGTTCAGTCATTCCAAAACTTACAATGCTGAACTGCTCTAAAATGTATCGCTACATATATCTAGAACTACATTTGACAACTTAATGTAATGCTGGAAACTCCTACAGGAGCTTTCAACATTTCTTAAGACCTCTTTTAAGCTGTGAGTTCGTAATTGGTTTTAGGTAAGAAAGCGGTTAAATCGAACATCTGTTATCTCGAACTTATTTGTATAGTCCCTTGTTCGAGGTTCGCGATATCGAAGTTCATATTACATAAACTGTTGCCAGGTGTTTAGTTCATAATGATGTCCATAATCTATCCCAATTGGTATTCGTTTGTAATGCAGATACATAGATATTGTTAAAGTCTTCAAATATCCACCATACCCTATGTTTTGACTGCTCGTCTACACGATATGATTCCAAACAATGGTCATGGAGAAATAACTCAGCTTTTCTTGGAATGTTTTGACTATCTGGGTCTCCTTAAAATTTTGGATGTTTCGCGTTATATATACAGCACGCACAAATAGACTGACTGCGTGTTTGTGTGTAGACAACGTCGTTGTTATATACAATTTCTAGTGTAATGATCGAAATACCGCGACGAGATTCCATGGACACTTTTGTCTTGTGAAGTAACGTCCATTACGAAACAGGTGCCGTCCGATAGCGCGAAATTGAAAGATCGACATGTGAGTCGGGTAGTGATGAGGCAATAGTCCGCGCAGTTCTGCAGAGTGATGCCTCCATACGGTACAAAAGTGACATTTCCGACCAGTGTATAACTGTGATTAATGGAGAAAGTAGACCCGTACGAATCACACCCTGAAACATAGGAATCAGATCTATATCTAAAAACCAAATGGCTCATACTCTGTTCGCAAAAGAATCAAAACGTGTATCTATGAAGTCAATGGCTAAATCCAAGCAGTGCATGATGGTAAACCCTGTCAGTGTTGCCATTCCTGTTTATTCATAGTGTTCATACAGTATGAATGGGTAAAAATCGCCACATGATATTGATAGAGTCCATACAGTATAAATGGGTAAAATCGCAATACGATATTGAATAACAAACAACACAGACGCGAATATGTGGGCTCCTCGAGGAGCCATCTGATCTGGGTCTACACTGTATTTAAATGAGAGCTAACTCGTTTCTGTATTCACAGCGTTGATTATCGAAAAAATGGACTTCGAAACGTAATACAAACGTACCAACTCCTGTAAAATACTGATACATCGGATACATTGGAATAAAGACATACATATATACAAGTTTGTGTTTGCTTTAGAATTCAAATCATTTTCAATACTTAAATGGGTAAATGCTGAATCATTCATAATGTAATTACGTACAATAGTACAATACAGAATTATATAATTGTGTTTATGTTACTATGTTTTATGATTTACTGTGAATGTGTAATTTATTGACATTTATTAGATATGATTTTAATCATTTCCTTTCTGCAGTTTATGTATATCATGCCCTTCAAACACGTGATTTAATACTGAATTGAAATTTAACGGATAGATAGGATGAGGTTAGGATATCCTTGAAGCTAGGTTCCCACTGCCAACCAGATCAATTCGATCAAGTCCGACCAAATGATCTGGGACTGGTCTGGCTCGCTCTGCAGGCGTGATCGGGAGTGATCGGGGAGGTCTACCTTGGTCGGCATTCCTCGGACTCCGTACCCGAATTTGTTGGACATGTCCAGAACTTTCGGATAGAGATCGAGTAGCCACACGCTCGAGAACCGATCGGGAAGCGGTCGTGTATTGATCGAGTAGAGGGTCGAGTTGATCGGGAAACAATCATGTAGATATCTAGTGCGGTCGGAATGAATTCATTTACCCGATTTGTACCCGATCATCTCGACCTCAACTCGGGTAATAACCGATCGACTTTTGTCTGACCATGGCGATCTGTTCGAGTAGAGATCGAGCAGAAGTCCAGTTTGTCGGGTAGCGATCGTGTAGGGATCGTATCTGGGTCGAGATGATCGAGCAAAGATCGGAGTGGTTGTTGAGTAGAGGTCGAAAATAACTCGTGTACATGCCTTCGGTCGAGTTTGGTCTGGGAAGTTTAGGTGATCGGGATGATCAAGTTGATCTGATCGGCAGTGGGAACATACCTTAAACGAGTTTAAACTCCTACTGGTGTTTTGTCACTGACCGTTAAAAGGCGATGCTCTCTTCGTAACCATAACTTTCAGGTTTATCATGTGCCTTTTTTCATTTTCTCTCTCTCTCTCTCTCTCTCTCTCTCTCTCTGTATCTGTCTCTCTCTGTCTCTGTCTATCTATCTATCTCTCTGTTTGTCTGTCTTTATCTCTGTGTGTGTCTTTCCCCGTGTCTCTCTCTGTCTGTGTGTGTGTCTCTCTCTCTGTCTCTCTTTCTTAATTTCTTTATCGCCCTTTTGTTTTGTTTTGTTTTGTATTTTGTTATGTGTGTGTGTGCGCGTGTGTGTGTTTCTCGCGTTTTTTCTGTCGGTGTTTTGCTTGTTGTTTGTGGCTTTCCCAACTAGACTATTTCTTCATTCAACTAATTAGTAGTACGGAATCCTGTTGGGGCCAAGAAAAAATGGAAAAAATATTTTTTTCGTAAAATGCCGAAAAGAATGGGAAAGTGCAACGTTACATTATCGCATTTTCCGGTACATTTTGTCATCAAATCCTATTGCATTCTATTGTAAATTATGTCGAAAAAAGATTCGAGAGCGTAACTTTCGCTATCGCATCTTTTTATACGTGTTTGGCTGATTTTGTTTAAAAGTCTGAAAAAAGTGCGATAATGCAACGGTACACTATCGCATTTTCTCCTCGAATCCTATAGAAATCCATTGGAAACTAACTTGAAAAAATGCGATAGTGTATGGGTGCACTTTCGCATCTTTTTCATGACAAACGGCGACTCCTGATCTAATATCTAAAGCGATGGCTCTAACAGGGCACGTTCACTATCGCGGAAACGTTCTAGTTTGACCCGGTGTCTTCCCTCTCATATAAGACCCGGGCTAAAACCGCGGAAGTTTATTGGACGGTGGGATGTATATTCCTGTGGTATAACCAACTGTGTGACGGGGTTATAAAGGGTAAGAATATATCGTATGTTTAGATGTAGATGTACTCATTAAAAGTTCGTATGCCAGTAAATCTTAAAGATGATGAATATTAAAAATTCAACTACTCTCTTTTTATGAACTTTGGGCATATTTCGTTTTTAAAGCTACGAGGCGTTGTTTAAAGACAAAACAGCGATACTCATGATTCGATTACATAGTGCGCACTTGCGCATGCGTAAAAACACTACGGTTCGAAATACAGGTGGAGTTCGAGAGAAGGCGCATCTACGATATATGCAATATATTCTTGTTAACGTTCATGAATATCCAAAAGTTAATGAAATCAAAAATAAAGATTCATGGAGCGTTCAAAGTTTTAAACTTTTCGATAATAATCTCGATTAGATCTATCTGCTATTTTTTCTTCTTCATATTTTAAATTACCGTATGCTCAATTCAGATACGAATCCTAGTTTAACGTAAGTTAACACATTCCCTCAAAGCATTTGACGTATTTTTGCGCCTTTGAAACATTGTGATAAATAGAGCATTTGTTCCATAGGAGCAAATGCTCTATTTATCACTTGTATGGTTTCAGAAGTACACAATTGTTAAACAATCCTTTTCTATAGTAAATGCTCTTTTTCAGTAGATTAATTCAAAGAGATTGGGTTTAAAATAGTATATGAGATTATTGACTGAAAGAATACATAAATTAATGAAAGATTGAATGAATGATTTAATGAATTCAACCAATGAATCAGCAAATGAATGAATGGATACAAAAATGAATGAATACATGAATGAATGCACGACTAAACAAATGCATGAATGAATCAGTCAATCAATCAATCAATCAATCAATCAATGGAAGGTTGAAAGACGGGCTAATGGATGGACGGATAAGAAATGAAATACCGAACGGATAAATAATTGAATGGACGAACGAAGACTTAACACATGATTAAATGAATTGATGAAAAAATGAATGAATGGATTAAGGAATAAATGAATGATTAAATGAAAGAATGAAATTATGAATGAGTGAATGAACCAATGAATGCCTAATGAAGAAATGAATGTATGATTAAACTAGAGGTTTGTTTTTGTCACAAAATCAGATGTATCCCCCTACCATCCTCTTTCCACTACACTAGTGTAATGTCTGTAACAAGGGTTTAATTTTAAGTCATCATGGGCCTTAACTCCAACGTTATCGGGGGGGGGGGTCAATTAAAAAAAACACAGGTACACAACAACACATACTGGTCAACATTCCGGTAAAGTTTAGTGACTCTAGTACTAGTGGTTTCAGAGATGTAACGCGCGACACAAAGTAAAGTTTCTATTATTTTAAGTCATAAGGGGCAGTAACTCCAAAGTTATCGGGGGAGACAATTAAAAAACTCAGATGCACAACAACTCATGCTGTTGAACATCCCTGTGAAGTTTGGTGACTCTAGCCCTAGTGGTATCAGAAATAAACTTGACCCTCAGTAAAGTTTGTCTAATTTCAAGTTATCAGGGGGAGACAATTGAATAAAGAAAGGAAGGATGGGAAAGAAGAATAGAAGGAAGAAATGTGTGAATGAAGAAGTAATGAAAAAAGAATTAATAAATGAATAATGAATGATTCATTGAAAAAATATCACATAAAGTAATTGATATACGAATGAATGAAAGATCGAATGAATGAATGAATGAATGAATGAAAGGATGTATGAATCAATCAATCAATCAATCAATGGAAGGATGGATGGACGAACTGATAGATGGACGGGCGAGGAACGAAAGACTGGATGGATAACTAATTGAATGAATGAACGAAACATTTACAAATGATTAAAAGAATTGATGAATAAACGAATGAATGGAATAACGTATAAATGAACGAATAAATAAAAAAATGAAAGGATGATTGAATGGATGAACCAATGAATGCCTGATGAAGAAATGAATGTGTGATTAAATAAATAAAATAATGAATGAGTGATAGAATGAATGAATGGTGTAATGAAGATATGAATTAAGAAAGGAAGGATGGGAAATAATAATGAGAGGAAGAGATGTGTGAATGAAGAAGTAATAATTCCAATCCAGTGACGTTTACACAAATTCGCCGAATCTGATTGGTTGAAATTTGACATTCATTTCTTAATGCGATTTATCTTTTATTAAATGTCGGTGTAGAAGTGTTTCATATAGTTTTCCCGTACTTTTAAATTATGACCTCATTTCAATGATGACGTCACTTGTTTACCTCTAACGTTTATTTTCAAATCATTTTCATTTTGGCATACATCGTTATGCATGTTGTGAAGTTGTCTGGAGGGGGAATTTTATTTACATTTTTACTTTGGTGAAAGTGGGATAAGGACGAGGTTGGGTACCCATAAACCAGGTTAAGTCCCCCAGTAGCTTATTTTGGTTGCTGGCCGTTCCAAGGCGGCACTCCTGCTTTCAGCCTACGGTCAATTTTGTTGTTTAATATGCTTAATGTTTAATGTGTTTCGTCTTGATACGCGTCCTGTTATGTTTTGTCTTGTGGCCTTACCGTTTCTTGTTAGATGGTGTTTGGTGCGGTGTCATTTCGTGTGTGGCTCTCCCTGTTTGACTATTTTTCCATATCTAAATAGCTGGTTCTCTGCCGCTGCTCTGTGATTTACACGAAGTCGGTAACCAGTAGCTGATACACTATGGAACTACTTCTTTTTACTATGCATGAAATTCTATTTATAGACAAATTCCTTGAAACCATGTTGACGTAGAATTATTAGGAGAAAAATGTTGTTTGGAAGTTTTGTGTAGCGCGTATTTTGAAATTTAAGTGTAAAGAGTGACATTTACGATAAAAAGCAAGTGATTGTATATCAAGATCCAGCAGAGCCAGGCGGCTCGCATGGTGTAGAGAGAAATGGACGAGGTGAACTTCTGGGAGGTGGGATAAAGTGATTTTTATCGGATGGAAGTAAAGTGGTGATCGGCAGTGATAACCGTGTGTTAATTTGGAGAAATCAAAACCAGGGCTACATACCAGACTTAAGTGTCAAAGTGATATGGCCACTCTGTCAGTAATAACAAGACACCTCCCCGTGAAATCAGTTATTTTAGGACGACAATACCCCAGTACAACGTACTGGTAGGATAGCTGTTCACCAGGCCAGAAATAACATTCTAGATCCAATTATTGGTCTGCATAGTCACCGTGATTTGAACATAGTTGAGAATATTTGGCTGTATATCAAAGGTAAACGTTCGTATAGAGTGCATTTTATTGAAAATAAAAGGGATTTGTTCAAGAGATTTTGAGGATCTGGACACGTATTCCACTGGTATATGTTCAGAGCTTATACAGATCGATTCCAATGAGGATTATGCAAGTTATTCGATTAAGAGGAAATATGACAAGGTAGTAAGGTAGGACATGTGTTGAAATAATTCCGTTTATTGCTTTTTAGTTATTGTTAACTTCGGTTTGTTGCAACTAGACCAAATAGTTGAGAACAGTCTATGATACGTCATCTATGACGTAGGATACAGTACACAAAGTGACATAGTTTTTAGACTGTGTATTGATTGAATTCCTACGCACGGTACTTAAAAAAGCCAATGTCAAATTTGTTTTTATGTCTACAGGTAACAATTTTAAAATGACCGATGGATGGAATTATAAAGATTTAATTACATTGTTGTTGCTTTCATCGATGTATAAATCCAGACCTGATCACACACGTTTTACATGAATTCCTTCGGACTTCATGCAAGTTGTGTGTGATCAGGTCTGAATTTATACATCGATGAACACAACAACAGTGTAATTCAATCTTTAAATGAATAAAGGAAATAATTAATTAATGATTATTGAAAGAACACATAAATTAATTGATATATGAATTAATAAGAGATCGAATGATTGAATGAGGGAATGAAGGAATGAATCAATCAATGAATCAATCAACCAATCAATCAATCAATGAATCAATCAATCAACCAATCAATCAATAAAACAATCAAAGGAAGGATGGATGGGCGGACTGATGGATGAACGGACGAGGAACAAAAGACAGAGAATGAATGAACGAAGAATTAAGAAATTATTAAATGAATTGATGAATGAATGGAAGAATGAATGAATAATTGAATGGATTAACAAAAAAATGAAAAATTTAATGAAATAATGAAAGGATGAATGAGTGAATGAACCAATGCATGCCTAATGCAGAAATGGATGTATGATTGAATGAATCAAATAATGAATGAGTGAGCGAATTAATGAATGAAACAATGACGGAATGAAAGAATGAATAAGGAAAGGAAGGATGTGAAATAAGAATGGAAAGAAGAGACGTGTGAATGAGCAAGTAATGAATAAAGGAATTTATAAAGGAATAAAACCGAATCTGCAATTTTCTCTTTTTGTGTTGCAATTTTTGCTCTCGGGGGATCGCCTCCTTTCAGAATTTATAATCTTTACAACAGCAGGTGTTAAGTGCTTGTGTGGCGGCCGTAAAACGTCGCCCCGTACTTCATTCTCAGTGTTGTTATACCTTCTGATCCTTCGAGATCATGAATATCAGTACTTCTTGTTCTGAAAATTGAATACCGCTTAAGCCGGTGCTAGGTGGCGTGAGCAGTGTTGCACTTTCAATTACTGTTCATGAACAGACTCAATAAAACCGAGTCTGCAATTTTCTCGTTTTGTGTTGCAATTTTGCTCTCGGGGGATCACCTCTTTTCAGAATTTATAATCTTCACAACAGCAGGTGTTACGTGCTTGTGTGGTAGCCGTAAAACGTAGCCCCGCACTTCATTCTCAGTGTTGTTATACCTTCTGATCCTTCGAGATCATGAATTTCAGTACTTCTTGTTCTGAAAATTGAATACCGCTTAAACCGGTGCTAGGTGGCGTGAGCAGTGTTGCACTTTCAATTACTGTTCATGAACAGACCAAATAAAACCGAGTCTGCATTTTTCTCTTTTGTGCTGCATTTTTTGCTCTCGGAGGATCACCTCCTTTCAGAATTCATAATGAATGATTTATTGAAATAATACATACATTCATTGATGAATGAAAGATCGAATGACTGAATGAATGAATGAAGGAAGGAAGCAGGGAAGGAAGGAAGGAATTAAGTCAAATGTTAAAGAGACATACTTGATTAATCTGCATTCATTATGTTTACCGTCTGTACTTTAGCACACGTTATTACAAATACTGTGCAAGAGACACATGCTGTAAGTAGGTTAAGCTTGATTCCCTGTATTCTCCTCTGTAACCTTACAAAGGTACGGTTTTTGTCAAAGTTTTAGACATACCAGTGTAACCACGTCAATTAAGTCCCGAGATAAGTCTGACGATGTCGAAAAAAGCGTGATAGTGAACGTGTCCTGTTAGGGCCATCGCATCTTTTCCCGATATTAGATCAGGAGTCGCAGATGCGAAAGTGCACCCTTACACAATCGCATTTTTTTTTCAAGTTAGTTTCCAATAGATTTCTATAGGATTCGAGGAGAAAATGTGTCCAAATGCGATAGTGTACCGTTTCATTATCGCACTTTTTTCAGACTTTTAAACACAATCAGCTCTAAACGTAAAAAAGGTTACGTTCTCGCATCTTTTTTCGACATAATTTACAATAGAATACAATAGGATTCGATGACAAAATGTACCGAAAAAAATGCGATAATATAACTTTGCACTTCCCATTTTTTCAGGCGTTTTACGAAAAAAAATTGTTTCACTTTTTTCTTGGCCCCAACAGGATTCCGTTGTTAATGGCGCGTGTAGCTTTATCAATAATCTAGATCATAACCAAAACTGTGTGTGACCATGTGCCATTATGAAAACCAATTAATATTCATGATGTCATTTCTTTCATGCATATTCACGGAGTAAAGAGTTAGAGACCAAAGATGGTGCTTGTTTGATATCCACGTCATTGGTGTAAGAGGGCATTGATGGAGCACCCCACCACATTGACTAAACATGTTTAGCGGCATGATAAACTCTTCGTTATACAGTCCTTATAAGGAGTCCGAGATTATGTATCTTTATCATTTGAAATGTTTTGCTTTACAAACCCTGTAACGACATAATTAAAAACCTGCCAAAATGCGTTTTGAATACATGTAGAAATGGAAGGGAAAATATGATATACCGAGGTAGTTCTCTCGTGATATGTTTTGTTATACTTTCGATATACTTACTGGCAGTACATTTCATCGAGTTGCGATCGTAGGCCAATCCCATTCGGCATTGACAGGTCCCGTGGTAACAGCTGGCGTTAGCAGTTGAACAATCAGTATCCCCAAGGCAGTTCTCAAATATAACTGCTTTACAGGAGCTCTGAAATAAACAAACAAGTGACAGTTACACATATTACAGTTCTTCTCAAGCTGAATCAGTCTTGAAATAACTGTGGAGGTACATGTCCATTAACTTTTCAATGTCGGATTCCAAAGTGATTTAGTCAATCAGTGGTATGTCTTTCGGACGAGACGAAAGCCTGAGGTCCGTTGTATCAGTGCTTTATACTGTGCATCTTAAAGAACCCGATAAACACTGTCGATAATAAGAGTAGGGCATCGCGCCCGAGTTGTCTGTATCGTCTCCCCTCTATCGGGGGCGTCCTTAGGAGCAAATGTGCTCTTTATCACAATGATTTAACAATTGTATTTTACAGAGGCTTCATAATGCGTCAGTAGTTGGCAATAAGTTTGCTCCATAAATACGCATTTCTAGGCGTTTGCAAATAGCGCAGACCCTGATCAGATGGCTCATTTAGGAATCGTCTTATCAATGTCTGTTCTGTTTGCTTATGATATAGATACGATTTTACAGTTACTGACATACCCAAACGCCCCTGTGTCCATGTGCAATTACAAAAATTAATCTAATAAATAGTCACGATGTCATTATTTCTTACAAACATATTAATGGTGTAGAGAGTTAATCAACTCATTCAATACACTCATTATCCGCAGTCAACTGATTAATAAAAGAATTCGAGTATCTACAAAGAGAATTAGCCCTTACCGGTTATTCTCGACCATACTTGTTTCTCTGTAATGGACACGATTCGGGTGAGAGGCTCACGAGCATCCAAGCTGTTTGACATCTGGTTAACAGTGTCTTAAACCTTGACTCCATAAGTATACATTTCAACTGTTTTACACTCAGGGTAGACCCTGATGATTAGACGGCTCCTGTTCGAGCTATCTGATCACGGTCTGCTCTGTTGTCTTATGATATGATATAGTTACGTTTGCACAATAACGGCCATTACAAAATATCCCTGTGTCCATGTGTTATCGCAATTATTAATCTAATTAATTCTCTTGATTTTATTATGTCTTGCCATGTGTCAGTCTGTTGCAGAATTATAGACATGTGCAGTCGCCCAATACTTCATTCTCATTGTTTGAATTACTGCTTATGAACAGACTCAATAAAACCGAGTCTGCAATTTTCTATTTTTGCACTGTTGCTTTTGCTTTCGAAAGATCTCCTACTTTCAGAATTATAGATATGTGCAGTGGTGTAGTTTAGAACCATTAATTATTACAAAGTTCCAAAGGGATTTTATTTTTAACTCCATTTATATTGAGGTTCGGGTTATCGGAGTTGGCACATTCATCTGTAGAACCGAATGCCTACGAAATATGCTTAACCCTTCACTTGCTGAATTTTAAAACACATTTCTCCTTCTTTACCCCTGTTCTGTTATATAATAACAAATATCTTCACTGTGTAAAAGTATTTTGCTGTTGAATCACTGCTGTGGAGTGTACTGGTTGCACAATCAACTTGTAAATAGTGCAGAGCCAGATGAGACAGCTCCTGCAGGATATGTCTCATCTCGGTCTTCACTATTTACAGGTAGGTATATTGACGCGAATAGCAAGCGAAGAGTTAAAATACGTTTGAGTAATATTATTACTGTTTATTAGTTTGTCTCTGGCAAATAAATACCCTGTAATGTTTATTTAATTGCTTCTAACCTTTTTAAGCTCAACGTAGGTGATTGTCTGGTTGCTATAGCAGCTTGTTGAAAGTTTCCAAAGTTTCCATGCGTTTGTTGTGCAAGTTGTTGCCACTCGATCAAAGATGGCCGAATTACAGTATGGCTGCTTGCTACATATACCAGTGCACTCGGACACTGATCGGATCTGGTGAGATACGGTCGATGATGGACCATATATACTCGAACATTTGTTCTCTATGTTATAGGAACTTGTACACTGCTCAGCCAAGCTGGTTCTGATCAGAACGCTGGCAAATATTACTGTAATCAGCTCCATTCCTGTTAATACAACAAAAGTAGAAAAATGACAACGTAGTTCTGAACAAAACTCTAATTTGAAATGTTCGGACACATGTCGACATCTATATTTGTGTGTGACGCCGTTAATTGCACAAAAAAATAAGGTATTTTTAACACTTTACCCGTGAGTATTCGTATAAACTTTAATGACATGGAACACTTTACCCGTGAGTATTCATGTAAACGTTAATGGCATAGAATACTTTACCCGTGAGTATTCATATAAACGTTAATGACATGGGACACTTTACCCATGAGTATTCATATAAACGTTAATGGCATGGAGCACTTTACCCGTGAGTATTCGTGTAAACGTTAATGACATGGAACACTTTACCCGTGAGTATTCGTGTAAACGTTACTGACATGGAATACTTTACCCGTGAGTATTCATGTAAACGTTAATGACATGGAACACTTTACCCGTGAGTATTCATGTAAACGTTAATGAAATGAATGATAAATTAGTTTGATTTTGTAACAATGTAGTACATGTATTTAGAAATTATAGTCAGATTCTATATAACTCCTCGACCAGAAAGAGTAAAACATGATCTGTGCCTGATGTGTTTGTTATAGCCAGATCTATATAACTCCTCGAGCAGACATAGTAAAACATGATCTGCGCCTGATGTGTTTGTTATAGCCTAATATATAGAACTCCTCGAGCAGACAGAGTAAAACATGATCTACGTCTGATGTGTTTGCAAAAATAGCGCCAATAAATTCTCAGTCAAAAGAACTCGAATTGAATATAGCTAACTCTCTTCTGTATGCCGCTTTTCTTGATCTAGATCTTATGATTTACTATTGAATTATTTCCTCTAACATTTATGACAAAAGAGATAATTTTGAGTTAGATATTGTAAATTTCCCTCATTTTGACTGAGATGTTCCCTGTGCTCCAACTCACGGGCTTCAATATCTCAAATCATTTGTCTCGCTAAAGAGTGTTCGTGTCTCGAAATCTCATTTTAACTAAAAACCTGCTGAAAAAGCTGAAATCCGGAATGTTATGGTAATGTGATTTTCAAACGTCGTAAAAGTGTTGAATATATTCATTTTCTCACTTTGTACATCAGGCGTTTTAACTAACAAGAGCTCCGTGTGTCGGATCATTATAGCCCGAAGGGACCTTTGACGGAATCACCTCTGAATCAATAGGGGTAATCTACTGGACCAACCTTCCTACTAAGTATGAAGATAGTACACCTAACAGTTATCAGAAATGTTTTTAACTGAAGGTCATTGTGACCTTGACATTTGACCGACTAACCTCAAAACAAATAATTCATTGAATAAGAACAATGATCATCAAAAATATCATGTCATAGAAAAACAGTTATCTGGTATTTTTATACATAGAGATGCAGATGTTAATATAAATATCGAAATATCAAATTATGAATTTCAGTACTTCTTGTTCTGAAAATTGAATACCGCTTAAGCCGGTGCTAGGGGGCGTGAGCAGTGTTGCAGTTTCAAATACTGCTCATGAGCAGACTCAATAAAACCGAGTCTGCAATTTTCTCGTTTTGTGTTGCAATTTTTGCTTTCGGGGGATCATCTCCCTTCAGAATTTATAATCTTCACAACAGCAGGTGTTAAGTGCTTGTGTGGCGGCCGTAAAACGTCGCCCCGTACTTCATTCACAGTGTTGTTATACCTTCTGATCCTTCGAGATCATGAATTTCAGTACTTCTTGTTCTGAAAATTGAATACCGCTTAAGCCGGTGCTAGGGGACGTGAGCCATGTTGCAGTTTCTATTACTGCTCATGAACAGACTCAATAAAACCGAGTCTGCAATTTTCTCTTTTTGTGTTGCAATTTTTGCTTTCGGGGGATCATCTCCCTTCAGAATTTATAAGAGACCACTTTCCTGTGATTCCTGTGATATCCAAACATCCCTCTCCGCTAGTTTGTAATTCTGCTTTACTATTTCGCGGGAAAAATTGTCTTCTGCACACTTTATCGTCTGCTTTAGTTTTCCATTTCTATGTGTCTTCATTTTTGTTTCAAGAAAACAGTCACGGAAACCAACAGTTTGGATCCTGATCAGAGGCCGAGTTACTCAGCGTCTCATCTGGAATCCATACTGTTTGCATAGGTAATCACAGATGCGACAATGGCAGCGAAAGAGTTAATAAATATCGCAATATTTTGGTAACCTTAAAAAAGCATGCATAGTACATTATTTTACTTAACTGACCATCGAGGAGCAGATTGATCTGGGTCTGCACTGTTCGCTTAAATTCGCCTGTTTAAATACGTAAAGTAATTAGGATGATGCTATATATTCTAGAATATTACAGATGTGTTGACAAGATGCGTAGATTAACCCTTTCCTCCATATATACGCCTTTCTACGGTTTGTAAAAGTCACTGGTTGAAACCATTGTGATAAATATAGCGTTTACTCTACAGGAGCAAATGCCCTATTTCTCACAACGGTTTCAAACTACACCATTCTAAACTTTTCCTTTTCTCTAATCAATGCTTCTTTTCGGTGGATTTGTTCAAAGTGTGGTAGGATCTAAAATAGCCTATGGGGGAATGGGTTAAAACATGTTCAAGTGTAACGTCTTTATTTATCTACCAACCTGGTCTTAACATATGGTGTTTTGGGGTTTTTTTAAAAAAAAGACGAGTTTAGTATTTTAGTACGCACATTATCGGTTGCTCTGAGTTATATACTCACGTTATTCTTGAATACTGGGATATTCACATGCGTCTAGATACAGGTGTCACAGACGTTCATAGTCACACTAACAGTTAACTATCATTCAAAACAGTGGTTAATTATTTGGACAGAGAAACTTTAAACAAATTTTACAGACCCGGATAAAACTGTTCCCAAAGGACCAACTTCATCAGAGGTTACATAATTCCAACTTTAAATTATAGAACCGTGCTAAATTGACTTATTTCAACCATTAAGCACATGGAAATGAATGATAAGGTGTCCGAATACTTAAGGTGTTTACTGTATTAGTCCTTCTACCTGTCCATCGTTTATTATCACATTACTTAACCCTTTCACCGCCAATGTCGCAAAACTGCACCACGACAAATAGTGCAGTCCAGGATCAGAAAAGCGACGACTGATCAGGGACTTCACTTTTTGTCTCAAACTCTGTTTCTATATAATGTGCTTTACTCCTTTGAAATTTACATTTATTGACATCATGTCCTTACTTTACCAACTGATTTAATAAAATTGAACTGCAGACGGCAATTAGAAATCTTGCGCCGAAAGAGTTAATGTATTTACTTTAAAATATATTACTGTTCCGCACAGTTACATTGTATACACATTAGGATGAGGCGATTGGAATACACACTAAAATTAACAAAGACGAGCTGGAGAACAAAATGCAAAATATGTTTCAGCTTTGTTTTAATTATTTAATGACCGTTTTGCCTAATAAATATTAATCAGACCAGTCGGTAAATGACACGTGTGCAAAGCAAGAGCTGACAACGTCATACATTGAGTTGTATTATTCCATAAGAAGAGCATACCCTGGTCAGACAACGCCTAGCAGAGCTGTCCGATACGAGTCTATATGGATAAATGTAAATATATATTTGTATAATGCAATTATTGATGTAACTTATTACTCTTTTTCACGAATTAGATATAAAAATGTTGGATATGTACAGGTGATACGCCGGGTACATCCGGGTCCAGCAGGGACCTAAACTGTTTAACACTTCCACTGCATTTAATGGAGAAATGGCAGAAAACTTTAACTATATTCTTTAGATTTATTGACTGTTGTCATTTCTGAAAACAGTTGACATGTCCTTCATGCATTATTGACATGTCCATGACAACAAAGAAACGGTGAGTTAACACTACCTGCTCAATATTCATGTTCAAAACGCATATGTAGAAACACATGTGGTAGCTTAGCGAAGGCCGAAAGTAATGCTGAAAGCTCCTACATTACTTTACACCTGTTTTTAGCTGTAAGCATAAGCAATTGTCTAGGTTTAAAACATGATGAGTCGAACGTTTGTTATCTCAAAGTAAGATGTATGATCCCATGAAGTTTTAAGTCCAACTGATATATATGTGATACAATGTAATATATATGTAAATAATAAAACAGTAATATTTTACCATAACAAGAATTTAAATATATTATAAATATTTTCGATTCCAAAACTGAGATGCAGTCATTAAATATAAACAAACATTTGAAAATAATATTTACCTTTTCCAAGTAGCTATTTATACCTAACCTCTTTGAATAAATCTACTGAAAATGAGCATTTTCTAGACAAAACGCAGGTTTTAGATTTTTGTAGATTCAAAACCATTTTGAGAAATAGAGCATTTGCTCTTGTGGAACAAATGCTTTATTTATCACAATGCTTTTCAAAACTGTTCAAAAGGGTTTGGTGGAGAAATGACGATTTCAATAATTGGTTACGCACCGTTATCTGTAGCTCTGTATACTTGATTTCATGAATTCCTGTATCAATATTAAATGAGTTTAAACGTTTCCGTCATGAAAAAAGCATTTTTTCTCGTATTGTCAAACAGGGTATACCATAATCTGACGGCTCCTTTATGCGCCGTCAGATCAGGGTCTCCCCTGCTTGTCAATGAAATAATATTAAAACACAGTGGCTTGTACACTGAGAAAACAATTCGCTGCACAACATAAATTAATGATTACCCAACCGCTGGGGAAATATTAGCTCAAGATGGTACATTTTACTCTAAAACGTTCTAATTCAGATGAGAAGTCGGATAACACGGCATCTGATCAGGATCGAAACCGATTGATATTAAGTGTTTTGAAATGAACAGAATACCATTCAAAGATGAAGTTATAAGAGCTTAGGACATTTTAAGCTGCCAGCATTATGAAATTTATTAAACGTGATAGCCGTGTAAGATGAAAAAGTAGTAAATATATCCATAAAGTGGGATATATTTCGAAAGCAAAAGTAGCAATGCAAAAACAGAAAATTGCAGACTCGGTTTTATTGATTTTCATGAGTAGCAATTAAAAGTGCAATACTACTCACGCCGCTAGCATCGGTTTAAGCAGTATTCAATGTTCAATGACTTTACTGAAGACAGAGCAACTACAGGGAAGCCGTTAAGGGCAAGACAGAGAAAAGGCAATACACGAGTCTGGTTAGCCCATCCCATTTCTGGCTTTAAGAGTATACCATCATAGAATACTATCCTCGGCCTGTCATCGTGGAAACAAAGACAAATATAAACAAGCATACGGTTTATAAGTTTATGCTGACTTAACCTGGTGAACCAGTTACCTCATACAAACTCAAACTCACACTTTGCAAACCGTATATACCCATATCGGATGCATGAGCCGCTGATCAGGGTCTGCACTGTATGCTAAGGAACAATTATACACTCAGTGCAAAAAGAAACGCACACTTACACCATGGTATTATTTATATATATAGAATGGATATATTTGTGAATTAATGCTTTAATTATA
Organism: Azorinus chamasolen; assembly: GCA_963576725.1. Classification (NCBI taxonomy): domain Eukaryota; kingdom Metazoa; phylum Mollusca; class Bivalvia; order Cardiida; family Solecurtidae; genus Azorinus; species Azorinus chamasolen. Next base: position 26,751,757 of record OY755252.1, read on the forward strand.
GTCAGTAGTTCTGTCTAGTGTAATTACTGATGAAAATGTGAGATTTATTATCGTAGCATCATAGCCTATATAAATCACATTTTCCCGCGCGCACGATACGCACGTGTTTCTTACTGTATCGCCGTACTAAACAATATGGGAAAATAGTCAAACAGGGAGAGCCACACACGAAATGACACCGCACCAAACACCATCTAACAAGAAACGGTAAAGCCACAAGACAAAACATAACAGGACGCATATCAAGACGAAACACATTAAACATTCAGCATATTAAACAACAAAATTGACCGTAGGCTGAAAGCAGGAGTGCCGCCTTGGTACGGCCAGCAGCCAAGAAAAAGGGCTACTGGGGGACTTAAACCTGGTTTACGGGTACCCAACCTCGTCCTTATCCCACTTTCACCAAAGTCAAAATGTAAATAAAATTCCCCCTCCAGACAACTCCACAACATGCATAACGATGTCTGCCAAAATGAAAATGATTTGAAAATAAACGTTAGAGGTAAACAAGCGACGTCATCATGTAAATGACGTCATAATTTAAAAGTACGGGAAAACTATTTGAAACACTTCTACACCGACATTTAATAAAAGATAAATCGCAAGAAGATACAATTACTAGTGGATATTAAGCATGCACAACTGTTTTGTTTGAAAAAGAATAAACGTGACATCGTAGACATGTACTCGATGACTATTCAGGTCAGAGCAGCTGTGGAGAAGTCATTTGGGGTACGACAGAACTGGCAAAATACAAATATCTAATTTCCTCCCTCCGTAATCGGGTTTAAGAGGGAACCTTCATAGAGTATTAAGCCTTTTCCGTCGTCGCACAAGCAAAGAGGAAAGCATAATGACCAACTGTAAAGGGGTCGACCACCAAGCATGTAGTGTGGTGCAATATAGAGGGGTCATATCCCTTTTTAATGAATTGTTTTATACGTTTGACAAACAAAGTATCAAAATATGTGTGTCCAATAATTTTTCGAAGTTTGTAAATGACATCACCGTAAAACTCCAGATGTGAAATACCTAACTTTAGAAAAGTACGTAAATTACAATTGTATTTGCTGATGAGTAGAACATTACGGTGGTAAAATTTTGAAAATGTAATCTGTCAAGCAGGAAAACACGCTAAACCTAAACACGGATGGCTGTTAACCATGCCACGTCTCTGCGAAAACATCCAAAACCAAGCCATTGGATTATTAGAACATTGCGTCAGTCGTAGAGACGTCGCAAAACAGCCATGTGTGCACTATTACCCGACTGAAAAACAGATACAACACGTTTGGTCATGTTGCCGAACAAACAAAAATCAGACAGGCCACGTAAGACCACCAGGAGACATTACGTCTCCTACCTTCAGAATCGGTTCCAACCAGCCTCCGACACAGTCAGGCGAATGATTGGCACCCATTGGTATGTGAAACATTATCTCATGCAACATGCAAACAAAACTTTTGAGCACTTTGATTGATAGCGATTGATTTCATAGCGATTTTCGGATGGGTTTTTCAGGCGCACGCTTGCTGCCAAAACTGTTAGGAACCGCCTTAACCTTAAGCCCGCTGAGTAAATATTTTTACCGAATGTTTCACCAATTACATTTTCAAAATTCCAGCTATAAACAATTTGTCTACCAAAATACATTCTGCGTGTCAAACAATTTGAATCCTGATGAGACACCCGAGTTACTCGGCGTCTCATCTGGATCCAAACGGTTTGCATACAAATCGACTCAACGGCCAATGGCAGACTTAAAGTTAAAGATGCCGGCCTAAAATGCAGACGACCGGTGAAGACACCCTTATTGACGGCGCGCCACAAGCGGGAGAGACTATATGATGGACTCGAGCACACCTGAGATTCACCCGGCGTCAGTGGGACAGCGTCCTGTTTACGGACGAAACAGGGGTGACGTTACTACTTCTTAGCTGCAAACAATGTTAATATACTCGATTAGTCAGCGATGTCGCCAAACATGGCTCCTATCGAGCACCTTTGGGACGAGCTCAAAAGAAATATTTATGCCAGAATTCCACCACCACAAACAGTACAAGATCTACGCCAGCCAGCTGTCACAGAATAGCAGGCCATTCCACAACAGGTGCTCAGGCGAGTAATTGTGTAAATACGCCGCAGATGTCAACCCTTGATCAATGCTCGTGATGTCTACACTAAACATTGACATTTTTGACTTTGGGATTTGCAACCGCTGTTACGATATGCTATAGTTTGAAGGCAACACGGTGTTTTAATAACTTTTTTCTTAACCTGTTACACAATTAAATGCATTTAGAGATGTAGCATTATTATTAAATTTCTCCCCAACAAAAGTCCATTCAATCTGCGTTTGAAATGATGTGCGTTTCTCTTTGCACTGAGTAGATACATTTCTACGGTTTCTGTGACTATAAATGTTCCCTATAACAATAGGCCGCTACATTAAAAACTATCTAAACCATACGCTAAATTTAGTATAAATCGGTCCTGGAGACAGGTGGCAACTTAATGCAGGGTGAAACTCATGCAAAAATATCGTTTGGAGCTTTCTGCAAGACCTTCATCCTGCATTAAGCAGCCACCTGCCTAAAGTATTTAAATTCCCCTCTACCAGAAATCCGGTTAAGAGGCAGTTTACTCTCAGTATCAAAATACTCACCATTTAGTTCATTTACCTTTAGCAAGCTGCAGGCGGATGAGTGATTAACTTACAAACAGTTTGGATACTGATGAGACACTTTGTATCTTGGCATGGGGTACAAGAGTAAATATCGTTTCATTAAAACATAATAGAGATCTACTTTGCGTCATTCATAATTGTGTTCTTTCAAAATTATGTCGGTCTTTCAAAGGATGTGGTGGGTTAATGTAAAATGAAAAGCATGCAGGAAGATTCAGCATTTGCCTTAACCGTTTCATTCCGGGAAACGAATCACCAGTGTTATTTGCAAACTATGTAGAATACGATGAGATGGCTCATAGAGCACTGCAATAACAGACGAAGATCAGCCATATAAAATATATGCAAAAGGGAAGACTCCTGTCAATCTCTAGCTGTTTGCAAAATGTGTAACTATGCGGGAGTATCAAGTATTTAACCATTCTCTTGCTGAATTTTAAAATACATTTCTCCTTCTTTACCCATGCCCTTTTGTATAATTACATATATCTTCAATGTGTACAAGTATTTCACTGTGCAATCACTGCCATGGAGTGCACTGGTTGCACAATCAGCGGTGATACCTTTATTTACAATATCTGTAAAGCTAGGGTGACTTTGAGAGAAGTGTGAGGTTAGGACGTCCGTAAACCGGTTTAAACCCCCAGTGGTGATTTTGCTACTGACCGTGCCAAGGCGGTACTCTCTTTGTCACCCTTCCTTTTGTTTGCCTTGCGTCTTTGTGCTTGTGATTTTGTTCATGTGTGGGGCGTTTGTCTCTGGTTCTTGTGTGTCTTTTGGTGTTTTCTGTGTTCATTTCGTGTGTGTGTGTGTGTGTGTGCGTTTGGGTGTGTGGTTGTGTGTGTGCGTGGGTGTGTGTGTGTGTGTCATGCTGTCTATCGGTGTTTTGGTGGTGGTTGCGTCTTGTATGTGGCTTTGCCTGCTTGACTTTACTACTTTTCCAATTGTAAATAGTGCAGACCCTGTTGAGACGGCTCCTGCAGGAGCTGTCTCATCTGAGTCTTCACTATTTACAGGTAGGTATATTGACGTGAATAGCAAGCGAAGGGTTAGCATTAAGCCTATTGTTTGCGGGTCCGTGATAGACTCTGCAAATTGTTTAGATCCAGATGAGATGTCGAGTAAATCGGTGTGTATGTATATCGAGGGCTTGGTGCAAAACTATTGTAACTCCTTGTGAAGGAGTTACAATAGTTTTGCACCAAGCCCTCGATATGATGTATGATACAAGTATTCGTCAGTAACAATGCAAAGATCCTATATTGATTGTTGTACAATGACATTTTATTGACATGATACCAGGTAATATTATTGTCTGTACTTGATTCAGGAAGGGATGTTCTTTGCAAATTTGTAACATTATACTATATAGTTTGGTTTACAATTAATCGAACGTGAGTCAGAATTTAGACCTTTCTAGAGCTGTTGGCTGCGTTATACAGGTCGAATGTCCCAAAGGATCTTTCTGCTTGACTTTCACCCTATATTTAACTGCCACGTGTATTTTAAAGACCGATGTTAATTCTATTTTGAACTTGCGGTTGTAGAGGTTTTATTGTATTGCAAACATGAATACAACCTTATTTAATAACATCCCGTTCTGGGTCGATTGCTGTCGATATAACCCCTTCCCTTTGAACGCTGACTTTCAGAAGTGGAATAGTTTGATGAAAGAGGTATTTCAGTATGGAAGGATATAACTGGGAAAATGGTGCTTGAATGATAAGTGTTCCCCTTAGGAGCCCTCAGATATAGGTCTACTATGTGCGCAAATGTTAATACCACTCGGTTTGAACAGTCAAGAGGCTACATGGGCAACACACACATAACGTATATACACAAATATGTGTAATTCGTGAGAGGGTGATGGAGATCACTGAAAAATATTATGTTGCAGAATAACTGTAACTATTTCGGTGTTTCAGTGTTCGTTTATCTGTTCGAATATCGAATTTCAAAAGAATCAGTTTTGCAGTTTCGGTTGTGTCATACATTGCGTGCGTTATCAACATTAATTTTTTTCTCTGTTATACATTCATTGTTACTAGCAATGCTTGTCCATTTTTGTGATATACATTTTTGTTAATATTTGAGATTGATGATCCTGTATCAGGTAAATGTATGTACATGCGTATATCGTCATTCAGTTTCAATTTACAAAATGCACCACGCAATCGGTTTATAATATTTATGACAAAATACTGTAAAAAGGTGATCCTTTTTATAATTTGTTCCTATAAATCATTTGGTTCGTCCATCAGACATTTTGTGATGTTCAGCCAGTGTCAGTCGCCGATATGGATCTGCAGTCCATATTGACTTTTTATGTAGTATAACATCTGTACTCATCCTGTTCATTGAATTTTCAAATGAACTACTTAAACATTCAAATAGGCCAAGCTATGTGTTTTCCTGTGGGTCTACATTGTCTGCAAACGACACAAGTGACTCGTGCTCCGCACTAAAAGGGTTAAGGAGAAACTACAAGAAAGAACAGACAAAGCTTTATTACCACATATACTCTATTTACAAAAATGAACGGACTCAGTAATACCGGTACACACTTAATCCTTTAACAGTTGATTTTAACCCTTTACTCCATAATATTCATATTAGAAATAATAAATATTATTCAGTTTCATTTTTATAATGACTTGTAAACATAGAGTTGTTTGGCCATGACAGAAACTTTAGAATTATATTTATATTATCCCCATAATCAAACAGAGCAGAGTCTGGTCAGACAGCTTCTTTAGGAGACGTCTGAGCTTGGTCTCGCTATGCAAGGTCACGGAAAGACGTATTTATGGAGTAAAGTGTTAAAGTGGAAAAACATCAATGTTCAGCTGAAGAGTCTATTCACTATGAAAAGTTTAACGTTGCTAGATGATTTTGGATGACAGTGTAGATTCTGATAAAAATGTTCATTTAGGAACCTTCTGAGCTGCATCTACACTTTTTATAAGTGCAAGTGCACTTGTGTTTCGCATTTTAACAGTTTTATTAATATATATATACTTGCGACAATGGATAGTGTACCATGGATATAATAGGCAGTTCTCACCAATGTTTTAAAACATAAAAAACATAATCAGGACATCGTGGCGGATAAACACGTTAGAGCTCATAAATGTGTAATTAGTAAATCGATTAGGGCTAACGTGCTTGCTTCAATCTTTCCAGTTTACACCCTTACTTGTGCATGATGAACCATTGTTTATGTGTATTTTAACATTATAAAGATATACCCTGCTCATATTTTTGACAATTTGACAAATCAAAATTACTTCAGAATCGGAATATAGGTGTCTTGAAACTAATTCTCTGCTAAGGAGCGTAATCATGCCTAGGTCAAATACTCACGGATCACCTCGCCGTTTTCCCTACGGATTAATTATCACGGGTGATCGCGGGAATGCCAATTTCCATAGTGCGATACGGGTGCACACAAGGGTTTAACAACGGGCTTTGACGGTCTCACAATTACGGATTTGATGCCGGATTAGCTACGGAGACGATGGCTTATTCACCATTTGCTTGATGGGCAGACTTTTTGTGTTAGAAAATATCATCAACGTCGGTTATAAAAGTGCATTTATTGCAATTTATTCTATTCATCGAAATCCCAGAATGTTTGCATAGATAATGACTCATACGCCCGCAACAGGCTAACATTGAATTGAACATAATCCTTACCCGTTATAAAGCTATAATGTGTGCTTAAAGTTGTATTTAGGGTATTTGGGAAACTTTTGTATACTTACGATTGATTTCTTAAACAGTTTAGATGCCGAAATAACTAGGTGTCTCACTCATCTGGATCTAAACTGGTTCCAACGCCTGTTAAAGCCGGAATATATGACAATACTTACATAAAAGTACGATTACGTTTGATCAAATTTATAACACCTGCATTCAGCAGCCACCTGCCTACAACGGTCTGAATTATAGATTATCGTGGGTTGACTATAGTGATATGGACAGTATTGCAGATTGGTATACATGTAACACTAAAAACTAAAACAATTACAGGATGTTTCATAACATGTGATACACATTCAAAACATAAGAGTTTTTCTTTATTCTGATTGTATTAAGAAATGCCATTCTTTGATTTTAAACATGTACGTACAATTTTACTATCCTGCAAAAAATAGACAAAATAATTTTTTGAAATAGCACACGAAGGTACAAAGCAAGACCGGAAACGAAATTGAAATGCCTTCTGGGAACCGCTTCTCACCTGTTGCACAATTACATCGTATTTGCAGTGCCGTAAATCAAAACCTGAACCAAACACATCGAAGCAAAAACAAAGACATTACAACACAAATTATGCAGGAATATGATCAATACAGTAAAACCTCGATTATTCGAATTTTCGGTATAGAAGAATTTAGACTCTTTTAGGCAGGTGGCTGCTTAATGCATGGTGAAAGAGCTTTCTGCATGACCTTCACCATGCATTAATCTGCCACCTGTCTTAAAGATCGATAATAATACGTATTTTAGTGTTCGAATAATCGAAGTTTTACTGTATAATGTTACAAAACCGTCAATGAAACTAAGTATCGGTTGGGTATGGTTTAGTATGCTCAATCGTTTCTCTGAAACATAATTGTTCTTATCATGTTTTCAGAAATTAAGCCTTTCCCTGTTTTCAATACGTACTGAATATGCATGGACAAAATAGCTGTAACGAAATGTGGAAGGCGGAATGTTGTAACCATTTTAGAAAATAAAGAAACAGATATATCGATTCCCATTAGCAACCAGAGCAGACCCTGATCAGACGGCTCCTATAATTGACTAGTGTTCTGCCATTTGTCTATGGATAACAACAACGTTAATGAAGTTCTGTAAAACATTATGACACTAAGAGTTTCCCGTAGTTTCAGTTACATGAAAACTATGTCTTGGTTAGGTTGACCAATACTATTTAAGTTAATTTGAATGTGTATCGGACAGTATGAAACACTTTGTGTGTATATAAATGATTATGGTATGCAAACAGTAAAACCTCTCCAAACCGAACGTTATATTTACATGTAGTATAATTAGCGGTCTTGGAGACAGGAGGCAACTTCGCGGAGGAGCTTTCTGCATGACTTTCACCCTGAATTAAGCATCCGCCTGACTAAAAACTATCTTCCTGGTTTCGTTCCTAATAGAATTCCGTTATAGACGGGTATAACTGTATCCTTTAAGTCATAAATGTGCCTTTTAACACATTTACAAACACAACATACCACATCAATAGGCCAAAACAGTTTTATTCCCAGTGGGTACGTTTCTTTATAGAGACAAATAAAGGAAACACCTTTCCTTAACACATTCCCTCATATTGGCGACTTTTGACGATGTTGTAAATATTCTGAAGGGTGGTGATCCCCCGAAAGCAAAATTTGCAACACAAAAAGAGAAAATTGCAGACTCGGTTTTATTGAGTCTGTTCATGAGCAGTAATTGAAAGTGCAAAACTGCACACGCCCCTAGCACCGGCTTAAGCGGTATTCAATTTTCAGAACAAGAAGTACTGAAATTCATGATCTCGAAGGATCAGAAGGTATAACAACACTGAGAATGAAGCCACTTTGGGAAACCAAAGTGCTAAATAGAGCATTTGCCCCTATAGGAGCAAAAGCGCTATTTATCACAGTGGTTTCAAACTACAAATTCTAAAATGTTCCTTTTCTCTAGTTAATGTCCCTTTTCGGTAGATTCAAAGGGGTTGGATCTAAAATTAGCATATCATGTAATGGGTTAATGACAATCAATGTCATGTATCAGCTAAGGGTTATATGTACCGTAGAGGCAAGCAGTGCATTGGACCATTAGAGGAGTAAGATTCTTCTAGTTTACACACTGTATAAAAACGGTGCCATTCACCACTCTTTCCACAGCCTTTACATTTCCTGGTACTCATTCAAAGTTGGATGAATATAGAGATTTGTTCAGCCAGCCGTCCCAACCAGGTATAGCACTGTCGACTGACATAAAACCAAGCGTTGTTATCTCTACACCATTGCTCCCCTGTGTCCTTTACCAATTGTAAATATAAAATGTTAGTCAAAAATAGAAAATAAGTCAGAATGGAGATACCACACGAACTTTCACAGCAATCCAAGAAACACACATCCGCGACTTCTCACATACATACACACTAGCAGCCTTCACAGAATTGTCCCTGTCTGCTCACCACTGAATATACTATCTTCGCTGCATGACTAAAATGTGCCGTTATATGTGTGTTGATCTCCGATATCTCTAGCTCGGATAACTCGAACTCGGGTTACATCGAACGAAAGGTTCAGTCATTCCAAAAGTTACAATGCTCGACTGCTCTAAAATGTATCGCTACATATGTCTAGAACTACATTTGACAGATTAATGTAATGCTGGAAACTCCTACAGGAGCTTTCAACATTTCATAAGACCTCTTTTAAGCTGTGAGTTCGTGATTCTTTTTAGATAAGAAAGCGGTTAAATCGAACATCTGTTATCTTTTATTTGTTTATTTTGTATATGTTTTGTTTACAGTGAAGCTCACTTATAACGAACTTGGATATAACGAAATACTGCTTATAACAAAATAGAATTTATTCCCTCTCTCTGATTACATATAGTAAAGCCGACCTGATATAACGAAATTTGGATATAACGAAAGAAATCAGAGGGTCACGAGGACTTCGTTATAAGTGAGCTTCACTGTATTTGTATAGTCCCTTGTTCGAGGTTCGCGATATCGAAGTTCATACTACATAAACTGTTGCCAGGTGTTTAGTTCATAATGATGTCCATAATCTATCCCAATTGGTATTCTTTTGTAACGTAGATACATAGATATTGTTAAAGTCTTCAAATATCCACCATACCCTATGTTTTGACTGCTCGGCTACACGATATGATTCCAAACAATGGTCATGGAGAAATAACTCAACTTTTCTTGGAAATGTTTTGGTTATCTGGGTCTCCTTAACTTTTTGGATGCTTCGCGTTCATTCGCGTTATATACAGCACGCACAAATTGACTGTGATTGCGTGTTTGTGTGTAGACAACGTCGTTGTTATATACAATTTCTGGTGTAAAGATCGAAATACCACGACGAGATTCCATGGACTCTTTTGTCTTGTGAAGTAACGTCCATTACGAAACAGGTGCCGTCAGATAGCGCAAAACTGAAAGATCGACATGTGAGTCGGGTAGTGATGAGGCAATAGTCTGCGCAGTTCTGCAGAGTGATGCCTCCATACGGTACAAAAGTGACATTTCCGACCAGTGTATAACTGTGATTAATGGAGAAAGTAGACCCGTACGAATCACACCCTGAAACATAGGAATCAGATCTATATCTAAAAACAAATGGCTCATACTCTGTTCGCAAAAGAATCAAAACGTGTATCTATGAAGCCAATGGCTAAATCCAAGCAGTGCATGATGGTAAACCCTGTCAGTGTTGCCATTCATGTTCATAGTGTTCATACAGTATAAATGGGTAAATATCGCCACATGATATTGATAAGAGTCCATTTAGTATGAATGGGTAAAATCGCCACATGATATTGATAGAGTCCATCCAGTATGAATGGGTAAAATCGCAAAACGATATTGAATAACAAACAACGCAGACGCTAATCGGCGGGCTCCTCGAGGAGCCATCTGATCTGGGTCTACACTGTATTTAAATGAGAGCTAACTCGTTGCTGTATTCACAGCGTTGATTACCGAAAAAATGGACTTCGAAACGTAATACAAACATACCAACTCCTGTAACATACTGATACATCGGATACATTGGAATAAAGACATACATGTATACAAGTTTGTGTTTGCTTTAGAATTCAAATCATTTTCGATACTTAAATGGGTAAATGCTGAATCATTCATAATTTAATTACGTACAATACAGAATTATATAATTGTGTTTATGTTACTATGTTTTATGATTTACGGTGAATGTGTAATTTATTGACATTTATTAGATAGAATTTTAATCATTTCCTTTCTGCAGTTTATGTATACCATGCCCTTCAAACACGTGATTTAATACTGAATTGAAATTTAACGGATAGATAGGATGCGGTTAGGATATCCCTGAAGCTAGGTTCCCACTGCCAACCAGATCATTTCGATCAAGCCCGACCAAATGATCTGGGACTGGTCTGGCTCGCTCTACAGGCGTGATCGGGAGTGATCGGGGAGGTCTACCTTGGTCGGCATTCCTCGGACTCCGTACCAGAAAGTTTTGGACATGTACAAAACTTTCGGATAGAGATCGAGCATCCACGCGCTCGAGAACCGATCGGGAAGCGGTCGTGTATTGATCGAGTAGAGGGTCGAGTTGATCGGACAAAATCATGTAGAGATCTAGTGCGGTCGGAATGAATTCATTTACCCGATTTGTACCCGATCATCTCGACCTCCACTCGGGTAATAACCGATCAACTTTTGTCTGACCATGGAGATCGAGCAGAAGTCCATATGTCGGGTAGCGATCGTGTAGGGATCGTATCTGGGTCGAGATGATCGAGCAGAGATCGGAGTGGTTGTTGAGTAGAGGTCGAAAAGAACTCGTGTACATGCCTTCGGTCGAGTTTGGTCTGGGAAGTTTAGGTGATCGGGATGATCAAGTTGATCTGATCGGCTGTGGGAACATACCTTAAACGAGTTTAAACTCCTATTGGTGTTTTGTCACTGACCGTTAAAAGGCGATACTCTCTTCGTAACCGTAACTTTCAGGTTTATCATGTGCCTTTTTCAATTTTTCTCTCTCTCTCTCTCTCTCTCTCTCTTTCCCTCTCTCTCTCTCTTTGCCTCTGTCTCTGTATATATCACTCTGTCTGTCTCTCTCTGTCTCCCTCTGTCTCTCTATGTCTCTCTCTGTCTCTCTGTTTGTGTATCTGTCTGGCTGACTGTCCGTCTATGTCTGTCTCTTTATGGTATGTCTGTCTGTCTCTCTCCCTGCCTCTATATCTGATATATATGTATATATGTCTCCCTCTAAATCTATGTCTATCAGCTCTCTCTGTATATGTCTCTCTCTGTCTCTGTCTATATATCTATCTCTCTGTCTGTCTATCTCTGTGTGTGTCTCTGTATCTCTCTGTGTCTTTCCCCGTGTCTCTCTGTGTCTCTCTGTGTGTGTCTCTCTCTCTGTCTCTCTTTCTTAATTTCTTTATCGCTCTTTTGTTTTGTTTTGTTCTGTATTTTGTTATGTGTGTGCGTGCGCGTGTTTGTGTTTCTCGCGGTTTTTTTCTGTCGGTGTTTTGCTTGGTGTTTGTGGCTTTTCCAACTAGACTATTTCTTCATTCAACTAATTAGTAGTACGGAATCCTGTTGGGGCCAAGAAAAAATGGACAAAAATATTTTTCGTAAAACGCCGAAAAGAATGCGAAAGTGCAACGTTACATTATCGCATTTTCCGGTACATTTTGTCATCGAATCATATTGCATTTTATTGTAAATTATGTCGAAAAAAGATGCGAGAGCGTAACTTGCGCTATCGTATCTTTTTATACGTTTTTGGCTGATTTTGTTAATAAGTCCGAAAAAAGTGCGATAATGCAACGGTAAACTATCGCATTTTCTCCTCGAATCCTATAGAAATCCATTGGAAACTAACTTGAAAAAAATGCGATAGTGTAAGGGTGCACTTTCACATCTTTTTCATGACAAACGGCGACTCCTGATCTAATATCTAAAGCGATGGCTCTAAAAGGACACGTTCACTATCGCGGAAACGTTCTAGTTTGACCCGGTGTCCACGCCAGTTCTTCCCTCTCATATAAGACCCGGGCTAAAACCGCGGAAGTTTATTGGACGGTGAGATGTATATTCCTGTGGTATAACCAACTGTGTGACGGGGTTATAAAGGGTAAGAATACATCGTATGTTTAGATGTAGATGTACTCATAAAAAGTTCGTATGCCAGTAAATCTTAAAGATGATGAATATTAAAAATTTAACTACATGTACTCTCTTTTTATGAACTTTGGGCATATTTCGTTTTTAAAGCTACGAGGCTTTGTTTAAAGACAAAACAACGGCACTCATGATTCGATTACATAGTGCGCACTTGCGCATGCGAAAAAACACTAAGGTTCGAAATACAGGTGGAGTTCGAGAGAAGGCGCATCTACGATATATGCAATATATTCTTGTTAACGTTCAGAAAGAAAAGAAAGGCCATGAATATCCAAAAGTTAATGAAATCAAAAATAAAGATTCATGGAGCGTTCAAAGTTACTTTTCGATAATAATCTCGATTAGATCTTTCTGCTATTTTTTCTTCTTCATATTTTAAATTACCGTATGCTCAATTCAGATACGAATCCTAGTTTAACGTAAGTTAACACATTCCCTCATAGCATTTGACGCATTTTTGCGCCTTTGAAACATTGTGATAAATAGAGCATTTGTTCCATAGGAGCAAATGCTCTATTTATCACTTGTATGGTTTCAGAAGTACACAATTGTAAAAAAATTCTTTTCTATAGTAAATGCTCTTTTTCAGTAGATTAATTCAAAGAGATTGGGTTTAAAATAGTATATGAGATTATTGATTGAAAGAATACATAAATTAATTTATATACAAATGAATGAAAGATTGAATGAATGATTTAATGAATCAATGAATCAACAATTAATCCAACCAATGAATCAGCAAATGAATGAATGGATACAAAAATGAATGAATAAATGAATGAATGCACGACTAAACAAATGAATCAATCAATCAATCAATCAATCAATCATTGGAAGGATGAAAGACGGGGTAATGGGTGGACGGATAAGGAACGAAATACCGAACGGATAAATAATTGAATGAACGAACGAATACTTAACACATGATTAAATGAATTGATGAAAAAATGAATGAATGGATTACGGAATAAATGAATGATTAAATGAAAGAATGAAATTATGAATGAGTGAATGGACCAATGAATGCCTAATGAAGAAATGAATGTATGATTAAACTAGAGGTTTGTTTTTGTCACAAAAACAGATGTCTCCCCCTACCATCCTCTTTCCACTACACTAGTGTAATGTCTGTAACCAGGATTTAATTTTAAGTCATCATGGGCCATAACTCCAACGTTATCGGGGGGGGGGCAATTAAACAAAACACAGGTACACAACACATACTGGTCAACATTCAGTGACTCTAGTACTAGTGGTGTCAGAGATGTAACCCGCGACACAGAGTAAAGTTTCTATTATTTTAAGTCATAAGGGGCAGTAACTCCAAAGTTATCGGGGGAGACAATTAAAAAACTCAGATGCACAACAACTCATGCTGGTGAACATCCCTGTGAAGTTTGGTGACTCTAGCCCTAGTGGTATCAGAAATAAACTTGACCCTTAGTAAAGTGTGTCTAATTTTAAGTAATCAGGGGAAGTAACTCCAAAGTTATCAGGGGGAGACAATTGAATAAAGAAAGGAAGGATGGAAAAGAAGAATAGAAGGAAGAAATGTGTGAATGAAGAAGTAATGAAAAAAGAATTAATAAATGAATAATGAATGATTTATTGAAAAAATATCACATAAATTAATTGATATACGAATGAATGAAAGATCGAATGAATGAATGAATGAATGAATGAATGAATGAATGAATGAATGAATGAATGAATGAATGAATGAATGAAAGGATGTATGAATGAATCAATCAATCAATCAATCAATGGAAGGATGGATGGACGGACTGATAGATGGACGGACGAGGAACGAAAGACTGGATGGATAACTAATTGAATGAATGAATGAAACATTTACAAATGATTAAAAAAATTGATGAATGAACGAATGAATGGATTAACGTATAAATGAACGAATAAATGAAAAAAATGAAAGGATGAATGAGTGGATGAACCAATGAATGCCTGATGAAGAAATGAATGTATGATTAAATAAATAAAATAATGAATGAGTGAGAGAATGAATGAATGAATGGTGTAATGAAGAATGAAGGAATGATTTAAGAAAGGAAGGATGGGAAAGAATAATGAGAGGAAGAGACGTGTGAATGAAGAAGTAATAATTCCAATCCAGTGACGTTTACACAAATTCGCCGAATCTGATTGGTTGAAATTTGACATTCGTTTCTCAATGAATGCAAAGAGCTGGTTCTCTGCCGCTGCTCCGTGATTTACACGAAGTCGGTAACCAGTAGCTGATACACTATGGAACTACTTCTTTTTACTATGCATGAAATTCTATTTATAGACAAATTCCTTGAAACCATGTTGACGTAGAATTATTGGGAGAAAAATGTTGTTTGGAAGTTTTGTGTAGCGCGTATTTTGAAATTTAAGTGTAAAGAGTGACATTTATGGTAAAAAGCAAGTGATTGTATGTATAGGTTAGAGCTTATAAACTGCAGTCTTCGAAAATAAGACGGCCGATAACGCGAGCGAAGCGAAGCGTTTTAGGCCGTCTTATTTTCGAAGACTGCTGTTTATAAGCTCTAACCGATTTAGTGATTGCCCTACTTTTCAACAGGCAGAGTTTATAAGCACCGCCCACTGAGCAATGACAAACTTGTATATAGTCACGTGATTATGGTACATCTAAAACCCACATCCGTTTATGCAAAATACTCAGAAAACCCACCAATCAAACAAACGTCGTCTTTGTTAATATTCTCACGTGTTTATGTTTTGAAAATCCTACACAGTGAAACTGATTTCGCGCCTTTTTCTTGTAAACATTGCCATATTTGGCTTTGTCACGTAATCAAATATTCCCCGTCTATGTGTAAAACAGTTTGACGCAATTTTCTGGAGGCAAAATAATAATGCTCTCTGGCACCGAGCTTGCAGACTTGTTTAACGAAGATTTATAAGCCGAGAAGACCCAGATCAGACAACTCCTATGCTATCTGATCAGGGTCTACTCGGTTTACACAGATTTAAATCTTCACTGCTACCGAAACCCCATATATAAAAAAATAAAGCTTATTAATATTAAACATTCATTATATTATAATCAGAATATTGAAATAAGAATAATTACAAAAGATTACAGGTTCGATTGTTTATGTTTTGTTGAACGGATTACGGTTTCAAATACAGGTTTGCTCTTATTTATTTGCTTATTTACATTAGTCCTTTTTCAATATAATCCTGCTTTAACAGGTGGGATGTTTCGTGATGTATTTGTCCATTTTCTATTGGGTCTATAATTCTGCCTCTCTGTTTATTTGCCCAATTACTATTTTGTCTACAATTCTGCCTCTCAGTTGTTTGCAATTACATAGTCTTCCTCTCCACGTTTTACACACGTGAACTTGTGTATACTCTTTCACGTGTCGATAGCCTCATAACAAAAACTCGTTCAATTTGTCTAGTAGTGGGTGGAGTTTTGTTGCGCATGCGCACTGGAAGGTTTGTCTTCGAAAGGTAGAGTCGATTTTATAAAATTTATGAGGATTAGAGTCTGAAAAAATTCAAAAATGCGGCTCGTTGATTGGATGGAAAAGTAGGGCAATCACTAAATCAAGCTCCAGCAGAGCCAGGCGGCTCGCATGGTGTAGAGGGAAATGGACGAGGTGAACGTCGGGGAGGTGGGATAAAGTGATTTTTATCGGATGGAAGTAAAGTGGCGATCGGCAGTAATAACCGTGTGTTAATTTGGAGAAATCAAAGCCAGGTCTACATACCAGACTTAAGTGTCAAAGTGGCATGGCCACTCTGTCAGTAATAACAAGACACCTCCCCGTGAAATCAGTTATTTTAGGACGACAATACCCCAGTACAACGTACTGGTAGGATAGCTGTTTACCAGGCCAGAAATAACATTCTAGATCCAATTATTGGCGTGCATAGTCACCGTGATTTGTACATAGTTGAGAATACTTGGCTGTATATCAAAGGTAAACGTTCGTGTAGAGTGCATTTTATTGAAAATAAAAGGGATTTGGTCAAGAGATTTTGAGGATCTTGACACGTATTCCACTGGTCTATGTTCAGAGCTTATACAGATCGATTCCAATGAGGATTATGCAAGTTATTCGATTAAGAGGAAATATGACAAAGTAGTAAGGTAGGACATGTGTTGAAATAATTCCGTTTATTGCTTTTTAGTTATTGTTAACTTCGGTTTGTTGCAATTAGGCCAAATAGTTGAGAACAGTCTATGATACGTCATCTATGACGTAGGATACAGTACACAAAGTGACATAGTTTTTGGAATGTGTATTGATTGAATTCCTACGCACGGTACTTAAAAAAGCCAATGTCAAATTTGTTTTTATGTCTACAGGTAACAATTTTAAAATGACCGATGGATGGAATTATAAAGATTGAATTACATTGTTGTTGTGTTCATCGATGTATAAATCCAGACCTACTCACACACATCAATCAATCAATGAATCAATCAATCAATGAATCAATCAATCAACCAATCAATCAATCAAACAATCAAAGGAAGGATGGATGGGCGGACTGATGGATGAACGGACGAGGAACAAAAGACAGAATGGATAAATAATTGAATGAATGAACGAAGAATTAAGAAATGATTAAATGAATTGATGAATGAATGGAAGAATGAATGAATAATTGAATGGATTAACAAAAAATTGAATGATTTAATGACATAATGAAAGGATGAATGAGTGAATGAACCAATGCATGCCTAATGCAGAAATGGATGTATGATTGAATGAATCAAATAATGAATGAGTGAGCGAATTAATGAATGAAGCAATGAAAGAATGAAAGAATGAATAAGGAAAGGAAGGATGGGAAAGAAGAATGGAAAGAAGAGACGTGTGAATGAGCAAGTAATGAATAAAGGAACTTATAAAGGAATAAAAACCGAGTCTGCAATTTTCTCTTTTTGTGTTACAATTTTTGCACTCGGGGGATCACCTCCTTTCAGAATTTATAATCTTTACAACAGCAGGTGTTAAGTGCTTGTGTGGCGGCCGTAAAACGTCCCCCCGTACTTCATTCTCAGTGTTGTTATACCTTCTGATCCTTCGAGATCATGAATATCAGTACTTCTTTTTCTGAAAATTGAATACCGCTTAAGCCGGTGCTAGGTGCGTGAGCAGTGTTGCACTTTCAATTACTGTTCATGAACAGACTCAATAAAACCGAGTCTGCAATTTTCTCTTTTTGTGTTGCAGCTTTTGCTCTCGGGGGATCACCTCTTTTCAGAATTGATAATCTTCACAACAGCAGGTGTTAAGTGCTTGTGTGGCAGCCGTAAAACGTCGCCCCGTACTTCATTCTCAGTTTTGTTATACCGTCTGATTCTTCGAGATCATGAATTTCAGTACTTCTTGTTCTGAAAATTGAATACCGCTTAAGCCGGTGCTAGGTGGCGCGAGCAGTGTTGCACTTTCAATTACTGTTCATGAACAGACTCAATAAAACCGAGTCTGCAATTTTCTCTTTTTGTGTTGCAACTTTTGCTCTCGGGGGATCACCTCCTTTCAGAATTCATAATGAATGATTTATTGAAATAATACATACATTCATTGATATACGAATGAATGAAAGATCGAATGACTGAATGAAGGAAGGACGGAAGGAAGCAGGGAAGGAAGGAAGGAAGGAATTAAGTCAAATGTTAAAGAGACACAATTGATTAATCTGCATACATTATGTATACCGTCTGTACTTTAGCACACGTTATTACAAATACTGTGCAAGAGACAAATGCTGTAAGTAGGTTAAGCTTGATTCCCTGTATTCTCCTCTGTAACCTTACAAAGGTACGGTTTTTGTCAAAGTTTTAGACATACCAGTGTAACCACGACATTTAAGTCCCGGGATAAGTCTGACGATGTCGAAAAAACGTGATAGTGAACGTGTCCTGTTAGGGCCATCGCATCTTTTTCCGATATTAGATCAGGAGTCGCCATTGATCATGAAAAAGATGCGAAAGTGCACCCTTGCACTATCGCATTTTTTTTCAAGTTAGTTTCCAACAGCGAGGAGAAAATGTGTCCAACTGCGATAGTGTACCGTTGCATTATCGCACTTTTTTCAGACTTTTAAACAAAATCAGCTCTAAACGTAAAAAAGATGCGATAGTGCAAGGATACGTTCTCGCATCTTTTTTCGACATAATTTACAATAGAATACAATAGGATTCGATGTCAAAATGTACCGAAAAAATGCGATAATATACCGTTGCACGTTCACATTTTTTCCGGCGTTTTACAAAATAAATTGTTTCACTTTTTTCTTGGCCCCAACAGGATTCCGTTGTTAATGGCTCATGTAGCTTTATCAATAATCTAGATCATAACCAAAACTGTGTGTGACCATGTGCCATTATGAAAACCAATTAATATTCATGATGTCATTTCTTTCATGCATACTATCGGAGTAAAGAGTTAGACACTAAAAGTGGTGCTTGTTTAATATCTACGTCATTGGTGTAAGAGGGTCTTGATGGAGCACCCCACCACATTGACTAAACATGTATAGCGACATGATAAACTCTTCGTTATACAGTCCTTATAAGGAGTCCGAGAATATTTCTCTTTATCATTTGAAAGGTTTTGCTTTACAAACCCTGTAACGACATACATGTAATTAAAAACCTGACAAAATGCGTTTTGAATACATGTAGAAATGAAAGGGAAAATATGATATACCGAGGTAGTTCTCTCGTGATATGTTTTCTTATACTTTCGATATACTTACTGGCAGTACATTTCATCGAGTTGCGATCGTAGGCAAATCCCATTCGGCATTGACAGGTCCCGTGGTAACAGCTGGCGTTAGCAGTTGAACAATCAGTATCCCCAAGGCAGTTCTCAAATATAACTGCTTTACAGGAGCTCTGAAATAAACAAACAAGTGACAGTTACACATATTACAGTTCTTCTCAAGATGAATCAGTCTTGAAATAACTGTGGAGGTACATGTCCCTTAACTTTTCAATGTCGGATTCCAAAGTGATTTAGTCAATCAGTGGTATGTCTTTCGTACGAGACTAAAACCTGAGGTCCGTTGTATCAGTGCTTTATATTGTGCATCTTAAAGAACCAGATAAACTCTGCCGATAATAAGAGAAGGGCATCGCGCCCGAGTTGTCTGTATCGTCTCCCCTCTCTCTGGGGCGTCCTTAGGAGCAAATGCGCTCTTTATCACAATGATTTCACAATTGTATTTTACAGAGGCTTCATAATGCGTCAGTAGTTGGCAATAAATTTGCTCCATATATACGCATTTCTAGGCGTTTGCAAATAGCGCATACCCTGATCAGATGGCTCATATAGGAATCGTCTTATCAGTGTTTGTTCTGTTTGCTTATGATATAGATACGATTTTACCTGTGTTCACCGTCGTCTATGTTGTGGGTAAGTCCAGCGGGGATACCTTTATTTACAATATTTGTAAAGCTATGGTGACTTTGAGAGAAGTGTGAGGTTAGGACGTCCGTAAACCGGTTTAAACCCCCAGTGGTGTTTTTGCTACTGACCGTGCCAAGGCGGTACTCTCTTTGTCACCCTTCCTTTTGTTTGCGTCTTTGTGCTTGTGATTTGTTCATGTGTGGAACGTTTGTCCCTGGTTCTTGTGTGTCTTTTGGTGTTTTCTGTGTTCATTTCGCGTGTGTGTGTGTGTGTGTGTGCGTTTGGGTGTGTGGTTGTGTGTGTGTGTGTCATGCTGTCTATCGGTGTTTTGGTGGTAGTTGCGTCTTGCATGTGGCTTTGCCTGCTTGACTTTACTACTTTTCCATTTACAGTTACTGACATACCCAAACGCCCCTGTGTCCATGTGGAATTACAAAAATTAATCTAATAAATAGTCACGATGTCATTATGTCTTGCAAACATATTAATGGTGTAGAGAGTTAATCAACTCATTCAATACACTCATTATCCGCAGTCAAATGATAAATAAAAGAATTCGAGTATCTACAAAGAGAATTAGCCCTTACCGGTTATTATCGACCATACTTGTTTCTCTGTAATGGACACGATTCGGGTTAGAGGCTCACGAGCATCCAAGCTGTTTGACATCTGGTTAACAGTGTCTTAAACCTTGACTCCACAATATACATTTACTGTTTTACACTCAGGGTAGACCCTGATAATTAGACGGCTCCTGTTCGAGCTATCTGATCACGGTCTGCTCTGTTGTCTTATGATATGATATAGTTACGTTTGCACAATAACGGCCATTGCACAGGGGTCCATGTTTTATCGCAATTATTAATCTAATTAATTCTCTTGATTTTATTATGTCTTGCCATGTGTCAGTCTGTTGCAGAATTATAGACATGTGCAGTCGCCCAATACTTCATTCTCATTGTTTGATTACTGCTTATGAACAGACTCATTAAAACCGAGTCTGCAATTTTCTATTTTTGCATTGTTGCTGTTGCTTTCGAAAGATCTCCTACTTTCAGAATTATAGATATGTGCAGTGGTGTAGTTTAGAACACTTAATTATTACAAAGTCCCAAAGGGATTTTATTTTTAACTCCATTTATATTGAAGTTCGGGTTATCGGAGTTGGCACATTCATCACAAGCACTCGGTACTGTAGAATCGAATATCTACGAAATATGCTTAACCCTTCACTTGCTGAATTTTAAAACACATTTCTCCTTCTTAACCCATGCCCTGTAATATAATAACATACATATTCACTGTGTACAAGTATTTCGCTGTGCAATCACTGCTGTGGAGTGTATTGGTTGCACAATCAACTTGTAAATAGTGCAGAGCCAGATGAGACAGCTCCTGCAGGAGCTGTCTCATCTGGGTCTTCACTATTTACAGGTAGGTATATTGACGCGAATAGAAAGCGAAGGGTTAAACATGTTTGAGTAATATTATTACTGTTTATTAGTTTGTCTCTGGCAAACAAATACACTGTAATGTTTATTTAATTGCTTCTAACCTTTTTCAGCTCAACGTAGGTGATTGTCTGGTTGCTATAGCAACTTGTCGGAAGTTGCCAAAGTTTCCATGCGTTTGTTGTGCAAGTTGTTGCCACTCGATCAAAGATGGCCGATTTACAGTGTGGCTGCTTGCTACATATACCAGTGCACTCGGACACTGATCGGATCTGGTGAGATACGGTCGATGATGGACCATATATGCTCGGACATTTGTTCTCGATGTTATAGGAACTTGTACACTGCTCTGCCAAGCTGATCTTGATCAGAACGGTGGCAAATGTTACTGTAACCAGCTCCATTCCTGTTAATACAACAAAAGTAGAGAAACATATGACAACGTAGTTCTGAACAAAACTCTAATTTGAAATGTTCGGACACATGTCGACATCTATAAAAAAAATTGTGTGTGACGCCGTTAATTGCACAAACGAATAAGGTATTTTTAACACTTTACCCGTGAGTATTCATGTAAACGTTAATGACATGGGACACTTTACCCGTGAGTATTCATGTAAACGTTAATGACATGGGACACTTTACGCGTGAGTATTAATGTAAACGTTAATGACCTGGGACACTTTACCCGTGAGTATTCATGTAAACGTTAATGACATGGGACACTTTACTCGTGAGTATTCATGTAAACCTTAATGACATGGGACACTTTACCCGTGACTATTCATGTAAACGTTAATGACATGAATGATAATTAGTTTGATTTTTTGTAACAATGTAATACATGTATTTAGAAATTATAGTCAGATCTATATAACTCCTCGACCAGACAGAGTAAAACAAGATCTGCGTCTGATGTGTTTGCAAAGAGAGAGCGAATATAGCTAACTCACTTTCGACACTTATGCAGCTGTTCTTGATCTAGATCTTAACATTTACTATTGAATTTTTCCTCCAACACGTATGGCAAAAGAGACGAGTTTGATTTAGATATTGTAAATTCCCTAATCTAAACTAAGATGTTCCCCGTACTCCATCTTTCGGGCTATACATATTTCAAGATATATAATAATTGGTTTCACTAGAGAGTGTTCGTCTCTAGAAATCTCATTTTAACTAAGGACCTCTTGAAAAGCTCACCTCAGGAATTTTATGGTGATTTGCTTTTCAAAATTCGTTAGTTGGACAAAGGTATGTTTGATAATGCTATATATTTCACAGAATTACAGATCTCTTGATAAGATGGGTAAATTTAAACATTTTCAAGTGTAACTTATTTATATCCAACCAAAACCCTTTCGTTTGAAGATACGATTCTAAAGAATGGTCATAACATAGGGTTTAGTTGACAAAAACGATTTTAGTATTTGTGTACGCTCATTATCTGTTGCTCTGAGTTAAATACTCACGTTATTCTGGAATACTTGGATATTCACATGCGTCTATATACCGGTATCACAGGCGTTCGTAGTCACACTAACAGTTAACTATCATTCTAAACAGTGGTTAATTATTTGGACAGAGAAACTTAAACACATTTTACAGACCCGGTTAAAACTGTTCCCAAAGAACCATTTTCATCAGAGTTTGCATTATTCCAACTTTACATTATAGAGCCTTGCTACATTTACTTATTTCAACCTTACAAACACATTAGGTGTCCGAAGACTTCATGTGTTTAATATAAGGTAATAGTCCTTCTCCCTGTCCATTGTTGATTATCACATTACATAACCCTATTACCGCCAATGTCGCAAAAATGCACCATCACAAATAGTGCAGTCCCAGATCAGACGCCGCCTTTACAAGGCGGCGTCTGATCAGAGATATCACTTTTTGTCTCAGATTATGTTTCTATATCTGTGTTTATTTCTTTGAAATTTGCCTTATTGACATCATTTCCTTATTTTACCAATTGATTTAACAAACTTGACTTGTAGACGACAATTAGAAATTTGGCGCCGAAAGTGCTTATGTATTACTTTCAAATATAGTACTGTTCCACACAGTTGCATTGTATACTCCTTACAATGAGGCGATTGGACTACACACTAAAATGAACAAAGACGAGCTGGAGAACAAAATGCAAAACATGTATCAGCTTTGCTTTTATTAATTAATGAACGTTTTGTCTAATAAATATTAATCAGGCCAATGGGTAAACGACACGTGTCCAAAGCAAATGCTGACCACGTAATACATGGATTTGCATAATTCCATAAGAAGAGAATCCCCTGATCAGACAACGCCTAGCATGAGTCTATATGCATAAACATAAATATATGTTTGTATAATGCAATTATTGATGTAACTTATTACTCTTTTCACGAATTAGAGATAAAGATGTTGGATATGTACAGGTGAGACGCTGGGTACAAACCTAAACTGTTTAACACTTCCATTGCATTTAATGGAGAAATGACAGAAAACTTTAACTATATTCTTTAGATTTATTGACTGTTGTCATTTCTGAAAACAGTTGACATGTCCTTCATACATTATTGACATGTCCGTGACAACAACGAAACGGTGAGTTAACACTACCTGCTCAACACTTCATGTTCAAAACGCATATGTAGAAACACATGTGGCAAATTAATGAAGGTAGAAAGTAATGCTTAAAGCTCCTACATTACTTTACACCTGTTTTAGCTGTAAGCATAAGCAATTGTCTAGGTTAGAAACATGATGATTCGAACTGTTGCTATCTCAAAGTACTATGTATGTTCTCATGAAGTTCGAAGTTCAACTGATATACGTGTGATACAATGCAATATATATGTAAATAATAAAACACAAATATTTTACCATAACAAAAATTACAATATAATATAAATATTTTCGATTCCAAAACTGAGATGCAATCATTAAATATAAACAAACGTTTGAAAATAATATTAACCTTTTCCAAGTAGCTATTTATACCTAACCTCTTTGAATAAATGTAATGAAAATGAGCATGTTTTAGACAAAACGCAGGTTTTAGATTTTTGTAGATTCAAAACCATTTTGAGAAATAGAGCATTTGCTCTTGTGGAACAAATGCTTTATATATTACAATGCTTTTCAAAACTGTTCAAAAGGGTTTGGTGGAAAAATGACGATTTCAATAATTGGTTACGTACCGTTACATGTAGCTCTGTATACTTGATTGCATGAATTCCTGTATCAATATTAAATGAGTTTAAACGTTTCCGTCATAAAAAAAAAAAATTTCTCGTATTTTCAAACATAGTATACCATAATCTGACGGCTCCTGTATGCGCCGTCAGATCAGGGTCTCCCCTGTTTGTTAATGATATAATATTAAAATACAGTGTCTCGTACACTGAGAAAACAATTCACTGCACAACATGAATTAATCATTACCCAACCGCTGAGGAAATATTAGCTCAAGATGGTACATTTTACTCTAAAATGTTCTAATTCAGATGAGAAGCCGGATAACACGGCATCTGGTCAGGATCGAAACGGATTGATATTAAGTGTTTTGAAATGAACAGAATACCATTCAAAGATGAGGTTATAAGAGCTTAGGAGATTTTAAGGTGCCAGCATTGTGAAATTTAGGAAACGCGATAGCCGTGTAAGATGAAAAAGTAGTAAATATATCCATAAAGTGGGATATCCTTCGAAAGTAAAAGTAGCCATGCAAAAACAGAAAATTGCAGACTCGGTTTTATTGATTTTTTTTCATGAGTAGCAATTAAAAGTGCAACACTACTGACGCCGCTAGCACCGGTTTAAGCAGTATTCAATTTTCAATGACTTTACTGAAGACAGAGCAACTACAGGGAAGCCGTTAAGGGCAAGACAGAGAAAAGGCAATGCATGAGTCTGGTAAGCTCATCTCATTTCTGGGTTTAAGAGTATACCATCATAGAATACTATCCTCGGCCTGTCATCGTGCAAGCAAAGACAAATATAAACAAGCCTACGGTTTATTTGACTTGCGTCTTTGTGCTTGTGATTTGTTCATGTGTGGAACGTTTGTCCCTGGTTCTTGTGTGTCTTTTGGTGTTTTCTGTGTTCATTTCGCGTGTGTGTGTGTGTGTGTGTGTGCGTTTGGGTGTGTGTTTGTGTGTGTGTGTGTCATGCTGTCTATCGGTGTTTTGGTGGTGGTTGCGTCTTGCATGTGGCTTTGCCTGCTTGACTTAACTACTTTTCCTTTTATAAAGTTTATGCTGAGTTAACCTGGTGAACCAGTTACCTCATACAAACCCAAACTCAAACTTTGCAAACAGTATATACCCATATCGGAAGCATGAGCCGCTGATCAGGGTCTGCACTGTATGCTAAGTGACAATTATACACTCAGTGCAAAAAGAAACACACACTTACACCTTGGTATTATTTATATATATAGAATGGATATATTTGTGAATTAATGCTTTAATTATAGTCAGTAGTTCTGTCTAGTGTAAGTACTGATGAAAAGGTGAGATTTATTATCGTAGCATCATAGCCTATACAAATCACATTTTCCCGCGCGCACGATACGCACGTGTTTCTTGTAGGATTCGATTAATGTATAGCCGTACTAGTAGTACACAAACCTGCCAAGCAGGAAAACACGCTAAACCTAAACACGGATGGCTGTTAACCATGCCACGTCTCTGTGAAAACATCCAAATCCAAGCCATTGTATTATTAGAAGCTTGCGCCAGTCGTAGAGACGTCGCAAAACAGCCATGTGTGCACTATTACCCGACCGACGAACAGATACAACACGTTTGGTGATGTTGCCGAACAAACAAAAATCAGACAGGCCACGTAAGACCACCAGGAGACATGACGTCTCCCACCTTCAGAATCGGTTCCAACTGGCCTCCGACACAGTCAGGCGAATGATTGGCACACATGGGTATGTGAAACATTATCTCATGCAACATGCAAACAAAACTAACTTTATTTTTTAGCACTTTGATTGATAGCGATTAATTTCATAGCGATTTTCGGATGGGTTTTCAGGCGCACGCTTGCTTGCTTGGAACCGCCTTAACCTTAAGCCTGCTGAGCACATATTTTTACTGAATGTTTCACCTATTACATTTTCAAAATGCCAGCTATAAACAATTTGTCTACCAAAATACAATCTGCGTGTCAAACAGTTTGGATTCTGATGAGACACCCGAGTTACTCGGCGTCTCATCTGGATCCAAACGGTTTGCATACGAATCCACTCAACGGCCAATGGCAGACTTAACCCTTTCACCGCCAATTTCGCCTTTATTCGCCACGACAAATAGTGCAGTCCCAGATCAGACGCCGCCTTTTCAAGGCGGCGTCTGATCAGGGACTTCACTATTTGTCTCAATATCTATTTCTATATATTATGTGCTTTGTTCCTTTGAAATTTGCATTTATTTATCTCATTTCCTTATTTTACTGAATGATTTAACAAACTTGGATTGCAGACGACAATTAGAAATTTGGCGCCGAAAGGGTTAAAGTTAAAGATGCCGGCCTAAAATGCAGACGACCGGTGAAGACACCCTTATTGACGGCGCGCCACAAGCGGGAGAGACTATACGATGGACTGGAGCACACCTGAGATTCACCCAGCGTCAGTGGGACAGCGTCCTGTTTACGGACGAAACAGGGGTGACGTTACTACTTCTTAGCTGCAAACAATGTTAATATACTCGATTAGTCAGCGATGTCGCCAAACATGGCTCCAACCGAGCACCTTTGGGACGAGCTCAAAAGAAATATTTATGCCAGAATTCCACCACCACAGACAGTACAAGATCTACGCCAGGCAGCTGTCACAGAATGGCAGGCCATTCCACAACAGGTGCTCAGGCGAGTAATTGTGTCACTACGCCGCAGATGTCAACCCGTGATCAATGCTCGTGATGTCTACACTAAATATTGAAATTTTTGACTTTGGGATTTGCAACAGCTGGTACGATAGGCTATAGTTTGAAGGCAACACGGTGTTTTGATAACTTTTTTCTTAACCTGTTACACAATTAAATGCATTTAGAGATGTGGCATTATTATTAAATTTCTCCCCAACAAAAGTCCATTCAATCTGCGTCTGAACATGATGTGCGTTTCTCTTTGCACTGAGTAGATACATGTCTACGGTTTCTGTGACTATAAATGTTCCCTATAACAATAGGCCGCTACATTAAAAACTATCTAAACCATATATCGGTCCTGGAGACAGGTGGCAACTTAATGCAGGGTGAACTCATGCAGAAAAATCGTTTGGAGCTTTCTGCAAGACCTTCATCCTGCATTAAGCAGCCACCTGCCTAAAGTATTTAAATTCCCCTCTACCAGAAATCCGGTTAAGAGGCAGTTTACTCTCAGTATCAAAATACTCATCATTTAGTTCCTTTACCTTTAGCCTGCTGCAGGCGGATGAGTGATTAACTTACAAACAGTTTGGATACTGATGAGACACTTTGTATCTTGGCATCTCACCAAATTCGAAACTGATTGACACCTCAGTAGCATTATGGCGAGACACACTGATTATATTTTGAACATGTAGCAGGAGGTGAATAGAGTAAACTAAGGTTAATATTACTGGGGTACAAGAGTAAATATCGTTTCATTAAAACATAATAGAGATCTACTTTGCGTCATTCATAATTGTGTTCTTTCAAAAATATGTCGGTCTTTCAAAGGATGTGGTGGGTTAATGTAAAATGAAAATCATGCAGGAAGATTCAGCATTTGCCTTAACCGTTTCATTCCGGGAAACGAATCACCAGTGTTATTTGCAAACTATGTAGATTACGATGAGATGGCACATAGAGCACTGCCATGACAGACGAAGATCAGCCATATAAAATATATGCAAAAGGGAAGACTCCTCAATCTCTAGCTGTTTGCAAAATGTGTAACTATGCGGGAGTATCAAGTATTTAACCCTTCGCTTGCTGAATTTTAAAATACATTTCTCCTTCTTTACCCATGCCCTGTTGTATAATTACATATATCTTTCGCTGTGCAATCACTGCCGTGGAGTGCACTGGTTGCACAATCAACTTGTAAATAGTGCAGACCCTGATGAGACAGCTCCTGCAGGAGCTGTCTCATCTGAGTCTTCACTATTTACAGGTAGGTATATTTACGTGAATAGCATGCGAAGGGTTAACATTAAGCCTATTGTTTGCGGATCCGTGATAAACTCTGCAAATTGTTTATATCCAGATGAGATGTCGAGTAAATCGGCGTGTATGTATATCGAGGGCTTGGAGCAAAACTATTGTAACTCCTTCACTTTACAATAGTTTTGCAACAAGCCCTCGATATGATGTATGATACAAGTATTCGTCAGTAACAATGCAAAGATCCGATATTGATTGTTGTACAACGACATTTTATTGACATGATACCAGGTAATATTATTGTCTGTACTTGATTCAGGGAGGGATGTTCTTTGCAAATTTGTAACATTATACTATATAGTTTGGTTTACATTAATCGAACGTAAGTCAGAATTTAGACCTTTCTAGAGCTGGTGGCTGCGTTATACAGGTCGAAAGTCCCAACTGCCACATGTATTTTAAAGACCGATGTTAATTTTATTTTGAACTTGCGGTTTGTAGAGGTTTTATTGTATTGCAAACATGAATACAACCTTATTTAATAACATCCCGTTCTGGGTCGATTGCTGTCGATATAACCCCTTCCCTTTGAACGCTGCATTACAGAAGCGGAATAGTTTGATGAATGGAAGTGTATAACTGGGAAAATGGTGTTTGAATGATAAGTGTTCCCCCTAGGAGCCCTCAGATATAGGTCTACTCTGTGCGCAAATTTTAATACCACTCGGTTTGAACAGTCAAGAGGCTAAATGGGCAACACGCACATAACGTATATACACAAATATGTGTAATTCGCGAGAGGGTGATGGAGATCACTGTAAACTATTATGTTGCAGAATAACTGTAACTATTTCGGTGTTTCAGTGTTCATTTATCTGTTCGAATATCGAATTTCAAAAGAATCAGTTTTGCAGTTTCGGTTGTGTCATACATTGCGTGCGTTATCAACATTAACTTTTTTCTCTGTTATACATTCATTGTTACTAGCAAAGCTTGTCCATTTTTGTGATATACATTTTTGTTAATATTTGAGATTGATGATCATGTATCAGGTAAATGTATGTACATGCGTATATCGTCATTCAGTTTCAATTTACAAAATGCACCATGCAATCGGTTTATAATATTTATGACAAAATACTGTAAAAAGGTGATCCTTTTTATAATTTGTTCCTATAAATCATTTGGTCCGTCCATCAGACATTTTGTGATGTTCAGCCAGTGTCAGTCGCCGATATGGATCTGCAGTCCATATTGACTTTTTATGTAGTATAACATCTGTACTCATCCTGTTCATTGAATTTTCAAATGAACTACTTAAACATTCAAATAGGCCAAGCTATGTGTTTTCCTGTGGGTCTACATTGTCTGCAAACGACACAAGTGACTCGTGCTCCGCACTAAAAGGGTTAAGGAGAAACTACAAGAAAGAACAGACAAAGCTTTATTACCACATATACTCTATTTACTAAAATGAACTGACTCAGTAATACCGGTACACACTGAATCCTTTAACAGTTGATTTTTAACCCTGTACTCCATAATATTCATATTATAAATAATAAATATTATTTAGTTTCATTTTTATAATGACTTGTAAACATAGAGTTGTTTGGCCATGACAGAAACTTTAGAATTATATTTATATTATCCCCATAATCAAACAGAGCAGAGTCTGGTCAGACAGCTTCTTAAGGAGACGTCTGAGCTGGGTCTCGCTATGCAAGGTCACGGAAAGACGTATTTATGGAGTAAAGTGTTAAAGTGGAAAAAACATCAATGTTCAGCTGAAGAGTCTATTTACTATGAAAAGTTTAGCGTTTCTAGATAATTTTTTATGACAGTGTAGATTCTGATAAAAATGTTCATTTAGGAACTTTCTGAGCTGCATCTACACTTTTTATAAGTGCAAGAGCACTTGTGTTTCGCATTTTAACAGTTTTATTAATATATATACTTGCGACAATGGATAATTTACCATGGATATAATAGGCAGTTCTCACCAATGTTTTAAAACAAAAAACATAATCAGGACATCGTGGCGGATAACAAGCTAGAGCTCATAAATGTGTAATTAGTAAATCGATTAGGGCTAACGTGCTTGCTTCAGTCCTTCAAGTTTACACCCTTACGTGTGCATGATGTACCATTGTTTATGTGTATTTTAACATTATATAGATATACCCTGCTCATATTTTTGACAATTTTACAAATCAAAATTACTTCAGAAATCGGAATATAGGTGTCTTGAAACTTACTCACGGATCACCTCGCCGTTTTCCCTACGGATTAATTCTCACGGATGATCGCGGAAATGCCATTTTCCATAATGCGATACGGGTGCACACAAGGGTTTAAGAACGGGCTTTGACGGTCACACAATCACGGATTTGATGCCGGATTAGCTACCGAGACGATGGCTTATTCACCATTTGCTTGATGGGCAGACTTTTTGTGTTAGAAAATATCATCAACGTCGGTTATAAAAGTGCATTTATTGCAATTTATTCTATTCATCGAAATCCCAGAATATTGCATAGATAATGACTCATACGCCCGCAACAGGCTACATTGATTTGAATATAATCCTTACCCGTTATAAAGCTATAATGTGTGCTTAAAGTTGTATTTAGGGTATTTGGGAAACTTATGAATACTTACGATTTATTTCTTAAACAGTTTAGATGCCGAAATAACTAGGTGTCTAAACTGGTTCCAACGCCTGTTACAGCCGGAATATATGACAATACTTACATACAAGTACGATTACGTTTGATCAAATTTATAACACCTTCATTCAGCAGCCACCTGCCTAAAAGGGTCTGAATTACAGATTATCGAGGGTTGACTATAGTGATATGGACAGTATTGCAGATTGTTATACATGTAACACTAAAAACTAAAACAATTACAGGATGTTTCATAACATGTGATACACATTCAAAACATAAAAGTTTTTCTTTATTCTGATTGTAGTAAGAAATGCCATTCTTTGATTTTAAACATGTACGTGCAATTTTACTATCCTGCAAAAATAGACAAAAGAAAATTTTGAAATAGCACACGAAGGTACAAAGCAAGACCGGAAACGAAAATGAAATGCCTTCTAGGAACCGCTTCTCACCTGTTGCACAATAACATCGTATTTGCAGTGCCGTAAATCAAAAACTGAACCAAACACATCGAAGCAAAAACAAAGACATAACAACACAAATTATGCAGGAATATGATCAATATAATGTTACAAAACCGTCAATGAAACTACATGTAAGTATCGGTTGGGTATGGTTTAGTATGCTCAATCGTTTCTCTGAAACATAATTGTTCTTATCATGGTTTCAGAAATTAAGCCTTTCCCTGTGTTCAATACGTACTGAATATGCATGGACAAAATAGCTGTAACGAAATGTGGAAGGCGGAATGTTGTAACCATTTTAGAAAAACAACAACAGATATATCGAATCCCATTAGCAACCAGAGCAGACCCTATTCAGACGGCTCCTATAATTGCCTGGTGTTCTGCCATTTGTCTATGGATAACAACAACGTTAATGAAGTTATGTAAAACATTATGACACTAAGAGTTTCCAGTAGTTTCAGTTACATGAAATCTATATCTAGGTTAGGTTGACCAATTCTATTTAATTTAATTTGAATGTGTATCGGACAGTATGAAAAACGTTGTGTGTATATAAATGATTATGGTAAGCAAACAGTAAAACCTCTCCAAACCGAACGTTATATTTACATGTAGTATAATTAGCGTTCTTGGAGACAGGAGGCAACATCGCGGAGGAGCTTTCTGCATGACTTTCACCCTGAATTAAGCATCCGCCTGACTAAAAACTATCTTAATGGTTTCGTTCCTAATAGAATTCCGTTATAGACGTGTATAACTGTATCCTTCAAGTCATAAACGTGCCTTTTAACACATTTACAAACACAACATAGTACATCAATAGGCCAAAACAGTTTTATTCCCAGTGGGTACGTTTCTTTATAGAGACAAATAAAGGAAACACCTTTCCTTAACACATTCCCTAATATTGACGACTTTTGACGATGTTGAATAGCAACTTTGGGAAACCATTGTGCTAAATAGAGCATTTGCCCCTATAGGAGCAAAAGCGCAATTTATCACAGTGGTTTCAAACTACAAATTTTAAAATGTTCCTTTTCTCTAGTTAATGTCCCTTTTCGGTAGTTTCAAAGAGGTTGGATCTAAAATTAGCATATCATGTAATGGGTTAATGACAATCAATGGTTCTATGTTCCGTATAGGCAAGCATTGCATTGGACCATTAGAGGAGTAAGATGCTTCTAGTTTACACAGTGTATAAAAACGGTGCCATTCACCACTCTTTCCACAGCTTTTACATTTCCTGGTACTCATTCAAAGTTGGATGAATATAGAGATTTGTTCAGCCAACCGTCCCAACCAGGTATAGCACTGTCGACCTTTAGCGTCATAAAACCAAGAGTTGTTATCTCTACACCATTGCTCCCCTGTGTCCTTTACCAATTGTAAATATAAAATGTTAGTCAAAAATAGAAAATAAGTCAGAATGGAGATACCACACGAAATTTCACAGCAATCCAAGAAACACACATCCGCGACTTTTCACATACATACACACTAGCTGCCTTCACATAACTGTCCCTGTCTGCTCACCACTGAATACACTATCTGCACTGCATGACTAAAATGTGTCGTTATATGTGTGTTGATCTCCGATATCTCTAGCTCGGATAACTCGAACTCGGGTTACATCGAACGAAAGGTTCAGTCATTTCAAAACTTACAATGCTCAACTGCTCTAAAATGTATCGCTACATATATCTAGAACTACATTTGACAGCTTAATGTAATGCTGAAAACTCCTACAGAAGATTTCAACAATTTTTGAGACCTCTATTTAGCTGTGAGTTCGTGATTTGAAAGCGGTTAAATCGAACATCTGTTATCTCGAACTTATTTGTATAGTCCCTTGTTCGAGGTTCGCGATATCGAAGTTCATATAACATAAACTGTTGCCAGGTGTTAAGTTCATAATGGTGTCCATAATCTATCCCAATTGGTATTCTTTTGTAACACAGATACATAGATATTGTTAAAGTCTTCAAATATCCGCCATACCCTATGTTTTGACTGCTCGTCTACACGATATGATTCCAAACAATGGTCATGGAGAAATAACTGAGCTTTTCTTGGAAATGATTTGGTTATCTGGGTCTCCTTAACATTTTGGATGCTTCGCGTTATATACAGCACGCACAAATTGACTGTGATTGCGTGTTTGTGTGTAGACTTTTAGAATTTCTAGTGTTATGATCGAAATACCGCGACGAGATGCCATGGACTCTTTTGTCTTGTGAAGTAACGTCCATTACGAAACAGGTGCCGTCAGATAGCGCAAAATTGAAAGATCGACATGTGAGTCGGGTAGTGATGAGGCAATAGTCCGCGCAGTTCTGCAGAGTGATGCCTCCATATGGTACAAAAGTGACATCTCCGACCAGTGTATAACTGTGACTAATGGAGAAAGTAGACCTGTACGAAGCACACCCTGAAACATAGGAATCAGATATACATCTAAAAAACAAATGGCTCATACTCTGTTCGCAAAAGAATCAAAACGTGTATCTATGAAGTCAATGGCTAAATTCAAACAGTACATGATGGTAAACCCTGTCAGTGTTGCCATTCATGTTTATTAATAGTGCTCATACAGTATGAATGGGTAAAATCGCCACACGGTATTGATAGAGTCTATACAGGATGAATGAGTAAAATCGCCACATGATATTGATAGAGTCCATACGGTATGAATGCAATACGATATTGATAGAGTCCATACAGTATTAATGGGTAAAATCGCCACACGATATTAATAGGGTCCATCCAGTATTAATGGGTAAAATTGCAAAACGATATTGAATAACAAACAACGCAGACGCTAATCGCCGGGCTCCTCGAGGAGCCATCTGATCTGGGTCTACACTATATTCAAATGAGAGCTAACTCGTTGCTGTATTCACAGCGTTGATTACCGAAAAAATGGACTTTGAAACGTAATCCAAACGTACCAACTCCTGTAACATACTGACACATCGGATAAACTGGAATAAAGACATATACAAGTTTGTGTTTGCTTTAGAATTCAAATCATTTTCAATACTTAAATGGGTAAATGCTGAATCATTCATAATTTAATTACGTACAATACAGAATTATGTAATTGTAATTATGTTACCATGTTTTATGATTTACGGTGAATGTGTAATTTATTGACATTTATTAGATAGAATGTTAATCGTTTCCTTTCTGCAGTTTATGTATATCATGTCCTTCAAACACGTGATTTAATACTGAATTGAAATTTAACGGATAGATAGGATGCGGTTAGGATATTTCTGAAGCTAGGTTCCCTATGCCAACCAGATCAATTCGATCAAGCCCGACAAAATGATCTGGGACTGGTCTGGCTCGCTCTGCAGGAGTGATCGAGAGTGATCGGGTCGGCGTTCCTCGGACTCCCTACCCGAAAGTTTTGGACATGTTCAAAAATTTCGGATAGAGATCGAGTAGCCACGCACTCTAGAACCGATCGGGAAGCGGTCGTGTATTGATCGAGTAGAGGGTCGAGTTGATCTGGAAACAATCATGTAGAGATCTAGTGTGGTCGGAATGAATTCATTTACCCAATTTGTACCAGATCATCTCGACCTCCACTCGGGTAATAACCGATCGACTCTTGTCTTGACTATGGCGATCTGGTCGAGTAGAGATCGAGCAGAAGTCCAGATTGTCGGGTAGCAACCGTGTAGGGATGGTATCTGGGTCGAGATGATCGAGCAGAGATCGGAGTGGTTGTTCAGTTGACGCCATGGAGTAGTCGTGAATGATCGCGAGGGGGTCGTGTATGATCGAGTAGAGGTCGAAAAGAACTCGTGTGCATGCCTTCGGTCGAGTTTGGTCTGGGAAGTTTAGGTGATCGGGATGATCAAGTTGATCTGATCGGCTGTGGGAACATACCTTAAATCAGTTTCAACTCCTAGTGGTGTTTTGTCACTGACCGTTAAAGCGCGATACTCTCTTCGTAACCCTAACTTTCAGGTTTGTCCTGTGGCCTTTTCTATGTCTCTCTCGCTTTATCTCTCTCTCCCTCCCTCTCTCTCTCTCTCTCTCTCTCTCTCTCTTTGCCTCTGTCTCTGTATCTCTCTCTGTCTGTCTCTCTCTGTGTCTCCCTTTGTCTATCTATGTATCTCTCTGTCTCTCTCTCTCTGTTTGTATATCTGCCTGGTTGGTTGTCCGTCTATGTCTGTCTCTTTATGGTATGTCTGTCTGTCTCTTGCTGTCTGTCTGTCTGTCTCCCTGCCTCTATATCTGATATATATGTATATATGTCTCCCTCTCCATCTATGTCTATCAGCTCTCTCTCTGTATCCGTCTCTCTCTGTCTCTGTCTATCTATCTATCTCTCTGTATGTCTGTCTTTATCTCTGTGTGTGTTTCTGTATCTCTCTGTGTCTCTCCCCGTGTCTCTCTGTGTCTCTCTGTGTGTGTTTCTCTCTGTCTCTCTTTCTTAATTTCTTTATCGCTCTTTTGTTTTGTTTTGTATTGTGTTATGTGTATGCGTGCGCGCGTGTGTGTTTCTCGCGTTTTTACTGTCGGTGTTTTGCTTGTTGTTTGTGGCTTTTCCAACTAGACTTTTGCTTCATTTAACTAATTAGTAGTACGGAATCCTGTTGGGGCCAAAAAAAATGGAAAAATATTTTTTTCGTAAAACGCCGAAAAGAATGCGAAAGTGCAACGTTACATTATCGCATTTCCCGGTACATTTTGTCATCGAATCCTATTGCATTCTATTGTAAATTATGTCGAAGAAAGATGCGAGAGCGTAACTTGCGCTATCGCATTTTTTAATACGTTTTTGGCTGATTTTGTTTAAAAATCCGAAAAAAGTGCGATAATGCAACGGTACTCTATCGCATTTTTTGGACACATTTTCTCCTCGAATCCTATAGAAATCCATTGGAAACTAACTTGGAAAACATGCGATTTATGTAAGGGTGCACTTTCGCATACTTTTCATGACAAACGGCGACTCCTGATCTAATATCGGAAAGAGATGTGATGGCCCTAACAGGACACGTTCACTATTGCGTTTTTATCAAGGCGGAAACGTTCTAGTTTGACCCGGTGTCCACGCCAGTTCTTCCCTCTCATATAAGACCCGGGCTAAAACCGCTGAAGTACATTGGACGGTGAGATGTTTAAATTTACAATATTTACAAAACGTCCTACAGTGTCAATTTAGAAATCGGTGCTCCTGCTACATGGTGTTTCACATCCTGAATGCTATGGTGATGCGATTTACAAGCTTCATGAAATTATTAGACATGCCCATTTTCTCACTTTGTTCACTAAATACATTAAAAAATTCATTAGAAAGGGATATGATAATATGGTACTACAACAAACTGCATGTCTGGTTGTCAACCCTTTTACAGTTGGCAATCACGCTGGCCTCTTTGCATGTACGCCAATAAGAACAATTTAGTACCCTATGAAGGCGACCTCTTAAATCCGGAAACAGAAGGGGGACGTCGGTTATTTGTATTATCTCGTTTTGTCGTACTCGTTATTACTTTTCTACAGTTGCTCTGTTTGCAGCTCAATCATCGAGTACACTAGAGATAGGTGGATACAGTTACTTCACTTAAATATGTTTTCGTTTTATATGCAGTTTACCACTGTATTTGCCATCACGGTTGTTGTAGTTTAGTCGGAGAGGGGATACGTTTATTTACATTGTTTGCTTGTATGGGGATGGAATAAGTGTGAGGTTGGGCGCCCAAAAACCAGTTTAACCCCCCAGTGACATTTGTCACTGACCGTTCCAAGGCGGTACTTCCATCTTCCCCCTATGTTTGTTATGTCCGTGCGTCTCTGTGTGTCTTTTATATTCGTGTACTGCTGTTTGTCGTTGTGGTGCTGTTTGGACGGTTGTGTGTTTTGTATGCAGTGTTTCCTGCGTGACGACTCATACATGCAATTTTATAATATTTAAGACGAAATACTGTAAAAAGGTATTCAGTTTTATAACGTGTTCCGTCCATCAAACATTGTGTTATGTTCAGCCAGTGTCTAACGCCGCTATGAACGCCGCTAGTTCAAATGAACTACTTCAACATTCAAATAGGCCAAGCTTACCATGAATGGTCGGGGATGTTTGACGAAAAAGTGTGATACGACAATCGGTGCAGAGCCATATGAGTGTTTTCGCGTGGGTCTACATTGTTTGCAAAGGACATTAGTGACTCGAGTCTCGCATTGAAAGGGTTAAGGAGAGACTGCAAGAAAAGACAGATATGTTTCCTATAGTTTTTCAGTCAGAACAAAGTTTTGTTTCCACATATACTATACTCAACAAAATTTCTTATTGGTCACATGATATTTTGACACGGAGTTTCTTAAACTTTGACCAGTATCCAAATGTAATATGCATAAAAAGAATAATTATTTGCAAAAAGAGTGATCATCTGAAGGTTATATGTATGTCAACTTGTATGCAGAGTTTGATAAAAAATATACTAATTAGTTTTAAAATTATTTAAGAATAACGGATGACCAATTAGAAATTTGTTGAGTATATATTTACAAATAAACTGATTCAGTAATACACACTGGACACTTGAACGTTGGATTTAAACCCTTTTCTTCGTGAATAGTTATATTAGAAATATAGACATCATGAATATTGATAAGTGTCATTTATAATGACTCATAAATAAAGACTTGTTTGGCCATGGCAGAAACTTTAGAATCACATCTATATTATCCTAATATGCAAACAATGCAGAGTCTGGTCAGACAGCTTATTTAGGGTACGACTGAGCTGGGTGTCTCTTTACAAAGTCACTGAAAACCTAATCAATGTTTAAATAAAGAGTCAATTCACTATGAAAAGTATAGAGTTGCTAGCTGATATTGATGACACAAACAGTGCAGATTCTGATAGGGATATACTCTGCTCATATTTCTGCAAAAAGAAAATCAGAACCGTGATATACATGTCACTTAATATTAACTCCCTGCTAAGGAGTGTGATAAGGGAATAAGTTTTATTTAGACAAACTCAGAAATCAATGTCAAACAATAATTTATGCATGTTGTTTCACCTTCGACTGACACGTGTCAGCCGGGGTTGTGAACACCTAAACAATATGCCCAAATGTCTTGTTCCAAAATCGATCGAAGTTAGGCCGAACATGTCAATCCATTGATTTATGTAAATAATAGACGAACTTAGGCTTTAGTAGTATTCAGGTAGTGTTAATACTGAGCTAACTGTGTACATACTGTGTGTAACTGGGCTGTAAGTATTATTGTAATGATATAAATATGTCTACAACTTTCGGTGTCGATTGCTTTATATGAAAAATGGACAGAATATAATATCAATTGCAGTTGCGATACTCATTACAATACAATCATGTTTAAAATGTATGTTAAGTTTTATGCCTTATAAAGCGTTTTAGTTGAGTCTGAGTTCGTTCTCAAGCTTTTGATTGGTCAAATGTGAGTTCTCAAGCTTTTGATTGGTAAGCTTTGAGCCAAAGGCTCAAATCTGACCAATCAAAAACTTGAGAACGAACTCAGACTCAACTAAAAGTTTTTATATTGTATGGTTTGTCTGCTCGGTCTGCTCATGGAATAATGTAAACCTGAATATAGAGTTGTTTTCCCAATTTTTAAGCGTCATTATCAGAATTAATATAATCTGTCATTATGTATTACGTACATATTGTTTACGTAAAGCGGATATCCAAGTAAGATACGTGCATTTAAATATTTTAAGCATCAACTCCTTTATTTCTCCACCGACCCTTGTGCGTTGAATATGCACCGTTATCTAGTACTCTATAACATGCTTAAGGCTAGTTGACACATTATTAGCATTCCTTTAGAGAGCTAGCTGTTGAGTCATAGTTTTATTACGAGTCCTCCTTCAGACGGTCGTTATGTTGTATCTGTAGTTATAGCCTTCTTTTAGACAGTTTATTCGTGCCCGTTTCATTAGCCTTCCGTCAAACTGTCATTGAGTCGTAATTGTAGTATACGCCTATCTTCAGACAAACGTACTTTCTTCATAGAGGCGAATTATTAGAAATATCTCAGGGGTCGTTGAGTCGTAAATGTATAATCAGCTTTCACACACTTGTATTATAAGTTTACCTTCAGACAGTATATTAGTGGTAACTGGAATATTAACCTTCCCTCGGATTGTCATTTAGTCGCAACAATATAATTAGCCTTCTTTCAGGGCGTCGTTGAGTTGTACTTGTATTATTAGCCTTCATTCAGGCAGTCGTAGAGTCGTATTTGTATTATTAGCCAATCTTCAGTCGTTTAGTTGTAATTGTAGCATTAGCCTTCTCGCAGACAATCGTTGAGTTTCAACTATATGATTGGCATTCCTTCAAACAGTATTTTTACGTTTAACTGTATTCACAACTTACATAAAACACAAGAATATGATTGGTCAGTTCATGTTATACTATATACCTGACTCGATTTATATGAAATAAACTTTAGGCACGTCCACCATATTCCAAATCACTACCTTATACAACCATGGCTAATTAAACGTATTACTTACCTCATTATATTCTCACCATCTACACAGTTATCGACGTGTACTCAACCGAGGGTTTGGAATAGGAAAAAAGGTATTTTAATCATATAATTACGTGATTATATATTACTTATGCACACGGTAACACAATTTGAGCTTGCTATTTCTACCACCTGAAGTATATACAACGACTTCAAACTTGTTGCTTGCTGGGCAGACGTTTGATGGTAAACATCAACTTCAGTTATACAAGTGCATTTATTGCAATCAAACAGTGTAAATCCCGGTGACACGTCTCATCTGGCCCAAGAATGTTTGCATAGATAACCACTCATCCCGCAACAGGCTAAATATTGTTTAACCTTTTGGGCAACTTTTCCAGAAGAAAATGTAATTTATAAAAAACATTATCGTTTGCTTTATCTTGGAGTTATTTTCAATGTGACGTCCACAATCTTGACTATCAAACAGTCGTGACGCGGTTTTATATTGGTATTTCATTTAGATACAAACTTTCCACAAATGTGGTCACCTATTTGTCCATTTCAGGCTGAATATTAATATCGTACTAACATAGTTTAGGCTGACGTTTCATTCCAATTAAACAACAAGTTAGTCTATATTAACTATTGAATTGACAAAGATAACAATTTAACCCTTACCCTCTGTCAAGCAATAATGTCTGCTCAAATTTGTATTTGGATACTTGGGGCAATTTTCCGATTTATTTCTTAATTATTTGAATCCTAGTGGGATGCCGAAGTAACTCGTCGCCTCATCTGGTGAAAACTGGTTCCAATGCCAGATAAAAGGGTTTATCGGACAATACGTACATGTAAGTACAATTAACCCTTTCCCTCATATAGACGACTTTTGACGACTTTTTAAAAGTCACTTTGTGAAACCATTGTGATAAATAGAACATTTGCTCATATAGAAGCAAATGCTCTATTTATCACAATGGTTTCAAAATTCAAAATCCTAAAAGGTTCATTTACTCTAATTAATGCTCCCCTTTTCGGTAGATTATTTGAAAGAGGTTGTATCTAAAAATAGCATATGGGGTAATGGGTTAATGATAATAACCATTCGATTATTTGAACACTCAAATACGTGTTGTAATTGTAAGGACATGTGACAGGCTACTGCGGGTTGAAAATTGAATACCGAATTTTTGGAAATTCAATACCGCTTAAGCCGGTGCTAGGGGGCGTGAGCGGTGCTGCACTTTCAATTACTGCTCATGAACAGACTCAATAAAACCGAGTCTGCAATTTTCTCTTTTTTTGTTGCAATTTTTGCTTTCGGGGGATCACCACCCTTCATAATTTATAATCTTCACAACAGCATATGTTAAGTGCTTGTGTGGCGGCCGTACAACGTCGCCCCGTACTTAATTCTCAGTGTTGTTATACCTTCTGATCCTTCGAGATCATGAATTTCAGTACCTCTTGTTCTGAAAATTGAATACCGCTTAAGCCAGTGCTAGGGGGCGTGAGCAGTGTTGCACTTCCAATTACTGCTCATTGATAGTCATAGTAAAGCTCACGATGTTCATAAAGCAATAAGCAGCCACCTGCATGAAAGGGTCTGAATTAATTTGTACTAAAATTATAGATTATCGAGGTTTTACCATAGTTTAACTATTTCCTGTTCCATGTCTAATTCAATTTTAAATACCTACTGAATACTCGCGAACAAAATAGTTATATTGAAGGTGGAACATTGCAGCCAGCTTCGAAAGTAAAGAAATACATCATTCAAATTCCACTAGAAAACATACCAGAGCCTAACTAAACGGTTCCTAATGAAGCCATCTGATCTTAGTCTACTCTGTTTGCAAGTGCTTGAAAACAAGGCTATATGAAGGAACGGGATCATTTAATACGTTAACTCAAACAAAGTATAATTTTAGATATGTAAAATATGTGGTAGTTTAATGCAGTACAACAGTTTTGGAGAAAGATCCTATATAACTTTACACCTGTGTTAGTTGAACGCGGGTTTTTTAACGCATGACAATATTAACCTACACATTCCAATATTAGTGAATGAAAACTTCCGAATCCATTCATTTTAAATGGTGAGGAATCATAGCAAACAAATTATATGCTGGCATTGATATTGGTGGGTTAAATTAAGAGTGCAGACCCTGGTCAGAAGAATCATTCCGAACCCCTCTGATATTGGTCTATGCCGTTTGCACGTGTCCTTTTCACTAGACAGTGGACAGAAATGGGTTACCGGTTAAACATTAGTACAAACACGTTTCGCTAGTTCAACCACTCAAACGAACTATAATTCTGGATGTTTAAAACGTGTGGTATCTTAACCATTTCGGCACAAACTTTCTAATTGTCGTCTGCAATCCATTTTTTGTTAGATCATTCGGTACAAAAGGGAATAAAGCACAGATAAAGAACTAGAGATTGAGACAAATCGTGAAGTCCCTGATCAGACGCCGCCTTGAAAAGGCGGCGTCTGATCAGGGACTGCGCTATTTGTTATGGTGCAATTATGCGACATCGGCGGTGAAAGGGTTAATGCAGGACAAAAATTATTTAGACAGATTCGATATAATTTTCGTCTTGTCTTAAGCAGTAGAACGTGGGCTTGCTTTGTGCTTTCTATATCACGCCTGCCCTTGCATTATGCAACAGCCTGTTTTTTAGAATTTTATTATAATTACTTATGTGGTTGCTTCGCGAGACTTTTGATGTAATGTGAAATTGTCGTGTAATTAGATACAGCATTATATTATTATATTATTTTAAGTACATTATCAAGTAAGACAAAAAGGGGATATTGACAATATTGCGGATTGTTATAACACAAAAGAAACCATATCATGTGATATACTTTCAAACCATAAGTGTTTTTTATTCTGATAGTAGTAAGAAAGGCTGTTGTTTGAAGATTTTTAAACATGTACGTATACTTTCAATATTCTGTTTCAATGGAACAAGTTTCGCCAGGAAATTTGGAAATGGCACAAGAAAGTACACATCACCACAAGAGGCGCCAATACCTGTTCCACACTGACATCGGGCACAGCAACACAAGAAGCACCAATACCTGTCCCACACTGACATCGTGCACAGCAACACAAGAAGCGCGAATACCTGTTCCACACTGACATCGGGCACAGCAACACAGGCAATACCAATACCAGTTCCACGCTGACATCGTGCACAGAAACACAAGAAGCGCCAATACTTGTTCCACACTGACATCAGGGACAGCAACACAAGAAGCGAAAATACCTGTTTCACACTGACATCGGGCAAAAGTCATCCCGGGTGATACAGCATAATATTATTATATTATTTCAAGTACATAATCAAGTAAGACAAAACGGGGATATTGACAATATTGCAGATTGTTATAACACAAAAGAAACCATATCATGTGATATACTTTCAAACCATAAGTGTTTTTTTTATTCTGATAGTAGTAAGAAAGGCTATTGTTTGAAGATTTTTAAACATGTACGTATAATTTCAATATTCTGTTTCAATGGAACAAATTTCGCCAGGAAATTTGGAAATTGCACAAGAACGTGCACATCACCACAAGAGGCACCAATACCTGTTCCACACTGACATCGGGCACAGTTACACAAGAAGCACCAATACCTGTTCCACGCTGACATCGTGCACAGCAACACAAGAAGCGTCAATACCTGTTTCACACTGACATCGGGCACAGCACCACAGGTAATGCCAATACCTGTTCCACGCTGACATCGTGCAAAGAAACACAAGAAGCGCCAATACCTGTTCCACACTGGCATCGGGCACAGCAACACAAGAAGCGCAAATACCTGTTTCACACTGACATCGGGCACAGCAACACAAGAAACCCCACTACCTGTTCCACACTGGCATCGTGCACAGCAACACAAGAAGCTCTAGTACCTGTTCCACACTGACATCGTGCACAGCAACACAAGAAGCGCCAATACCTTCTCCACACTGACATCGTGCACAGCAACACAAGAAGCACCAATAACTGTTCCACACTGACACCGTGTAAAGCAACACAAGAAGCGCCAATACCTGTTCCACACTGACATCGTGCACAGCAACACAAGAAGCGCCAATACCTTGTCGACACTTACATCGTGCACAGTAACACAAGAAGCGCCAATGAAATGCGAGCTCACAATGCTCCTTACCTGTTCCACAATATTGAATTACCAGTGCCGTAACACCCTACCTTAACCAAACTCATCGAAAACAAAAGAAACGATGTAACGACACAAATTATCCACGAGTATGATAAGACATAATTTCACAAAAGCCTTAATGAAAATTAACTATCGGCTGGGTGTGGTAAAATCTGTTTTCTGAAGCATAATTTGTTCTAATCCTTCTGTTTGCAGAAAATGAGGAACGGCTCTCATAATACAATGTATTGATGTTCTGCCAGTTATCTTTGGCACTGCTGATGGCGTAATTGTAAACACCATGCCATTAATAGTTTCCCGTAGTTTAATTTACATGGAAAATAGAGGCACAGTCAGGTTGGTGTAAAACATTGTATTAATGTTCATTTGAATTTGTACCAAATATTATGAAACACATTGTATGTTTCAAATGGTTATGTACTCAACCCTTCACTTGCTATTCACGTGAATATACCTACCTGTAAATAGTGAAGACCCTGCAG
This sequence comes from Azorinus chamasolen, assembly GCA_963576725.1. NCBI lineage: Eukaryota > Metazoa > Mollusca > Bivalvia > Cardiida > Solecurtidae > Azorinus > Azorinus chamasolen. Next base: position 26,796,662 of record OY755252.1, read on the forward strand.
GAGCTGTCTAATCTCTCAGCAAGGTCTGCACTATTTACAAGTTGATTGTGCAACCAATACATTCCACAGCAGTGATTGCACAACGAAATACTTGTACACAGTGAAGATATATGTAATTATACAACAGGGTATGGGTAAAGAAGGAGAAATGTATTTTAAAATTCAGCAAGCGAAGGGTTAACCGAATTTTATAGTAAGTATAAATATCGGTCTTGAAGACAGACGGCATCATATTGCAGGGTGATAGTAATGCAGAAAATCCATAGAGGAGCTTTCAGCATGACTTTCACCCTGCATTTGGCATGCCACATGCCTAAAAAGTATCTAAATTTTCTTCTCCACTAGACTTCCGTTTTACAGGGGTTTTACTGTATACGTTACGTCAAAGACACGCCGTTTAACGCATTAACTTTACAAATACAGACGTTTATGCATAATTGGCCAAAACACATTTTGTGTTCCCAGTGGTTAAGCTACAAGTTACATCACAAACATGTTAAAGATATATAAACCACAGCGTGATTTAAGATCAAAAATGACTTTATGGCCCTCGTGATACCAAGATCCCGTACAGTTACCTATGGTGATCGCAGTTTTGCAAAGGCGGTTCCTAAATTGTGGAATGAACTACCGGTGGGAATACGGAAGTCAGCTTCACTTGAGTCTTTTAAAAGAACTCTTAAAACTCATTTCTTTTTAAAGATATATGGTGGCTGATGTATATTTTAAACCCAAATAGCTGTTGCATGTTTTAACTCAGCTACACTTGAATCTTTTAAAATATCTCGTAAAATCGTTCCTTTTTAAAGTATTATGGTGGCTGATATATATTTTAAGCCCAAACAGCGGTTGCATGTTTTAAATTTTGAGTTATGCGATGTTCTTTTTATACCTTAGAAATACACTGTAAATGTTTTTGTTTTGTTTATTATGTTTTTATTTCTATTGCATATCTTATAGTTTCTTTAATTTCTGCTTTAGTATGTATAAATGTTTTAATTGTAAAGCACTTTTGAACGTATTTAGATATGAAAAGAGTGCTATATAAATATGGTATAATAATAATAATAATAATAATAACAATAATAAGCTTCCACTATAGAGACAAAAAATGGAAAAAACATTCCGTAATGACAATCAGTTTCATGTATCAGCTAAAGGTTTCATATATCGTAGTGGCAATATGGTCATTGGACCGTTAGAGGAGTATGATTACTTTAGGCCACAATGTTTGAAAAATGGAACCGTCGACCTTCAGCGTCATAAATAAGCCTTGTGACCACTACACTACCTTGCCTCTATAACAACATGTTAGAATGGTGATGCGACACGAGATTACACAGCATTTCCAGAAGCACACATCCGCGACCTCATAAATACATACACACTAGCAGCCTTCACAGAACTGAACCTCTCTGCTCACCACTGAATACACTATCTGCGCTACATAACCAAACTGTGTCGTAATATGTACTATTGAGCTCAGATAACTCGGCCCCGAGTTACCTCGAACAAGGGGTTCAGTCCTTCCAAAACTTTCAACGCAGGCTTGCTCCAAACTGTATCGCTACAGATATCTAGAACTACATGTGACAGCTTAATACAAGTCTACTTTTGACCTGCATTAAGCTCTGAGCTCGAGAATATTTTTAGAGTAGACATCGGATTACTCGAACTTAAGTTTTCTCGAAATAATTTGTATAGTCCCTTGTTCGAAGTTCGTGATTTCAAAGTTCAACAGTATTATATATCTTATCTGGGCCTCCGTAACATTTCAGATGTTTCCAGCATTCATTATTGTTATATACAGCACGCATGAATTGTGTATTCTTGTTTGTGTGTTGAGAACAACGTTGTTATTTACAGTTTCTTGTGTAATGATCATAATTCATCCACTGGATTCCCGTGGCATTTTTGTCTTGTATATTAACCTCCCATACGTAACAGATGCCATAAGATCGCGCGAAATCGAAAGATCGGCATGTGAATATGGTAGTGTTGAGACAATAGTCCGCGCAGTTCTGCAAAGTGGCGCCTTCATAATATGCATCCTCGGGCAATCCGTGCAGTATATAATTGTGTCTGACGGAGAAGGTGGACCCGTGTGTATCACACCCTGAAGCATAGGAATCCAATCTATATTAACCCTTTACCCAATAGCCTGTTTATAGTTTTGAAGACATATGACCACTTAAAGCAGGTTGAAAGTAAAGCAGAATGCGCCTTAAGGCGCATTCTGCTTTACTTTCAGCCTGCTTTAAGCTACCACCTACTAGGATATAGAAAATATTTATTATGCAATATGTTCATGACTGTATGAATTTGAACTATTTCCTTCAGCGGAGGAATAAATCAAACACGCTAAAAGCCGCTTCTATCAGGTAAAGGGTTAAACAAAACAGAACCATTTCTAAATCGTTCGTACTATGTTCGCAAAGGTGTTAAAAGGCGTATCTATAAAGTAATGAGTTACATCCAAGTAGTACAATGCTGAATTTTCAGAGAGGATGGGTTTATCTACGTTTATTGGTAAAGTCTATACCGTATAACAGCACGTTACCGGCATTCACAGTGTTGATCGCCGAGGTTATAAATTTATTTTTTTCAGTCTGAGATCATTCTCATGCATTATCAGGCATATGATAGGTCAGATTCTGAGCTTGCTCAGAATCTGGCCAATCAGATACATGAGAATGATCTCAGACTCTGACTCAGAAGTATAAATCCTAGGACGCAGGTCACCGAGAACGAGAAAATGTTCCCTAAAAAGGAAGTGGACGTACTCTAAAGGTATCAACTTCTGCAACATATTCATATGAAATGGTCGGATACATTGGAATACATTTTTCAGGCATATTCAATTTGTGTTTCTTTTAAAATGCAAATAATTATTAATTTTTAAATGGGTGAATTCTAAATCATTCATAGTTAATTACGGACAAAATAGTATTATAAAATTGCAATGATGTAAATATAACTCGTTAAAATGTTATAAAACTATGTTTTACGATTTACAGTGAATGTTTAATTTATTGACATTTATTGGATACAGTTTTAATTATTTCCTTTCTGTAGTTTATGTATATCATTTTTTCATAGAAATGTCTTAACACTTCGCCTGCTATTCACGTCAATATACCTACCTGTAAATAGTGAAGACCCAGGGTCTGCACTATTTACAAGTTGATTGTGCAACCAATGAACTCCACAGCAGTGATTGCACAGCGATATACTTAATACTGAAATAAAATTTAACGGATAGATAGGGTGAGACTAGAATGTCCTTCAACTGGTTTAAACTCTCGGTGGTGTTTGTGCCATTAATAGTTCAAAAGCGGTACCATTATTTACTATTTCGTTATATAAGTAATTAGCTGTATAGTAGAATGTAACTAATTAGCTCTCGAATTAGATATAAACCTTTCAAAAATTAGCTGTCCGGTAGAAATAAAGCTTTAAAAATTAGCTTCCCCGTGGACATACATCTCTTTAACCCTTTACTCGATAAATACTTTTTTCTACGATTTTGCAGACAGGGTAGATTCAGATCAGGAGATATCTGGTCAGGGTCTGTTCTGTTTGCTTCTTATGTTATACATATTTCACCCTCCAGTTTCTGTCATAATTAAATAGTGTGTTTATAGTGCCAATAAAATATGAGTTAATTGATATATGATAAAAGAGGGTAGACTGAGTTGGTTTTCTTGTGATATGTTTTGCTATACTTTCGATATACTTACTGTCAGTACATTTTCTCGAGTTGTGGTCGTACGCAAATCCCATTCGGCATTCACAGGTCCCGTCGTTACAACTGGCGTTAACAGTTGAACAGTCAACGTCTTCAAGACAGTTCTCAAATAAAACTTTTTTACAGGAGCTCTGGGAAACAAAACAAGTAATAGTTACACATATCAAAGCCCTTCTCAATCAAGCTTGCAAAGAATGTGACGACATGTCTTTAACCCATATGAATGTGTTTTCCCGCTTTTGCAAACATAATAGATCCAGATCAGACGGATCTTTTATGAGCCGTCTGATCAGGTCTGCTCTGTTTGCTAATGATATAATATAAATATGATTTTACAGTTTCTGCCATGGCCAAAGGTTCCTGTGCCCATATGCAATTACAGCAAATAATCTAATAAATATGTATGATGTCATTATGTCATAGATATATATTCATTATATAAAGTCAGAGTTAATCAACTCATCCAATATACTCATTATCCGCATTCAAAGAGTTAATAAAATAATTCGAGTATCTACAAAGACAATTAGCCCTTACCGGTTATTTTCGACCATACCCACGATTTGTATCTCATGTAGACTCAATCTGTTGGTAATTAGCTCCTTAAACCTTCACACCACAAATATATACTTTAACTGCTTTACAATCAGGACAGACCCTGATCAGACGGCTCCTGTACTATATGATTCCGTAGTATCCGCCATGGCAAACTATTCCTGTGCCCATATGTTATTATAACTATAAATCTAATTGAACCTTTCACAGCCAATGTCGCAAAAAATGCAGCAAGACAAACAGGGCATTCCTAGACCACTTTTTCAAGGCGGTATCTGATCAGGGAATTCGCGTTTTGTCTCAAATCTATTTCTACATCTCTGCTGGGTTCCTCTCAAATGTGCATTTATTTATATTTCCTTATTCAACCGCATGATTTAATAAAACCGCATGGTTTAATAAAATTTGGTTGCAGGCGCAATTTTGCGCCGACATGGTTAATTACCATGTTTAAATGTTTCTTAAATGAATATTCTTGGAATTAAGGGTTAAAGGAATGATCGCACGTAGTCCATGCAGCTTCATAAATCACACGTGTACTTGACGTACCTCTGTTTGTTTTGTAACTACCAGAGCTACAGATAAAGGTGCGTATCCAAATACTAAAGTCGTCATTTCTCCACCAAACTCTATACTATGAGCACTGTTTAGAATCCTCTCTTCGAGACAATTCTAAAGAGTGGTCACAGTATAGGGTTTAATGGAGAAATAGAGAAGTTATTCTTGAAAACGTTTCAATTTACGCATCTTATCTAGACCTCTGATTATGTGCATTGCAATAACAATGAAACACCGATATCTCGAATTTTTAGGATTTATACAAATAACTTCCGGATAACAGAGTTCGAGTCAGCCTATTTTTAACATAGAAGCTTTGTCGATATGAAAGGAGCCATGCGGATATGACTCCTATAGGAATGTTCATCATTACTTACGACATGCGTCAACCTGTCGCGTGTCTTTATATATACGTGCAATGGTGTAATTAAGAACAATGCACTATTACAAGTTTTCAACGGGATCTTTTTTTGACTCCAGTTATACTGAAGTTCTGGTTTTCCGAGTTCGAGATATAGAGTAGTTCCTTTTACCACATGCATCACAAACACACGATAGTATAGAACCGATGCTTAAAATACATTTGTAGTAATACTATTGCTACCTGGAATATAGGACGTCTCATTTTGGTTTGCCTCCGGAAACAAAAAATACACAGCATTGTTTAATAACAACTTGATTAGAACTAACCTTTTTTAGCTCAACATAGGTGATTGTCTGGTTGCGATTGCAGTGAGTTGAGCGTTTCCAAAGTTTCCATGCGTTTGTTGTGCAAGTGAATGCCACTTGATCAAAGATCGCCGAATTGCAGTATGGCTGCTTGCTACATATACTAGTGCACTCGGACACTGATCGGAGCTGGTGATATACGGTCGATGATGGACCATATATGCTCGGACATATATTCTCTATCCGATAGGAACTTGTACACTGCTCAGTCAAGCTGATCTTGATCAGAACAGTGGCAAATGTTACTGTAACAAGCTCCATTCCTGTTAATGCAACAAAAGTAGAGAAACACGTGACAAGGTAGTTCTAAACAAAACTCTTATTCAAAACAATTGGACACAGGTACACGTCGACATCCATTTTTGCATGTGACGCCGTGATTTGCACAAAATGATAAGGTACTGTTAATGCTTTCTTCATCTAAATCTTAAAATTTACTATTGAATTATTTCTTTGACAAAAAAGGCGATTATGGTTGAAATATTGCAAAGTTTCCCCATTTTAAATGAGAAGTTCCCCGTGCTCCATCTTACGGGTTTTACATATCTCAAATTATTTGTTTCGATAGAGCGCGTTCTTCTTTTGAAATCTCATTTAAACTAAAAACCTGCTGAAAAAAGCTTACATGTACATCGGAAAGATTATGGTGAACGTGATGTGATTTTCAAACTTCAATAAAATTATTGGATATATACCTATTAATTATTTTTTAGTACATCAAACGTGTTAACAAGAGCTACGTGTGTCGGAGCAAATACACGCTCGAAATGACCTTTGACCGGCTCACCGCAGAATCAATAGTGGTCATCTACTGAACCAACCTTCCTACTAAGTATGAAGATAGTACACCTACTAGTTATCATGTTATTGAGCGGATATGGTTTTTGAGTGAAGGTCATTGTGACCTTGACATTTGACCGACTGACCTAAAAATCAGTAAGGGTCACTGAATAAGGACATTGACCAATACGTATCATGTCATAGCAAAAATAGCTATCTGGTATGTTTATACGTATAGATGCTGTTGTTCAAACAAGTATCGAAATATCAAACAAGCTACAACAGAGACCACGTAAGCGTAATTAAGCTAACTATCCACACACCTCCCCTCTGCTACTTTGTAAATCTGCTTAACTCTTTTTTCAAGAAACAATCACAGCAACAAACAATTTGGATCTTGATGAGACATCGAGTTACTCGGCATCTTGTTTGGATCCAAGCTGTTTGCATAGGTAATCACATATGCGACAATGGCTGCAAAATAATTAATAAATGTTGCAATATTTTGGTAACCCTAAAGTTGACTTACATAATACAGTCTTTGACCTAACCGGTCATTGAGGAGCAGTTTGAGCTGGGTCTGCACTGTTCGCTTAAAGTTCGCCTGTTTGAATATGCAAAGTAAGTAGGATGATGCTATATATTCAACAGAATTACAGATGCCTTGATTAGATGCGTAAATTAACCCATTCCTCCACAAATACGCCTTTCTACGCCTTTGTAAATGTCACTTGTTGAAACCTTTGTGATAAATAGAGTATTTGCTCGTGTAGATGCAAATGCTTTATTTATCACAATGGTTTGAAACCTATATTTTTTCTTTATCTTTAGTTAATGCTCCTTTATAATAGATTTATTCACAGTGTTTGGATCTAAAAATAGCCTATGAGGGAATGGGTTAAAACATTTTCACATGTAACGTCTTTATTTCTCCACCAAACCCTATCTTTCGAAGGGACGATTCTAAAGTCTCGTCATAACATAAGGTTTAGTTTAGAAAGACGATTTTAGTATTTGAGTACGCACATTATCTGTTGGTCTGAGTTATATACTCACGTTATTCTTGAATACTTGGATATTCACATGCGTCTAGATACTAGTACCGATGTCACAGACGTTCATAGTCACACAAACAGTTAACGTCTGATCAGGGACTTCACGTTTTGCCTCAAACTTTGTTTCTATATATGTGCTTTACTCCTTAGCAAGTTGCATTTATTGACACCGTTTCCTTACTTTACCAACTGAAAAATTGAACGGTAGACGGCAATTATAAATTTAGCACCGAAAGCGTTAATGTAATTACTTTCAGATATATTACTGTTCCACACAGTTACAGTGTATACACATTACGATGAGGCGATTGGAATACACACTAAAATGAACAACGACGAGCTGGAGAACAAAATGCAAAATATGTCTCATCTTTGTTTTAAATATTAAATGAACGTTTTGTCTAATAAATATTAAGCAGGCCAATCGGTAAATGACACGTGTACATAGCAAGTCCTGACCACGTCATACATTGAGTTGTATTATTCCATAAGAACAGCATACCCTGATCTGATCAGACAACTCCTAGCAGAGCTGTCTGATATGAGTCTATATGCATAAACGTAAATATATGTTTGTATAATGCAATTATTGATGTAACTTATTACTCTTTTTCACGAATTAGAGATAAAGCTGTTGGGTATGTACAGGTGAGCCGCTGGGTAAATCCGTGTCCCGCAGGGACCTTAACTGTTTAACACTTCCACTGCATTTAATGAGGAAATGACAGAAAACTTTAACTATATTCTTTAGATTTATTGACTGTTGTCATTTCTGAAAACAGTTGACATGTCCTTCTTGCTTCATTGACATGGACGTGGCAACAAAGAAACGGTGAGTTAATAGTACCTGTTCAATATTCATGTTCAAAACGCATATGTAGAAACAGATGTGGCAGCCTAGCGAAGGTAGAAAGTAATGCTGAAAGCTCCTACATTACTTTACACCTGTTTTTAGCTGTAAGCATAAGCAATTGTCTAGGTTAGAAACATGATGATTCAAACTGTTGCTATCTCAAAGTACTATGTATGTTCTCATGAAGTTCGAATGGAAAAGTAGTAAAGTCAAGCAGGCAAAGCCACATGCAAGACGCAACCACCACCAAAACACCGATAGACAGCATGACACACACACACACACACACACACAACCACACACCCAAACGCACACGCACACACACACACACGAAATGAACACAGAAAACACCAAAAGACACACAAGAACCAGGGACAAACGTTCCACAACATGAACAAACCACAAGCACAAAGACGCAATGCAAACAAAAGGAAGGGTGACAAAGAGAGTACCGCCTTGGCACGGTCAGCAGCAAAAACACCACTGGGGGTTTAAACCGGTTTACGGACGTCCTAACCTCACACTTCTCTCAAAGTCACCCTAGCTTTACAAATATTGTAAATAAAGGTATCCCCGCTGGACTTACCCACAACATAGACGACGGTGAACACAGGACAACATGTAAAACATAGCATAATAACTGTGACAATCCGTCAAATATGTACTCAATGACTTTGCTGAAGTCAGAGCACCTGCAGGTAAGCCGTTAAGGGCACGACAGGGAAAAAATAATACATGAGTCTGGTAAGCTCCTCCTGTATCCAAGTTTAAGAGTATACCATCATAGAGTACTACCCTCGGCCTGTCATCGCGCAAGCAAAGAGGGAAGCGTAGCTACCGACTGTAAAAGGGTCGATAACCAAACATGCAGTGTGTTGCAATATAATAGGATCATAACCTTTCTTTTTAAATTTTTTAATGCGTTTTATAAATAAATCATGAAAATGGATACGAAGTTCAACTGATATACGTGTGATACAATGTAATATAAATGTAAATATTAAAACATATTTTACCATAACAAAAATTACAATATAATATAGATATTTTTGATTCCAAAACTGTAATCATGTAAAATATATGCAAACGGAAAGAATCTTGTCAATTTCATGTAGCTGTTTGCAAAATGTGTAACTATGCGGGAGTATCAAATATTTAACATTAAACATATTGTTTGCGAGTCCGTGATAACTTCTGCAAAATGTTTAGATTCCAGATGAGACGTCGAGTAAATCGGTGTGTATGTATATGATGTATGATACAAGTATTCGTCAGTAATAATGCAAAGATCCTATATTGATTGTTGTACAACGACATTTCGTTGACATGATACCAGGTAATATTATGTTCTGTACTTGATCCAGGACGGGATGTTCTTTGCAAATTTGTAACATTACACTATTGTATTAATCGAACGTGAGTCAGAATTTATACCTTTCTAGAGCTGTTGGCTGCGTTATACAGGTCGAAAGTCCAAAAGGATCTTTCTGCTTGACTAATACCCTATATTTATCTGCCACATGTCTTTAAGACCGGGGTTAATTCTATTTTGAACTTGCGGTTTAAAGAGGTTTTATTGTATTGCAAACATAAATACAACCTTATTTAATAACATCTCGTTCTGGGTCGATTGTTGTCGATATAACCCCTTCCTTTTGAACGCTGAATTTCAGAAGCGGAATAGTTTGATGAATGAGATATTTCAGTCTGGAAGGGTATAATTTGAAAAATGGTGTTTGAATGATAAGTGGTCCCCCTTAGGAGCCCTCAGACATAGGTCTACTCTGTGCGCAAATGTTAATACCACTCGGTTTGAACACTCAAGAGGCTAAATGGGCAACAAACACATGAAGTACATACACAAATAAGTGTATTACTTGACCATTTTAAACTGAGACTCATAAATTTCCGTTAGCGTTTCTGGCTATACTCGGATAAATTCGATTACCATACATACCAATACATACGAATATATACGGAATATGCTCGGAGTCTCAGTGTAATCTGGTCAAGTAATAATTCGTGAGAGGGTGATGGGGATTACTGTAACATATTATGTTGCAGAATAAATGTAACTGTTTCGGTGTTTCCGTGTTCCACGTGTCAGCCTACATCTGCATTTATCTGTTCGAATATCACATTTCAATAGAATAATCCGTTTTGCAGTTTCGATTTGGTCATGCACTGCATGCGTTATCAATATTAAGTTTTTTCTCTGTTATACATTCATTGTTACTAGCAAAGCTTGTCCATTTTTGTGATATACATTTTTGTTGATATTTGAGATTGGTGTTCAGGTATCTGGGTCCATGCTTATAAAGCTTTTAGTTCAGTCTGAGTTTCGTTCTCAAACTTCTGATTGGTCAGATTTCAGTTCTCAAACTTTTGATTGGTCAGATTTTAGCCAAAGATTCAAATCTGACCAATAAAAAACTCGAGAACTCAAATCTGACCAAACAGAAGCTTTAAAAGAATGGACCCAGGTAACGGTATGCACATGCGTACATCTCAAAACGTCATTCAGTTTCAATGTACAAAATGCACCACGCAATCGGTTTATAATATTCATGACGAAATACTGTAAAAAGGTGTTCCTTTTTATAATTTGTTCCTATAAAACATTATTTTGGTCCGTCCATCAAACATTTTGTTATGTTCAGCCAGTGTCAGCCGCCTATATTGATATGCAGTCCATATTGACGTTTTGTGTAGTATAAAATCAGTACTCATCTTGTTCATTGGAAATTTTAAATGAACTACTTAAACATTCAAATAGGCCAAGCTCACTATGAACAGCCGATGATATTTAAAGGAAAAGTTTGATACGACAATAAGTGTAGAGCATAGTGAAAAGTGGAACTACATTGTTTGCAAACGACACAAGTGACTCGTTTTCCGCACTGAAAGGGTTAAGGAGAAACTACAAGAAAGGACAGACAAAGCTTAATTACCACATATACTATATTTACAAAAAATAACTGTACACACTGAACCCTTTAACAGTTAAATTTTAACCCTTTACTCAATAATATTTATATTAGAAATAATGACATCATGAATATTAATTAATTTTATTTTTATAAAACTCGTAAACATAGACCTGTTTGGTTATGACAGAAACTTGAGAGTTATGTTTATATTGTCCCATCATCAAACAGAGGAGAGTCTGGTGAGACAGCTGTTTTAGGATACGCCAGAGCTATGCAAGGTCAAGGAAAGACGTATTTGTGGAGCAAAGGGTTAAAGTTGAACCACCATCAATGTTCAGCTGAAGAGTCAATTCACTATGAAAATGTTTACCGTTGCTAGATAATTTTGGATGACAGTGTGGATTCTGACAAAAATGTTCATTTAGGAACCTTCTGATCTGCATTTACGCTTTTTATAAATGCAAGTACACTTGTGTTTCGCATTTTAACAGTTTTATTAATATCTATATACTTGCGACAATGGATAATTTACCATGGATATAATAAATAGGCAGTTCTCACCAATGTTTTAAAACAAAAAAACATAATCAGGACATCGTGGCGGATACAAGCTACAGCTCATAAAAGTTTAATTATCAAACGTACTTGCTTCCTTCCTTCAGGTTTACATCCTTACTTGTGCATGATGTGCCATTGTTTATAATTTTATTTTTTTAGCATTATAAAGATATACCCTGCTAATATTTTCGACAATTTTACAAAACAAATTTACTTCAGAATCGGAATATATATGTTTTGAAACTAATTCCCTGCAAAGGAGCGTAATGATGCCTAGGTAACATATTCACGGGTCACCTCGCCGTTTGCCCTACGGATTAATTATCACGGATGGTCCCGGAATGCTAATTTCCATAGTGCGATACGGATGCACACAAGGGTTTAACAACGGGCTTTTACGGTCACACAATCACGGATTTGATGCCGGATTAGCTACGAATACGATCCGGCATCATTCGTGGCAATATATATTGGTCCGTAGCTTTCCGTATTTAAGCCGAAGTCATACATAGTAGTATTTGTATATCCATGACAATATATATATTTGGACATTTTCAACTGATTAGCTTTCCTTCAAACACTCGTTTAGTGGTACATTGTAACTGATTTATTAGCCTTCCTTCCGATAGTCATTTAGTCGCAACAATATCATTAGCCTTCCTTCAGAAGGTCATTGAATTGTACCTATATTACCAGCCTTCCTTCAGATGGTCGTTGAATTGTACTTGTATCATCAGCCTTCCTTCAGATGGTCGTTGAGTTGTACTTGTATCATTAGCATTCCTTCAGAGGGTCGTTGAATTGTACTTGTATCATCAACCTTCCTTCAGAGAGTCGTTGAGTTGTACTTGTGTCATTAGCCTTCCTTCAGATGGTCGTTGAGTTGTACTTGTATCATTAGCCTTCCTTCAGACAGTCATTGGGTCGTATTTATACGATTAGCTTTCTTTCACATATTCGTTAAGTCGTTATTGTAATAGTAGCCTTCCTTCAAACAATTTTTGCGTTTAACTATATTATTGGCATTCCTTCAAACATTATGTTAATTGTTACTGTATTCAGAACAAACATAAACAAGAAACTTTTTTTAAGTTGTTCATGTTATACTATATATATGACTCGAATTATATAAAATCCATTTTCGGCATGTCCAGCCTATTCCAAAACTTATTGCCTTATAGAGCCATGATTGCTAATTGAACGTATTACTTTACATCATCATATTTTCAGCGTTTACTTCGTTGTAAACACTCTTTATCGTATAGTACTCACAATCGACGGGCTGGAATAGAATTAAAGATAATTTTAATCATATACATGTACGTATTTTTATTACTTATGTACACGATAACAGGATTTGAACATGCCTTTTCGATCACGTGGCGTATATACAACGACTACAAACAAAGTACAATTACGCAAGACGATGGCTTATGCACCAGTTGCTTGCTGGGCAGACTTTCTGTGTTAGAAAATATCACCAACTTCGATTATAAAAGTGCATTTATTGCAATCTTTTTTATTCATCGAAACACCAGAATGTTTGCATATATAATGACTCATACGCCCGCAACAGGCTACATTTGTCATTTTAACTATTGAGCATTTTTTCCAGTAGAATGTGTCATTTACTAAACAGTATGGTTTGCTTTATATTGGAGTTATTTTCAATACCATGATCACAGCCTTGAGTATCACATAGTTTAGATCCTTGCCTAACGCGGAGTAACTTGGTCTCACATCTAGATTCAAACTTTCTGCAAAGGTGATCATCGATTTTTCTACAGCAGGCTGACCTGGTTTACGGGTACCCAACCTCGTCCTTATCCCACTTCCACCAAAGTCAAAATGTAAATAAAATTCCCCCTCCAGACAACTCCACAACATGCATAACGATGTCTGTCAAAATGAAATGACTTGAAAATAAACGTAAGAGGTAAACAAGCGACGTCATCATTTAAATGACGTCATAATTTAAAAGTATGGGAAAACTATATATTAAACACTTCTACACCGACATTTTATAAAAAATAAATCGCAAGAAGATACAAATACTAGTGGATATTAGGTATGCACAACTGTTTTGTTTGAAAAAGAATAAACTTGACATCGTAGACATGTACTCGATGACTACTCAGAAGTCAGAGCAGCTGTGGATAAGTCATTTGGGGTACGACAGAACTGGCAAAATACAAATATCAATATAGAGTATTAAGACTTTTTCCGTCGTCGCACAAGCAAAGAGGAAAGCATTTATAATGACCAACTGTAAAGGGGTCGACCACCAAGCATGTAATGTGTTGCAATATAGAGGGGTCATATCCCTTTTTAATTAATTGTTTTGTACGTTTGACAAACAAAGTATCAAAATATGTGTGTCCAACAATTTTTCGAAGTTTGTAAATGACATCACCGTAAAACTCCGGATATGAAATACCTAACTTTAGAAAAGTACGTAAATTGCAATTGTATTTGCTGATGAGTAGAACATTACGGTGGTAAAATTTTGAAAATGTTTTACGAAGTTTGTCATATCTGTAGCCCTGTTTGTCGTAGTTTATCAGTGATAATAAGGTTACGATTGTTAAAATCATCAACAGTGGAACAAGCTCTAGCAAAACGAATAAGCTGAGAAATGTATTCACGGTAATATGTAGCACGGGGAACATTCCCATCCAAATGAGAATAGTTAACTATTTTAAAATTAAAGTCATCCCTTTTGTCATAAATTCTAGAAGAAATTGTTCCGGTGTTTATAGATAAATGTAAATCTAAAAAGGCTGCAGATATGTCAGAACTATTTGCTTTATTGATGAATTGAGGTTATCATATAATCAAAGTATGGGTTATCAATATTAAATATGTCGTCTGAATAACGTGCTGTATTGTTAAAGGCATTGATGACATCCGCCTGTGAATCGGTTTTAAGGTTAAGCATAAAATCCCGTTCATAACAAAACAAAAACAAGTCTGCAATTAAAGGAGCACAGTTGGTTCCCATGGGAATACCAATGACCTGGCGATAAACAGAATTACCAAAACGAACAAATATATTGTCTAACAGAAACGTAATTGCGTCACAAAGATCTAAACATGCCCACGAGGTATATTTATTTGTAATGCCATCGGTAAAGAACGCATGTCTTGAATTACAGGCAATAAATGATACTTTTTCTCTAGCAAAGATCTAGATTAGATCGTGTGGTTATATTGTATAAAATGTAGACAAATCATATATGCTTATAGTGTTAGCTTGGTGCTGCTTGATTTTTAATTTAGTTAAAACCTCATTGGTGTTTTTTATAGACCAAAAAAGGTTTATTTCTGAATTCTCATAAGCTTTATCGCAGTAACGCTTGACATGTTCTTTGACCGCTGTTAGACACGATGTAATTAGTTTGGATAGTGCGGTTGTTGTGCATGAGACAGAGTTTGCTATGAAGCGTGATTTATATGGCGTTTTATTGAGTTTAGGTATCCAGTACATTGTCGGAAGTTTATGATGTGTGATTAATATATCAGTATTGAACTGTTTACTAACTTTGAACTGTTTATTAACATGTTCAGATATTATGTCGTTTTCAGATTTAGAGACCACAATATATGACCTTGTCTTAGTTAGTTCTTGTTCTAAACATCCACATAATAAAGTCGTCAAACGATAAGTACATTGTTTGACGCTTTATCAGCTGGGACAAACACGTATTTAGAGTGAAATTCTTGTATACTATTTTTACGAAGCGAACTGAAGTCTTTGGTTTAGGCGGAAGAAGGTGAATGTTAGATTTGTAAAACGCGATACGTGTATCCATTATATTTGAAATTTGTTTTATCCATTTTGTAAGGGCACTATTGTCTGCATGTTCTCGGCGACACCATTTTACCCTGAAGTCTAACAAAGATTCTATAATTTTGCTACGGCAGATTTCGAAATCTATCAAAGAAGGTAGTCTGTATTTAGGTCCCTTAGTTAATAAAGTACGGAGACGTTTGTTTTCGATAATGTCAAAATTGCCTGTAATAACATGACCAGCCTCGGCGTAACACAACTTAGAAGAATTACAATTTTAACTAACAGGAGTATTATTTACAATATTAAGGTCTGATACAATTTTATTATAATTAATAAAATTAGTACAGTCAAAACTGTCTCAGCGACCGTCCCTTAATAGCGACTTCCTGTCTTATGTGACCCTAATATTTCCTCCCAACGCATTTTCCTATTTATTGAGACTGGGGATAGCGACCTGCCTGTGTTACCTGACTAACGACCGTAAATCGCCGCTTCCGAAACCCGAATCCGCTAATTAATGTGCCTGTTTGTAGCGACCCAGTAATTGCAGGTCATTATCGAGTTTTAACTTTATTCTCTAGAGGCAATTTATTTAATCTTACCTGCATTGATCTTAGAACAAATTATGAAATCCCACAACTTCTGCTATTAATAAAAAACAAGTAAAAATCCATTTTATTTCCCTTTCCGAACCGTTATTATGCTGACACACACAAAACAATTCATCTGGTCACAGGATTTGAAATATTGGCCAAATGTCCCCTACTCCTGGTGAATTATTTTTAAAAGCTATTTGCATATAGAATCACAGATAAGGGAGTGACCTCGAGTTTAAATTTGCAACATCCTGTAACCCTTTGTCTGTTACGGAAGCTTGCACATGCTTCTTTATTAAAACTTCACAAATTCGCTTATATTTCTTGTAGACATGTTGACTGAGTATCAAACATCTTGGATCCACATCAGGCTCCGAGTTACTCGGCGTCTCATCCGGATCCAGTTTGTTTGCATACATGACATGACATGGCGCTCACGACAAGCAGGTTAAGGGTTAAAAGTGTCATTGATGCCTGGCGAGAAACACCACACCTATTTGTAACACGAGTGAAAAAAATCAAACAAGATGGGTTACACGTTTACAGATGTGTATGTTATTATTATGTCCACGGAATTGAATTGAGGAATACATACGCAACACCAAAAGTCAGTATAGAATATTTGTCCAGTTTATTCTTTCTTTCTCTTTTTTGTAAAAATGTCTCCTCATACTTTTGTCGTAATTAAGATTAGTCAAATATTTGTTACATCTAATTTCACATTAGGAAACTTACAAGGATGGGTGAATTAAAACTGAACAGTGCACACAATTTTTGCTGGTTTTCTCGGCAAATTTCGAATCTGAAAAAAAACCGGACACCTGAAAACCGGACGATCGATCTGTCCCCAAAGGAGTCCAGTTTTCACAGGTTTCACTGTATATAAAATTATCAAATATTAAATGTCCAAGGTTCTTACTATTATTTAGAACAAGTAAAATCTTTTCCATTTATGAGTAGTTTATTCCAAAGACACATGCATAATTATGTTCACTTTTATAATATAGAATCACTGAAATGAAGTTATAAAATTTGGAGAAAAAACTGCATGACTGTCTTATGTGACTACCTGTCTTATGTTTTCTCCCACTGAAGGTCACATAAGACAGGTTTGACTGTACTCCTAATAGGTAGTTTGTACTTATAGCAGATAATTGGAGATTCTAATTTTTTGAAATAGGCGGGGATGGTATTAATTACATTTTTTATCGTGAAATATTGATTGTAGATCGATAAAATCTATACCTTTATTAACAAAAGGAATTTTCAAAAAATATCTTTTATGGTCAGACACTGAATCAACGTGTGGTCGAAGAACATGCCGAGTGTAGTTCTGAGTGAAAGAAGCTGTATTATATAAAGGACATGTTCGTAAGATCACTGTCTGCTTCTATGTCAATGTCTCTTATGGAAGAAATAGACAAAGAACATGGACGAGAGAGCATAGTATGTTTACCAGATTGTAGACGTATATTGTGTAAATCTGAAACAGACGTTTGATAAAATTTATAACACCGTGCACTTAGCAGCCACCTGCCTAAAAGGGTCTGAATTACAGATTATCGAAGGTTTACTATAGTTTAATCCTTTCACTTTTCTGTGACTATTTTCTAATTTCAATACTTACTGAATATTCATGAATAGAATAGAAATAATGTATTACGGAAGATGGAACATTATAGCATTTTAGAAAGTAAAGAAACCGATATTTCCATTAGCAGACAGAGCAGATGCTTATAAAACTTTTAGTTGAGTCTGAGTTCGTTCTCAAGTTTTTGTTTGGTCAGATTTGAGCCTTTTGCTCAAATCTGACCAATCAAAAGCTTGAGAACTCAAATCTGACCAATCAAAAGCTTGAGAACAAACTCAGACTCAACAAAACAGCTTTATAAGCATGGACCCTGATCCTACTACTTCTATGGGAGCCGTCTGATCTTGGTCTACTCTGTTTGCAAATATGCTTGAAAACACGTTTACATGAAGGAATGGGTTACATGTAACTCTATCTATGTCCCCCTTGATCTGGGTCTACACTATTTGCCTGAGTTGTTTTACTGCACACTGGACACATATAGGTTACATGTTAACCATAAGAACAGAAAGGTCTCGCTAATACGACTAAACGAATTGTAAGTGTGGATGTTTAATACAGGCGGTACCTTAAAGCATGACAAAAGTAATGTAGACATCTCCTATACACTTTTCATCCTAGATGAAGCATTTGAACACAGGCCCTGTATTAAACAACGTCAACCTTTATTAGAATTCTATTTTAATCACGTATGTGATTGCATTCGCGAGATCTTTGCTGATATAAATACTAGATGTGTAGTTAATCATCCTGGTTCAAAAGGCATATGTCATATCAAATGCATAATCAAAGAAGACAAAAAGGTGATATGGACAACATTGCAGATTGTTATAACACTAAAAACTAAAAATAACTACAGGATGTTTCATAACATGTGATACATTTTCAAACCATAAAAGTTTTTCTTTAATCTGATAGTAGTAAGAATGCCATTCTTTGATTTTTAAACATGTACGTATAAGTTTACTATCCTGCAAAAAAATAGACAAAAGAAAATTATGAAATGGCACACGAAGTTAAAAAGCAAAACCGAAAGCGAAAATGAAATGCCTTCTGGGAACTGCTTCTCACCTGTTCCACATTACATCGTATTCGCAGTGCCGTAGATCAAAACCTGAACCAAACTCATCGAAACAATAACAAAGACATGGCGACACCAATTATGTAGGAATATGACAAAACATAACGTTACAAAACCCTCAATGAAACGAAGTTTCGGTTGGGCACGGTTAAGTACGCTCATTTTTTCTCTGAAACATAATTGTTCTTATAATGGTTTCAGAAATTAACCCTTTCCCTGTTTTCAATACGTACTGAATATGCATCGGCAATATAGCTGTAACTAAATGTGTAAGGCAGAACGTTGTAACCATTTTAGAAAATAAAGAAACAAATATATCGAATTCCATTAGCAAACCGAGCAGACTCTGATCAGACGGCTCCTATAATTAACTGGTGTACTGTCATTTGTCTATGGATAACAACAACGTTAATGAAGTTATGTAATACATTATGACACTAAGAGTTTCCCGTAGATTCAGTTACATGAAAAATATGTCTTGGTCAGGTTGACCAATGGTATTGAAGTTAATTTGAATGTGTATCGGACATTATGAAACACTCTGTGTGTTTACGAATGGTTATGTTAAGCAAACAGTAAAACCTCCCCAACCCGAACGTTATATTTACATGGAGTATAATTATCGGTCTTGGAGATAGGGCAACTTAATGGAGGATCTTTCTGCATGACTTTCACCGTGCATTAAGCATCCACCTCACTAAAAACTATCTTAATGTGTTGGTTCCTAATATAATTCCGTTATAGAGGGGTATAACTGTATCCTTTAAGTCACAGACGTGCCTTTTAACACATTTACAAACACAACATACCACATCAATAGGCAAAAACAGTTTTATTCCCAGCGGTTACGTTCCTTATAGAGACAAACAAAGGAAACACGAGTCCTTTCTTTAATCTATTCCCTGATATTGACGACTTTTGATGACTTTGTAAAGGTCACTTTGTGAAACCGTTGTGATAAATAGAGCATTTATAATACAGGAGCAAATGCGCTATTTATCACAATGGCTTCAAACTACAAATTCTAAAATGTTCCTTTTCTCTAGTTAATGTTCCTTTTTGGTAGATACATATAGAATCAAAGAGGTTGGATATAAAACATCATAACAAATATGGTGTAATGGGTTAATGACAATTCCATGCATCAGCTAAAAGTTCTATGTAGCGTAGTGGCAATCATTGCATTGGACCATTAGAGGAGTAAGATGCTTCTAGTCTACACAGTGTATAAAAACGGTGCCATTCACCACTCTTTCCACAGCCTTTACATTTCCTGGTACTCATTCAAAGGTGGATGAATATAGAGATTTGTTCAGCCAACCGTCCCAACCTGGTATAGCACTGTCGACCTTTAGCGTCATAACCAAGCGTTGTTACCACTGCACCATTGCTCCCCTGTGTCCTTTACCAATTGTAAATATAAAATGTTAGTCAAAAATAGAAAAGAAATCAGATTGGAGATACCACACGAAATTTCACAGCAACCCCAGAAACATACATCCGCGACTTCTCACATACATACAAACTAGCAACCTTCACAGAACTGTCCCTGTCTGCTCACCACTGAACACACTATCTTCTCTACATTATCAAAATGTGTCGTAATATGTAGTATTGATCTCCCATATCCCTAGCTCGGATAACTCGAACTCGGGTTACATCGAACGAAAGATTCCAAAACTTGCAATGCACAACTGCTCTAAAATGTATCGCTACATATATCTAGAACTACATGTGACAGCTTAATGTAATGCTGAAAACTCCTACAGGAGATTTTCTTGAGACCTCTATTTAGCTGTGAGTTCGGGATTGTTTTTAGATAAGAAAGCGGATAACTCGAACATCTGTTATCTCGAACTAATTTGTATAGTCCCTTGTTCGAGGTTCGCGATATCGAAGTTCATATTACATAAACTGTTGCTTGGTGTTTAGTTCATAATGATGTCCATAATCTATCCCAACTGGTATTCTTTTGTAACGTAGATACATAGATATTGTTAAAGTCTTCAAATATCCGCCATACCCTATCCTACATTCTATCGGTTCTTTTGTCTTGCAAAGTAACTTCCGATACGTAACAGTTGCGATCAGATAGCGCGAAATCGAAAGATCTACATGTGACAATAGTCCGCGCAGTTCTGAAGAGTGATGCCTTCATACTGTACCATATTGAAATGCCCAGCCAGTCCATAATTGTGACTGATGGCGAAAATAGACCCGTACGAATCACACCCTGAAACATAGGAATCCGATCTATATCTAAATAACATGGCTCATACTCTGTTCGCAAAAGAATCAAAACGTGTATCTATGAAGTCAATGGCTAAATCCAAGCAGTACATGATGGTAAACCCTGTCAGTGTTGCCATTCCTATTTATTCATAGTGTACATACAGAATGAATGGGTAAAAATCGCCACATGATATTGATAGAGTCCATACAGTATGAATGGATAAAAGTCGCCACATGATATTGATAGAGTCCATACAGTATGGATCGGTCAAATCGCAATACGATATTGAATAACAAACAACGCAGGCGCTAATCGGCGGGCTCCTCGAGGAGTCATCTGATCTGGGTCTACCCTGTATTCAAATGAGAGCTAACTCGTTGCTGTATTCACAGCGTTGATTACCGAAAAAATGGACTTCGAAACGTAATCCAAAGGTACCAACTCCTGTAACATACTGATACATCGGATACATTGGAATAAAGACATATACAAGTTTGTGTTTGCTTTAGAATTCAAATCATTTTCAATACTTAAATGGGTAAATGCTTAATCATAAAGAGTTACTTACGTACAATACAGTATTATATTAGTGTAATTATGTTACTTTGTTTTATGTTTTAAATTTATTAGAAAGAGTTTTAATAATTTCCTTTCTTCAGTATATCATCTCTTTTCAAACACGTGACTTCATTTGACGACTTTATTATGTGGATGTTTTAGAACAAGAACTCACTAAGACAAAGTCATATACAATTTATTGTGGTCTCTTAATCTGAAAACGACATAATATCTGAACATGTTAATAAATGTAAACAGTTCAATGCTGATATATTAATCACACATCATAAACTTCCGACAATATACTGGATACCTAAACTCAATAAAACGCCATATAAATCACGCTTCATAGCAAACTCTGTCTCATGCACAACAACCGCACTATCCAAACTAATTACATCGTGCCTAACAGCGGTCAAAGAACATGTCAAGCGTTACTGCGATAAAGCTTATGAGAATTCAGGAATTAACCTTTTTTGGTCTATAAAAAACACCAATGAAGTTTTAAGTAAATTAAAAATCAAGCAACACCAAGCTAACACTATAAGAACATATGATTTTTCTACACTTTATACCACATTACCACACGATCTAATAAAGGTCAAACTTACAAATCTTATAAATAAAAAATTTGCTAGAGAAAAAGTATCATTTATTGCCTGTAATTCTAGACATGCGTTCTTTACCAATGACATTACAAATAAATATACCTCGTGGACATGTTTAGATCTTTGTGACGCAATTACGTTTCTGTTGGACAATATATTTGTTCGTTTTGGTAATTCTGTTTATCGCCAGGTCATTGGTATTCCCATGGGAACCAACTGTGCTCCTTTAATTGCAGACTTGTTTTTTAAATGTTGAATTAATGAATGAATGAAAGACTTTATTTAACGAGGGTAGCTCAATTAGTCTAATGACTAATCTACCTTCAATCTGCTTCAATTTGTAGACCTATTGTTCAAGGACACGCACTTGGATCATTATCAAACGTCGAGTTACTTGGCGCCTAATCTGGATCCAATATGTTATCATAGTTTTGATTTGCCACTAGCATCCACATAGTTAATATAACGTTGGATCCAACTTAACTGTTGTTATGAACGGGATATTATGCTTAACCTTAAAACCGATTCACAGGCGGATGTCATCAATGCCTTTAACAATACAGCACGTTATTCAGACGACATATTTAATATTGATAACCCATACTTTGATTCAATGATAACCTCAATTTACCCTAGAGAGCTCAGGCTTAATAAAGCAAATAGTTCTGACATATCTGCAGCCTTTTTGGATTTAAATTTATCTATAAACAATGGAACAATTTCTTCTGGAATTTATGATAAAAGGGATGACTTTAATTTTAAAATAGTTAACTATTCTCATTTGGATGGGGATGTTCCCCGTGCTACATGTTACGGTGTATACATTTCTCAGCTTATTCGTTTTGCTAGAGCTTGTTCTTCTGTTGATGATTTTAACAATCGTAACCTTATTATCACTGAAAAACTACTAAAACAGGGCTACAGATATGACAAACTTCGTAAAACATTTTCAAAATTTTACCACCGTAATGTTCTACTCATCAGCAAATACAATTGTAATTTACGTACTTTTCTAAAGTTATGTATTTCTCATCCGGAGTTTTACGGTGATGTCATTTACAAACTTCGAAAAATTATTGGACACACATATTTTGATACTTTGTCAAACGTATAAAACAATTAATTAGAAAGGGATATGACCCCTCTATATTGCAGCACACTACATGCTTGGTGGTCGACCCCTTTACAGTTGGTCATTATGCTTTCCTCTTTGCTTGTGCGACGACGGAAAAGGTTTAATACTCTATGAAGATTCGCTCTTAAACCGTTTACGGAGGGAGGAAATTAGATATTTGTATTTTGCCAGTTCTGTCGTACCCCAAATGACTTCTCCACAGCTGCTCTGACCTCTGAATAGTCATCGAGTACATTTCTACGATGTCAAGTTTTTTTTTCAAACAAAACAGTTGTGCATACTTGATATCCACTAGTATTTGTTTCTTCGCGATTTATTTTTTTTATAAAATGTCGGTGTGTTTCATATAGTTTTCCCGTACTTTTAAATTATGACGTTATTTAAATGATGACGTCGCTTGTTTACCTCTAACGTTTATTTCCAAGTCATTTCATTTTGGCAGACATTGTTATATGCATATGCATGTTGTGAAGTTGTCTGGAGGGGGAATTTTATTTACATTTTGACTTTGGTGAAAGTGGGATAAGGTTGAGGTTGGGTACCCGTAAACCAGGTTTAAGTCCCCTAATAGCTTATTTTGGTTACTGACCGTTCCAAGGCGGTACTCCTGCTTTCAGCCTATGGTCAATTTTGTTGTTTAATATGCTTAATGTTTAATGTTTTTCGTCTTGATATGCGTCCTGTTATGTTTTGTCTTGTGGCTATATCAACTCGATCAAGCCCGATCAAATGATCTGGGACTGGTCTGGCTCGCTCTGCAGGAGTGGTCGGGAGTGATTGGGGAGATCTACCTTGGTCGGCATTCCTCGAACTCCCTACCCGAATTTTTTGGACATGTCCAAAACTTTCGGGTAGAGATCGAGTAGCCAGGCGCTCGAGAACCGATCGGGAAGCGGGTCGAGTATAGGGTTGAGTTGATCTGGAAGCAATCATGTAGAGATCTAGTGCGGTCGGAATGAATTCATTTACCCGTTTTGTACCCGATCATCTCGACCTCCACTCAAGTAATAACCGACCATAGCGATATAGTCGAGTAGAGATCGAGCAGGGGTCCAGTTGGTCGCGTAGCGATCGTGTAGGGATCGTATCTGGGTCGAGATGATCGAGCAGAGACCGGAGTGGTTGTTGAGTTGACGTCATGGAGTACTCGTGTATGATCGAGTAGAGGTCGAAAGGAACTCGTATACATGCCTTCGGTCGAGTTTGGTCTGGGAATTTTTGGTGATCGGGATGATCCAGTTGATCTGATCGGCAGTGGGGACATACCTCCTATTGGTGTTTTGTCACTGACCGTTAAAAGGCGATACTCTCTTCGCAACCCTAACTTTCTGGTTTATCCTGTGCCATTTTTTATTTTCATCTCTCTCTCTCTGTCTGTCTCTCTCTCTTTCTCTGTGCCTCTGTCTCTGTATGTCTCTCTCTATCTGTCTCTCTCTGTGTCTCCCTCTGTGTTTCTATGTCTCTCTCTCTCTCTCTCTCTGTTTGTGACTTACTTCCGTCCATGTCTGTCTCTTTATGGTATGTTTGTCTGTCTCTTGCTGTATGTCTGTCTCTCTCCCTGCCTCCATATCTGATATATATGTATATATGTCTCCCTATCCCTCTATGTCTCTCAGCTCTCTCTGTATATGTCTCTCTCTGTCTCTGCCTATCTCTCTCTGTCTGTCTGTCTTTTTCTCCTTGTGTGTCTCTGTATCTTTCTCCGTGTCTCTCTGTGTCTCTCTCTGTCTGTCTCTCTTTCTTAATTTCTTTCTCGCTCTTTTGGGTGTTTTGTATTGTGTTATGTGTGTGCGTGCGCGCGTGTGTGTTTCTCGCTTTTTTCTGTCGGTGTTTTGCTTGTTGTTTGTGGCCTTTCCAACCTATTTCTTTATTCAACTAATTAGCTAATCAGTAGACAATATGCTTTATCAAATTATCTGTCCATTAGACATAAACCATGAACAAATTATATGTCTAGTAAACATTAGGCTTAGATAAATTACCCCTCCCCCATTAGATATAAATATTGGCAGTCAAAGTAGACACAGATCAGACGGCTCCTGTAGGAGCTATCTGGTCAGGTTCTGTTTTTTTGCTTCTGATGTTATACAGATCTGATTCTCCAGTTTCTGTCACGATAACAATATTTACTCATAGTGCCATTAAAAGATATATGTGCATTAATATGCATCGTGTAATTATTTATTACATGAACATTCATAGCGTTAGTGTTTAAATGGAACAAGCGTCACATGTTATCAAATGTGATGTCAGCTGAAAGTTTCTTTGGAATATTTTCTAAATTATTGCCTAGTTTGCTGAATTGTTGTTAATGGCTCATGTAGCTTTATCAATAGTCTAGATCTTGACCAAAACTGTACGTGACCATGTGCCATTATGAAAACCAATTAATATTCATTATGTCATTTCTTTCATGCATATTCACGGAGTAAAGAGTTAGACACTAAAGGTGGTGCTTGTTTAATATCCACGTCATTAGTGTAAGAGGGCCTTGATGGAGCTCCCCACCACATTGACTAAACATGTTTAGCGACATGATAAAATCTTCGTTATACAGTCCTTATAAAGAGTCCGAGATTATGTCTCTTTATCATTTGAAATATTTTGCTTTACAAACCCTGTAACGACATAATGAAAAACCTGACAAAGTGCATTTGGAAATATGTAGAAATGAAAGGGAAAATATTATAGACCGAGGTAGTTCTCTCGTGATATGTTTTGATATACTTACTAGCAGTACATTTCCTCGAGTTGGGATCGTAGGCAAATCATATTCGGCATTCACAGGCCCCGTCGTAACAGCTTGCATTAACAGTTGAACAATCAGTATCCTCGAGGCAGTTCTCAAATAAAACTGCTTTACAGGAGCTCTGGAATAAACAATCAAGTGACAGTTACACATATAACACTTCTTCTCAAGATGAATCAGTCTTGAAAACACTGAAGGCACATTATTAATCTAATCAATTCTCATGACTTTATTATTTCTTGCATGATTATTCGTGGAATAAAGGGATGGATCCATTCATAAGTAGTCCACACAACTTCATTAATCATACGGCTATGTGACGTACCTAATCATTTGTGTAATTATGTACATTGTAATAACCGTGAAACCTCGATATCTCGAGACTATACAAATTACTTCAAGATAAGGGAGTTCGAGTCAGCCTAGTTTCACCTTAGAAACATTCTCGATGTAACAGGATAATGCAGGTCACACGTAATGCTGAAAGTCCTCCTAGGAGCTTTCAGCATTACAGTAACACCTCTATACGATACCACAAACACTCAAATGAGTACCATTATTGACTGTTGTAGCTTAATGCAGAATGTAAGTCATGCATAAAGCTCCTCTATGAGCTTTCTGTATGACTTTCATCCTACATTAAGCAGTCACTCTGCATTAAGCAGCCACTTGCCTACAAGGACAAATTATTCCTTACCAAAACGTCGTAGTATTGTGTTTTTACTGTATTTGCGGCCTTTATCAGCCTGCTGTATGTCTTAAAAACTCGCCCCGTACATCATTCTCAGTGTTGTTATACTTTAGTTCCATCGAGATCATTAGTCTCGATGCTAGCGGGAGTGATTAGTATTGCACCTTGAATTACTCATGAACAGACTCAATAAAACCGAGTCTGCAATGTTCTGTTTTTGCATTGCTGCTTTTGCTTTCGAAGGATCTCTACTTTCAGAATTTATAGATATGTGCCGTTGTGTATTTAAGAACAATTCATTATTACAAAGTTTCAAAGAGATTTTATTTTTAACTCGAGTTATATTGAAGTTCAGATTAATGGAGTTGAATATATCGATTTTCAACTGTAGTTGCTTTCGCCACATTCACCACAAGCACTCGATACTGTAAAACCGAATGCCTACGAAATATGCTTAAATACGTTTTAATAATACTATTACTGTTTATTAGTTTCTCTCTCGAAATATTGAAAGTCTCAGTTTGGTTTTCTTCAGAAAAATTAATACCCTGTAATGTTTATTTAATTGCTTCTAACCTTTTTCAGCTCAACATAGGTGATTCTCTGGTTGCGATAACAGCTTGTTGGAAGTTTCCAAACTTTCCATGCGTATGCTGTGTGGCCACTCGATCAAAGATGGCCGAACTACAGTATCGCTGATTGTTACATATACTAGTGCACTCGGACACTGATCGGACCTGGTGAGATACGGTCGATGATGGACCATATATACTCGGACATTCGTTCTCTATGGTATAGGAACTTGTACACTGCTCAGCCAAGCTGGCCCTGGTCAGAACGGTGGCAAATATTACTGTAATCAGCTCCATTCCTGTTAATACAACAAACATAGAGAAACAGATAACAAAGTAATTCTGAACAAAAATCTAATCTAACATGTTCGGACACATGTCGACATCCATATTTGTATGTGACGCCGTGATTTGCATTAAAGGATAAGGTACTTTTAACACTGTACCCGTGACTATTCGTGTAAACGTTAATGACATGGGTGATAATTAAGTTGATGTTTTGTAACGATGTAATACATGTATTTAGAAATTATAGCCACATCTATATAACTCCTCGAGCAGACAAATCAAAACACGATTTGCGCCTAATGTGTTTGCAAAGATAGAGCCAACACATTCTCAATCAAAGAACTGAAATTGAATAAAGCTAACTCTCTTCCGACACTTATGCAACTTTTCTTGATCTAGATTTTGAACAATACTATTAAACCATTTCTTCTAACAGTTATGAGCAAAGAGACGATTCTCATGCAAATATTGTAAATTTCCCTCATCTTGACTGAGATGTTCCCCGTGCTCCATCTTACGGACTTCACATATCTCCAATTATTCGTTTCGCTAGAGAGTGTTCGTCTCTCCAAATCTCATTTTAACTAAAGACCTACTGAAAAGCTCACGTCCAGAATTTCATGGTGATTTGCTTTTCAAACTTCGTTTAATTATTGGACATATCTATTGTCTCACCTTTTTCATCAACAATGTTAACAGGAGCTCCGTGTGTCAGAGCTTTACACACCCGCAGAGACCTTGACTTTTGATAGACTCGTCTCAAAATCAGTAGGGGTCATCTTCTTGCAATGACCAACCTTCCTTATTAGTATGAAGACCGTACGTGTACCTAATACTCATCGAGTTATTGACCGGTCATTTAGTTTTAGTGAAGGTCGTTGTACCTTTGACCGACTGACCTCAACATCAATAGGGGTCAATGAATAAGGACATTGAGCAATACATATCATGCCATATAGAAAAAAAGCTATCTGGTATATTTATACTTATAGATGCTGTTGTTAATAAAAATATCGAAATATCAAGCAAGCTAAAACAGAGACCACGTTAGCGCAGTTACCCTAAATATCCACACATCTCCTCTCTGCTAATTTGCAAGTCTGCTTAACTCTTTCGCTGCCAATTTTTGTCGTCTGCTACAATTTTCATTTTTTATTTTTCTTCATTTTTGTTTCAAGAAACAGTCACAGAAACAAACAGTTTGGATGCTGGTGATACACCGAGTTACTCGGCGTCTCGTCTGGTTCTTAGCTGTTTGCATGGGTAATCACAGATGCGACAATGGCAGCAAAATAATTGATAAATGTCGCAATAATTTTGTAACCTTAAAGTAGACTGACAAAATACACTCTTTGACCTAACTGACAATAGTGAAGCATTTTGAGCTAGGTCTGCACTGTTCGTTTAAACTCTGCCTGTTCGATTACGTAAAGTAATTAGGATGATGCTATATATTCCACAGAATTACAGATGTCTTAATAAGATGCGTAAATTGAAACATTTTCAGGTGTAACGTTTTTATTTCTCCACCAAGCCCGTTTGTACGAAGAGACGATTCTTAAGAATGTTCATAGCAGGGTTTGGTTGAGAAAGGACGATTTACAAGTACAAATGTATTTTAGTTCTCACATTATCTGTTGCTCTGAGTTATATACTCGCGTTATTCTGGAATACTTGGATATTCACGTACTTCTAGATACCGATGTCACCACAGATGCTCATAGTCACACTAATAGTCAAATATCATATTAATAAGTGGTTAAGTATTTGGACAGAGAAACTGTAACACATTGTACAGGCCTGGATACAACTGTTCCCAAAGGAGCAATTGCATCCGAGTTTACCTTATTCCAAATTTAAATTATAAAACCGGGCTAAATTGTCTTAGTCTGCTTTACAAACATATAGAGATAAAAAAATAAGGTGTCCAAATACTGGTAATTGAGGTATTTGTCCATCTATCATCGTTGCACTATCACGTTGGTTAATGCAATTTCGTCTTTCAAATATATTATTGTTTGACACAATTGCATACTCGATACGATGAGGTGATTGGAATACAGACTAACCTGTACAAAGGCGACCATGAGAACTAATCGCAAAACGTGAACCTCAGTCTATGTTTTAATTCATTAATGAACATTTCACCTAATTAACGAGACCAATAGGTAGGCGACACGTGTGCCAAGAACGTGCTGACCATGTCGTACACTGATCTGCATTATTCCATAAGAAGAGAGAGCATACCATGATCAGATCAATTCTAACAATATATAAGTCTATTCAGTTAGAATAAGCATAAGTATACAGTAGAACCTCTCTTTAACGGTCTCTAAATTACATCAATTATTTGTGTTAAAGGCCGGTGACTTCACACCCTGAAACACGAGTCCTTTCTTTAATCCATTCCCCCATATTGACGACTTTTGATGATTTTGTAAGTCACTTTGTGAAACCGTTGTGATAAATAGAGCATTTATAATACAGGAGCAAATGCGCTATTTATCACAATGGCTTCAAACTAAAAATTCTAAAATGTTCCTTTTCTCTAGTTAATGTTCCTTTTTGGTAGATACATATAGAATCAAAGAGGTTGGATATAAAACATCATAACAAATATGGTGTAATGGGTTAATGACAATTCCATGCATCAGCTAAAAGTTCTATGTAGCGTAGTGGCAATCTGTGCATTGGACCATTAGAGGAGTAAGATGCTTCTAGTCTACACAGTGTATAAACACGGTGCCATTCACCACTCTTTCCACGGCCTTTACATTTCCTGGTACTCATTCAAAGTTGGATGAATATAGTGATTTGTTCAGCCAACCGTCCCAACCTGGTATAGCACTGTCGAACTTTAGCGTCATAACCAAGCGTTGTTACCACTACACCATTGCTCCCCTGTGTCCTTTACCAATTGTAAATATAAAATGTTAGTCAAAAATAGAAAAGAAATCAGATTGGAGATACCACACGAAATTTCACAGCAACCCCAGAAACATACATCCGCGACTTCTCACATACATACAAACTAGCAACCTTCACAGAACTGTCCCTGTCTGCTCACCACTGAACACACTATCTTCTCTACATTATCAAAATGTGTCGTAATATGTAGTATTGATCTCCCATATCCCTAGCTCGGATAACTCGAACTCGGGTTACATCGAACGAAAGGTTCAGTCATTCCAAAACTTGCAATGCACAACTGCTCTAAAATGTATCGCTACATATATCTAGAACTACATGTGACAGCTTAATGTAATGCTGAAAACTCCTACAGGAGATTTCAACATTTCTTGAGACCTCTATTTAGCTGTGAGTTCGGGATTGTTTATAGATAAGAAAGCGGATAACTCGAACATCTGTTATCTCGAACTAATTTGTATAGTCCCTTGTTCGAGGTTCGCGATATCGAAGTTCATATAACATAAACCGTTGCCAGGTGTTTAGTTCATAATGATGTCCATAATCTATCCCAATTGGTATTCTTTTGCAACGCAGATAAATAGATATTGTTAAAGTCTTCAAATATCCGCCATACCCTATCCTACATTCTATCGGTTCTTTTGTCTTGCAAAGTAACTTCCGATACGTAACAGTTGCGATCAGATAGCGCGAAATCGAAAGATCTACATGTGACAATAGTCCGCGCAGTTCTGAAGAGTGATGCCTTCATACTGTACCATATTGAAATGCCCAGCCAGTCCATAATTGTGACTGATGGCGAAAATAGACCCGTACGAATCACACCCTGAAACATAGGAATCAGATCTATATCTAAATAACATGGCTCATACTCTGTTCGCAAAAGAATCAAAACGTGTATCTATGAAGTCAATGGCTAAATCCAAGCAGTACATGATGGTAAACCCTGTCAGTGTTGCCATTCCTGTTTATTCATAGTGTACATACAGAATGAATGGGTAAAAATCGCCACATGATATTGATAGAGTCCATACAGTATGAATGGATAAAAGTCGCCACATGATATTGATAGAGTCCATACAGTATGGATCGGTCAAATCGCAATACGATATTGAATAACAAACAACGCAGGCGCTAATCGGCGGGCTCCTCGAGGAGTCATCTGATCTGGGTCTACCCTGTATTCAAATGAGAGCTAACTCGTTGCTGTATTCACAGCGTTGATTACCGAAAAAATGGACTTCGAAACGTAATCCAAAGGTACCAACTCCTGTAACATACTGATACATCGGATACATTGGAATAAAGACATATACAAGTTTGTGTTTGCTTTAGAATTCAAATCATTTTCAATACTTAAATGGGTAAATGCTTAATCATAAAGAGTTACTTACGTACAATACAGTATTATATTAGTGTAATTATGTTACTTTGTTTTATGTTTTACATTTATTAGAAAGAGTTTTAATCATTTCCTTTCTTCAGTATATCATCTCTTTTCAAACACGTGACTTCATTTGACGACTTTATTATGTGGATGTTTTAGAACAAGAACTCACTAAGACAAAGTCATATATTGTGGTCTCTTAATCTGAAAACGACATAATATCTGAACATGTTAATAAATGTAAACAGTTCAATGCTGATATATTAATCACACATCATAAACTTCCGACAATGTACTGGATACCTAAACTCAATAAAACGCCATATAAATCACGCTTCATAGCAAACTCTGTCTCATGCACAACAGCGGCACTATCCAAACTAATTACATCGTGCCTAACAGCGGTCAAAGAACATGTCAAGCGTTACTGCGATAAAGCTTATGAGAATTCAGGAATTAACCTTTTTTGGTCTATAAAAAACACCAATGAAGTTTTAAGTAAATTAAAAATCAAGCAACACCAAGCTAACACTATAAGCACATATGCTTTTTCTACACTTTATACCACATTACCACACGATCTAATAAAGGTCAAACTTACAAATCTTATAAATAAAACATTTGCTAGAGAAAAAGTATCATTTATTGCCTGTAATTCTAGACATGCGTTCTTTACCAATGACATTACAAATAAATATACCTCGTGGACATGTTTAGATCTTTGTGACGCAATTACGTTTCTGTTGGACAATATATTTGTTCGTTTTGGTAATTCTGTTTATCGCCAGGTCATTGGTATTCCCATGGGAACCAACTGTGCTCCTTTAATTGCAGACTTGTTTTTTAAATGTTGAATTAATGAATGAATGAAAGACTTTATTTAACGAGGGTAGCTCAATTAGTCTAATGACTAATCTACCTTCAATCTGCTTCAATTTGTAGACCTATTGTTCAAGGACACGCACTTGGATCCTTATCAAACGTCGAGTTACTTGGCGCCTAATCTGGATCCAATATGTTATCATAGTTTTGATTTGCCACTAGCATCCACAGTTAATATAACGTTGGATCCAACTTAACTGTTGTTATGAACGGGATTTTATGCTTAACCTTAAAACCGATTCACAGGCGGATGTCATCAATGCCTTTAACAATACAGCACGTTATTCAGACGACATATTTAATATCAATAACCCATACTTTGATTCAATGATAACCTCAATTTACCCTAGAGAGCTCAGGCTTAATAAAGCAAATAGTTCTGACATATCTGCAGCCTTTTTAGATTTAAATTTATCTATAAACAATGGAACAATTTCTTCTGGAATTTATGATAAAAGGGATTACTTTAATTTTAAAATAGTTAACTATCCTCATTTGGATGGAGATGTTCCCCGTGCTACATGTTACGGTGTATACATTTCTCAGCTTAATCGTTTTGCTAGAGCTTGTTCTTCTGTTGATGATTTTAACAATCGTAACCTTATTATCACTGAAAAACTACTAAAACAGGGCTACAGATATGACAAACTTCGTAAAACATTTTCAAAATTTTACCACCGTAATGTTCTACTCATCAGCAAATACAATTGTAATTTACGTACTTTTCTAAAGTTATGTATTTCTCATCCGGAGTTTTACGGTGATGTCATTTACAAACTTCGAAAAATTATTGGACACACATATTTTGATACTTTGTCAAACGTATAAAACAATTAATTAGAAAGGGATATGACCCCTCTATATTGCAGCACACTACATGCTTGGTGGTCGACCCCTTTACAGTTGGTCATTATGCTTTCCTCTTTGCTTGTGCGACGTCGGAAAAGGTTTAATACTCTATGAAGATTCGCTCTTAAACCGTTTACGGAGGGAGGAAATTAGATATTTGTATTTTGCCAGTTCTGTCGTACCCCAAATGACTTCTCCACAGCTGCTCTGACCTCTGAATAGTCATCGAGTACATTTCTACGATGTCAAGTTTTTTTTTTTTCAAACAAAACAGTTGTGCATACTTGATATCCACTAGTATTTGTTTCTTCGCGATTTATTTTTTATAAAATGTCGGTGTAGAAGTGTTTCATATAGTTTTCCCGTACTTTTAAATTATGACGTCATTTAAATGATGACGTCGCTTGTTTACCTCTAACGTTTATTTCCAAGTCATTTCATTTTGGCAGACATTGTTATATGCATATGCATGTTGTGAAGTTGTCTGGAGGGGGAATTTTATTTACATTTTGACTTTGGTGAAAGTGGGATAAGGTTGAGGTTGGGTACCCGTAAACCAGGTTTAAGTCCCCTAGTAGCTTATTTTGGTTACTGACCGTTCCAAGGCGGTACTCCTGCTTTCAGCCTATGGTCAATTTTGTTGTTTAATATGCTTAATGTTTAATGTTTTTCGTCTTGATATGCGTCCTGTTATGTTTTGTCTTGTGGCTATATCAACTCGATCAAGCCCGATCAAATTATCTGGGACTGGTCTGGCTCGCTAGGCAGGAGTGGTCGGGAGTGATCGGGGAGATCTACCTTGGTCGGCATTCCTCGAACTCCCTACCCGAAATTTTTGGACATGTCCAAACCTTTCGGGTAGAGATCGAGTAGCCACGCGCTCGAGAACCGATCGGGAAGCGGGTCGAGTATAGGGTTGAGTTGATCTGGAAGCAATCATGTAGAGATCTAGTGCGGTCGGAATGAATTCATTTACCCGTTTTGTACCCGATCATCTCGACCTCCACTCAAGTAATAACCGATCGACTCATATCCGACCATAGCGATATAGTCGAGTAGAGATCGAGCAGGGGTCCAGTTGGTCGCGTAGCGATCGTGTAGGGATCGTATCTGGGTCGAGATGATCGAGCAGAGACCGGAGTGGTTGTTGAGTTGACGTCATGGAGTACTCGTGTATGATCGAGTAGAGGTCGAAAGGAACTCGTATACATGCCTTCGGTCGAGTTTGGTCTGGGACTTTTTGGTGATCGGGATGATCCAGTTGATCTGATCGGCAGTGGGGACATACCTCCTATTGGTGTTTTGTCACTGATCGTTAAAAGGCGATACTCTCTTCGCAACCCTAACTTTCAGGTTTATCCTGTGCCATTTTTTATTTTCATCTCTCTCTCTCTGTCTCTCTCTCTCTCTCTGCCTCTGTCTCTGTATGTCTCTCTCTATCTGTCTCTCTCTGTGTCTCCCTCTGTGTCTCTATGTCTCTCTCTCTCTCTCTCTCTCTCTCTCTCTGTTTGTGACTGACTTCCGTCCATGTCTGTCTCTTTATGGTATGTTTGTCTGTCTCTTGCTGTATGTCTGTCTCTCTCCCTGCCTCCATATCTGATATATATGTATATATGTCTCCCTATCCCTCTATGTCTCTCAGCTCTCTCTGTATATGTCTCTCTCTGTCTCTGCCTATCTCTCTCTGTCTGTCTGTCTTTTTCTCTTTGTGTGTCTCTGTATCTTTCTCCGTGTCTCTCTGTGTCTCTCTCTGTCTGTCTCTCTTTCTTAATTTCTTTATCGCTCTTTTGGGGTTTTTGTATTGTGTTATGTGTGTGCGTGCGCGCGTGTGTGTTTCTCGCTTTTTTTCTGTCGGTGTTTTGCTTGTTGTTTGTGGCCTTTCCAACCTATTTCTTTATTCAACTAATTAGCTAATCAGTAGACAATATGCTTTATCAAATTATCTGTCCAGTAGACATAAACCATGAACAAATTATATGTCTAGTAAACATTACGCTTAGATAAATTACCCCTCCCCCATTAGATATAAATATTGGCAGTCAAAGTAGACACAGATCAGACGGCTCATGTAGGAGCTATCTGGTCAGGGTCTGTTCTGTTTGCTTCTGATGTTATACAGATCTGATTCTCCAGTTTCTGTCACGATAAAAATATTTACTCATAGTGCCATTAAAAGATATATGTGCATTAATATGCATCGTGTCATTATTTATTACATAAACATTCATAGCGTTAGTGTTTAAATGGAACAAGCGTCACATGTTATCAAATGTGATGTCAGCTGAAAGTTTCTTTGGAATAATTTCTAAATTATTGCCTAGTTTGCTGAATTGTTGTTAATGGCTCATGTAGCTTTATCAATAATCTAGATCTTGAACAAAACTGTACGTGACCATGTGCCATTATGAAAACCAATTAATATTCATTATGTCATTTCTTTCATGCATACTCACGGAGTAAAGAGTTAGACACTAAAGGTGGTGCTTGTTTAATATCCACGCCATTTGTGTAAGAGGGCCTGGATGGAGCATCCCCGCCACATTGACTACACACGTTTAGCGACATGATAAAATCTTCGTTATACAGTCCTTATAAAGAGTCCGAGATTATGTCTCTTTATCATTTGAAATATTTTGCTTTACAAACCCTGTAACGACATAATGAAAAACCTGACAAAGTGCATTTTGAAATATGTAGAAATGAAAGGGAAAATATTATAGACCGAGGTAGTTCTCTCGTGATATGTTTTGATATACTTACTAGCAGTACATTTCCTCGAGTTGGGATCGTAGGCAAATCCTATTCGGCATTCACAGGCCCCGTCGTAACAGCTGGCGTTAACAGTTGAACAATCAGTATCTTCAAGGCAGTTCTCAAATAAAACTGCTTTACAGGAGCTCTGAAATAAACAAACAAGTGACAGTTATACATATTACAGTTCTTCTTAAGATGAATCAGTCTTGAAAACACTGTGAAGGCACATTATTAATCTAATCAATTCTCATGACTTTATTATTTCTTGCATGATTATTCGTGGAATAAAGGGATGGATCCATTCATAAGTAGTCCACACAACTTCATTAATCATACGGCTATGTGACGTACCTAATCATTTGTGTAATTATGTACATTGTAATAACCGTGAAACCTCGATATATCGAGACTATACAAATTACTTCAAGATAAGGGAGTTCGAGTCAGCCTAGTTTCACCTTAGAAACATTCTCGATGTAACAGGATAATGCAGGTCACACGTAATGCTGAAAGTCCTCCTAGGAGCTTTCAGCATTACAGTAACACCTCTATACGATACCACAAACACTCAAATGAGTACCATTATTGACTGTTGTAGCTTAATGCAGAATGTAAGTCATGCAGAAAGCTCCTCTATGAGCTTTCACCCTACATTAAGCAGTCACTCTGCATTAAGCAGCAACTTGCCTACAAGGACAAATTATTCCTTACCAAAACGTCGTAGTATTGAGTTTTTACTGTATTTGCGGCCTTTATCAGTCTGCTGTATGTCCTAAAAACTCGCCCCGTACACCATTCTCAGTGTTGTTATACTTTAGTTCCATCGAGATCATTAGTCTCGATGCTAGCGGGAGTGATTAGTATTATACTTTGAATTACTGCTCATGAACAGACTCAATAAAACCGAGTCTGCAATGTTCTGTTTTTGCATTGCTGCTTTTGCTTTCGAAGGATCTCCTACTTTCAGAATTTATAGATATGTGCCGTTGTGTATTTAAGAACAATTCATTATTACAAAGTTTCAAAGGGATTTTATTTTTAACTCGAGTTATATTGAAGTTCAGATTATTGGAGTTGAATATATCGATTTTCAACTGTACAGTGGTAAATACGCTATTCCTACCCATTTACCCGTTTTTCTACGCGTAAGAAACGGGTAGTGAACGGTTAACGAACGGTTAACGAACGGTTACGAGATAAACGGGCTACACGCGTTAAACGCGTAAAGAAACGATTATACCAAAGAAGTTGCGGTAGGTGCATAAATTTCCCGTTACATGCGGAGATTTCGGATCTTATCGATAATAGCCGTTTTCAAAAAAGTCCGAATGAAACGGGTTAGCCAAAATAAGAATCGATTCGTCATTCAACGAACGTTTAGCGGTTCAATCCCGGCTAGTGTCGACGATTTGCTCATTTAGGTAACGATATGTTTGTACAAAGCTATAATATCAGATATCCACTGTAAATCAAACAAATGGATTGAAGAATTAGTTCTTTTTGAGTAGGTTTCTACATTTCAGATAAAAAAACTGTCACAAAGTAAACCACCAAATTTTGGATCTAGAATGAAGAAACCTACTAAAGAATTCAGATCTATTCTATTTCTTAACCCTTTCCCATTTGAATATTTCTGTCAGAAAAAATGACATCATGAGTATTTATTAGATCTTGCTGAATTTAACAACGGTATAAGTGCACACGCCTTTTTGATATTTGTAGAAAATATAGTCAACTCTTATAATTTCATAAGCAGAGTGGACTCTGGTCCGACAATCCCTCCAAGAACCTTCATGTCTAGGTTTACTCTGTTTGCAAAAGCGTTAGAGTGTTAAATCCATGTGTATGTTATAGGATAAGCAAATAATGCAGACCCAAGATCAAACGGCTTCCGAGCGAGCAATCTGATCTGAAACTTTTACGTTTTCAAAGGTGTTTTCATCATTATGAGGTAGATCTAAAGCGTTTTAAACAAATAAGCATATTTCATGCTCACATATAACTATGAAAAAAATCTTATTATTTTATTACTTTGTTAAGATTAAACCTTTGTATGCCGAAATTTAAAAGTGGAATGGCCCATCACTGTTTAACTATATATTCCATTCTCTATTACCAGGCTTATATTTGCTAGATGATTTTAATTAGACCTATGAAAATACTAGTGAAGACCCTGATCTACACCCTGATTTTGTAGCTATATTGTCTGTGTTTACACTGCTTTCAAATGTCAGTACTTTTGTTCCCCGCATTCGAATATTTAAAAAATACTAACTCTATAATTGTTATGAATGCATGAAAATAAATTGTCTTAGTTGAAGGCTTTATTATTTACCCAGCCTAAATATACGATGAAAGCTGCAAGATGGTCAGTAAATCCCCTGGCTATTTTCTCAGCAGGGGACAATGGTCTTGACAGTGATCACACCGCTGCTTTCTTATCAACAAAGTTGCGAACTATTACGCAACAGAAATACCAAATAATGTGCCCAATGATCTGAAAGTATGTTTTATAGCTTCTCCAAAATACAAGAAAACTATGTTTTGTATAATTGTAGATCTATGGCTCAGCACAAAGTTAAATCCAAACGTTTAGACCAATTAAGATTAATAAAAATTCTAGTTTTAACGATAGTTTAGATTGATATGATCTAGATCTATTGTAAAATACTTATAC
The DNA here is from genome assembly GCA_963576725.1 of Azorinus chamasolen. Lineage (NCBI taxonomy): Eukaryota > Metazoa > Mollusca > Bivalvia > Cardiida > Solecurtidae > Azorinus > Azorinus chamasolen. The sequence continues at coordinate 26,835,800 of OY755252.1, forward strand.
TATATCTTCTACGGTACTGTACGTACAGTAGCAAAAAAGTCATTTTAAAACACATAGATGAACGCCATGAGATCTAGATCTAGCTAGATCTTATGGAAATGGAACGAGAATTAAAAGTTTTAATACTGTTAACCCTTTCGCTGCCAATGTCGGATCTGTGATAACCTTTGCAAACAGTTTAGATCCAGATGAGACGCAAAATGTTTTGGACCCAGATGAGACGCCGAGTAACTCGGCATTTTATCTGGATCAATACTGTTTGTTACTGTCACTATGTTTTTGAAATCTTAATTTTACATATCAGGAGTGTCCAACAGGTAAATGAGAAAGTCTCCCATTTCAAATAAAGGCCATATCAAGGGTTACCCCCCTTTCGTCCATGATTACTCCCCTTTCATCCGGGCTCTTAAACGTTTAGGAAACGCGTTAAGATACGCGTAAACAAACGGTTAGAAACCCGTTTAACGAAACGGCTAAGAAACGGTTAACGAACGGTTAGGTAACGCGTAAGAAACGCGTTAAGTGGGTAGGAATAGCGTATTTACCACTGTAGTTGCTTTCGCCACATTCACCACAAGCACTCGATTCTGTAAAACCGAATGCCTACGAAATATGCTTAAATACGTTTTAATAATATTATTACTGTTTATTAGTTTCTCTGTCGAAATATTGAAAGTCTCAGTTTGGTTTTCTTCAGAAAAATAAATACCCTGTAATGTTTATTTAATTGCTTCTAACCTTTTTCAGCTCAACATAGGTGATTCTCTGGTTGCGATAACAGCTTGTTGGAAGTTTCCAAACTTTCCATGCATATGCTGTGCAAGATGTGGCCACTCGATCAAAGATGGCTGAACTACAGTATCGCTGATTGTTACATATACTAGTGCACTCGGACACTGATCGGACCAGGTGAGATACGGTCGATGATGGACCATATATACTCGGACATTCATTCTCTGTGGTATAGGAACTTGTACACTGCTCAGCCAAGCTGGTCCTGGTCAGAACGGTGGCAAATATTACTGTAATCAGTTCCATTCCTGTTAATACAACAAACGTAGAGAAACAGATACAAAGTAATTCTAAACAAAACTCTAATCTAAAATGTTCGTACACATGTCGACATCCATATGTGTATGTGACGCCGTGATTTGCGTTAAAGGATAGGGTATTTTTAACACTGTACCAGTGACTATTCGTGTAGACGTTAATGACATGGGTATAATTAAGTTGATGTTTTGTAACGATGTAATACATGTATTTAGAAATATATAACTCCTCGAGCAGACAAATCAAAACACGATTTGCGCCTGATGTGTTTGCAAAGATAGAGCCAACACATTCTCAATCAAAGAACTGGAATTGAATAAAGCTAACTCTCTTCCGACACTTATGCAACTTTTCTTGATCTAGATTTTGAAAAAATAAAAAATAAACCATTTCTTCTAACAGTTATAAGCAAAGAGACGATTTTCATTCAAATATTGTAAATTTCCCTCATCTTGACTGAGATGTTCCCCGTGCTCCATCTTACGGACTTCACATATCTCCAATTATTCGTTTCGCTAGAGAGTGTTCGTCTCTCAAAATCTCATTTTAACTAAAGACCTACTGAAAAGCTCACATCCGGAATTTTATGGTGATTTGCTTTTCAAACTTCGTTTAATTATTGGACATATCTATTGTCTCACCTTTTTCATCAACAATGTTAACAGGAGCTCCGTGTGTCGGAGCTTTACACACCCGCAGAGACCTTGACTTTTGATAGACTCGTCTCAAAATCAGTAGGGGTCATCTTCTTGCAATGACCAACCTTCCTTATTAGCATGAAGACAGTACGTGTACCTAATACTTATCGAGTTATTGACCGGTCATTTATTTTTAGTGAAGGTCGTTGTATCCTTGACCTTTGACCGACTGACCTCAACATCAATAGGGGTCATTGAATAAGGACATTGAGCAATACATATCATGCCATATAGAAAAAAAGCTATCTGATATATTTATACTTATAGATGCTGTTGTTAATAAAAATATCGAAATATCAAGCAAGCTAAAACAGAGACCACGTTAGCGCAGTTACCCTAAATATCCACACATCTCCTCTCTGCTAATTTGCAAGTCTGCTTAACTCTTTCGCTGCCAATTTTTGTCGTCTGCTACAATTTTCATTTTTTATTTTTCTTCATTTTTGTTTCAAGAAACAGTCACAGAAACAAACAGTTTGGATGCTGGTGATACACCGAGTTACTCGTCGTCTCGTCTGGTTCTTAGCTGTTTGCATGGGTAATCAAAGATGCGACAATGGCAGCAAAATAATTGATAAATGTCGCAATAATTTTGTAACCTTAAAGTAGACTGACATGATACACTCTTTGACCTAACTGACAACAGTGAAGCATTTTGAGCTAGGTCTGCACTGTTCGCTTAAACTCTGCCTGTTCGAATACGTAAAGTAATTAGGATGATGCTATATATTCCACAGAATTACAGATGTCTTAATAAGATGCGTAAATTGAAACATGTTCAGGTGTAACGTTTTTATTTCTCCACCAAACCCGTTCGTACGAAGAGACGATTCTTAAGACTGGTCATAGCAGGGTTTGGTTGAGAAAGGACGATTTACAAGTACAAATGTATTTTAGTTCTCACATTATCTGTTGCTCTGAGTTATATACTCGCGTTATTCTGGAATACTTGGATATTTACGTACTTCTGGATACCGATGTCACCACAGATGCTCATAGTCACACTAATAGTCAAATATCATATTAATAAGTGGTTAAGTATTTGGACAGAGAAACTGTAACAAATTGTACAGGCCTGGATACAACTGTTCCCAAAGGAGCAATTGCATAAAGTTTACCTTATTCCAAATTTTAATTATAAAACCGGGCTTAATTGTCTTAGTCTGTTTTACAAACATATAGAGATAAAAAATAAGGTGTCCAAATACTGGTAATTGAGGTATTTGTCCATCTATCATCGTTGTACTATCACGTTGGTTAATGCAATTTCGTCTTTCAAATATATTATTGTTCGACACAATTGCATACTCGATACGATGAGGTGATTGGAATACAGACTAACCTGTATAAAGGCGACCATGAGAACTAAATGCAAAACGTGTCTTATGAACCTCAGTCTATGTTTTAATTCATTAATGAACATTTCACCTAATTAACGAGACCAATCGGTAGGCGACACGTGTGCCAAGAAAGTGCTGACCATGTCGTACACTGATCTGCATTATTCCATAAGAAGAGAGAGCATACCATGATCAGATCAATTCTAACAATATATAAGTGTATTCAGTTGGAATAAGCATAAGTATGCAGTAGAACCTCTCTTTAACGGTCTCTAAATTACATCAATTATTTGTGTTAAAGGCCGGTGACTGCTTAAAGCAAGATGAAAGTAAAACAGAACGCTCCTATAGGAGCGTTCTGTTACTTTCACCTTGCTTTAAGCAACCACCTGCCTTAATACCAATTAATTAAAACAATTTAATGGCCGTTATACACAGGTTTTACTATATATTTGTATAATGCAATCTTTGATAATACCTGTAACTGTTCACACCCTGTTGGAGAATTGGAGATAAACATGTTGGATGTGTCTCACAGGGTAAATCAGCGTCCCGCATGGACCAAACTGTTTATTCGTTACCCTGTTGCTTGTTTATTCCAAATGTCAATACCTACTGAACATTCGTGTGAGAAATAGTTACAACGAATTACGGAAGGTGGATCATTTTAACCGTTTTATAAAGTAAAGCAGCATATCTTTCAAATTATATTAGTAAACAGAGCAGACCCTGATCAGACGGTCCATCCCGTCTGCTCTGGGTGTACGCTGCATGAAAAGACGTTTGTATGCGGGACAGGGTTAATGGAGAAATGACAGAAAGCTTTAACTGTATTGTTTTTGTTTGTTAAATATTGGCATTTCTGAAAGCAGTTGATATGCCTTTCATCCATAATTGACATGTACGCTCGTACATAACCAGAACGAGACAGTGACTTAACACTACCTGCTCAATATTCATGTTCACAATGCATATCTAGAAACACATGTGGCAGTTTAATGAAGGTCGAAACTAATGGTGAAAGCTCCTGCAGTATTACTGCAATTAGCGGTAAACATGATCAATTGCCTAGGTTCGAAGTGACACTTTTGTTATGTCGGTATGGTCCCCTTGAAGTTCAAGTTATAGAAGTTCAAATAGAATATAATTATATATGATACAATGGAATTTAAAAACTTACTTATCACAATAATTTTATAACAGAATATAAAATGCTCGATTCAATAACTGACAATGTAGTAAAGACAAGCAGGAAAGGCCACACATAAGACATGACCATTACCAAAACACCAATAGAAAATAAGTGAGATACACTCATAACCGCGAACGAGAGAGCGATGTAAACCTCAAACATCGACAAACGTACAAGGACATAGACACAAGACAAACATAAAAGTAAGGGTGACAAAGAGAGTGTCGCCTTGGAACGGTCAGTGGCAAAACCACCACTGGGGGTTTTAACCTGTTTATTAACACCCTAACCCACACTTACCTTAAATATATCCTTAGTTTAACAAAGAGTGTAAATAAAGGTATCCCTGTCGGACTTCCCCACAACAAAGAAGACGATCCACACAGGACAATTTGTAAATATAGCAGAAAACAGCTGTGAAAAGCCACCAAATATATTTTCAATGACTTTACTAAATTCATAGCAACAAATTGAACCTTATATTTTGTAATGTGTAAAACACGAGAATTCTGGATATGTTTAAACAATAATGGTATTAATGTATTAATAACACCAGTAGATTATATCCCTATAGTAACTATAATTACGAGTTTAATATGGAGACGCTAAAACACGACACATCATCTGGATCTTAATTATTTCAACCCTTCCCCTGATGAATACCCATGTAGGAATTAATGACGTCATGAATATTAATAAGGTTATTTTTATAATGGCAGATGAACATAGGACATTTTGCCTCAGGCTCCTATAGGAGCCGTCTGATCTGGGTCTACTCTGTTTGCAGATGCGTCAAAATGCGCTTACATTCATGTAAGGGAACGGATTAAGTGACAATCAGGACGCGGGTTAGCATATTAGAGGCTAACTCTGCTTAGCACTACCGCACGTGCATTTGCAATTTGTAAACAGAGTGGATTCACGTATTTGCTGTCAATCCGTGTACCTAGCAGGACAATGATTCACCATTACCCTGCTATGAAAATGAGATCTGGTTAACCCTTTCCTTCATGAATATTCATGCAAGAAATAATGATGACATGGATATTGATTAGATTAATTTGTTATAATATCACATGGGTATATGCATTTGCAGCCATGGTAGAAACTGTAGAATCATATCTATATTATATCACAAGCAAACAGAGCAGACCCTGATCAGACGGCTGGGCTAGGAACCGTCTGATCTAGGTCTACTCTGATTGAAAAGGCATAGCAATGCGTATTAATAGAGTAAAGGGTTAAGCTTAGATCTGTCAGAATAAAGCTTTATTGCCACATATACCCTATTTACATATAAATAAATCAGAACAAATATAAGCTAGTTCAGCAATAAACACCGGATCATTTTAGTGTTTATTTAATTCTTTACTACGTGAATATTCATGTTAGTAATGACGATATCATGGATATTAATTAGATCCATTTTTATAATGACTCTTATTGAATACTGTTACTATAAATAGTAACAAAATAGCCGTAGAAAACTGTCATTACGGAGTCATGTGACCAAAGCCATAATATCCCGGCGGGTCGATTGTCCATTATCTTTTTCACGTGCAATGCGTTGACGTTAGCAATATAGCTCTAGATCTAGATCTATTCAAACATGGCTGGAGAAAGGGGTTTGACGTCGTTGTCAAATCGTATTCTAGATCTGGAAATCTGTAAAGTTTATACAATCGTAAAATTCTATTAAAAATCAATTTCTTTATTTGTATCGATCGGTACTACCTAACTTTGTTTATGTTATTCAAAAATGACAGTTATGACGTCATAATTTCACGTCATCCATCGGAAGTTCTCAAACAAACTAATAAGTTAAAATAGTGTAGTCAAAAGTAAAGTCATCGTTATATTAGTGTTAGTGGTTATTACGTCGGACTACATATTTTTCGACGGGGATTCGAATCCCCATGAAAGTATGACTATTCCTTCCTTATTTTTGCAAAATTATAGATCTCTAGATCTATGTCAGTGGTTTGTTGGGATGTTACATCTACTGTAGATTGTGTTGAAATGAATAGGTGGCATATACATCTATGTAGTAAAATGTTTAAGGTATTCAATAAAAAGGTCAAAATATGGCCTGTGTGTGCCTTCTGGCCAAAATGGCACACCTAGGCCATATTTTAACCTCTTAATAAACAGAGCATGTTTTGGCCATGACAGAAACTTTAGATTCATATTTATATTATATCATAAGCATATAGAGCAGAGGCTGGTCAGACAGATTTTTTAAGAGGCGTCTAAGCTGGGTTTCTCTTTGCAAAGACAATGCAAGGCGTCTGAACTGTGTCTCTCTCTTTGCAAAGACACTGCAAGGCGTCTGAGCTGGGTCTCTCCTTGCAAAGACACTGCAAGGCGTCTGAGCTGGGTTTCTCTTGGCAAAGGCACTGCAAGGCGTCTGAGCTGGGTATCTTCTTGCAAAGACACTGCACGGCGTCTGAGCTGGGTTTCTCTTTGCAAAGACACTGCAAGGCGTCTGAACGGTGTCTCTTTTTGCAAAGACAATGCAAGGCGTCTGAGCTGGGTCTCTCTTGACAAAGGCACTGCAAGGCGTCTTAGCTGGGTCTCTCCTTGCAAAGACACTGCAAGGCGTCTGAGCTGGGTCTCTCTTTGCAAAGACACTGCTAGGCGTCTAAGCTGGGTTTCTCTTTGCACAGACACTGCAAGGCGTCTGAGCTGGGTCTACCTTGGCAAAGGCACTGCAATGCGTCTGAGCTTGGTCTCTCTTGGCAAAGACACTGCAAGGCGTCTGAGCTGGGTCTCTCTTGGCAAAGGCACTGCGAGGCGTCTGAGCTCGGTCTCTCTTGGCAAAGACACTGAAAGGCGTTTGAACTGAGTCTCTCTTGGCAAAGACACTGCAAGGCGTCTGAGCTGGGTTTCTATTGGCAAACGCACTGCAATGCGTATTTGTTGACGAAAGGGTTAAAGTTGAAAAAAACAAACCATTATTGTTTAACTGAAGAGACAATTCACTATGCTAATTTGCTAGATGATTTTAGATAGGATGGTTAGTTTAAGAACCTTTTGAGCTGCATCTACATTGTTTACGAATGCCAGTACACTTGTGTCCCACATTTAACTCTTTCGGTGCCAATGTCGCCTGTTGGCACCATTGGAAACAGTGCAGTCCCAGGTCAGATGCCGCCTTTTCAAGGCGGCTTCTGACCTGGGACTTAACTGTTATCTGTATTATTTTAGCCCAAGCATAGAGGTTTTTAAAAACAAATGGTTTACTAATATACCTTTATTATTTAGTTCAGAATGGTATTTAATATGAAATTAGTATTGCAGACGACATTTTAAAATTTGGCGCCAAAAGAGTTAAAGAAAAAAACGTGATGTGTTTTTATAGTGGATATATCGTCTTGGGTATAATAGGCAGTGTTTACAAATGTTTAAAACAAAAACATAACCAGAACATTTAATCCTTACAATGCTGAATTTTCTAATGGACTATTCCTAAGTTGAAACCGGTCGAGCTTATTGTAAATATTTAGGGATTTTGCTCAGGGTCTGCTCTATTTGCTAATGTTGTAATATAGATATGATTCTACAGCTTCTGTCTGAGCCAAATTGCCCTTTGTTCATACGCCATTATAAAACATACTCTTATTAATATTCATTGCGTCATTATTTCCACATGAATATTCGTCAGGGAAAGGGTTAAGGGGTTGGGGATAACGTGCCTGTTTACCTTAAGTTCACATCTTTACTTGTGCAAGATATTCTATTGTTTATATTTGTAAAGATTCAGAATGATTCACTTTCGAATGACATGTGCCAACCGGTGTTTATAACTCATTTATAGTAAGAGCACTTTTGTTCCGACATCGATCAAAGTTGGGCAGAACATGTCAATCCAATGACATACTGTCATTTCCGTAAATAATAGACGAACTCATGTCTGTGATTTTCTAAGGCTTTAGCAGACTTCAGACAGTGACAATGCTCAGCTGAAAACATGTATGTATAAAGCGTCTGTAAATCGGCTGCAAGTATTATTGAAATGATATAAATATGTGTACAACTTTCTGTGTCATCTGCTTTATATGATAAATGGACAGAACATAACTCTAAAAGACGTTGCAATACTCGGCAACTGAAAAATATGGTTAACCCTTTACCTGATAGTATTTTTAAGATACAACCTCTTTGAATAAATCTACCGAAAAAGAACATTAACTTGTGAAAAGGAAAATTTTTAGAATTTTGTAGTTTGAAACCATTGTGATAAATAGCGCATTTGCTCCTATAGGAGCAAATGCTCTATTTATCACGATGCTTTCACCAAGTCACTGTTACAGAGTCGTCAAACCCCGTCAATATGAGGAAATGGGTTAAAAGGAAGGTTAAATATTACCACGTTACAACATAGTTACGACACTTGCAAAATAGTAGAAACAGATCAGACAATTATTGTCTCGCTCTGCTCATGTATTAATGTAAATCTGATTATAGAGATTTTTACATGACCACCACTGTTACGGTTTTCAAGGGTTATTTTCAGAATGAATCTAATCTGCGATTAATTACGTACAAAGTATTTACGTAAAGGGGAGATCCAAGTAAGAGGCATGCCTTTTTACATGTTAACCCTTTCCCTGATAAATATTCACATAGGAAATCATGACATCATGAATATTAATAAGATTATTTTTATAATGGCATATAAACACTTGATAGTTTGGCTCTGAAAGAAGCTGTAGAATCAGATCTATATTACACCAAAAGCAAACATAAGCAAACAGAGCAGACCCTGATCAGACGGCTCCTATTGGAGTAGGAGCCGTCTGGTCAGGGTCTACTCTGTTTGCAGATGTGTCAAAATGCGCTTACATAAGGGAAATGGTTTAACATTAACTTCTTCATTTCTCCACAAACCCCTATGTTATAACTTTGAATACGCCTTTAGCTATCTCTCTGCTCTCTGAAACGCTTAAAGATACTTGGCGCATTATGAGCCTTTCTTCAGGCATTTGTTTGAGTCGTAAAGGTATTACAAGTCTTTCTTCAGACAGTCTTTGAGTTGTAACTGTATCATTAATCTTCTTCCGGGAAGTGATTTAGTCGTGCCTGTGTTATACATCTATATTCAAAGAGTCGTTGAGTCGTGCCTTCATTATTAGCCTTCCTTCACAGAGTCGTTGAGTCGTACCTTCATTATTAGCCTTCCTTCACAGCGTGGTTGAGTCGTAAACTTCCTTCAGGAGTCTTCAAAGCGTAAGTGAATTATTAGCGTCGTTGAGTTCTAACTGTACTATTGGATTTCCTTCAAACAGTCGTTTAGCCTTAAAAGTAGTACATGTACATGTATAAGCATTCCTTCTATCAATATTTGTGTCCTAACGATATTATTGAGGTTCCTTCAAACATTTGTTTAACCCTTGCCTCCATAAGTACAACTTTCTACGCATTTGCAAACAGAGTAGACCAAGATCAGACGGCTCCCATAGGAGCCGTCTGATCAGGGTCTGCTCTGTTTGCTTTTGATATAATATAGATATGATTCTACAGTGTCCGCAATTGCCAAAAACTTCTGTGTCCATGTGCTATTGTAGCAAATTAATCTAATAAATATTTTCTTACATGAATGATATGGCGTGACATGTAAACTTGATATTTTGAAAGTACCAATATATTGTAAAATAAAATCGTGCCCTGAATACACTGTTCTATGAATTGTGTTACCTCCCCTCGTATTTACATCATTTTCCGCAGTTTACTTTGTTGTGAACACTCTTCATCGAAGAGACCGGACAGTGATACAGATAAAGGTGCGGACCCAAATACTAAAATCGTCATTTCTCCACCAATCTCTATACTGTGACCGTTCTTTAGAATCCCTTCGAAGCAATTCTAAGGGCTTGATGCAGATACAAGGGTTTTTTTCTGGAAAAAATGACTTATATTAAGGATGTTATCTGAACCTCTAAGACAATTCTAAGGAGTGTGCACAACCAAAGTTTAGGAACAGAAATAGAGGAGGTACTCTTGAATCATAATGCTATATGATCTATGCACGCTTTGTTAGGATATCCGGCTGATGCATAGCTCACTTGACTTCTACATGAAAGAGATACATACATAAAAATACCTTAGAACTACAGTAAATTAGCCTACACGTGCACATGACGTTGATGTATCAACCCTTTCCGCCATAAATATTCATGTAAAAGGTAATGACGTCATGAATGCTAATTATATTAATTGTTATAACAGCACAAGGACACGGGATCTTTTAACACGGCAGAAACTGTAGAATAATATCTAGAGTGTAACATAAGCAAACAGAGAAGACCCTGATCAGACGGCTTCTACAGGAGCCGTCTGATCAGGGTCTGCTCTATTTGCAAAGGCGTGAAAATCATTTATACGAAGGAGCGGGTATTAACCCATTTGCTACCACGATCCCATATATGGGACGTAGGCAAACAGTGTAGACGCTGATCAGACGCCGCATAATGCGGCGTCTGATCGGAGTCTACACTGTTTGCTAATAGGAATTTCAATATAAAGCAAAAAGAAAATGAAAATTTAGACCAGACATCCCTTGGATAAAAAATGGACTAATCCATTATATAAGAATGGATGAATCCACTGGGAGCAAACGGGTAATGTAGTGAAGGGGTAACTGTATTAACCCTTCGCTTACTATTCACGTTAATATACCTACCTGTAAATAGTGAAGACCCAGATGAGACAGCTCATGCAGGAGCTGTCTCATCAGCGTCTGCACTATTTACAAGTTGATTGTGCAACCAATGCACTCCAGAGCAGTGATTGCATAGCGAAATACCTGTACACGGTGAAGATATATATAATTATACAACAAGGCATGGGTAAAGAAGGAGAAATGTATTTTAAAATTCAGCAAGGGAAGGGTTAACATTTGCCTGCTGAGCAAACGTGTACGAGTAGAACATGACACCGAATTCAGTTGTAACAGCTGATGTAGATCGAGTGTACTTCTTGCCAGCGCAGTCGGAGTACCAAACAGTTTAGATCCTGGTGAGACGTCGAGATACTGTACGTTCCAAAATATTTTCATAGCCAATCATTCACCTGCCCACAGTAGCTTCAAGGTTATTATTTAGCCTATTTAGCAACTTTTGCAGTAGAACAAATAATTTATCCAACATTATCGTTTTCTTTATTTTGGAGTTCCATTCTATACCACGATTACAAACTTGAGTATCAAACAGGTCAAACAAATACTGACGTGATAAGGAGTAAATTTTTCTCTCATCTGGGTCCATGCTTATAAAGCTTTTTAGTTCAGTCTGGGTTTGTTCTCAAGCTTTTGAGCCATAGGCTCAAATCTGACCAATCAAAAACTTGTGAACGAATTCAGACTCCACTACAAAGTTTTATAAGCATGGATACTGAATTCCAGCTTCCAGCAAAGGTGATCACCACATGTGCCCAGAGCAGCCTAAACATTAATAGCGTACTAACATATGTTAAGCTGGCGTTTTATTTCCGTCAAAGTAAAATGCAAGTATAGGTTAGAGCTTATAAACTGCAGTCTTCGAAAATAAGACGACCGATAACGCGAGCGAAGCGAAGCGTTTTAGGCCGTCTTATTTTCGAAGACTGCAGTTTATAAGCTCTAACCGATTTAGTGATTGCCCTACTTTTCAACAGGCTGAGTTTATAAGCCCCGCCCACTGAACAATGACAAACTTGTATATAGTCATGTGATTATGGTCCACCTAAAAGCCACACTCGTTTATGCAAATCACTCAGAAAATCAAAACAAACGTCATCTTTGTTAAAATTCTCACATGTTTATGTTTTGAAAATCCTACACAGTGAAACTGGTTTCGCGCCTTTTTTCTTGTAAACATTGCCGTATTTAGCTGTGTCACGTAATCAAATATCCCCCACCTGTGTGTAAAACCTTTATTACACAGTTTTCTGTAGTACAAATAATAATGGCCGACAGCAATCTAAACGTATCCCCAAAACTATGAAAAAAATAATTGTTGTGAAAGAGGGACGCAAAATCGCAATGGATATTTATAAATGATAATCCTTTACCTTATAGTAAATGACGCCTTTTGACCCACTTGGAAAGCCGAGAAGACCCTGATCAGACAGCTCATATGCTGTCTAATCAGGGTCTACTCGGTTTGCACACTTAATTCTTCACTGCTACCGGAACCCCATATATAAAAATACAGCTTATTATTATTAAACATTCGTTATGGGCAGACTATTAAACTAAGAATAAACATGTAAAGGCTTAAAAAGATTACAGGTTTGATTGTTTACGTTTTGTTGAACGGATTACAGTTTTAAATACAGTTTTTTCTTATGTCCTGAATTATTTGCTTATTTATATTAGTCCTTTTCCAATAAGGCGGGGTGTTTCGTGATTTATTTGTCCATTTTAGTCCATGACCGCCTAATTACTAGATCTATAATTCTGCCTCTCAGTTGTTTACATAGTCTTCCTCCCACGTTTTACACATGTGAAAACCTGTGTACACTCGTTCGCGTGTCGATAACGTCATAACATAGCAACTCGTTCTTGTTTCTAGTCGTGGGCGGAGCTTTGTTGCACATGCGCACTTGAAGATTCGTCTTCGAAATTTAGAGTCGATTTTATAAAATTTATGAGAATTAGAGTCTGAAAAATATCAAGAATGCGGCTCGTTGATTGGATGGAAAAGTAGGGCAATCACTAACTATAGGTTAGTGCTTATAAACTGCTGTCTTCGAAAATAAGACGGCCGATAACGCGAGCGAAGCGAAGCGTTTTAGGCCGTCTTATTTTCGAAGACTGCAGTTTATAAGCTCTAACCGATTTAGTGATTGCCCTACTTTTCAACAGGCCGAGTTTATAAGCCCCACCCACTGAGCAATGACAAACTTATATATAGTCACGTGATTATGGTCCATCTAAACCCCCATTCTTTATGCAAAATACTCAGAAAACCCACCAATCAAACAAGCGTCGTCTTTGTTAATTTGCTCACGTATTTATGTTTTGAAAATCCTGCACAGTGAAACTGGTTTCACGCCTTTTTCTTGTAAACATTTCCTTATTTGGATTTGTCACGTAATCAAATATTCCCCATATGTGTGTAAAACCAAAGGTGCCCGACGCATGCTTGGACTCACCCATCGACACCCCCCCCCTCCCCCCCCCCCCCCCCAAAAAAAATTGATCGAAGTATGTTAAACTAACCTAAAACTATCTATTTACACCTTAAACTACTCTGAAAAACAAGAAACACACGACCCGGAAAGAAATTTCCTGTCAGGTCTATATATGTATTGAAAGGTAGTACCTAACTACGACAGATCAGCGGCGGAAAATACAACAGTCATGTTTTTCAAAGTCTTACAGCAAAGCCAATTCAACACCGATTTCAATAATTTTGGTCTTGGTCCGTTCCAAATTCCATATGCTAAGCGGCACAATTAGTGCTTTCCTTAGATATTGCTCCGTCTTGTCGCTGCAAGACCGCGAATTTGAAAAAACGCTAGAGCGAAACGATGTGACTCCCGCCAGGATGCATAGACGTATATAGGGGGATCTGTATTCGTTAACAAAAAACGCGAATTATGGTAAAACACCATCTAAAAACATTAAACTCGCCGCAATTAAAACGGTGCTTACTATTTCCAGTCTGCTACGAGGCGCCAGTTTTGTTTCCCCGACTTTCCTTTTGAACGGATGCGACCATTTTGCTGTGACCCGGCTCATAAACTATTCGATATGCAAATTGACTACTACTTCCGGGCCACAGCGATTTGGCCACCTCCGTTCAAAACGAAAGTAGGAGAAAGAAAACTGGCGTCTCATAGCAGACTACAAATAGCCAGCACCGTTTAAACTGTGGTAGGTTGAATGTTTTTCGAATGTGTTTCAGCATAATTCGCGTTTTTGCTGAAAAGTTTAACGAATACAGATCCCCATATATACTTCTATGCATCCTGGCGGGAGTCACATCGTTTCGCTCTAGCGTATTTTTAAATTCGCGGTCTTGCAGCGACAAGACGGGACAATCTTTAAGGAAAACACTAACTGTGCCGCTTAGCATATGGAATTTGGAACGGATCAATACCAAAATGATTGAAATCGGTGTTGAATTGGCTTTGCTGTAAGACTTTGAAAAACATGACTGTTGCATTTTCCGCCGCTGATCTGTCGTAGTTAGGTACCTTTCAATACATATATAGACCCGATAGGAAATTTTTTCCGGGTCGTGTTTTTCTTGTTTTTCGGAGTGGTTTAAGGTTCAAATAGATAGTTTTAGGCTAGTTTAACATTCTTCGATCACAAGTTTTTTTGTTTTTTTTTTGGTGTTTTTTTTTTTTTTTTTTTTTTTGGGGGGGGGGGGGGTCCATGGGTGAGTCCAAGCATGCGTCGGGCACTTTTGTGTAAAACATGTTTTACGTAAATTTTCTGCAGTCCAAATAATAATGGCTGACAACAATGTGTCTTTTGACCTGCTATCTGGCACCGAGCTAGCAGACTGATAACCCTTTACCTTAGAGTAAGTGACGTCTGTGGACCACTTTGCAAGCCGAGAAGACCCAGATCAGAAGCCCATATGCTGTCTGATCAGAGTCTACTCGGTTTACACATTTAAATATTCACTACTACCGAAACCCCATATATTACAGCTTATTAATACTACATGTAAACATTCATTATGGGCAGATTTATTATTGAAATGATAATAAACAGGTGAAGGCTTAAATTTAAAAGATTACAGGTTTGATTGTTTATGTTTTGTTGAACGGATTACGGTTTCAAATACAGTGTTTTTTCTTATTTCCTGATTTATTTGCTTACATACATTAATTTAGTCCTTTTTCAACAATCCTGCTTCAATAGGTCGGATGTTTCTCGATTTATTTTGTTTTTTTAGTCCACGGTAGGCCAATTACTAGATCTATAATTCTGCATCTCAGTTGTTTTCATACAGTCTTCCTCTCCACGGTCTACACATGTGAACACTTGCACTTGTGTGTACACTCGTTCGCGTGTCGATAACGTTATAACATAGCAACTCGTTTTGTCTAGTAGTGGGCATGACGTTGTTATTTCTCACATGAATAGTCATCAGGTAAAGTCGGGTAAATTCATGCGGTTTAACTTTTGATGAAATACACCTTGTTTTTCTAGTCGTGTAGTTTAAGTGGTTCCCTGGGTTTTCCTTTCTGTAACTTCCATTCGACGGCCCAAGACAAGGTGACAGCGAAGCTCTGAAATGCATTGTTATATTTGTAATTTGATGAGGTTTGAACCATAACAACATTATAACACATCGTCTATTCGAAATTTTAATCAGTATCTACACCTATGATTGGACAACATACGAAATGTAAACTGGTTGAAAAGCAGGTGCGTGCATTTCATAGAGCAAATGTATTGAATAAAACAGCCATATGTTTTCAAGATTTACAGTACATGTATTTATTCTGTTAACGGTCATTGCTCCTATAAGAGCCGTCTGATCTGGGTCTACTCTGTTTGCAAATGGGTTAAAAGGCATTAATACCAACAAATATTTTGTTTGCTGTGCCCCCCCCCCCCCCCCCTCACAGTATGAAACATTGACGGGTTCCAGAATACAATCTAGGTGGGTTTCCTTACATAATATCGGGATATATCGGTTAACTAGTTAACACGGTGGCTAAATTGTGTCTACATTTTGTGTATCATACTATGGAAGGCCGGTGCACCATGCTAAATGCGAAATGCTAAGCCGAAATGCTTCTTTTTCTATTTGGGTACCCCATTTGATAGCCTACTTTGTACTGTTTCATTGGAACCAAACATATCCTAAGTATTCGTCCTAAAATATTTTCGCCTTTAGTTTTATTAATATTGACCCAGATTAGATTTGTAGTTGTTCTTTGAATGAAAAAAGAACGCATATGTCTTATCTTTTGCGTAGTTAGATAATTACGAATAAATATAGAACAGGGAAAGGGATAAGTCCTGTAAGAAAGATTACATACAGGTATTTCCTTGGCAATACAAATTTCCAGTACCTGGAATACTTTTGATTTATTTTCTATGTGGAGTTGATATGTTTCAAAGCAATCTTTATTTGTCGTAGGTTCATGTTAGATTTAATATAATTGATTTGCACTACACAAGAGATAATAGTTATATTATATACGTTGTTTTTTCGTTCAAAGAACAAAAAACAACTTTATTTGGGCTCATTATTAATAAAATTAGAGTCGAAACTATTTGAAGACGAATGATTAGGATTCGTCTGGTTCCCGTGATACATATCATACAGTACAAAATAGGGTACAAAAAGGAATACCAGAATAGGAAAAGAGGCCTTTCGAATTTAGCATTTCCAAAAAATGACTATAAACACTGGAAAAGAAGCATTTCGCATTGAGCTTTTCGAAATTAGCATGGCGCATTGGCCTTCTTATTCCCTCAACATTATGCGTCATGACGATCTCGTATAACATTACCGTAACGGTGCAGACTGCAGCAAACGCCGTAGTCAGCCACTCAAAACCAATGGTCGTGTAGAGAAATCCCCCGAGACTTGAACCACCGAATTCGCTGTGAATGGAAATTATTTCACAAACGCTGCAAAATGCCAACACTACTGCAAGCAGCTATAATTCTCTCCGATCACAAGTATTTGTTTCGGTAGAATGGAAAGAGTTTTCTATGAAACCCCGCTAATGCGACCACTTAATAAACATCCACTGGTGTCGTTTAAAGCAGGTGGTTGCTTTATGCAGGAAGAAAGTTATGCAGAAAGCTCCTATAGGAGCTTTCTGCATAACTTTAGTCCTGCATGAAGCTACCACCTGCCTTTGCCACCCAGAATTATGCCCCTTTTTGGTGGTCGCATTAGCGGGGTTTTACTGTACACTTTTAAAAGTTGAAATGTTACAATGTGACGCAAAGCTAAAATACCTAATTATTCCTACCACCGCCAATGCACCACGACAAATAGTGCACTCCCAGATCAGACGCCGCATTTTAAGGCGGCGTCTGATCAGGACCTTCACTTTTTGTATCAAGCTTTGTTTCTATATATGTGCTTTATTACTTTGAAATTTGCATTTATTTATCTTATTCCTTATTTTACCGAATTATTTAACCACACTGGTTTGCAGACGACAATTAGAAATTAGGCACCGAAAGGGTTAAAGGGTTTACTACTGAAAATGACACTCCCCAATTCTATGGTATTGTATTAAGACTATTATAGAGTGTTTGAAATCGTTATAGCGTGTTTAACCTTTAGCTTACTGAGCAAATTATTTGTACATCACTTTTCACCAGCTACATTTACAACATAATCGCTATAACCATTCTGTCTACCAAAATGCTATCAGGGCGTGTTACTCGGCGTCTCATATGGATCCAAACTGTTTGCAAAGGTAATCACTCACCCACCCACAGGAGGCTAAAGTTTAAGACTAAGATAGTGTGCTGGGGGGCATAATAGCGTGCTTTAAACCATTATATAATGGTGTTTATAGATTGTTATAGCATGTCAGAGACTTTTAGAGCGTGCTCGAAGTTGTTAAGTATTGTGTGAGACTAGTGTAACGTGTGTGAGACTATTATAATGTGTTTGAGATTGTTAAAACATGTTTGAGACTAATACAGCGAAAGTGATACTATTATAGCATATTTGAGACTGTTAACCCTTTCCCTCATATGAGCGTGTTTTCACGCATTTGCAAATAGAGTAGACCCAGATCAGACGGCTGTAAGAGGAGCCGTCTGATCAGGGTATGCTTTGTTTGCTAATAAAATTTGATATATCTGTTTCTATACTTTCTAAAATATCTTCAATATTCCATCTTCCATACTTCTTTATAACTATTTCGCTAATGAATATTCAGTAGGTATTGAAATTTGGTCTAAATAAAGAACAGGGAAAGGGTTAAGGCGTATTGAAGACTATTATATAGCGTGTGTGGGACATTTATAGAATGTTTTAGATTGGTAAAGCATGTTTGAGACTATATAAGTTGGTTTGAGACTATTATGTATTGTTTCAGACTACATTAGTTATGCAGTGCTTAGGTCCCTAATATGGAATATACACTGCCAGTAAATTTTCATATGGGACGTGGCGTAGCCGAATCCCATATGAATATTTGCTGGCAGTGTATATTCCATATTTGGGACACTAAGCACTGCATAACGAATTTATCTTACTGACTACCTTTAATTTCAAGCATTTACACGCATGATTATATCATAGGCCTACATGTACATGTATGGTTTTGAGCGGGCGTATTTCCTTCTTAGAAACAACCACAAAATGCTAATAGATTAATGGCTGTCTGACACCATATTTAAACAGTACATCAAATCTATAATCTTATACACGTATCATTTCGTATAAATTCCTGCCATAGATCTCTTGCAACCTTGATATGACAAACAAAATTGTCTTATAAATTACCGCCCTTTAATAGAACAAAAGAAAATAATCTTTACTCAAATGTTGTTTATAAATTTTATTTTTGGTTTATTATCATTATAAAACTAGCTAATATTATTATTTCAATGCAAATAAAGCATACATTATACGAGTATATATGCATTTTTAAAAACTATATTAGATAAACATAAATGATTATTATAAATTAGAGAAAAGCATCAGACTACCAAGCAAGGGAATTAACACTTGTAAAGACATGATAAGGATTTTAGTATCCTCATTAGGGATCTATGTGGTTTTCACGTGACCTCAATTGACCAATGGAATGACTAGAATTTAGTAGGATATAAGATAAAGATTTTAGTAGGAGGTAAGATGAAGATTTGTTACATCGTGTTTGAGACTATTATAGTGTGTTTCTGATATATATTGAGCAGTTTGTATGACGATTACTTTGTATACATTTGCATTGGTATATAGGGTACGTAAGACCGTATATACGTGTGTAAATAATGTTTGTGGAATATTTTACTATAATAAGTAATATATAGGAACCGTTGCCTGGTCGTTGACGTACTTATACCTTTTTCATGGGTTTATTCGAGTGACAATTCCAAACTGTAATACTGTAATATATCATAATATAAGCAAACAAAGCAGACCCTGATCAGACGGCTCCTATAAGAGCCATCTGATCTGGGTCTTCTCTGTTTGCAAAGGCGTAGCAATGAGTACTTATGGAGTAAATGGTTAAACCGTTCCCTGATTAAATATTGGCATTATGTTTTCAACCAATCTTTGACACTTTGATTCTCAAACATTTACATTCAATAGCCTACCCAAAACTGTACATGCACACCCATATCCCGGACACCACTCCATAGGTATGCGTAGTTTCAGAATGACCAATATCACTGAAATAGAGCAACATTTTGAAAATTTGGCGCCAAATACATTTCTTCTGCAATTGTCGTCTGCTTAAGTTTTGAGCCCCAGTAGCCATTTTTGGCTACTGATCGTTCCAATGAGGTACTCCTGCCTTCACCCTATGGTCAGCTTTGTTATTTAATAATATTATGCTGAATGTTTAAGGTTTTTCGTCTTGATCTGCGTCCCGTTGTGTTTTGTCTTGCGGCTGTGTCGTTTCTTGTTTGATAGTGTTTGGTGCGGTGTCTTTTCGTATGTGACTCTCCCTGTTTGACTGTTTTTTTCCCATATTTAGCGGGAACATTTCTTCTATTTCTTCTCAAAACCGTATCCGTTGTACCTTACAGTCCGGATTCTGATGAGACGCCGAATTACACGGCGTCTCATCTGGATCAAAACTGTTTATAAAAGGATTCGCGCTCTTGAACAAGCCCTGTGAGTCCCTTTCTGGTGAGTTCGGCAGTTAGACTATAAATGTTTTAACCTAAGTCAACCCGTCAAATAAACAAGAGGGGAGCGAACCAATGCTCATTAGTCTATATTTTACAACGCGTATTAAATAGTCCTCTACCGGAAACGCCGAAGCGGACTATAGGTTTGCACTCCTTCCGTCCGTCCGTCTATTCGCTGTCAGTCAGTTGTCAGTCAGTCACACGTCGGTTTTCCGGACTGTTTTCTAAACACTAGCAGATACTCAGATAGTGAAGTGGTATTTATGTAACTTTATTATAACTAGTTATAGATCAAATTTGATTTTTTTCACGGAATTACAGCTTTTGTACTTCGAAATCAGCCGGTAGGGTGTTATGACATTGCTTTAAATGCTCCCAAACTTGTTGAAATAAATTTTATTTACGAACAGCAAACATATTGACTGTCATATTATAAACAATATTAACCCTTCGCTTGCTATTCACGTCAATATACCTACCTGTAAATAGTGAAGACCCTGACGAGACAGCTCCTGCAGGAGCTGTCTCATCAGGGTCTGCACTATTTACAAGTTGATTGTGCAACCAGTGCACCCCACAGCAGTGATTTCACAGCGAAATACTTGTACACAGTGAAGATATATGTAATTATACAACAGGGGATGGGTTAAGAAGGAGAAATGTATTTTAAATTTCAGCAAGAGAAGGTTTAACCCAACCATTTTCTCATCCCGAACAATAATGTCTGCTCCAATCGTTTATTTGCTGAACTTTTAACTGACTTCTAATTCGATGTCTTTTGAGAAACTGTTGCGAAACTGTTGACCGAATGTCAAACAGCTGGGACTATATAATGCGATACCGACTTTGTCAGCGTCTCATCTGGATCCAAGCTGTTTGAAAATGTCAAGACATTTACAAGTATATCTGCTTTATTTGTCCTCCCAAACCTTTACTATGACCACTCTTTAGAATCGTCCCGAAGGCGAATACACTAAAACCCTTCTAATGCGACCAGCAAAAGGGGGCATACTTCAAAATGGCAAAGGCAGGTGGTAACTTAATATAGGACAAAAGTTATGCAGAAAGCTCTAAGGAGCTTTCTGCATAACTTTCGTCCTGCATTAAGCAACCCTCTGCTTATGAAGACAGTCATGTTTGTTCATTAAGTGGTCGCATTAGGTAAGGGGGGTACTGTGCACGAATTTAGTTATTTAGTTTAGTTGCACCTTTATCTGTAGCTTTGACTCTTAACATTTAGCATTAGTTTAGTTCAAACATATTTGTATTTCAATGAAGATTGAAAGGGGTTGGGCCACAAGTTCTGCCAACAAACATATAGCAGTATTACATATCAATGAATTTCACAAAATGCGAGTAAATACATATTCTAATGCAACAGTTTTTGTAATACGCATTCTGATTGGTCCATTTTGCGTCATATAAATCCACGATATACTGTAAGAAACCGAATATACTGTCGGAAACCGAATCTCTACAAACTTTACTACGGACTATTCATACGCGCGTTCGTAGTAAAGGTATTACTAATGTAAATAATCATGGATAATTTCGGCAATTTCAATCTGCTAATGGAGAATTCATTAGTAATCGATATTGAAGATGACAGTGCGTTGTTACACGAACTTTACCTTTTCTAACCCTTTGACGACAATGGAAAGAGTACAGCTACAGCGTGGCCGTTACCAGCTGTTTTATGACAACATTGTTTCATGACGTCATGTTGAATCAAGACCAACAGAAAATATCAAAGGACTTAAAGTGTTGTTTGTTTGTATCGTCTAAATCTATGGTTACATTTGAATATGGATAACCGTTGCGTGTTTGAAGATTTACAGCAGTATATCGGTGGTTTATATGTCACGAAATATCCGCTGTTCATGCTCCGCTAACGCGTCGCATGTAAGATTAAATTTCCCGCATATCTTCAGATACGCAACGGTTATCTCCAAATTGTAATCATTTATTCGGCACTCGGTCAATATTTTTCAAAATGCTTGTATGAATTGTAAGCAGTCGAAAATAGATCCAAAATTTCGCAGAAATATATTTTCACAGCGGGGTTGTGGATAACGTAAGCATATACAAAGTTCCTTTCAAATATTAAAGAGGAGGTCCCTACAATGATCGCATATTTTCAATAATATCATAAAACTTGGTATTTGTTATGCTCTATCATTATTATGAAGGTTCCCAATTTGAACTTATATCAAAAAATGCCCATGTGATACAAATAAACCGATTTCATCAATAACTGATAATTTTTGTTCTACAACACAATATTATCGACCTTTTCCGTAAATTCTTCCGCGTTTTGCCGATGATCACCCGATCGCTCCATTGTTTACGTAAAAGCTTTCTCGGAAGTGGTCGGAGAATCGCGAATAGGGCGAACAGTTACGAAACTAAAACTCAACCCGAATAAAACTGAAACATCGGGGAGTAAAACCGGGATCAGCGATATCACATGGATGTTTTGTCATTATAAACGGTAATTGGATGGGGCTTTTTGAGATATACTACTTTTCAGCATATAAACAAATGAGTTTTGTATATTTTAAGTGTTTATGAAACGCGTCAAATGTAGGGACACCCCCTTTAACTATGTTCCTATGCATCATTCATGTGAGGATTAATGCCATGCTGAATATATATATGAGGTGAATTTTTAATAATTAAACTTTTCCAGATTAAATTGTTCAGATCTACATTATATCAAAAACAATCATAGCAGACCGTGATAAGATGGCTCCTATAGGAACCGTCTGATCCGGCCCTTCTCTGTTTGCAAATGCGAGAAAAGGCGATGCTAATAGAGAAAGGGTTAAAACACAACAAAACGTATGTACAAACCTGAGTACTCTCATGTATATATTGTATGTGGGAATGGTGCACATAGCCACGGATAAACCAAGAAGTGCCAGTGAAACCGCCGTCAGCCAGACTGCTCTGAGAAACAGTAAAGCATCGTTAAGTCGAACACTTACATAAATATCATTATCGGTATTTCGGACAAGGGGAAGCTTATTGCAGGGTGAAATCCATGCACAGATCTCACAGAGGAGCGCATGTACTATTTATCACAATGGTTTCTAAACTACAGTAAAATCTCGATTATTCGAACACTAACATACGCGCTAATATTATCAATCTTTAAGACAGATGGCAACTTAATGCATGGTGAAAGTCATGCAGAAAGCTCCTCTAGGAGATTACTGCATGACTTTCACCATGCATTAAGCAGCCACCTGTCTAATATGGTCTAAATTCTTCTATACAGAAACTTCGCATAGTGGAGATTTTACTGTACACATTTCTAAAGCTCCCCTTGGTGTAGTAAATGCTCTTTTCGGTAGATCTGTTCAAATCGATTGGTTCTAAAGATAGTCTATGGGGTATTGGGTTAAAACTATTCCCATTCTCTGCAAATGTCGTATCTGTGATTACCTATGCAAACAGTTTGGATCCAGATGAGACACTGATTAACGTGGCGTCCAATTTTGTATGGTGTAACTATATGTTTCCTTAACCATTTCCCTCATATAAACGCCTTTTCACGCAGGATCTACAGGGGCCGTCTGATCAAAGTCTGCACTGTTTGCTTGCTAAATGATATCGATTAGATTGTAAAGGCTTAGTCAAAGCAAAACATTACATTATAAAAGAAACCAACTAATAAATATCCACGATGTCATTATTTCTTACATGAATATTAAAAATGGAATGCGTTAACTCTTTCGCTGTCAATGCCGGATCTGTGATTACCTATGCAAACAGTTTGGATCCAGATGAGACGCCGAGTAACTCGGCGTCTCATCAGAATCCAAACTGTTTGTTACTGTTACTATGTTTTTGAAATAAAAATGAAGAAAATAAAAAAAATAAAAAATTGTAGCAGACGACAAAGTTAGCAGACGACAGACTTTGGCAGCGAAAGGGTTAAACATGGAAAGGGTTAAAGGGAAATTGCAAGAACTAGTTTTTAACAAAATGAAACATGTAGCGGACTGCATTTTTTTGCAGACGATATCACTTAACAGCAAAACGGTTAAGGCTAACAGATGAGAACAGTCTGTATATATCACACAGTGCGTGCAGCTAGCCAGCTGTCTGGAGGGGGGGGGGCCCACTAGTGTGGTATAATGCCCCTGCACCTGCACGTTAATCTAAAGTAACCGATGATGATATCAAATGAGCAAAAGCTGTATTTAATTTGGCGTAGGCCCCTATCCCTTTACACCATAAACAAGAAA
The DNA here is from genome assembly GCA_963576725.1 of Azorinus chamasolen. NCBI lineage: Eukaryota > Metazoa > Mollusca > Bivalvia > Cardiida > Solecurtidae > Azorinus > Azorinus chamasolen. The sequence goes on from OY755252.1 coordinate 26,860,126, forward strand.
TAATTAACCCTTTCGCTGCCAATGCCGGATCTGTGATTACCTATGCAAACAGTTTGGATCCAGATGAGACGCCGAGTAAATCGGCGTCTCATCAGTATCCAAAGTGTTTGATACTGTTACTATGTTTTGAAACAAAAATGAAGAAAATGAAAATAATGAACATTTGTAGCAGACGATAAAGTTAGCAGACGACAAAGTTAGCAGTCGACAAAGTTAGCAGACGACAAAGTTTGGCAGCGAAAGGGTTATTACTATCATGAATATTAATGAGTTGAACTCTTATAATGAAATGATAAAACATGCATGTTTGACCATAGCAGAAACCTAAGAATCAGATCTACATTTAATCATAAGCAAACCGAACAGACCATACCGGAGCCGACAGATCTCTGTTTCCAAAGGCGTATAAAGGTGTATAAATGGAGTAAATGTTTTAATTCGTCGTAAAAACATATCTGACACTCCTAAATACATGATAGATGCGACTATATATATTTGAATTGGTAGTATGTCTCTTTTTAAAGGGATGTTTTACTTATAAACCTAATCAGTCTAACTCGCCCCATATTATCTATACAGCAGAATCTGTCTTAAGTGGCCATGGATTCATCTGTTGAACATGTGAGTCTTATAAAGCCATGAGGTTGCTTAACCCTTCGCTTGCTATTCACGTCAATATACATACCTGTAAATAGTGAAGACTCAGATGAGACAGCTCCTGCAGGAGCTGTCTCATCAGGGTCTGCACTATTTACAAATTGATTGTGCAACCAGTGCAATCCACAGCAATGATTACATGTACACAGCGCAATACTTGTACACAGTGAAGATATATGTAATTATGCAACAGGGCATGGGTAAAGAAGGAGAAATTAATTTTTAAATTCAGCAAGGGAAGGGCTAAAAGCCATGAGGTTGCTTAATACAGGGCAGAAGTAATGCAAAACGCTCCTATAACATTATAGCTACCACCCTTACAGACCCATCATTAGACCTTAACCGTATAATAACATCCATGGGTCCAGCGAACAGTATTGATCCTGATCAGAGTGCTTTTCCGGGATCCCTCAGACCTGAGTCAAGTCTGTTTGCCTCTATGTCCTATCTTTGGGATCACGGCAGTGGTACACTGTTTACATGTACCATATTCAGACTAGCATCACTCTTATTTTACGGTAAAATAGTAACTGCCACATTTATAACCCTTTACTCTATAAGTTTACACGTCATTTATTACGTCATACATTACGCCATAGCTTTACTCCATAAATACGCATTTCTACGCATTTGCAAACAGAGTAGAACAAGATCAGACGGCTCCTATAGGAGCCGTCTGATCAGGGTCTCTTCTGTTTGCTTATGATATAATATAGATACATGTATGATTCTACAGTTTCTGTCCAAGTCAAAATCCAATATGTCCATATGCTATTATAACAATTAATCTAATTAATATTGATGATATGATGGCGTAAAGGGTTTAAATATTTATTATATCGACAACCCAGTGTAAAATGAAGACATAAAATAAATAAAGGCATGTGTTAAAGGCCGTGACGGCAGACATAGAACTAGAGATTGAGACAAACAATGAAGTTTCTGGTCAGACGTCACCTTGAAAATGTTGCATCTAGTCAGGTACCGACTGTTTGTAGAGGTGCGTTTTGGCGACATTGGTGTGAAAGAGTGGTAGCTGCGTGCGACAATTGTTGCAAAACAAACTTGAGCCGCCTGATCTGTGTCTACTATGTGCACAAAGGCATGAAAAGGCGTTTGTATGAATGATGGTTATGCACAAAGGCATGAAAAGGCGTTTGTATGAATGAAGGTTAACCTTTAGCCTGCTGTTCGTGGACGAGTGTTGAGCCTTAAATTTCTTACAAACGCATTCTTATCACCGTGCGAAAAACTCGTGCGCATTATTCTCAGAAAAGTGAGAAGATTGCGTTCGGACAACATGGTGGGACTTAGCATCGGAACGCAATTTTCTAACTAGACCAAACAAAATGCCTTACTCATGTTCTCCTTATAGTGAAAAGAACTTAGAAAAATTCGCATGCACTTGAAAATTGAAAAATCCTAAACTTTATCAAAATCAGTCTTAAACACGGGTTTGTAATGAGTTTTCATCTTCTGTATGTTTTTCATTTCTGTCGCATTTAAAGCGCAGAAACTGAAGTTAAATGCCTTGCAAAGTGGGTTGACAGAACCTCTCCGTTTTGCAAAACATTCCTTTACGTAGCATAAGTTAAGTACAATTGCACTTGTATTTCAACATAGCAATAGTTATTTTGATTTCACATTTCCTTGTTTTATCATTGTGTAAATCTATATGTATGTGCGCACTATGTATGTTGTGGTTTCTGTGGTTGCTAAAGGTGCTTTTGTTTGATATACATGTACATGCATTGTGCATTTAAATGTGTTCAAATGTGCATTGTTGATTTATTGTTTATTTTATAAGTGTTGCTAATCAATGGCACCAAGGACTATTAAAGCACCTTTGAAAAATAAAGGTATGTGGTTGTATTCCGAAACCTTCTAAGTATTTTACATATTAAAAGAAAATAACAATCAAACAAATTATTTCACCCCACATTTTCACATGAGAAAAATGCGCCCGTATCAAAAGCCCCAGGCGTACACACGAACACATTTTTTCCAACCTGCAAAATGAGAAAAATGCGCGCGCTTTTTTCTCTCGACGAGAATATTGTGCGCGCATTTTTCGCACGGTGAGAATATTGCGCACGCGTTTTTCTTACGTGAGAAGAATGCGTTTATAAGGCATTTGAGGTTCAACAGACGTGTGAATTCCTATGCAAACAGTTTGGATTCAGATGAGTGGCCGAGAAACTCGGTGTCCCATCTGGAACCAAACTGCTTGACACACTTATTGCTTTTTTGTAGACAAATTGATTATAACTTGAATTTTGAAAATGTAGTAGGTGAAGAATTATATAAAAAATAATTTGCTCAGCTGGCTAAAGGTTAAAGACGCTAGTGTATATCCATAAAGTGTAGGCCCTATACCTGTTCTCCATTGTAAATCCTAAGACAGGCGAAGGTCCAGGCAGCACGAAGGCTACAGCTCCGATTAGGGAGCCCAGTATCAAAAGCACTCGACTGTCGGGCTACATTAAATAAAATACAACATGCCTATGGTATATCCGTAATCCTTTTGTTCTACATATCCACAACATGTCTCGGATTTGCAAACAGACTGGATCCAGTCTAGGCGTTGTATCATCAAGATTCAAGATGTTTTACACTCACTCTTTGTTCTCAACCTTTTTTAACCCTTTCCGTGCCACAATGACGGGTTTATGATATCACATGCTAACAGTTTGGATCCTGATGAGACGCCGAGTTACTCGGCGTCTCATCTGGGTCCAAACTGTTTGACACTCTGTTTACTGTTTTATAAAGAAAATGGATGAAGTGCACACACTTACACTAAAAATAAACGAAACTGTGCCCAGCAGACGACAATGCTGGCACCGAAAGGGTTAATCGAAAATAGTCAAAGCTGTGCCAGCTCCAAACATATTACTTCATAGCAGGGTAAGAACTGTTTGGATACAAATGAAGTATCGTGAGAGCCAGCAAATCTTCAGTTTTTAATGATTGCATGGTGACTATGTTATACATTTGGTGAAATGTGTTTACCCATTCCCTCATATTGGAAACCTTTGGCGCCTCTGTAAAAGTCACTTGATGAAACCATTGTGATTAAAAGAGGAGCAAATGCTCGAATTATCATAATGGTTTAAAAAGTGCACACTTATAAAATCAATCCTTTGCTCTAATAAATGCTCCTTTTCAGTAGATTTATTCAACGAGACCGGATCCTTCCAATACAGAACTGTTCTAAAATGTATCATATCTAGAAACACATGTAACAGCATAACGCAGATCGAAGCAATGCTGAAAGCTCCTACAGCTCATATTAGAAATAGGATGACTCGAACTTTTGTTATCTCGAAGTAGTCTGTATGGTCCCGTGAAGTCCAAGATATTGAAGTTCAACTGTAAATACAGTAAGACCTCTCTAAACCGGAATTATAGTAGATACATTTGTCAAAATTAAGATACTTTTAGGCAGGTGACTGCTTAATGCAGGATGAAAGTCATACAGAAAGCTCCTCTAGGAGCTTTCTGTATGACTTTCACCCTGCATTAAGCTGCCACCTGTCACGAGGGCCGATATTTATACCAAAGTTTATGTCCGGTTTAGAGAGGTTTTACTGTACAAGGGTTTGGAGAGCAGTTGCATTACATGTCGACCATATACTGACTGGATTATGTAGCATTTAGTAGGGCTGTACTACACTTGCAAACCGTGCTGGCCCAGATCAGAAACATTTAAAGCGGTCTTCTGATAAGGAACTACACCGTGTGTCATTGAAACTCATCTAGTAAATACAGTAAAACCTCTCTAAAACGGCCACTAAATTGTGTTAATTAGTTGGTATTTAGGGCAGGTGGCTGCTTAAAGCAAGGTGAAAGTAAAAAAGAACACTCCTATAGGAGCGTTCTGTTTTACTTTCACCTTCCTTTAAGCAGCCACATGCCTTTAACACAAAATAATTGATGTAATTTAATGCCCGTTGTAGAGAGGTTTTACTGTATACAATTTCATAAATAATAGACTCCTTACTTAAACTTTGATGGGCCATTCCCCACTGATAAGTTACCATTCAAATGATATTCATTTATTAAACACAGATGTCGTAACAAGCAGGTGGTTGCTTAATTAAAGGCAAAAGTAATACAGAAATCTTCGGCATTACTTTTGACCTGCATTAAGCTACAACCTACTTTACAGACCCATAATTAGACCTCTTTTTGATTGCCGTTTAATCCATTCCCTCATATTGATGCCCATTTTGGCGCCTCTGTAAAAGTTCATAGGAACAAATGCTCTATTTATCACAATGGTTTCAACATTACACAAATCTAAAAAAAGAATCCTTTCCTCTAGTCAATGCTCCTTTTCGGTAGATTTTCAAATAGGTGGGATCTAAAAACAGCCTATGAGGTAATGAGTTAAGACAAATTCTACTATAATGATAAAAACATTATCAACAAACTTGGATATTGGTCGTGTACAGTAAAACCCCTCTATAACGGCCACTAAATCGTGTCAATTAGTTGGTATTTAGGGCAGGTGGCTGCTTAAAGCAAGGTGAAAGTAAAACAGACTGATCCTATAGGAGCGTTCTGTCTTATTTTCCCCTTGCTTTAAGCAGCCACATGCCTTTAACACAAAATACTTGTGGTCGTTATAGAGAGGTTTTACTGTATTACTAACGGTTTTTCGTTCCACCAGGCCTATGACAGGGGATGTCACAGAGTATACAGCTGCAAAGATTACGAACAGCAAACCAACGACAGTTGAACTTTGGCCATACTGAAAATAAATCCTTATTATATCCATAGCACTGCCTTGTCGTGTCTTTGCAAACAGAATAATCCCAGATGAGACATCTCCCACCCAAACAATCAGGATCTTCTCTGTTTTCTTACTATAGTATAGATTCTTTATTCTATGCCATGATAATAAAGGACCGTGTTTTATATTTTATATCAATAGCTAGGTTAATTGATATTCATGATGGATGGGTTCTTATAAATATGCATGAAGTAAAGTGTCGAACTAATTATAAAATAAGTATTAAACATACTGCCATCTGGTGATACTAATTCTCATAGTGAGAATTAGATTCATACATTGTATCAATACGCAATTTAGGAATTTCTTCCATACCATTGTTTCATTTTTAGGTATGTGTGTACATTAATGTTTAAAGTTAATATGAAACTAGTACCTGTACCACGTTTGTGCCATTGCCAATTCTAAAGAGTGGCCACTGTATAGCGTTTAGCGGATAAATGGCGATTTTAGTATTTGTGTACTACTCAGGGAGCCAGTAGTGCCTACCGTGCACCCCCCCCCCCCCCCAGGACTTTTTTTCATGGGTACCAAAATGTTCAGAAAAGTGTCCTGAATCAGAATCGCGAATGTACTCAAACTTAAATTCTTTTAGGCTATGTGTATTTTAACCGTTTCCATGGCAACCCCCCAGTTTTCGTAATGATGACCCATACCTACAAATTCGCCCATATCACAGCCAGTTTTTGTCCTAAAACTATAAAACTGGTACCAAATGGAAGATAAGACATTGTGCTTTTATTTCTAACTTGTTTTTTTTAATTACCTTATTTGCATACTCATGAATATTAATGAGAACATTAAAAATAGTAAAAAAGTATAGAAATAACCTAAACCTTTCATTTTTTTATCCTACAAATATCAGAAAATAACTTCAAATGCAGTTTAACATGATGACGAAACCCCCAGGAAACAAAATATCCAATTTGAGGACCATAGCATTAATTTTAAGCACCATTTTCACCGTTTCCATGGCAACACCTAGTTTTCGTAATGATGGTCCGTACCTTCAAAATCGTCCATATCACAGCCAGTTTTTGTCCAAAACCCCAAAAACTGGTACCAAATTGGAGATAGGACATTGTACTTTTATTCCCAGTTTTGTTTTTTAAATTACCTTATTTGCATACTCATGAATATTAATGAGAACATTACAAATAGTAAAAACAATATAGAAATAACGTAAATAATGTAAACTATTCACTTTTTATCCTACAAATATCAGAAAACAATTTCAAATGCAGTTTAACCTGATGACAAAATCCTCAGAAAACAAAATATCAAATTTGAGGACCAAAAATTTAACTCTAAGTAACTTTTTAACTGTTTCCATAGTAACCATTCATTTCACTCTGTTCACACAGTTTTGTTAGTCGACACCTACCTGCAAAAATCTTCCATATCACAGGAAGTATTTGTGCTAACTGCATAAAACTGGTACAAAATTAAAGCTAAGACAGTGTGCATTGGTTTAAAAGCTATAATTAGGAATTACCTTATTTGCATACACATGAATATTAATGAGAATAATAAAAAAATAGCAAACAAATACAGAAATAACGTAAAACTCTCAATTTTTATCCTACCAATATCAGAAAACAACTTCAAATGTAGTTTAAAATGATGACAAAATACTCAGAAAGCTAATCATCTTAACTGATACCCAAACAATGAACTGTAAGTAAGATTGTAACGGTTTCCATGGTAACCGATCCTTTCACAAATTTTGGAAATTTGACATCCAACTGTAATACTCCGCTAGATCTCGGTTATTTTTGATGAATCATGAAATCAATTGTTACAAACATAGATATGAGGCATTGCTTTAATAGTAAATATTACTTTTCTGATATAAACTAATTTGCATATGTATGAATATTTATGAGAACAGTAATAGATGTTGAAATTTTCGACAGACACCAGTCTTTCTCTTATAAAGCAAACAAATATGGAAAATGGTTAGCTAAAGTTTACTATGATCACTGAATATCACCAAGATTATTAGATAAATAAATTTGAGACACATTATATAGCACTGATGGTGATATACATTATATTGTATCTGTTTCCTAGGCAACCATTCTAACCTCATTGTTCATATTACAGAGTGTTTACATACCTGCAACATACAAAGATATTGCTGCCTTCTTGGGCGATAATTATAAATGATATAAACATATACCCGGTAGTTGATGTATGAATCTTAATGTTAGGTTCACTTTATGCAAATTACCTTATTTGCATCCTCATGAATATTAATTAGTGATCAGAAAACAAAGAGAAACAATATTGAAAATAACATGTTTTGCAGTATGCCGAGCACAACATTACACCATTCTCCAAATATAGCTTGCAATGATAGATGTACCTTTTGGTGATAAATAAATGAATTTCAATTCTAAAACTGTCTAAAAGATGTTAAAGGGCATGTATACATCTAGTAAAGGGTTAATCCCACTCTCTGCTTTAAAACACCTTTACAGAAAGCTTCTTTGAGTATGCCGACTCAACAAAAATAGATTAATGATATCTCACTTAACCCTTTACCAGCTGAATATTTATGTTAGAAATAATGACATCATGGGTATTTATCAGCTAATTTATAAATTGAAGGTCTGACTCTCAGAGCATACCTTAATTAGAGGCTAAAATGGAACAGTTTATATTGGATCTTCTCAGGTAATACTCTGATAAGAGCTAGGTCAAGATGATAACATTGCTGTTGAATGTCTGTGGAGCATACCCTTATTACAGGCCATAATGTAATCATATCTGTTGATTGACTGTCAGAGTTACATGTTGACAACCATTCTTCTCTAAAACAAGGGGAATGTCTGGGTCGGGAAAGAGATCTCTTCCAAAGTATCAACTGGTAAATAATTCTTCAGATGTGCTGTATTAAGAAGGCCCTACAAGGGGGTAATGTTCCCATATCAGCATTGCGAAGTGCATCTGTTGGCTTATCTTCACACTTCTCCTTAATCTTAAACAATATCAATTCATTCACAGTGTGAAATCTTAGGTTGCCATACATTGCACACGTAAATTCATCCAAGTCTTGCACAAGATCTCCAGACACATCCCAAGAGTTGCCCAAACCTGCTAATGGTTTTATAAACATTGGTTTCTTTTCAATGGTCTTAGTGGGTGTCAAATGTTCTCAGCCATTGAATGCACTTGTAGAATCACAGCCACAGTACAAATGGAGACCCAGAAGTGCTGATCGGTAATCTTCTGTGTATGCTTGGGCAACTTCTCACATGTTTATTATTTTTTGATGATTGCCTGAGCCAGTATCAAACAAGACAGTAACACCTTCAAACCATTTAATGTAATACAGAAGAATGAAGAATATATCACTGTCTGGAGTTCGAAGATGAACAGTTTTGTAGCCTTGTTCTTTTGCATGCGTGGTGTAAATAACGATCCTTGTTTCAGTTTCTTACTGTGTTGAATTCAGGGCATCAAGACTGTTTCTCACTGTTGATATACCATAATCTGGCGAGAACTGGTTAGGCTCACCGTCATAGATGTGAAAAAAATATTTCTGCCTTGCAGCTTCTAATCGTAAGGAATCAAGGAATTGTAGGAATTATTAGTGGTTCACAAAGACCCAATATGCAGATTGATACAGGTGAGACAGACAAATCAAAGGGTCTTAAAACAGGATTACCAGTTCTCGACAGATGATGGTATATCAAAAGTCGAAACAGTCTTGAAACCCTGAATTCAACACAGGCTTTATGGGCTTTAAAATCACTGACCCTTTAAAAACAATAACAGAAGATTGTTTGGGGTATCATAAGTACTTGGCTTTCAACAGTTACCATGGAAGCAGTACATGGTCATTTTGGTAACAGTTTTAGACATAAAATTTATTTATTCATCATCAAAAGGTACATTTATTATTGCAAGCTATACTTGGAGCATGGTGTAATGTTGTGCTCGGCATACTGCGAAACATGTTATTTTCAATATTGTTTCTCTTTGTTTTCTGATCACTAATTAATATTCATGAGGATGCAAATAAAGTAATTTGCACAACGTGAACCTAACATTAAGATTCATACATCAACTACCGGGTATATGTTTATATCATTTATAATTATCGCCCAAGAAGGCAGCAATATCTGTGTATGTTGCAGGTATGTAAACACTCTGTAATATGAACAATGAGGTTAGAATGGTTGCCTAGGAAAAAGATATATCACCATCAGTGCTATATAATGTGTCCCAAATTTATTTATCTAACAATCTTGGTGATATTTAGTGATCATAGTAAACTTTAGCTAACCATTTTCCATATTTGTTTGCTTTATAAGAGAAAGACTGGTGTCTGTCGAAAATTTCAACATCTATTACTGTTCTCATAAATATTCATACATATGCAAATTAGTTTATATCAGAAAAGTAATATTTACTATTAAAGCAATGCCTCATATCTATGTTTGTAACAATTGATTTCATGATTCATCAAAAATAACCGAGATCTAGCGGAGTATTACAGTTGGATGTCAAATTTCCAAAATTTGTGAAAGGATCGGTTACCATGGAAACCGTTACAATCTTACTTACAGTTCATTGTTCGGGTATCAATTAAGATGATTAGCTTTCTGAGTATTTTGTCATCATTTTAAACTACATTTGAGGTTGTTTTCTGATATTGGTAGGATAAAAATTGAGAGTTTTACGTTATTTCTGTATTTTTTTGCTATTTTTTAATTATTCTCATTAATATTCATGTGTATGCAAATAAGGTAATTCCTAATTATAGCTTTTAAACCAAAGCACACTGTCTTAGCTTTAATTTGGTACCAGTTTTATGCAGTTAGCACAAATACTTCCTGTGATATGGAAGATTTTTGCAGGTAGGTGTCGACTAACAAAACTGTGTGAACAGAGTGAAATGAATGGTTACTATGGAAACAGTTAAAAAGTTACTTAGAGTTAAATTTTTGGTCCTCAAATTTGATATTTTGATTTCTGAGGATTTTGTCATCAGGTTAAACTGCATTTGAAATTGTTTTCTGATATTTGTAGGATAAAAAGTGAATAGTTTACATTATTTACGTTATTTCTATATTGTTTTTACTATTTGTAATGTTCTCATTAATATTCATGAGTATGCAAATAAGGTAATTTAAAAAACAAACTGGGAATAAAAGCACAATGTCCTATCTCCAATTTGGTACCAGTTTTGGGGGTTTTGGACAAAAACTGGCTGTGATATGGACGATTTTGCAGGTACGGACCATCATTACGAAAACTAGGGTGTTGCCATGGAAACGGTGAAAATGGTGCTTAAAATTAATGCTATGGTCCTCAAATTGGATATTTTGTTTCCTGGGGGTTTCGTCATCATGTTAAACTGCATTTGAAGTTATTTTCTGATATTTGTAGGATAAAAAAAATGAAAGGTTTAGGTTATTTCTATACTTTTTTACTATTTTTAATGTTCTCATTAATATTCATGAGTATGCAAATAAGGTAATTTAAAAAAAACAAGTTAGAAATAAAAGCACAATGTCTTATCTTCCATTTGGTACCAGTTTTATAGTTTTAGGACAAAAACTGGCTGTGATATGGGCGAATTTGTAGGTATGGGTCATCATTACGAAAACTGGGGGGTTGCCATGGAAACGGTTAAAATACACATAGCCTAAAAGAATTTAAGTTTGAGTACATTCGCGATTCTGATTCAGGACACTTTTCTGAACATTTTGGTACCCATGAAAAAAAGTCCTGGGGGGGGGGGTGCACGGTAGGCACTACTGGCTCCCTGACTATACGCTTCAAGTAATTTTAACAACAAGACTTAGTGTGTGAAAGTGATGAAGAAACGCATGGAAACTTATACCACTCGGAGATGAGGTTCCAGGGTAGGGTCCAGTACAGAGCTATTTGCAGCCAGTATTATTACCACAATACTGTTAACTATAGATTTGGGCTGTATCAACAATTTCCACGAAGACACTCCATTTGTTTCTGATGCTTGTGTCTCTGAAATAAGAGTAATCACTTTAGGTTATGTTAAGATATACAGTAAAACTTACAACGACCATCAAACAAACAGTCGAACACTGTGTACACGTATTTCGCTGTGCAATCACTGCTGTGGCTGCACACTCAACTTGTAAATAGTGCAGACCCTGATGAGACAGCTCCTGCAGGAGCTGTCTCATCTGGTTCTTCACTATTTACATGTAGGCATATTGATGTGAATAGCAAGCGAAGGGTTAAGCGGTCATCAAAAAGATGATGAAATGGATCGAAAGTAATGCAGAAAGCTCCTATATGCTTCCTGCATTACATTTTCTCTGCATTAAGCAACTATCTGCTCTTTTGAACTCTTATGAATGGCTGATTAGGGCAGGTTCTACTGTAAATCTAATTCTAGACTTTAGACAGATAGTAGCTTAACCCTTTCCTTCATATAGAAGTGTTTTCACGCATATGAAAACGGAGTATACCCTGATCAGACAGTTCCTATTGGAGCCGTCTGATCAGGGTCTGCTCTGTTTGCTTATGAAATATGAAATATCTTCCCTTTCTAAAATCGTTACAATGGTTCATCTTCCTTATTTCATTATAACTAAATTGTCCATGCATATTCAATATGTATTGAAATTAGGAATAAACATAATTTACTTTCAACAATGGGTTCCTGTACAGTAAAACACACGTCATAAGCGGCCATTCATTCGTCGAACATTGGAGTGTTAAAAAGCAGGTACATGTACGAGTTGCTTGATGCAGGGCATAATGCAGAAAGCTCCTATACGCCTTTCTACGCCTCTGTAAAAATCATCTGTTGCAACCATTGTGATAAATAGAGCATTGCTATAGGAGCAAATGCTCTATTTATCACAATGGTTTCCAACTACAAATTCTGAAAATTGTCCTTTTCTCTAGTTAATGCTCCTTTTCGGTAGATTTATTCAAAGCGATTGGATCTAAAAACAGCATATGAAGGACTGGGTTAAGACAGGTAATTCTGTATTTACTGTCGAATCTAACGTGAATAGTGATTACCTTGTTAGTGCGGCTATTTCAATATCAATAAAATACAAATCGAACTTTAATGTATCTTGCTCACCGAGTCGAGAAGGCAGGGCCAGCCACATCAACGGTAATACTAGTATACATGAAATTCCAGCAACAGCAAAAGGCAGGAAGAAACCACCAACCTGAAATACAAACAGTAACACCTTGATAATTCGAAATTTAGAATAGAACAATTTGAACACTTTCAAGCAGGTGGTTGCTAAATGCGGGATGGAAGTCATACAGAAAGCTCCCCGCATTAAAGAGGAAGTCCCTACAATTGTCGCATATTTTCAATAATATCATAAAACTTGGTATTTGTTTTACTGTATCGTTATTACGAAGGTTCCCGAATTTGAACTTATATCGAAAAATGCCCCTGTGATACAAATAAACCGATTCCATCAATACTGATAATTTTTGTTCTACAACACAATATTATCGGTCTTTTCCGTTATATTCTTTTGCGTTTTACCGATGATCACCCGATCCCTCCATTGTTTACGTAATAACTTTCTCGGAAGTGGTCGGAGAATCGCGGATAGGGCGAACAGTTACGAAACTAAAACCCAACCCGAATAAAACTGAAACATCGGGGAGTAAAACCGGGATCGGCCATATCAAACACATGGATGTTTTATCAATATAAACGGTAATTGGATGAGGCGTTTTGCGATATACTACTTTTCAGCATATAAACGAATGAGTTTTGTATACTTTAAGTGTTTATGAAACGCGTCAAATTTAGGGACATCCCCTTTAAACTGCCACCTGTCTTTATGATCGAAAAATGATACGTCTTTGAGTTTTCGAATAACCGAGGTTTTACTGTAATAAGAATGTTAGACAAGCCCATATATACAGAACAACCTCGATTATCCGGACACATATCTAAGTACTACACTAATAAGCTGCCACCTGTCTTTACCCTTCTCTTGCTGAATTCTAAAATACATGTCTCCTTCTTTACCCATGCCCTGTTGTATAATTACATATATCTTCACTGTGTATAAGTATTTCGCTGTGCAATCACTACTATGGGGTGCTCTGGTTGCACAATCAACTTGTAAATAGTGCAGACCCTGATGAGACAGCTCCTGCAGGAGCTGTCTCATCTGGGTATCCACTATTTACAGGTAGGTATATTGACGTGAATAGCAAGCGAAGTGTTAAAGATGGATGTCATTAAGACAGACCACAGTTTAATGCAGGATGAAAAGCTCCTAAGTTTACTTTCTGTATGATGTCAGCATACATTAAGTAACGATCTAAAGTATTCTTTTACTACACGCCCGACTTAGAGGAAGCTCTTATAGAGATATCGGGTTTTTTGTGTCTCTACTATTTTTGCAAAGGCGTTGAAAGGAATATACCGGTATATGAGGGAAAGGGTTAATAATCACGTTGCAAATTCAAAGCCTCTTACATGTACTAAACTAATAAAATAACAAGCAAATACTACTGCTAAGGAAACAGTGTTGATGTCATATACAGATTTGCTTACGTCATACAGGAATCCACCCAAAGCCGGACCAATTACCAAACCGACGCCTGTGGAAATTTCAACAATTCCCTGCAAAATAAAAGAATGTTCAATACAATTGCAGCATGGCAACTGGTGCCTAATATTGCTAACAGCGTTTTCCTTCATTGAGATTATGAAATGTGTTTCCAATCAAACCATTATACAGTTGAACTACCATATCTCGAACTTCAGGAAACATACATTTAAATTCGGGATAACACCGGCCCGAGTTATCCCGTTTTAAATCAGTATCCATGCTTATAAAACTTTTAGTTGAGTCTGGGTTCGTTCTCACGTTTTTGATTGGTCAGATTGGAGCCTTTGGCTCCAATCTGTCCAATCAAAAGCGTGAGAACTCAAATCTGACCAATAAAAAGCTTCAGACCTCAAATCTGACCGATCAAAAGCTTGAAAACGAACTCAGACTCAACTAAAAAGTTTTATAAGCATAGACCCTGAACAATTTCTCGGCTTACTGCTGATCCCGACGGAAAGTAATTTTGAAAGCTCATACTTTCGATCCGTGTTTCTAGATATACGTAGTGATACGCTTTAGAACAATTCTGTATTTTGGAAGGATCGGCGTTTTACGTCGAGTTATCTTAATGTTCGAGTCATCCGAGTACGCGATAACGAAGTTCAACTGTAATTAGTGTTTAGACATCTTCTTGGCAAGGTATTTGGCGATTTATTCCGGTTGTTTATCACATTACTAATCTTGGTCCAAGATAAGACAACCATCACGATTCTTTCTTAAATTGTGTTGCTAAAACGTGTAGTTACAGTTCAACACCAAGGATACGTGGGTCAAGATCATCCTTTATATACTGAACGTCACTTACTGATATCGAATGCATACGTCATTATTCAGCTCCAAACCAGTACGACTGAATGGTATAAATCACCAGATGGCCGATGTTCGTTCATGAGGATGTATGATAAAACTAATAATAACTAATCATACTCGTTGGCATTTGCGATACAATTGTATTGAATTTGTCTTGAAAAAAATTTTTGGCGCCAAATAATTTTCGTTTGCGCTTTATTTTCAAAGTTGTCTTTTATCCAATTTCTTATCTGAACCTTAACCCTTTTGGCGCCAAATTTCTATTTGTCGTCTGCAATCATTCAGTGTAATAAGGAACTGAGATAAATAAATGTACATTTCAAAGGAATAAAACATATATATAGAACTAGAGATTGAGACAAGAAGTGAAGTCCCTGATCAGATGCCGCCTTGAAAAGGCGGCGTCTGATCTGAGGCTGCACTATTTTTCGTGGTGCATTTATGCGACATCGGCGGTGAAAGGGTTAAGCGGTTTGTCAAACTATTTGGATGCTGATGAGACGCCGAGTTACTTGCTGTTTCATCTGGAACATTTTCTACAAAGGTTATCACACACTCGTCCACTGCGGCAAGCCCTGTGAGTCGCCTCCAGACTTCAGCGGTGATAGATCTGGAGTCATATTAACCCTTTCGGCGCCAAATTTCTTATTGTCGTCTGCAATCCAAATTTTGTTAAATCATTCGCTGATAAATAAATGCAACTTTCAAAAGAATAAAGCACATATATAGAAATAGAGACTGTGACAAATAGTGAAGTCCCTGATCAGACACCGCCTTGAAAAGGCGGCGTCTGATCTTGGACTGCACTATTTGTCGTGGTGCATTTATGCCACTTCGGCGGTGAAAGGGTTAATCCTTTCCTTTATGTAAACACCTTTTCACGCATTTACAAACAGGGGAGACCTAGATCAGACGGTTTCTGATCAGGGTATGTACTGTTTGCTTTTGATATTATATCCATCTGATTCCACAGTTATTGAAAAACCGAAAAGCTCTTGTGTAAAGTTCATACTATAACGAATTCTCTAATTATTATTCATGGTGTCATTATTTCTTACACGAATACTGAACAGGGAAGAAGTTTAGTTTATACAAACTGAAGTAACTTCACTGGACCCATATGAACACTGACATAACTTGTCTTGAAAACCTATTAAACCTTTCGCTGCCAAATTCTGTCGTCTGCTAACTTTGTCGTCTGCTACAAAATTTCATTTTTTTTATTTTCTTCATTTTTGTTTCAAAAACATAGTAACAGTAACAAACAGTTTGGATCCTGATGAGACGCCGGGTTACTCGGCGTCTCATCTGCATCCAAACTGTTTGCATAGGTAATCACTTTACCGGCATTGGCACTGGCAGACAGGTTAACACTGCGCACTGCGAACTGGCAGACCTGTTAACACTGCGAACTGTGAACTGGCGGCCAGGTTAACACTGCGAACTACGAACTGGTAGACATGTTAACACTGCGAACTGGCAGCCAGGTTAACACTGCGAACTGTGAACTAGCAGCCATGTTAATACTGCGAACTGGCAGACATGTTAACACTGCGAACGCGAACTGGCAGCCAGGTTAACACTGCGAACTGTCAGCCAGGTTAACACTGCCAACTGCGAACTGGTAGCCATGGTAAACACTGCGAACGGGCAGACAGGTTAACACTGCGAACTGTCAGCCAGGTTAACACTGCGAACTGCGAACTGGCACACAGGTTAACACTGCGAACTGCGAACTGGAAACCAGGTACACACTACGAACTTCGAACTGGCAGACAGGTTAACACTGCGAACTGCGAACTGGCAGACAGGTTAACACTGCGAACTGCGAACACTGCGAACTGGCAGACAGGTTAACACTGCGAACTGCGAACTGGCAGACAGGTTAACACTGACTCAATTTTACATATACAGAAGAACCTGTATTAAGCGGCCATTCATTTATCGAATATAAATGCAGGCGGTTGCTTAACACAGTGCAAAAGTAATGCATAAAGTTCCTATAGGATATCAATATGCAGTATTTATATATAAACATATATATAGATTTATTGTAAGTATTTACAAATCATTAAATTACATCAAGTATAAGTGGATCTCAGATTTATATGGAAACATAGTTACATGTATATATTATCTAATGTAAAATTAGCTTTTAATGACTTATTGGTTCATTATTAAAACATCAGTTGTGTGAAAGTAGCGCTATATAAATGTGGTACAATGATATTAATAATAATCATCATCAGTTATAAATGAATCACAAGAGATGTCTAGTGGTATCCTCGATGAGGGTGTCTATGCCATGGCTTATGCAACCGCATGTATACATGACGTTTGTAACATGTACAGTAAAACCCCGCTAATGCGATCACCTAAATGAGGTACAATTCTTAGCGCTAGGTGCAGATGGTAGCTTAATGCAGGACAAAAGTAATGCAGAAAGCTCCTAGAGGAGCTTTCTGCATTACTTTTGTCCTGCATTAAGCAACCACCTGCTTATAAAGACAGCACTATTTATTCATTAAGTGGTCGCATTAGAGGGGTTCTACTGTATATATTGCACCTGTTACTCTAAATAAAAAACCAACATATAGACTATTTTAGGACGCAACCTCTTTCAATGAATTTACCGAAAAGGAAAATTTACTAGAGAAATGAAGTTTTTAGAATTGTTCAGCTTTGAAATCATTGTGATAAATAGAGCGTTGGTCCCTATTAAGCAAATGCTCTATTTATCGCAATGGTTTCAAAAGGTGCCTTTCACAGAGGCGTCAGAAGGCGTCAATATGAGGGAATGGGTTAAATTAGTATGTACATGTATGTATCTAACCCCTACTGATAATAACAATTCGTTTGAACTTACAAATACAGTGGAGATATGGTCGGGGAAGGATTGCACAAACACAACAAAGAATGAAGTCATGATGGCAGTTGATCCTAGTGCCTGTAATATCCGAGTTGCGAAACACAGAACGATAAATGTGAGATTCCCATTACTGACATCAACGCGGTTAAGGAATCTGAAAGTATATATACATGTATACACCGAACCCGTGAATGTATATAACAGATACAGTACAACAGACCGCTATGGCTACTAACGATTTATTCCATGAATTAGCATGTAAGAAATAGTGACATCATGGTCAATATTAATAAGATTCAGTTTTGTAATTGCACAAAAACACTGTAGAATTGTATCTATATTATTCCATAAGCAAACAGAATAGACCCTGATCAGACGGCTCCTGTAGGAGCCGTCTGATCTGGGTCTGCTCTGTTTGAAAAGGCGTTGAAGGAGCGTATTCATGGAGTAAAGGGGTAACCATTCGCTTTCTATTCACGTCAATATACGTACCTGTAAATAGTGAAGACCCAGATGAGACAGCTCCTGCAGGAGCTGTCTCATCAGGGTCTGCACTATTTACAAGTTGATTGTGCAACAATGCACTCCACAGCAGTGATTGCACAGTGATATGCTTGTACACAGTGTAGATATATATAATTATACAACAGGGCATGGGTAAAGAAGGAGAAATGTATTTTAAAATTCGGCAAGCGAAGGGTTAAAGGAAGTCTATGTTTGATCTTTAAGGTGGTGGTAGCATAACACAGGCCAAACAACTAAATCAATACCCAGAGTACAATGAAACAGTTCAGTTTTGCTCTCGTTTAGCATAAGCAAACATAATGTTAACCTTTTACTCTATGGATACGCCTTTTAACGCTTTCCGATTGGATACACCCAGATCAGACGACTCCTTAAGGAGCTGTCTGATCAGGGTCAGCTCTGTTTGTTCTTGAAAAATTATTGATCTTATTTGATCGTACAGTTTCTTTCTGTCCATGTCAAACATAAAATGTGGTAATGTGCATTACTCCATATACATGTATACGCCTTTATACACCCTTGCAAACAGGATAGATCCAGCTCAAACCGCTCCGGTAGAAACCGTTTGATCAGGGTCTGTTCTATTTGCTTATGAAATAATATAGATTAATAGAATCAAGCATGGGTTTTGTTAAAGACGGGGGTTTCTATACCCGAGGTTGGTCTGTTCCAGTCGGAAACGAGCTTTAGCGAGTTTCCGATAGGAACAGACCAACCGAGGGTATAGAACCCCCCGGCTTTAACAAATCCCATGCTTGATTATTTTTCTCGCTGAAATACGCCCTAAAACCAAGAAAATTAACGAATTTGTGAAGTACTACTTTACATTGTGTAATACGACTTCCATATCTAATAGCAACAGACCGCAGCATAACTTTAGGCGTGACACCAAATTCTTGCATAAAACGTGCTGTTGTAGTCCCGCTAGACCATGTATTAACAAGGCGATTCTCGTGCTCACGCGCTGTTGTTGACCGGTTTTAATTATACCTATTACGGGCCTAAGGTAAACAATGGA
This sequence comes from Azorinus chamasolen, assembly GCA_963576725.1. Classification (NCBI taxonomy): domain Eukaryota; kingdom Metazoa; phylum Mollusca; class Bivalvia; order Cardiida; family Solecurtidae; genus Azorinus; species Azorinus chamasolen. The sequence continues at coordinate 26,879,409 of OY755252.1, forward strand.
CGCGAATGCTACAGCGTTTTGACCTAAGCTAGGTGAACGCCGGGGTGTGAGTATTTCCAGGAGCACCGACAATGAACTGTTGTTAGTGATAGACATATTGAATGAAATTCCGTGTAAACGGTATTTGATACAATCATGAATTGACGTCGAAAAGAAAACAGTGGTCCAGAAACGGCATAAATCGCCGAAGTGTCAAAGAAGTGTATAGTTTTGCTGCCGTTGTTTTGCCTGTAGTTTGAAGAATTAGATTGATGCAGGAGAGCAGAAAATTGGTTTTATGCAAGAATAGCGTTAATACACGTTTGTTTTCGGGCAATAACATCTGCAGTGTCCCTCGGGAATTTTGTTGCCCTCGCCCTTCGGTTTCGGGCCAACAACAGTCCCTCGGGACACTGCAGATGTTATTGCCCGAAAAAACGTGTATTAACCCTCTAATGACGTCATTTGTTATGACAACCACAAACGTTACGTTTTGGCGTAAATATAAATGACTGAGTGACTACAAAACAACGTCTTCGGTTAATTAAATAGGCTTTTAAAGTGTTTATATGATAAATAGAATTTCATATTCGTGCTAATTACTTATATTAATTTCAATTCATAAGGTTGTTGCCTATAGAAATGTTGGTATAATTCTGTAAAAGAAGTCCTTCCCTTGTATTGATTTTACCCAATCGCGCGTATGAATACACTAGTCACGGGGTGTTCCAGATAAGGATTTCTAGTACGGCTATTTTTAGTAACTCAGCTTATCTAGCACGACTGAGAAGCGAGAAATGATTCTCCAGTTCAGCCGTTGCTCAATATTCTCGTGCCCACGTGCTGTTATAACAAATAATCTAATTAATATTAACGATGTAATTATACGTCCATAATGCTATTATAATTCTTCAGTCAATTAATATTCATATATTCATTATTTCTTAATAAGTATTCATTATGTAAATAATTGAATCTTTACTCCATATAAACGCATTTTGACCCTTTCACCGCCAATGTTGCATAAAGGCACCACGACAAATAGTGCAGTCCCAGATCAGACGCCGCCTTTTAAAGCCTTCAGGGACTTCATTTTTTTGTCTCAATCTCTGTTTCTATATCTGTAATTTATTCCTTTGAAATTTGCATTTATTTATCTCATTTCCTTATTGTAATGAATGATTTGACAAAAACTGGATTGCAGACGACAATTAAAATTTGGCGCCGAAAGGGTTAACGCACTACCTGGCTGAGTAAACAGCGTATGCAACTCACCCAAAACATATTGTGAGAACCCCGCTTGTAAGTATACCCAAACAGAGCATATTTCTACTACCGACTTTATGTATCTGAAATGAATGAAACAGAGAAATTGGTATTCGTATAAATAAAAATGATGACATGAAGATAAACATATAAATGTACGTACCCAAATGCTAAAATTGTCATTTCTCCACCAAACCCTAAACTGTGATGTTGACCAGGTTTCATTGTACATGTATATGGATGTTATCGTGGTATTTTGCTATAGTACGTCATATCCGGTTTACGTGTATTATCCGTACATTCCATAGTATGCTTGATGAATGTATGAGTTGTATAACTGGTTTGGTGAGCGAGTGGTCACTTTGCACGAGCACCTAATTATAGAACCTTCCCATCCACCCTTCTTCCCGCTTAAACAGCTTCGTCACTAGATAATTATACGAACCCGGCACTCTTCGTCATATAGTCAAGGTGTAAGCACCTTGACAGTATATCTTAATTAGATACATAGGATTGCTGCTCACAGCTACTTTATTCTATTCGTAATATTATAAGTTCATTTAGCGTGCCATAGCCTGGTAAGTTACTTATATTTATCTAGAAAACCATTCTAATTGTATTGTTAATTATTTGGTATATTTAGACCGCGAGTAACGGGAATATCTGAATTGTTTGAAACCTTTAGTCTGTGATATTTATAAGTGTTTATATTGTTTCAGGCTGTCTTGTTCTGAATATATAAATTAATTGGAACCGGCAGACGTTTTATTATTCTTCGTTTCAACCCCTGGTTACAATTGGCGATCCCGGCAGGATTCAGACATACAGCTGGGCGTGGCAACCAGAGGGTCCGGCGGCAGAGGACGCGCGCTGTGTTACCCAGCGCAGGACCAGCACATATTAATATAGGGTCGACCCAGCCAACGTTTACACCGTGAGGAGCAGTTTTGTGGCCACTCGCGAGTGTTATTTATATATATAGTTATCTATATATAGTTGTGTTTTTTTGTGAATAGTGCACTAGTCGCGCGGACCTAAGGAACTCTTTTTCGCGGAGAGTCCTTTTCTAGCAGGCATCGTTTTCTTTGGAAGAGTCACGTGACGTGACGTCACAACTTGTGTTTGTGTTTTTGTGTGGACCCACGTGTTTTGGAGTCGGCGGAGGAAGACTGTGATAGTTTTAATAGTGAGTTTTAATATTGTGTAGTGTTATTTGGATGGATATTTGTGATATTTAAGGTAAGTGCCTTTGTCCAGTACTGTCATTTTGTATTTAGAGACAAGTCGGTCTTACTGGGGTGTTGTGACCCATTTTCACAATACTTCAGTGAGGTCACGTGTCAATTTTTCAATTTCGTGATTTTGTTGTTTATTTGCACGGCAGTCGGTGGCTATGTGTTGACTAGTATATTTTAATAATATCTAGCCCGTGCAGATAGCGTTCCGTCTTCTTATCGAGTGTCAATTTTAGTTTTACTGGAATTTCATTGAAGCCTCGTTTTGGGTTCGGTAAACCGGAAGCGGCTTCACAGCTGTTTCTGACTTCCGGAAACCCGAGGAATTTTCTGTTTTCGTAAGTTTTTGTTTAATTACGCTGATTTTGAGCATTTGGTTTAATATTTCTTTCATTTTTCGGAAGCGTATACTTTTGTTTTGGATTATGTTTACTGGTTTTGCTTTGATTTTGAGTGACACTCGATAGTTTACTGTTTATGTGCTATTGAATTGACAGTACTTGTGCTGGCCAGAGGTTCTTACAATTTGTGTATTGGCTTGTGTATATTTGACATGTGTTATATAAATTGAATGATTTGACTGTGTTTTGGCCTATCTGTCTGGGTATACGTATTGCATATATTTTGTTATATGTGTGGTATAACATGTGAAGTAATATTTACATGAAGTAGATCTTGTGATCTATATATAGATATACAGATAGATATTGAAAGATATACTGGGTATAGATTCTAGCTCTTGAATTATATAGATCCTAGTTTATAGAGCCTTGTATAAATTTGTATAACATATAACGTGTAACTTGTACCCCACCCGCATTAAATTCTTTCTAACCAGCCCTACACAGTGAGTGTGTGTGAGAGTGTAATTGGAGTGATTGTTTGTTTTACAGGGTCCTTTGTACCGGTCATTTGTTGCAGTTTTGGTTAAATTTTACAGGTTGGTCATTACTTTAGTGGATCTATTTTATATATTGATACTAGTGTCCACTGGATAGGAGTGTGGCAGTAACCACCAAGGAGGTTTAGGATATAAGTTTAAGTATATTTTCATTTTGTCCTTGGTTTTTACTTTTGATTTCCTGTCTCACCATGGCTACCAGTCAGTACAGTCTCAAGGATATTGTAACGCCTCTTAAGCATGGCCTGGGTAGGGGCAAGAGTTTTAACACTTCCACCCCTGTTTGCAATGATAGTTTGGGAACTAGTAGACCTTTAAATATCTCCCCTTATGTTCCAAAATTACCCTCATTTTCAGGAGATGAACCATTGCAGAAAGGCGACTGTGTTTATTCTGAGTGGAGGTATGAGGTAAGGTGCCTCCAGAGTGACCCAGATGTTACTGACCATGTTATTCTTTTGGCCATGCGTAGGTCCTTAAAGGGTACGGCTAGGAAGATTATGATCCCTTTAGGTGAATCTGCTTCTGCGTCCGATATATTGGACAAATTAGATGCCATGTTTGGAGATGTTTCCACTCAGAACATGATTATGCAGGAGTTTTTTAATGCATACCAGAAGCCAGAGGAGTCAGTTACTTCTTTTGGTTGCAGGTTAGAGACCATTCTACAGTCTGCTATAGACAAAGGTCTGCTAACCGCTGCCTCTAAGGACGACCTTTTAAGGCATAAATTTTGGGTGTCCCTTTCTTCAGACAACATTAAGGCGCAGACTCGGCATAAGTACGACACGCTTACGGATTATAACACCCTACTTAGGGAAATCCGTCAGGTCGAGAAAGAAATCTCTCTCTCTCGGTCTGTTACGCCCACTCAATCTTCGGGCAAGTTGAAGGCTCAAGCCAATGCGGTCATGTCAGACCAGTCCTTTTCTTTGGAAAGTCGATTTAACAACTTGGAGCAGAGACTCAATCTGCAAGTATCTCAAGTGGAGTCCAGGTTACAGAGTCAGTTTGACTCCAAACTGGATAAAGTGTTGGAAAAGCTTGACCAGTTGCAGACCCCTGGTTCTCAGACTGCCTCATCACAAGGTTCAGGTAACTTTCAGTCCTACCAGTCCCGACCTTATAATGGTAGAGGGCGTGGTCGAGGTCAGTCAGGCCGTGGTTTTAACCGTGGCAGGGGCAATTATTACAGGTCCCAGCCAAAAGCTTAACCGTCTCTGTTGGGGGCCGGACAGAGGCTGGTGAAGACACAGGCCACTTGCTTGATCGTTTGGTTGGAAGTTCCAACAAGTCATGCATTCTTTTGAATGACAAGCCTTTTGAGGCATTGATAGATTCTGGTGCTATGGTTTCTACCATATCCGAGTCTGCAGCCAAGTCTATTTGTTCTGAAATTTTACCTATTGGTGATTTCGGACTTTCTCTTTCAACCGCTGATGGTTCACGGTTAGATTATTCTGGATATATTGAATGTACTCTCAAAGTACAGGGACACTCAACTAGTTTTCATGTGTACCTGTCCTTGTAATTCCGGACAACAAATTCAGTGGTGCTACCCCTGTTATCATTGGCACCAATGTCATTCGTCTCTTTAGAGATTCTGATCTGAAGCCAGATATGTCTGAGGAGTGGCAGATAGCTTTTGCATCTTTGCAATCTGTTACTTTTAATGCCAAGTTCTCTGGGAAAGTCAGCACTACACTGAAGCCGTATGAAACAGCTTCCCTGAACTGTATTGCACGTGATATTGACCCTGATATTTCTCAACTTGTCACTGAGAATACCCTTGATGGGAACCCAGGATATTTGGTTTGCCCTAGGGTTGTTGATGTTCAGCGCACAGGGTCATACTGTAAGTTTTCTGTTCGTGTTTGTAACATCACGGCGAAACCTATCACCCTCAATCCTAGAAATAGGATCTGTCAACTGTCAGAAGTCTCTGTAGTTGACAACTTGGCTTCTTCTCTTCCCACCCCACAGACTACTACCACCTCTTCTGATTTGGGTGTTAAAATTAACACTGAGAGTCTTACTTCTGAGCAGTTACTCAGAGTTCACCAAGTTCTTGGTAAGTGGAAACATGTTTTTTCCACTGGACCCACCGATATTGGTTGCACAGGACTTCTTAAACATAAGATAGTGCTGGAGGATCCTAAGCCCTTTAAGCAACCATATCGGAAGATACCTCCTGGTCTTTATGAGGAGGTAAAACAGCATATCAAGGAGATGCTTGAAGCTGATGTCATCAGGGAATCTGAGAGCCCCTGGTCGAGTAATGTTGTCCTTGTCAGGAAGAAGGACGGTAGTCTCAGATTTTGTATCGATTGGAGACTGCTGAACTCAAAAACAAGGAGGGATGCTTACATGCTTCCGCGTTTTGACGACATTACTGATTGTCTTGTTGGCTCTTCAATGTACAGCAAGCTTGATCTTCGCTCCGGCTATTGGAATGTTGAAGTAGAGGAGGAGGATAAACCTAAGACAGCCTTTAGTGTAGGCAATCTTGGTTTTTATGAATGGAATCGCCTCGGTTTCGGTTTAACTAACGCACCAGCCACATTTCAGAGGCTTACCGAGCGTTGCATGGGCGATTTGCATCTTCGAGACTGTCTTGTCTTCTTAGATGACATTCTCATCTTTTCGAAAACTTTCGACGATCATATTGAACGTCTTGAGTCAGTTTTTCATAGGCTTGCTGTACATGGCCTCAAGCTTAAACCTTCTAAGTGTGAGCTTTTTATGGAGTCAGTGACCTATCTTGGACATGTTGTTTCCAAGGACGGGATCCATACTGATCCCGAGAAGGTTTCTTCTATCAAGTCCTGGCCAGTTCCTACGAATGTTAAGGAATTGCGCCAATTTCTTGGCTTTGCGGGATATTACAGGCGCTTTATTTCTCGCTATGCTACCATTGTGGAACCTTTGAACTCTCTTCTGAAAGGTCACTGTACTTCGGGTAGGAAACCCAAATCCAAAAAGCCTAAGCGTCCCACAGTGTGGACATGGGGTAAAACTGAACAGCTAGCTTTCGATACTGTTATCGAGGAGCTCACCTCTGCCCCAGTTCTAGCCTATGCAGACTACTCTCTGCCTTTCATTCTGCATACTGATAGCAGTGGCACTGGGTTGGGTGCAGTTTTGTATCAGGTGCAGGATGGCGTAGAGCGGGTAGTCGCTTACGCAAGTCGAGGACTCAGACCTAGCGAGAAGAAATATCCAGCTCATAAGTTGGAATTTCTAGCTTTGAAGTGGGCCGTCACTGAAAAATTTCATGATTACCTGTGCGGTAATACTTTCAGTGTAGTTACTGACAATAACCCACTTACTTATGTCTTGACGTCGGCTAAGCTTGATGCCACTGGTCATAGATGGGTAGCTGCTTTAGCTAATTACCATTTTACCATCTCTTACAGACCAGGCAAGCTTAATGCCGATGCTGATGGCCTATCTAGAAAGCCGCAAGTCTTTCCAGATGTCATTGAGGCTATCTGCCAGGCTGTCACTGCTAACATACCTTTAGCTGACACCATTGCTACCGTTCATTCTCCTCCTTCGGCCGGGGAGGGTATGGGTCAGCATACAAGTCTCAAAGTCGACTGGAAATTTGAGCATAGTCAGGACAAAGCTATCGCTAGGGTTATTTCCTTTTTGCAACGTGGTTCTCGCCCCAGAGGGAGAAGTATTGGGAAGGAGTTACCTGAAGTCCAGAAACTCCTGAGAGAATGGAATCGTCTTTCTCTCGACGATGACATTCTCTACAGAACCACGTCGCTGAATGGTGAACCCGTCAAACAGTTGGTCCTCCCAGAGTCTTTCCGGGCTACAGCCCTGAAGGGTGTTCACGATGATATTGGACACCCTGGCAAAGAAAAGACCCTTTGGCTTGCTAGGCAAAGGTTCTACTGGCCTGGCCTTGAGAAAGGGGTAAATGCCAAGGTAGAACACTGTGGGCGCTGCATTCGCAGAAAGACCCCATTGCAGTTGGCTGAGATGGTCCCAATAACCACTTCCAGGCCCATGGAGCTCGTCTGTATGGACTTCCTCTCTTTAGAGAAGTCACGGGGTGGTTATGAGCATATCCTGGTCATTACCGACCACTTTACTAGGTATGCTCAGGCCATTCCTTGCAGGAATCAGACAGCCCAGACCACGGCTAAAGCTCTCTATGAGAACTTCATTAAGTTTTATTCTTTTCCTGACCGTCTTCATAGCGATCAGGGGAGAAACTTTGAGAGCAAGGTGATAAAGGAGCTTTGTAAGATTGCCGGCACTGCAAAGTCTCGCACTACGCCTTATCACCCCATGGGCAATGGATCCTGTGAGCGCTTCAACCAGTCTCTTCTTAAAATGCTGGGAACGCTCGAAGCAGACCAGAAAGCCGACTGGAATTCTTTTGTAGGTCCTTTGGTGCAGGCCTACAATGCCACTCGGAGTGAAGCCACCGGTTTCTCTCCGCACTATCTGATGTTTGGATGGCATCCCAAACTAGCTGTTGACATTCTTATGGGCACAGGTCCCAGGGATGGCAGCACGGACAAGCCGACATATGTGAATAGGCTTCGTCAGCGCTTGCGGTACGCCTATGATAAGGCTACCCAAGAGGCTGCTCGTAATGCAGAAAAGGGAAAAGCCCTTTATGACCGCAAGGTCACTGCAGCGAAGCTGGAGGTCGGTGATAGAGTTCTTGTCCGGGCAGTTGGGTTTCAGGGCAAACACAAATTAGCGGACCGGTGGGAGGAATCTCCTTACCGAGTGTTGAGGGTCCCTAATCCTGATTTGCCAGTGTTTGAGGTTCAGCGGGAGGATGGCCAAGGCCCAGTTAGGAAGCTGCATAGGAATATGCTTCTGCAATTCAGTGTGCTACCTCCTACTCCAGACCCGTTTGAACCTGTGACCCAACCCAAAGTCTCCAAACCACAGCGAGTACCAACCAGGTCAAGGATCAGACTCAGCTCTGATAGCGGTACAGATTCTTCGGACTCTTCGGATGATTCTATCCCAAGATATATCATTCCCCAGAGGAGATCCGGATCTGACATCAGGAGTTCTATTTTCTTGCCCTCCAATACCACTGACCGTGCTACCCCTTCTATTCCTCCTAATCCTTCTTCTGACCGGGTCCCTGGTTCGAGCCTTGGTTCGAACTTTTTCAGTTCTCCATCTCGCACAGAGTCTACTATACTATATAGTAGGGACCAGACCGGTCTTGGGAGTTCAGTGGTGGGCGGCCCCACACCACAAGTCCCGCAGCCTGTTGTTACAACAGACATTCCTTCTGCTTCTCCAGCAAGCATTCCTCTTTCTCGTCCTTCTCGGACCAGGAAGCCACCAGAACGCTACGGTCAGTGGGTTACACCAGTCCAGATAGTGCAAGACGTTGAATTCTTTGTGTAGCTGCAGCACAGTTACCTATTTAATACTATTTATACTTTTCCTGTCAACAGGATACACTGGCTTATGTATCAGTATGTTATACTGATGCCAGAACTGTTCATATGTACATGTATATCTGTTTTTCAGTATACATTTTGATATCTTGGACCGATATCCAAATGATATCTTTAGATATCAAACTTTCATAATAGTTTCATACGTGTCTATTATGTCAGTTATTAATATACTGAAGTGGATTTGCTTTTATAACTACTTCATTGTTTTCCCATAATTATATGAATTCATGTTCTTCCTAGCCGATACTCCATTGTCCATACTATTGTTTTATTTTAAGAAAAATAGCTGGTTTCATTTAAATCTGGAAGTGCAAGTGACTTTGGAATCTATGTATCATTTCATCATTTGTTTAATATTAATATGTAGTACATGTGGCTGGTAGTCTGGTAGTTTATACTGGTTTATAATAGTGAAATGCCAGGAGACATTTTCTTCAAGAGGGGGAGTATGTTGACCAGGTTTCATTGTACATGTATATGGATGTTATCGTGGTATTTTGCTATAGTACGTCATATCCGGTTTACGTGTATTATCCGTACATTCCATAGTATGCTTGATGAATGTATGAGTTGTATAACTGGTTTGGTGAGCGAGTGGTCACTTTGCACGAGCACCTAATTATAGAACCTTCCCATCCACCCTTCTTCCCGCTTAAACAGCTTCGTCACTAGATAATTATACGAACCCGGCACTCTTCGTCATATAGTCAAGGTGTAAGCACCTTGACAGTATATCTTGATTAGATACATAGGATTGCTGCTCACAGCTACTTTATTCTATTCGTAATATTATAAGTTCATTTAGCGTGCCATAGCCTGGTAAGTTACTTATATTTATCTAGAAAACCATTCTAATTGTATTGTTAATTATTTGGTATATTTAGACCGCGAGTAACGGGAATATCTGAATTGTTTGAAACCTTTAGTCTGTGATATTTATAAGTGTTTATATTGTTTCAGGCTGTTTTGTTCTGAATATATAAATTAATTGGAACCGGCAGACGTTTTATTATTCTTCGTTTCAACCCCTGGTTACAGTGACAACACTTTAGAATCATCGAGACGATTCTAAAGAGTGGTCACAGTATGGGGTTTGGTGAAGAATAATAGAATCAAGCATGGGTTTTGTTAAAGACGGGGGTTTCTATACCCGAGGTTGGTCTGTTCCAGTCGGAAACGAGCTTTAGCGAGTTTCCGATAGGAACAGACCAACCGAGGGTATAGAACCCCCCGGCTTTAACAAATCCCATGCTTGATTATTTTTCTCGCTGAAATACGCCCTAAAACCAAGAAAATTAACGAATTTTGTGAAGTACTACTTTACATTGCGTAATACGACTTCCATATCTAATAGCAACAGACCGCAGCATAACTTTAGGCGTGACACCAAATTCTTGCATAAAACGTGCTGTTGTAGTCCCGCTAGACCATGTATTAACAAGGCGATTCTCGTGCTCGCGCGCTGTTGTTGACCGGTTTTAATTATACCTATTACGGGCCTAAGGTAAACAATGGACGCGAATGTTACGGCGTTTTTGGCCTAAGCTAGGTGAACGCCGGGGTGTGAGTATTTCCAGGAGCACCGACAATGAACTGTTTTTAGTGATACATATTGAATGAAATTCCGTGTAAACGGTATTTGATACAATCGTGAATTGACGTCGAAAAGAAAACAGTGGCCCGGAAACAGCATAAATCGACGAAGTGTCAAAGAAGTGTATAGTTTATCTGCCGTTGTTTTGCTTGTATTTTGAAGAATCAAATTGATGCAGGAGAGCAGAAAATTGGTTTTATGCAAGAATAGCGTTAATACACGTTTGTTTTCGGGCAATTACATCTGCAGTGTCCCTCGGGAATGTTGTTGCCCTCGCCCTTCGGGCTCGGCCCAACAACAGTCCCTCGGGACACTGCAGATGTTATTGCCCGAAAAAACGTGTATTAACCCTCTAATGACGTCATTTGTTATGACAACCACAAACGTTACGTTTTGGCGTAAATATAAAAGACTGAGTGACTACAAAACAACGTCTTCGGTTAATTAAATAGGCTTTTAAAGTGTTTATATGATAAATAGAATTTCATATTCGTGCTAATTACTTATATTAATTTCAATTCATAAGGTTGTTGCCTATAGAAATGTTGGTATAATTCTGTAAGAAGTCCTTCTCTTGTATTGATTTTACCCAATCGCGCGTATGAATACACTAGTCACGGGGTGTTCCAGATAAGGATTTCTAGTACGGCTATTATTAGTAACTCAGCTTATCTAGCACGACTGAGAAGCGAGAAATAAATGAGTTATTCTTGAAATAATGGCTAGATCATAAAGGCGCAACATGGTCAATTGCTCTAATGATCATTATTCAGGTACCGTTGATATTCATGTATACCAGTGCTATATTTCATATATTTTACCCACTCTTCTAATAATCACGGAGGTTGAATTCCGGCAACTGCTTGAATTCAATGTACTCCCGACAATCGCTTGAATACTTGGTTTAAATCCCGGATGCCCCCCCCCCCCCCACACACACACACACCCAACCCAAAACAATAAAATAAAAAGATAAAAATTTAACAAATCACACGCATCACCAAACCCCCTGTCATCCCATCCACCCACAAAACACCGACAGGACCCGCACCCCCCCCCCCTCCCGACACCATACATATCCACCCCACCATCCACCCACATATATTACCAACACGCATATGCACACAAACACACAAATACACACAAACATGCACGCACACAAGCACTAAATAATTGCTAGACCGATTGGCGAATTATTTGCACGTTCTCGTATCACAATTATTGCATCTGTAGATCTCAACCATTTGCGTGCTTATCGCTAACTGACAGGCATTTTCAAACAGCTTGGATAGAGATGAGTCGCCGAGTAACTCGGAGTCTCGTCAGGGTCCAAACTGTTTCATAATAATTTATTGATCAACGCTTGGGTGAACTGGACGCTCGTTAACCCATTTCCTCATATTGACGCATTTTGACACCTCTGTAAAAGTCACTTCATGAAACCATTGTGATAAATAGAGCATTTGCTCCTGTGGAGCAAATGCTCTATTTGCACAATGGTTTCAAAACTACAAAATTAATAAAAAAGATTTTTTAGCAAATGCTCCTTTTCGGTAGATTTGTTTTAAAAAAAATATAAGATTGGGACTGAAAATAGTCTAGGAGAGAATGGGCTAAAATTACAACAGGTCGCAATTGAAGCAAACGTTATTTTTATTGCAGGTTTAGGTTTACAACTGATAACTGAAATGACGACTTACATGTTTCCCAACTATCGGAGAAGTGATGCATTTTACCAACGGCATGACACCAAATATCCAGCCCGATATCGTTTCATCCACGTTTTTCTGATCCGCCTGAAGTAGAACAGATAAAGTAAAAATCCCTCTAAACCGTAATTCTAGTTCAGAATAATTTCGATACTTTTAGGCAGTTGCTGCTTAATGCAGGGTGAAAGTGACTCCCGGGGAGTTTTCTGCGTGACTTTCAATCCGCAATAAGTAGTCATCTGTCTCCAAGACCGATATTTATACTGAATTGTAGATCACAAAGTATCTGTTTCGTTTTCGTTTTACATTTCGAAGCTCAAACTAAACATACTGGATGAATTTAAACCGCCTTAACCTTTTACCTCACACATGTAGGTTATTTCTAGATGCAACCTCTTTGAATAAAAAGGAGCAATAACTAGAGAAAATAATTGTTTTAGAATTTTGTAGTTTGAAACCATTGTGATAAATAGAGCATTTGCTCCTATAGGAGCAAATGCTCTATTTATCACAATGGTTTCACAAAGTGACTTTTACAGAGTCGTCAATAGTCGTCAATATGAGGTAATGGGTTAATACTTACTGCTGGTACATGTACTTATTTCTTCAAAAAGAAGACTTTCATCTGTTGCAACTCAAATATTAGCCGTGAATCTTATGAATATTCAAGTAAAATAATGACAGTATTTATTATCTTAACTTTTCATAATGGCATGCGCACACATACAATTTTGCCAACGATAGAAACTGTAGAATCAGAACTGTATTATAATTATAATCAATAAACACCGGATACCCTGATTTGACTGCTTCCGCAGGAGTTGTCTGAACTAGGTATGCTCTGCTTGCAAGAAAACATCCAAAGAATTACTCTGAAACTTGACATTTTACAGCAACCAAGTGAGGTCAGAAACGGTAGATCACGGTGTCCTTTTTCATGTTTTTTATTTTACCTCCAGCTCCTACTGTGCATTTATTGATATCAAGATATTCATAATATGTAATGCAACTCAAATAATGAAACACTTGCTTCTCGAACACGGATATACATGAACAAGTTCCTCTGGGTTTTTTTCCTGTTTGGAAGTTACCACAAAATACAGATGACAGCGTTGTCTTAATTCAGTTTAGATTTCACCATAACATTTTAACTGTTCCTCCATAAAAACGCGTTTCTGCACCTTTGCAAACATAGTAGGCTCAGATCAAACGGTTTCCGTAGGAACCGTCTGATCAGGGTCTGCTATGTTTGCATACGCCCCAATACAGATCTAATTCTATACTTTATGCATTGGTAAGATATCAGTGTGTTCATGTGTTATTTTAAAACTACAGCTAATTAATATGCAATATGTATGTTATTCATGGAGTAGTGGGTTAATACAATGTCAAGTGCAATATATCTTTATGCGCATTCTTAATCATAGATAAATGTAGCCACACAATGTTTCATTTACAAGGTAACTATTTCTACAATTGTTTCACTAATTACAGGTGAAGGAAGACCACATATGTTAATTTTTTTCCGTGCACGGAAACAACAATGGGTAGGTCAACCGATCTACTGGAAGGCTTCCTCGCATGACAAATCTAAATGCCCAGACCGGGATTCGAACCAAAGGCTGAGTATCTGTCGTCTTATATGGATTCAAACTATATATAACTAATAGTGTTAGAAACAATTCTAAATATGCAATGATAGTGCGTCCGATTATGTTACAGTAAAATCCCTTTCAATCAGATATTCATTTTAGTGTAAGTATCGGTCTTGGAGACAAGTGGCAGCTTAATGCAGTGTGAAACCAGGGGAGCGTTCTGTATGACTTTCTCCCTGCACTAACTCTTTAGTTTAAACATATTTTATTTCATATAATTTCATAATCATGCGTATCATCCATATGTACAGAAAGGTTTGGGTCGAGAGCAACATGCTTATAAAGGACACCTCCCTACATATCCCTACATATAATGGCAATGCAATGGTGGATAATTGCTATGAGTAAAGTTCAGTTTGTTGTCGAGTAAATCAAGAAAACAAATGCCCATATATTTACGTATGTTCGAAAAACGTATGCATTTTCAGCAGCTTGAGCATATCTCAACAAGAAAATGATCACACCAATAATTCTCATTCAGGCATGTCTAAGACAATTCAGAGTAAATATATCAATGCAAATACAAAAAAAGAAATGTCAACACGACATTAAACCGGGTTTTCCTTCACTATAAACTAATTTCTGAGTTCAAAGGGGCATAAATCCCAGAAAAATTGCAGAAGGAAAAATCTCTGACAATATGCACAACTACATATTGTGTCCTTGCTACACGCAAGGTTTTATGAAAAACTGTTGAGCAGTTTCAGAGGAGTTGCGCTTGCAAGGATAGGGTTAAAAGACCTAGTGATATCTAAGTTCAATGCGGCATAACTCCCAGAAAAAAATGCAGAAGGAAAATTCCCCGACATTATGCACATCTAACTAGTGTGCCCTTGCTACATGTACATACAAGGTTTTATGAAATTCTGTTGAACTGTAAATTAGAGAAGTTGCGCTTACAATGATAGGGTCAAAAGACCAAGTGATTACTAAGTTCAACGGGGCATAACTCCTAGAAATATTGGAGAAGTAGAAATTCCCAACAATATGCACATCCACATATTATGTCCTTGCTACATACAAGGTTTTATTAAAATCTGTTAAAAAGTTTCAGAGAAATTGCGCTTACAAGATTGACAGCCGCCCGCCCAACCACCCGCCTGCCGTACATCACGATTTCAATAACAGGATTTTCCGTGGAAAACCCGGTTAAAAAGAAAATGGTCAAAAGGAGAAAGTCATATACGGATATGAGTAAAATGGCACCAGAAGACGTGGGCAATACTTGGATATCCTCCCACGAGGAGCCGCGTGGGGCTTAAACGAACCGCCATGATTCCAAGATAAACATTTGAACTGCTTGGAAAATGATTGAGTTACTTTTGGCATCTAGTGACAAGTCTCCATTTAAAAGAAGTTTCATTGTTACAGGGCGGATTAGTCTGACTGAATTTAAAATACGTATACGTGGAATATAGTGGTTTATACAAGCAAGAAGAAAGTGTTCAGTGTCCTCAATATCACCACACATGCACAGAGGAGATTCTACAATATTCTTGTGGAAAAGTGTAAGATTTAGAGAGCTACAGTTTGTTCTAAGGCGTGTGTGAAGTATTTGCGCCTTCCTGTTCCCTGTATAAAAGTATAGCGATGGAGGAGTAATTGTCCGATTGCAGTCTTGAAAGTGGAAAGGGGATCGGAATATGGAGAGAGGGAGAGAATTCCACTCTCGGACCACGGAAGGTAGAACGGAATAAATGTAGAGTTTTCTGCGGACATGTATATATTTTGAAGGTTGTGACGATTTCTTAATGGGTAATCGGTTTGGGTACCTACAAGAGAAGGAACAAGATAAGACAGGTATTCTGGTGTTTCGTTATGGATCATTTTGTAGAATAAAATGAGCTTATGTTTTCTTCTTCTGCTCTCTAGAGATTCCCAACCAGTTTCCTTTTCAGGATTTGCAATAGAGATGAATTTAGTTGTACCAGTAATTATCCTTGCGGTCTCATGTTGGATTTTATTTAGGTTATGTTTTTCATTCAATGTACAGTTGTCCCAGACGAAATCTGCGTATTCGAGTAAGGGTCTCACAAAGCTAAGGTAGATTATTTCAAGCGATTTTCTATCCAAAACATATTTTTATTTACGCATAATATTGATTCTCTGTCAGACATTTAATATTATGTAATCTGGATGTGCATGCCATGTCCCGTCAAGTGACAAATGAATATCAAGATGTTTATGAGCTAACTTCACTTATCTGTTCGTCAAGCATGTGTAAAGGAGGATGGTCAAGTTTTTTTGTTTTTCTTGAAATTAACATGGACTCGGCTTTGGTCGGGTTGAATGTAACGAGCCAAGTTTTCGCCGATTTAGTAATTCTATCGACATCAGTATTTAAAGTGTAAGCAGCCGCTTCTGCATGCTCTACGATGAGATAAAGTCTAGTGTCGTCAGCGAACAGACGAATATTAGATTGTACGTCATCAACGATGTCGTTGATATAAAAGAAGAAGAGTATTGGTCCAAGAATGGATCCTTGTGGTACACTTGGATTTATGGGTAACCATTCAGATTTCGCGCCAGGAATGATCACACACTGCCGTCTAGAGGAAGACTAGCAAGAACAGACTTTACTTCATAGGCTGATATATTTATAATCGGCATTATATGATTAGTAGCCATCAAGTCAGGAGGTTTAGCATTACCTGCGTTAAGTACTGTTTGGTTTGTAAAATAAGAATTTAAAGCGTTAGCCTTGTCATTGCTTTTGACAGCCACACTGTCATCATGTATAAGATAGAGTATTTATCTGTAGAGGTTATGAACAATTTTAGAGTATTCCACCAGTCTGAGTGAATCAGCACGAAGTTTGTTTGATAAACTGTCAAAGTACAACTTTTTGGATTCTCGAATTAAGTTTACAACTTCATTACAAAGTGATTTGAAACGAATCCAACTATTATAAGTGTTTGTGGACTTTTTCATATGCTCGCTTTCTTTTTCTAATTTTGTTTTTGATGTTTGAATTCAGCCAAGGTAGCTCATTCGGACAGTGTTATTAGGGATACATTGTTCTGCTAATTGTGATAGTTTGTCTGTAATATTCCTGGAATAGACATTACTATCGTCGTCTTTGAGGCCAGTCCAGTCTGAGAGTCTTGCTTTTTCTCTGAGAAGGTCATAATCACCTTGTTCATATTTCCAATTTTTTCTAGTATAGGATTTGAATTTGGGCTTTGTGTATCGAAATAGTCCATAAATAGGACAGTGGAAGCGATGAATTAGACTTAGAAAAGGATCACATACGCCACTTGATATCATATTGGGTTTTTTTATTTTCACAAGGATGATATCAATAAGAGAGGTTGAATGTTCAGTAAAGTGAGTTGATTCAATTATGACTTGTGTAAAGCCGAAATGTTGGCATAAACGGTTAATTTTTCTTGCGCTTTAAAGATTTAGCATATTAAAATTGAAATCACTGGTTATTATTATATCCTCTATACCTGTATCAACGGCTAAGTGAGAGGAATCTTCAATCATAGAATAATAGTTAAAATCTGAATTTGGATGTTGATAGAATACAACTAGTAATATATGTTTATGGCTGATAAAAAGGTCAATCCAAATACATTCCAGACCGACCAATTCAATGTCCATACGGCGAGTACATGTATACTTAACTTCATCTTTCACATATAATATAACACCGCCATGGTTATCAAAGGAACGGTCTTTTCGTTCAGGAGGATGATACGAGGGAATATGCAAGTCTACTGTCGCAACAACATCACTCAACCAAGTGTCTGTGAAGGCAAGTATATCGAAACCGTGGAGTTCCGTAGACAGGATATCCAATTTAGTGAGCATACTTTGGACATTATAATGTACTAGTGATAGATTATTGGTGAGGGCCAACACCGATGCGAATGAGTTATGGTTAGACGAAGTGACTGAAAGTGCTGACGAATTTAAATATTTATCCGGGCCTGCAGGCTACATTTTTCAGACATGTTTCACTCACAGCGGTCAGACGTTTTTTAGTATAAATTATTTGAGTACAGATATTTGAGGATACTTTAACGTTTCTAAGTAGGGAATATGTTTCAATATGTCCTCTTGTCAGCCAGAATATAAAAAAGCAGTTCAGTAAAAATGGGAAAGCGAAACGACAGTTGTATGACGGCATGATGGCGATAGTCCTATGCATAGACATTACTACGACACCTTTAGAAGAGACAATAAGAAGAAGACTATCGCCAGCATACCGACATGCCCGTCAGCATATTCCCGGATCGGGACACAACCATCGCCAAGTCCACTGGGTCCACATTCATCATCCATTTGACCACAAAAAACAGTACATGTAAACAAAAGTCAAAGAACAATATGAACATAAATGTCGGCAAAAAGGGGAATATGTTCACTTGAAAATGCATATTTATATATAGGAGATTAAAAAGATAATCCGTCCAAATTAGTGGACTATTTGCAACCTCATTGGACAAACATGCACATCAGCACGATACTATATAAACCAGAAACTATGCTGACCTCCGGAACAACGGACAGTAAACTCAAGATGATAGCTGCTACATGTAGCAGAGAATCAAATTCTTACCTATTTCGCTGGCTGTGTCGTATCCTTAATTACCTATGCATACAGTTTACCGTATCAACTAAATAGCTTATGCAAACAGTTTGGATCCAGGTGGGACGCCGAATAAAATTTGGTGGAAATGAAGCAAACGAGAATTGCAGCAGACGACACAGTTAGATTGCGCGCTCGACGATATTTGGCAGCGAAAAGCATGAGTTATTGTATTTATAAACAATACTATCTATAAAAAATATATGTGATGAGCTAACCCGTTATTATCCTCCCAATTTGACATGAGACTCGTGCATATTCCGTTTATTATCGTCGGTAATCTTCGGATAAATTTCCGAAGGTATAAGAATGCGCTTAAGAATACAATCCTCGTGGAACATGATTACAACCGGCTTTTGGTTTGCTCTTTTTTGTCACAGAGTATTACGAACAGTCCCGATAAACACGGCGAAAATTAAACGAGTCTCAGGTCAAATTGGGAGGATAATACCATTACTATGCTGAAAATATGTCCTATATAAAACCACCGAAATGTCCCACTTACTTCCGTCTCCCGCCTTATCCGGGCTATGAGATGTCACTGAGTCAAACGGTATGGGTCCTGAGCCGAGAACGCCGAGTAACTCTGCGTTTCGCCTGGATCCAGACCGTCGACAGTCGCGCTCAACACGAGAATGGTTAACGATGTAGACCGTCCCTACAGCTGTGAATAGTACATGTATGCATAAACCCTGAACGATATATTTAGCTAGACTAAATAAAGTACAAATATGTGCGAGCACACAGTAAGACTATATGCAACATTATATAGCAAACAGCAATACTATACAATGACGAAACAGGTTAGCAAACACGCGAATTCTACAAAGCTAAACATGTGTCAACCACTGAAAGCATCAACTATGTACATGTAGTACATTATTATATACACCTTATTAACCCTTTCCTCCATTAACAAATATGTAAGATACAATGACGTCATGAATATTAACAAGATTATTTTTGCTATAATAGCAAAAGGAAACTGGAGTTTTGGGTCATTGAAGAGAATAAAAGAGAATTGAAGAGAATCCTATCTGTATTAAGGAAACTGGAGTTTTGGGTCATTGAAGAGAATAAAAGAGAATTGAAGAGAATCCTATCTGTATTATACTATAAGTAAACAGAGCAGACCCTGATCAGACCGCTCATGTACATGCTGTCTGGTCTGTGTCTACCGTGTTTGCAAAGTCGCAGAAACGCATGGGGTATACTCTGCATTGCCTGCCATTTCGTAGTTGAACTTAATCAACGTTAATTAACCTTTCGCTTGATATTCACGTCAATATACCTACCTGTAAATAGTGAAGACCCAGATGAGACAGCTCCTGCAGGAGCTGTCTCATCAGGTTCTGCACTATTTACAAGTTGATTGTGCAACCAGTGCACTCCAAAGCAGTGATTGCACAGCGATATACGTGTACACAGTGAAGATATTTGTAATTATACAACAGGGCATGGGTAAAGAAGGACAAATGTATTTTAAAATTCAGCAAGAGAAGGGTTAATTAAGTCGTACATTCATACATGGCTATCTGTAAAGTAAAGGGTTTCAATTCATATACGAGTGATTTGATTACACATGGGCGATGACTTAGCAACAGGTATTTTCAAACATGCAGTCTGCTCAAAAACAAAACAATCCAAGGAACGTGTATGATAGGGAGTGTGGATCCGAAAGAGACGTCCAGACGAGGACTCCCCATCAGGAGTCAAACAACTCAAGTATTCAATTTAGGCTAGATCGTGAGTAGCTAAAATGAGTTAAACACTATTCGGCTGTAAACAAATCGTGTATAGGAGAAACACGTACAGACACTTCGTTATATATATAATATATAAATTAACGCTGTACACACTCATTGTTCGCCAGCAAAAAAATGACATCTGCTATAATTCTTATGACAAGCGTTTTCTCAATTCTTTCCAAACTGCGATAGGCATGTCAAAAGTTTGGATCCCGATGAAGCGCCGCATTATACATCGTCTCGGTTGGATCTGTTTGCGTGAATAAAGAGCGTTTCGCGATAAGCGTGCAAATGGTTGCACAAACAAAACGCACGGGTTTCGTTTGAAATATAATGAGTAGCCATAGTCTTAGAAAAACTCACTACTAAAATATAGCTACACTATTCTACATTTATAATGTATGAAGTATGCAAGGTTGATACAAGCCTTAAATTCTAATATCATGACAGAAACTGGAGAATCAGATCAAAAGCAAACAGAGCAGGCCCTGATCAGACGGTTCCTATGGAATCCGTCTGGTCTGGGTCTATTTTGTTTGCAAAGGCGTAGAAAGGTGTATTTATGGAATGCAGGGATAAGCAGCCACATGACTAAAAGTATGTAAATTCTTCTCTGCTAGAATTCCGGTTTAGAGAGGTTGTACTGTACATGACCATGTTATGAGTTTATGATAATGCAGTACACCTACCTCCTTTAGGAAGAACGGGGCCAAAATTGAGATGAGCAGGTTATCCAGTAAATTGGCAACACTGACAGCAACAATTATCGCCTTTTCAGCACGTGATAACATAGAAAATCTAAATGGTCTTGGCACTTGTACGACTCCATTCCTGTTGTCCGGTCCCGGCGCCTGTTCACTGGTGCGGTTGTCGTCCATGTTATTGATTTGCACAGGTGTTGAATCAGTAGCGTTCAAAATAGAAAGCTATTGTTATGTGACTGCGCATAGATTGTGCAGATAAAGAAGCTTTATGCGACCTTCTTATATTTCATTACAACTTTGTATTTACGTGAGAATAACATGCCCTGTATTCGAGATATTACATGTACGTGTAAGCGAGACTTCATAAAGTGATTAGCCCTTTCCCTCATAATTTGATAGATCTGTTTCTATACTTTCTAAAAGTTCTACACTATTTCACCTTTCACATTTAATTATAGCTATTTGGTCCATGAATATTCAACAGATGTTGAAATTTAAAATAAACATAGAACAGGGAAAGAGTTAAACCCTTTCATAAAAGAAAATACATTTTCATAATGGCGAAATGAACGATGGATTTTTTTCATGGCAGAACCTGTAGAAATAGATATATGATATTTCATAAGCAAGGAGAGCAGACCCTGATTAGATGACTCCCATAAAAGTTGTCTGATCTGGATCTGCTCTGTTTGCAAAGGTGTAAAAAGACGTTAATATGTAGTAACATTAAAGTATTCTTCTTGGACAAAACTGTTCACGGTATTTATGAAACATAATTCTACTATTCACCTATTTTCCCCACGATCATGAAGGAGGCCACTGATCTGGATCTGCTCTGTTTGCCAAATCACTCAATACCAATGGTTTATACCAGGTTTATACCTTTGTTTGTGGTGTTCCCTCGGCATGACAAGTGAATAGGATCCACAGTATACTACATGTACATGACACTGACGTCGTATTTTACTTCGCATTAACTCTTTCGGTGCCAATGTCGCCTGATGGCACCATTGAAAACAGTGCAGTCCCAGGTCAGATGCCGCCTTTTCAAGGCGGCATCTGACCTAGGACTTCACTGTTTTCTGTATTGTTTTAGCCCAAGCATACAAGTTTTTAAAAAAAATGTTTTACTAATATACCTTTATTATTTAGTTTAGAATTATATTTAATATGAAATTATTATTGCAGACGACACTTTTAAATGTGGCGCCAAAAGAGTTAAAGCCTCGCTACTGCGATCACGTGATTTTTTAACATCGGAGTCTGTAAAAGCACGTGCTTGCTTAATGCACGTCAAAGATAATGGGGGAAGCTCATATAGGAGCTTTCGGTATTAATTTCTGTCTTTATTATGCTACTACAGTAGATCCCATCTTAAGTTAGGTCTAATTATGGATCTGTAAGGCAGATGGTAGCTTAATGCAGGTCAAAAGTAATACAGAAAGCTCCTATAGGAGCTTTCTGTATTACATTTGCCCTGCATTAAGCTGCCACCTGCTTTGTAAAACTAATATGTTCAATAAATGAATGGTCGCTTAAGACATATTCAGGTACTTATTTTAAAAATCAAACATTTGACTCCGTTTAACTGGTCGTATTTATTTATTTATTTATTGACATTTAAGGTCAATTAGCATATATACAAACACATGAAAATCACAATTCATAAAATATCACAGTAATAAAGAATCATATATACGACTAAGAATATAAGAGTAGCTTTAAACTATTGTTCTATATATATTATTGATGGCCAGCTTATGCATGCATGCCTTTAACATTGTGCATGTGCTAAGTAATAAACGCTTATGGCCTATGGATAGCTCATTAAGCTAAAAGCTGATGTAACAGGGCTGGTGAAAAACATGCAGCCACACCGGGGATCGAACCCGGGACCCCTCACTTACAAGGCGAGTGCTCTAACCACTGAGCTATCCGAACCGCTTACTGTCTTCACCCAGTACCTGTACCCGACCTGTCACACTACTCCCCCTTTTTCCCTGAGATTCTCGCCGAATCTGCAGCAGAAATCATGGGCGTGCACAGGGTCCGATTTTCAAGTTGGGCGCCAACTGTAACAGGACTGGTGAAAAACATGCAGCCAGACCGGGGATCGAACCCGGGACTCATCACTTACAAGGCGAGTGCTCTAACGGTTACCACTGAGTTATCCGAACCGCTTACTGTCTTCACCCAGTACCTGTACCCGGCCTGTCACACTTATTTCCAATGGGGTCCATATTAGCGAGCCTTTACTGTATAACGATACTCTAACTACAGTGAAACCCCGCTAATGCGACCACTTAATAAACAGTCACTGATGTCGTCTAAAGCAGGTGGTTGCTTAATGCAGGACGAAAGTTATATAGACTCTGATCAGGTGGCTCTTATAGTGCAGACCCTGATGAGACAGCTCCTGCAGGAGCTGTCTCATCTGGGTCTTCACTATTTACAGGCAGGTATTTTGACGTGAACAGCAAGCGAAGGGTTAAACTATATATATATAAATATATATATATATATATCTTTATTTCCTCCACTCATGGAGAGCATTACATACACTAAACATACATATACATTGTACAAGAATACAAATACATATAGACATTGAAGAACAATTATAAACTCCCTGCATATTCAAATGCACTTCATCATGTGACAATATAAGTCCAAACAATAGAACATACCCTAACTTATTTTGTACATTACCTAGTAATCAGTATAACCTTTTCAGAAAGGTACAGTAAAACCCCTCTAATCCGGACATTCAATTTAGTACAAATACCGGCCCTGGGGACAAGCGGCAGCTCAATGTAGGGTGAAAGTCATGCAGAAAGATCCTCTCGGAGCTCTCTGCATGACCCCCATCACCCATTAAGCAGCGGCCTACCTAAATGTATCTAAATTCTCCTTCACTTGAATTCCGGTTTCGAAAGGTTTTACTGAAATTACAAGTATCTGATCAGGGTCTGCTTGCCACTGTACTTATTCGGCTCTACTTCAAGTAGAACATGGGCCAGCTTACATGCGGATCCATTATGCATACAGATACAATCAAGATTATAGGACTCCTAAGAGACCCTTAAACCAGGGTCTTCACTGTTTGACAATTTACACATATATTTGAAACTTTCCAATACAGGTCATTGTATATCCGACTGTCTCACTTTTTCGGACATATCAATTGAATATTACACAGTGAACGTGTTAACATTGTGTTTCAGCATATATTTCAACAGCACACAATTTCAGAGATACGAACGTACTAAGTGTATCATACTAATCTAACACACTATCATTTTGTGAATTAATTTCATGGACGATACAAGAATATTGCGCTCTTTCCCGACTGGACAATAACCAGACATGCCAGTAAAAAGATGAATTGTCTGTATCTCAGGGCTTGTTCTGGTCCACATTCCATACTGTGTTTCCCCACAATGTTCAATAATAATTGACCATAGTTTATGCCTTTCAATAGCACAACTACGACAATATAAAAGTCTGTGAACAGTAGTATTTTCTACTAGCAAGCCACATTTGCTACATATATCAGTTCTTGCCCAGGAAAAAAGACCGCATAAAACCCTGACACAACTAAAGGATGCTGACTTAAGATCAGGATTACCCTTACAAACATTCCACAGTACACAGGTCTGATGTTTTATAAAAATATTATCAATCAATTGTAAATTGCTGCCTGTTACATTGGCAATTCTTGCCATCCGCTCATAAAAATCTGTTGAATACAATTTCAGCTTAACTATCTTTTTCCATTTAGCGCTCGGAGGAAAATATCCAGTTCTTGCATATGTATCTAAGTAATGGAACAAATCGTTATCTCTAAGAATAGCACAGACATCAGGTAGAAATCCAATTGGACAATTAGTAACTTAGAAGATAAATACAATAATACTAATAATGATAATGATGTTGTTATAAAAAATATAACAATAACGATAAGACGAAAAAGAAGAAGAATGAGAAAAGAGAAGATAGTAATAATTGATAATAATAATCATCATCATAGTAATAACAATAACAGCAATAATTATGATATAATGATAACATAATAATAGATATTGCAACTATAGAAGAGAAAATAACAAATCTGCAATGATAATAATATGTGAAGAAGATAGCAATAATTAATGATAATAATAGTAGTGCTGATAATAATAATAACGATTATAATAATAACAATAATAATGATAATAATAACATATCTTACATATTGTCATATAATAACAATACAGTAAAACCTCTCTATACATGTAATGGCCACTAAATTGTGTTAATTAGTTTGTATTTAGGACAGGTGGCTGCTTAAAGCAGGAGCGTTCTGTTCTACTTTCACCTTGCTTTAAGCAGCCACCTGCCTTAAACACAAACTGCTTGATGTAATTTAGTGGCCATTATAGAGAGGTTTTACTGTATGTGATCAAATGGATTCCTGCTAATGTTGATTCATTTTAGTTGCTACAAGATATGGTTCATATTTGTCAAAAAGGACCAAAACATCTTGTATGACAATTGAGTCATACATCCGCGGCAAGGAAGCACGTCTGTGGGTTTTAGTTTGACGGACTATTTTGGGTAATGTGTTTGAGTTCCAGTACACATGTTCGTGTATAATAGTCGAGAAGTCAAGATAAATGCGTAAATTTAAACATTTTCATGAATAATTCCATTATTTCTCTACAAAGCCCTATACTATGACCACTCTTTAGAATCGTCTTGAAGAGACGATTCCACTCTTTACTATCGTCTCGAGGAGACGATTCTAAAGAGTGGTCACAGTATAGCGTTATAGTTGTATGTATTAGATGGGTAAATTGGACGTGGTAGAGTGGGCATATAAGACAGAAGTGTTCAGTACTTTCGGTATCACCACAAGAGCATAACGGAACAATGGAAGGTTAAAAGTGCTATAATTTGTTCTTAATCGGGTATGGAGTATTTGACCCTGCCTTGTTAAGTTGTAATGTATTGTTGCAACCTACCTTGCAATAACTAACCGTTCTGCAAAAAAACATAACTAATTTCAATGATATATTGCAAAGTGAGTAGTTATTGCAAAACGGACATGTTCGGTCAACCCACTTTGCAGGGCATTCTACTTCAGTTTCTGTGCTAAAATGCGACACAAATCACAAACAAACAAAAGGTGA
This sequence comes from Azorinus chamasolen, assembly GCA_963576725.1. Classification (NCBI taxonomy): domain Eukaryota; kingdom Metazoa; phylum Mollusca; class Bivalvia; order Cardiida; family Solecurtidae; genus Azorinus; species Azorinus chamasolen. The sequence continues at coordinate 26,905,421 of OY755252.1, forward strand.
AATCCCATTATAATCCTGTGCTTAAGACTGATTTGGATAAAAAAAATTGTGCATGCGCAATTCTTCTTTTCACTGTAAGGAGAAGGGTGTTTTGTTTGATCTAGTAAGAAAAATGCGTTCCGATGCTAGGTCCCACCATGTGGTCCGAACGCAATCTTCTCACTTTTGTGAGAATAATGCGCGCGCGTTTTTCGCAAGATAAGAATAATGCGTTTGTAAGACATTTGAGGCTCATCACTGCTTTCCAGAAGTGGTTCATTTAATAAAACTTAACAGCACATTGTACAATTAGCAACAAAAGATATGTTTGCATATATCCAATAGACCAAGAGTCTATCACTTCCATTTGATTTACAAATAAAGTCATTCCACAAAACAGTGAAACAAATGTTACTTTATAGCAGTGAAAACAATTGATGTTAACTTGAAAGTCAAACCCATCATACATGGCCTGAGAAGAATCGAGCGTGACACCGTTATCAGTAGATATAAAAAATAGGGTAATCCTATATTAGGCTAAAATTCTAGACGAATCACCATAAGAATCGGTGCCAAATATTTATCCAAATTTTATACTTTACCTATTCTCCACTTCACTCGCTAAAGGCAATTTAATATGTGTGGATTAACAATGTTAAACAAGTTCTATGTAGCAGTTAATTCTCTGGTATTTGGTATTGGGTTTTCTAAATGCAAAGTGGTAAAATAGGTTTACGCAGCAGAAACCTATTCTATGTTTATTCCAAATTACAATACCTACTGAATATTCAGTAACAAAATACACGTACATAAATACTTAAACTGCTCTGATCTAATATTTCGACCACTAAGGGCCTTTGTCAAAGATTATCATGTCAAAATACACGTCACATTTTTGTTACATGCATTCAGCCATAAAATCAAAGAGAATAATGTTGATCCAGCGTCGTCTTGGTGACATTGGGTTGTTTTTTAAAATGTCATGACGTCATCAAAATGACGTCATCAAATGACGTCATGGGTACAACGACGTCATGCATGCATTAGCGCATTATCCTCTTTGATGTTACAGCCAAATGGTCTGTAGGTTATCAGCCTCCATATCCAATCAGTTTCATGGATCTGTCTTTCAGTTCTACATGCATGGAACATCCGTTTCAAAACTACAAATCTCACATCATCACTGCTATGACCACCGATTCCAAAATGTCTATTTATTGGCTTCTCTCTCTCATGCCTCACATCACTCAAATGTTCTTTCATTCTCTCCCGAATTTCTCTCTCAGTTTCACCGACATACACCATTATATCGCATTTACTGCATTTAATTGCATATACTACATTTCTTTCTCTACAGTTAATATTAGTTGACACATTGTAAACTGATTGCCTATTTGTGTCACTTATACTTGACATTTCAAGAATACTGCAAGTAGCACAACCCTGTGAACAGACTGTATTGCTTGGTCTAACAATCCTGTTAGTTTTTGAATGCACCAGTGTGTCACATAGATTTTTATCACGCCTGAATGCTACGATTGGCAGTTGTTGGAATACTTCTTTAAGCCGGTCTGATTGATGCAAAACTTTTGAATGTTTGTTTACAATGTAATGTATATTCGGTAGCAGATTTGAATACGTCAAAACTAAAGGGACCCTATTCATTTTCCTGTTAGATCTAACTGTTTGTTTCTTTACTAATGTGGCAGATCTGTCAAGTTTATCCACCCTTACCAACTGATTTTCTATCATCCTACCACTATATCCTCTCTTCCTTAACTGACCCTTGAGTTTATTTCTTTCTCTAATATAGTCCGATTCTCTTTCACATATACGCTTAATTCTTAGTCCCAAACCATATGCTATGCTCCTTTTTGTACTAGGAGGATGGCAAGAAGAATTATTAAGGTACAGCTGTTTGTCTGTTGGTTTTACATAAAGATCTGTGTATATATGACCATTGTCTATTTTAACTAGAGTATCCAGAAATTCTATCTGATCCAAACCATATCTAAGCTCTATACTAATATTCGGGTGAATACTGTTTGCATGTTTCGCAAAATCTTCCAGTTCTTGAACTGTGCCATCCCAGATCCCGAAACCATCATCAATGAATCTCTTGTAAAACATTGGCACTTTTTTGTGTGACATCAATTCTTCATCCCATTTCCTCATATATGAACAAGCAAAATTCTTTCCTAATTTTGAACCAATTGCCACCCCATCTTTTTGTATGAAAGTGCTATCTCCAAAAGAAAATGTGTTGTTGTCTAAAACTGTTTGAATCATCTTAAGAACATTTTCTGTATCAATCAACGGATCACTTCTGTTTGCAAGGCCTTCCATACATGCATCTAGTCCCTCTTTCTTTGGGACTGATGGATACAACTTTGCTACGTCAAAACAGAACAAAATGCAATTTTCTGAAAGTGGTTCATTAATGTCTTTTAATTTGTTAATAAAATCAGTTGTATCTCTGATGTAGCTGGGTGAAGTTTCAACAAATTCACTAAGTTCATGCTCAGCAACTTCAGCTAACCTCTCAGTTATTTTTGGAATCGGTGGTCATAGCAGTGATGATGTGAGATTTGTAGTTTTGAAACGGATGTTCCATGCATGTAGAACTGAAAGACAGATCCATGAAACTGATTGGATATGGAGGCTGAGAACCTACAGACCATTTGGCTGTAACATCAAAGAGGATAATGCGCTAATGCATGCATGACGTCGTTGTACCCATGACGTCATTTGATGACGTCATTTTGATGACGTCATGACATTTTAAAAAACAACCCAATGTCACCAAGACGACGCTGGATCAACATTATTCTCTTTGATTTTATGGCTGAATGCATGTAACAAAAATGTGACGTGTATTTTGACATGATAATCTTTGACAAAGGCCCTTAGTGGTCGAAATATTAGATCAGAGCAGTTTAAGTATTTATGTATTATATTAATTCCCTATTTTGGAATATTTACTTCATTGTGAAAATACACGTAGTTATAAGGAAATATGGAAGGTGGAACATTGTAGCCATTTCAGAAGCAAGGAAATAGATCTATCAAATTCAATTAGCAAATCGAGCAGACCCTGATCAGACGGCTCCTCTAGGAGCCGTCTGATCTGGGTCTACTCTGTTTGCAAATGCATGAAAACACGTTTATATTAGGGAGAGGGTTAAAGGTTTGTGGTGATATTCATACATTCAGAGAAAAGCAGACACATGCGTATACGAACAAATCTGTCTCTAAGCAGGCATTATATTTAACGAAACTTCCAAATTACTTGCACAAGAGTTTGACTACATTTATAACTCGAAATCACCGTTTATCTTTACATTTTGGACATTGGCACAATGCACTCTGTTAACGAAATACATTGTCCCCTTTGCAACAATATAGGAGATGAATACCACTATAATTTAGTACATGTATATCCCCTTTTTCAAAATTAAGGCAACACTTTTATAAAACGCTGAATGTTTTAGATTTATTAATTATCTGAAACTTCAACTCTTTGAATAAATCCACTGAAAAGGAGCACTTACTAGAGAAAATGAAACTATTATAACTACACTAGATAACTTCTAATGCGACCACATAAAACAATCAAAGCTGTCTTTATAAGCAGGTGGTTGCTTAATGCAGGACGAAAGTTATGCTGAAAGCACTTATAGGAGCTTTCTGCATAACTTACGACCTATTCAGCTACCACCTGCCTCTGCCACCCAGAATTATGCCCCTCATTGATGGTCGCATTAGAAGGATTTAACATGTTTATAGTTTTCCAACCGCTTTGATGAGTAGAACAATTGTTCAAATGCTATTAACAACGGTTTCAAAAACTGACTTATAGGGGCGTCCAAATGCGTCAATGCGAGGGAATGGGTTAAATAAGATACAAACCAGAAAACATGAAGGTAAAGCCAAAAGCCTTTGGCTGCCAGGACATTTTACTAGATTTGACATCTGATAATTGTATGTCGCGTTGTTCTGATGATACCAGCACGTCCTTAGATCAATGTGACGCTTACAGTACATGTATGCTTTAAGTACAGGTTTGTAGCTGGGATTGCTTGCAGCACACATCACTTGTGTACTTTCTAATAAAAAGAGCTAGAACACAAATATCATCATTGTAAGTTCCAGATTAAGGTATGTGTCATTTGTCCTAAGGATCAAATGCTCTATTTATAGCAATTGTTTCAATACTACATAATTCTATTTGTTTCCTTTTCCCTAGTAAATGCTCCTTTTTGTTATATTTAATCACAAAGAGGTTGGGTCTAACAATAGCCTAAGAAGTAATGGGTTAAAGTAAAAAAAAAAAACATTAGCGTAGTAGATGACAAAATCGTTTTATTTCACTGTTAGCATATTCATAATTAGGCTGTAATAAAATGCGTCCTATTAAAAGCTGTGGTGTATTTATTTCTTACACTAATATCCATGATTTACATGTAATTGGATAAACCTTGAAGATGCTTGTAAGCTCGGTATTCGCGTAATTGTCACGTGTACGTACGTTTCACGTGTGGCATTTACGGTAGAGTGTTTGCATACGTAATACGTAGACTACACCAAGTGATGTGATTCGAATCTCGGCCTGAGCATTTCGAATTTTCATGCAAGGAAGCCTTCCAGCTGACATATGGTAGGTCGGCGGTAATGAGGCCTTTCACCTGACATGAGGTAGATTGGTAGTGAGGAGGCCTTTCAGCTGGCATGCGGTAGGTCGGTGGTGAGGAGGCCTTTCAGCTGACATGCGGTAGATCAGTGGTGAGGAGGCCTTTCAGCTGGCATGCGGTAGATCGGTGGTGAGGAGGCCTTTCAACTGGCATGCGGTAGATTGGTAGTGATGAGGCCTTTCAACTGGCATGCGGTAGATTGGTAGTGATGAGGCCTTTCAACTGGCATGCGGTAGATCGGTGGTGAGGAGGCCTTTCAGCCGGCATGCGGTAGATTGGTAGTGATGAGGCCTTTCAACTGGCATGCGGTAGATTGGTAATGATGACGCCTTTCAGCTGGCATGCGGTAGATTGGTAGTGATGAGGCCTTTCAACTGACATGCGGTAGATTGGTAGTGAGGACGCCTTTCAACTGGCATGCGGTAGATCGGTGGTGAGGAGGCCTTTCAGCTGGCATGCGGTAGATTGATAGTGATGAGGCCTTTCAACTGGCATGCGGTAGATTGGTAGTGAGGACGCCTTTCCAACTGGCATGCGGTAGATCGGTGGTGAGGAGGCCTTTCAGCTGGCATGCGGTAGATTGGTAGTGATGAGGCCTTTCAACTGGCATGCGGTAGATTGGTAGTGAGGACGCCTTTCAGCTGGCATGCGGTGGTGAGGAGGCCTTTCAGCTGACATGCGGTAGATCATTGGTGAGGAGGCCTTTAAGCTGGCATGCGGTAGATCGGTGGTGATGGGGCTTTTAAGCTGACGTGTGGTAGATCGGTGGTGAGGAGGCCTTTCAGCTGGCATGCGGTAGATCGGTGGTGAGGAGGCCTTTCAACTGGCATGCGGTAGATTGGTAGTGATGAGGCCTTTCAACTGGAATGCGGTAGATTGGTAGTGAGGACGCCTTTCAACTGGCATGCGGTAGATCGGTGGTGAGGAGGCCTTTCAGCTGGCATGCGGTAGATTGGTAGTGAGGAGGCCTTTAAACTGAAATGCGGTAGTTCGATGGTAAGGAGGCCTTTCAGCTGACATGAGGTAGATAGGTGTTGAGGAGGCCTTTCAGCTTACCTGCGGTAGATCGGTGGTTCTACCCGGGTGTTCTGCAATTAGCCGGTTGTCGTTATATGACTGTTAAAGCGACGTACATCCCAAACAAACAAACAAACAACGAACGAACGAACGAGCAAGTAAACAAACAAACAAGCAAACAAGCAAACAGACAGACAGACAGATTTACTTCCTTTGCAAACAGCTTAGATCCAGATAAGACACTCCTCGGTGATATGAATAAGAAAATTAGTCTTCCAAAGTTAAAGCAGACAACAGTTGCGAATTGTGATTGTTGTTTGACAATATTATCGTCTGCTACAATTCTCACGATTATCATTTCTTCTATTTCTCCTAATAACCCATTCCATCATAGGCTAATTTTAGATACAACCTCTTTGAATAAATCTACCAAAAAGGAGCATTAGCTGGAGAAAAGATTTTTTTTAGAATTTTATAGTTTGAACCCATTGTGATAAATAGAACATTTGCTCCTATAGGAGCAAATGCTCTATTTATCACAATGGTTTCATAAAGTGACTTTTACAGAGTCGTCAAAAGTCGCCAATATGAGGGAATGGGTTAAATTCAGTGATCATTCCCTGGCTCCTGATGATCTCATCTAGACCTAAACTGGTCGTAAGCATGCAGGGACTGTATCGCTGATACTCTGTGTAGTAGCCTTTCCCTGTTCAATATTCATGTAAGGCATAATGGCATCGTGAATATACATTAACTGAAATTATATCATATACACTTTACAAGAATTGATTTTGCTTTGACAAATGATACATAATGATACTGGAAGTTGTGGCCTGCAGAAACTGTAGAATCATATCTATATCTAGTAAAAAGCAAACAGAGCAGATCCCGATTAGACTGCTCCTATAGGAGCCGTTTGATCTGTTCTACTATGTTTGCAAATGCGTGAAAAGGTCTTTATGTGAAGGAAATTGTTAATGTTAGACCGAAGTAAGACTCAAATAGTGTATGTCACAGTGTGTAGGTTTATCATCACTTGTACGGCCTTGCTGTACAAGCGCGCTTTTATGGCGACGTGGTAGAGTGTATGACTGCGAACCTAGAGACCCGGGTTCGATCCCGGGTCTGAGCGGGTATGTTTCTTTATAAGAACACCCGGTTACATTTGGCGCCCAACGTGGGGCTGTGACTGTATGAGCTCCGAGTTCGATTCCCAGTCGTTCTCATACCCAAAGAAATTCGGGACGAATTTCAACTTGCTGGGGGAGTATGTCACAGTGTGTAGGTTTATCATCACTTGTACGGCCTTATGGCGATGTGGTAGAGTGCATGACTGCGAACCTGGCGACCCGGGTTCGATCCCCGGTCTGAGCGGGTATGTTTCTTTATAAGAACACCCGGTTACATGTATAAAATCGTTTTTATATCAGTTGGACCCAAACTGGTCGAAAGCATTCAATGATTGTATAATGTAAGACTGAAATAGACCTACGGTTATAAAGCGACCACCAAAAAGATGTATAATTCCCAATGAAAGAGTTAAATGGGAGCTTAATGCAGGACGAAAGTAATGACGAAAGCGCCTATATGAATTGTCTGTATTACTTTCCTCTTGCATTAAGCAACCATCTCCTTATAAAGGCGGTTTATCCATTAAGTGGTCGCATAAGAGGGGTTCTACTGTAGTGCATAAAACGATTTGATCCTAATAAATCATCTGAACATCTGTTCTTATCAGAGTCAAATTGTCTGTTAAAACATTTACCTGCGACTAGAATTATATACATTGTCTAATTGTATTGTTATCAATAGCTTAGCCGAAACGCACTGAAAATCGAGGTGTTGTCGAGTTGTTCGCTTTTCAGCCAGCATTTGCACACTTTCCAGCAATCTCACGAGTGTAGACAACGTGTGCAACAAAATAACCGCGACACCCGCGTCATTCTTTCACTGAACTTCGTACGTGTAATATTGCAAAAAGAAGACTACTCAGACTTGTGTGTTTGTGTTTGGGAAACTGAGGAGTAGGGCCGGTGAGTACTATCGTTTGTTAAACTTTGACTGCTTAAGCTGACAATGTGGCATCAGTGTTTTTTAATTCCAGTTTTTTTATCTACTAAGACAATTTAATCGTCACTGATCCTTGCTCTCCAATGTAATTCCGAGAAAATCATTTAAATTTTTGGATCAATTAACAGATATTACTGTGAACAGTGGTACATTGATATTTTAACCGAATGTTTTATCATTATTTAAAATGTATACTAAAAATGTTCCAAATACAGAATAAAATAGAAACCATATTGAGTGCATGGCACAAACTTTCCATTAAGGGAAAACATAACTTATATTGCCTAAGAAACTATATTGTTTATATGGGCATAATGCCCATATCTGGCAATTATATGTAAAATATGTGAACTTTCTTTTGACCTGAATGAAGCTACCTTCATAATTAGATCTCTTATTGATGGTCGCTTATTTCAAAATCGATATGTGTGATCTTTTGCCAGTTCAGCTTGATCCAGTGTGCTTTTCACAGGTATATACATGTACATCACAAAGTTGATTTGTTACTGCTACCTGCAGACTTTCATTAATATAAATGCTATTATCATGCCTTTACAAACAGAACATACCAAGATCAGACGCCCTATAGGAGTCGTCTGATCAGGGTCTGTCCTGTTTGCTTATGAAATTATAATAATTCTGACTCTACCATTTCTATTATGAAAAACATGCCATTAAAACAGTGTGCTAATAGATATTTATTATGTACATGTAATTTCTTACATGAATATTCAACAGGGAAAGGCTTAAGGCTTTCCACCGTGAACATTAAAGTAAGAAATAATGACCTGTAACATTTCATTAGAAAACAACCTGACCAGACTGCTCTTGCATGAGCTGATCTGAGTCTACCCTGGGTCTACTGTTTGCTATGGTGTCGAAAGGGTCTATGCGAGGTGAGGGTTAACTAAAGGCATACCTTGTATACATAAACTTGTCCATACAAACCACTGATTTGTGTTTACTTATCCCTTTTCTCATACGCTTTTGCAAACAGAGCAGACCCAGATCAGACGGCCCCTATAGGAGCCGTCTGATCAGGATCTGCTCTGTTTGTAGAATCAGATGTATGTAATTCCATAAGCAATCTATGCTTTGAGTAAGATAGCTTATTATGATTCTACAATTTCTGTTTGGGCAAACATTTCTGCTAATTAGCCATTTTAAAACATAGTCTAATCAATATTCATGTCATAATTTCTTACACGAATATCCATGGAGTACAGGGTTAAGTAAGCATAGTCTACCGTCTAAACTGAGTATATCTAAATGCAAAAAAAATAACTCATTACTGGTCACAATTTCCAATACGATTAGAGTTTGGATCTTGATAATACCCCCAGTCTCATCAGGATCCAATCCGCTTGACATCAATAATGTAACTGTCTGCGTTAATATTATATTCCATGTTACAACCAATACAACGGGTATGCTATAACTTTCTACATTTTGTTTCTAGGTACCTGGGAACATGGCCTCTCCTGGTGCAACTGGGGATAGCGGAGACTCGTTTGTAGAGTTCATGGCAAAGTCCGTCTCTAGCCATGACTCGGTAAGTTATTTAACACATTACTCCCTAGTGACGCATATTTGCGCCTCTATAAAATTCACATTTTGAAACTATTGTGATTAATTGAGCATTTGCTTAATGATTTCAAGACTACGTAAGTCTAATACTCTCATTTTCTATAGTTAATGTTCCTTTTTGATAGATTTATTCAAAGAGGTTGGGTCTAAAAATAGCCTAAGAGGGAATGAGTCCGTCAGTCAGGCCGTCATTCCGTCAGTCCGTCATGCTTTTGTTGTCCGCTCTCTAACTCAAATATGTTTCATCTGATCTTCACCAAACTTACAGAGAATGTTTATATGTGTAAAATCTTGACCAAGGTCGATTACTACCTAAATCGCATGAGACACCATGAGTTATAACCCTTGATTCAGTTAAAATTGACCGATTTAGCGTTGTCCGCTCTCTAACTCAAATAGTTTTCTCTTATCTTCACCAAACTTTCGGAGAATGTTTATAGGTTCAAATCTTGACCAAGTTTGAATACCGCCTAATCGCATAAAACACCTTTGAGTTATGGCCGTTTATTCAGTGAAACTTGTCCGCTTTAGCCTTGTCCGCTCTCTAACTCAAGTAGTTTACATCTGATCTTCACCAAACTTACATTTTAATAGAATATTAATACACGTAGGTGCAAAATCTTGACCAAATTTGATTACCAGTAAAATCTTTTCAGACACCTCTGAGTTATGGCCCTTGATTCAATCAAAATTGGCCGTTTTAGCCTTGTCCACTCTATAAGTCAAATAGTTTTCATTTGATTTTCATCAAACTTGTAGAGGATATTTATAGTTGCAAATTCCTATACCAGTCAAATCGCATAACACACCTTTGAGTTATGGTCATTGATTCAGTCAAAATTTGCCGTTTTAGCATTGTCTGCTCTCTAAATGAAACAGTTTTCATCTGATCTTCACCAAACCTGCAGAGAATGTTCATAGCTCGTAACATCTAGGCCAAGTATTATTACCAGCTATATTGCAAATTACACCTGGGTTATGGTCCACGAATTAGTCAAAACTCGCCATTTCAGCCTTGTCTGCTCTTTAACTCAAGCAGTTCTCATCTGCTATACACCATATATGCTGAGAATGTTTATTGGTAAACAGTTTTGGCCAAGATTGATCACCATATTGGGCCCTTTCTGACTTCGTTGGTTGGTGTTCTAGTTTGTATCGGATTAAACAATAGGGTACATCATACTTCCAAAGCTTAACGTTTTAAGCGTGGATCAACACAAGACTGTCAGTGACCTTAATAATGCCCTAGTTTATCCCTTTCCTTCGCACAAACGCCTTTTCACACTTTTGCAAACAGAGTAGACCGATATCAGACAGTCCCCATTGAGGCTGTCTAATCAGGATCTGCTGTCTGCTCAAAAAATTATAATATACCTGACTACAGTTTCTACCAACACAGAAAAAGCCTGTGTACATATCGAGGGCTTGGCGCAAAACTGTTATAACTCCTTCACTTTGTGAAGGAGTTAGAATAGTTTTGCGCCAAGCCCTCGATATGTCGTTATAAAGTCAGCTGATAAACTTTCGCTATATCATTATTTCGTACACGAATGTTCAACAGGGAAGTATTTAACCGTTCACTCAAATTACTCGCAATGGTTTCAAAAACTATACAATTGCTTTTATTATGCCCCCAGATAGATCGGCGGGGCATATTGGTTTTGATCTGTCTGTCTATGTCCGTCTGTCTGTCCGAGTGTCTGTTTGTTACCGACTTTAACATTGGTCATAAATGATAACATTCGAGCCATTACAGATAGAGAATTGAATAGTTAGCATGCATATGTATCTCATTAAGCCGCCCATCATTTTGAGAGTGAATTGCCAAGGTCAATGTCATCTTTCAAGGTCAGACGTCAAACATATAGGTCAAATCACCGACTTTAACATTAGCCATAACTTTTCAACCAGTAGAGATAGCGAATTGATAGTTGGCATACATATGTATCTTATGAAGCTGCACATTTTGAGGGCGACATCTTAAGGTCGAGGTCATCCTTTATGGGGCAAAGGTCGAATTAGGCGGGGGCTTAGTGCTTCACAAACACATATTGTTTTTTCAGTAAATGTTTCTTCCCAGTAGGTTTATTCAAAGAAAATATGAGCGGATGGGTTAAGCGGGCATGGACTGATTGAATAAAATGGTTGAATGATAATGATTAAAATGATTGAATTGAACAAGGAATTTCTTAATGCAAAGCAAAGCTCCTCTAGGAGTTTCTGCATTACCTTTGTCCTGCATTGAGCTACCACGAGCTTTAAAGACTTCATTATGGTCCACGCTGTTTGCTATGGGAATGTGAATTTCACAAATGCTGTAGTTATGTTATAACTAATTTGCGAAAACAAAGAGAATATTCGAATTCAAGTATTCAGCAGGCAAGGATTAAAAATCTGATATATTACGGATCAGTTGAATAAAAAATCAGATCCAAAAAGAACAATTATGACCGATATTGATTTCAAAGGGGAATTACCGATACGATGAACTAAATTATTTAATGATTATATGCCTTGATATATTAAAATTCTTTCCATAACCGTTTACTCCATAAATAAGTCTTTCTACGCCTTTGCAAATAGAGTAGGCCCGGATCAGACGACTCCTATAGGGGTCGTTTAATCATGGTCTGCTCTGTTCTGATTGCTTATGATATAATACAGACACGAATGTAATTTCTGCTATGTGCTATTGTAGCAAATAATCTAATGACTTTGTTATATCTCGCGTCAATATTTATTGAGTAAAGGGATACGAGTCAAACGGAAATTCTAATGCAACATTTTTGTAACACGCATTCTGATTGGTCCACGTGACAACATTTGAAGCATATAAACCACCGATATACTGTCGGAAAAATGAATATACTGTCGGAAACCGAATCACTAGAAAATTTACTACGAAATATTCATACGCGCATTAATAGTAAAATTGAATGAATGGGTCTGAATGAACGAAGACACTGGATGAATGAAATGTCAAATGTTTTCATTTTGCTTGTTGTTTTTTTCAACACATTTTATGGTTGTAGTCAATGTGAGTCTGGCGATTTTATTCAAATATCTATCGCAAATTCCCACAAGTTGATTCTGAGTCCATTTATTTCACATGTTGATCTAATTCACTGTCATTGAACAAACGTTTCTCTTCCTCTATTCTGTTTTGAGGTGTTTGTGGCACTTGCACCCTGTAAATATAAGATTTAAGGTATATAACCATGTAGCTGTGAGCTTTATATCCATGCTGAAACTATTTAAGAAGGACCTGACAACACTTAAACATTACCAACCGATCACAGACAATGATCTGAAAACACTAAAAAACTTTCCAAAGAAAAGTGGTTTGACATAACCTTGAATTTCGCTCTTCGTGGTATACATATAAAAGAAAACCTAAGATCTCTGACAAAAGTACAATTTATGAGTCATGCAGGAAACATGTCATGTAAATCTCTGAAAACATACCTGATAAAACTGCTCCCGTGATCGAACCATTTCATTCAGTAACCCAAACGTTCAGTCGATTATGAAGAATCATATACACATCCAGGCCTGTTGGTGAGCGTGTGCTGAACGAAATGATGAAAACAATTTCTGCTGAGGCTTGTTTCGTCAAAAGTTTTAAAACACAAGTCACTGTGTCCGAGAGACCGCAATCATGCACTAGCTGTTGGCCTATGCTGGTGTCAAAACCAGGGAAATAATGAATAAGTCCGGTCATCAGAATGAAGCCAGCGTCCGAAGCTATAATGCCGACTCGTCCGACAATCAGAAGCGGCAGTATTCTTCAATTCTTCAAGGACAGTCCCATAATGAGAATTCGCCCCACCCACTCTAGACCACTCGAGGGCTCTTTGCAAATTCCAAACATGCCTGTAGAGTGTCGCTCCTGATAATTTCCATTTGCACGTCCACTTGGCCTATCATCATTCTCATCAAATACACCAATCAGCCAAAGTATCTTGAATATGCAACCAGTTCCACATTGCAAACAATTTAAAAATAAATAATTCCGTTATCAATGTGCACAATTATTGTGGAATTTCGAGCAATGTCGAGGTCAAATTTGATTCATCTTTCGTAGTTTTGAAAGGGACCTACCGTCAGAAATTCAACGGACTATGACTTAACGGTTTTCATTTGTGAAAATCAAAGTATCAAGTGAAAACACCAGTTCTTGGTATATTAATTTATTAAATATAAGCATAATTGCTAGGTTCCGGGAGAACTATTTTCTATATGCGTAATGCGGAGATATGCGGTGTTTCATGACGTCATGCTATGACGACATAGAGAAAATATCAAAGGACTTAAAGTATTGTTTGTTTTTTACCATCTGGATCTATGGTTTCATTAGAATAGGGATAACCGTTGCGTATTTGAAGATTTGCAGCAGTATATCGGTGGTTTATATGTCGCAAATAATCGTTTTACATGCTCCGCTAACGCGTCGCATGTAAAACTAAATTTGCGACATATAAACCACCGATATACTGCTGCAAATCTTCAAATACGCAACGGTTATCCCCTAAGTAAATTGCAAATATAAGCATCTTATCAAGATCATTGTTTGGTGCTCATGTTGTGTTAAGAACTGTATCAAAGCGAACGATAATTCGTTACGTCATATTGAAATGTTCACGTTTGCTTTGTGTTAGGTATGGGCAGATTGTTTCCTCATTCAACAGGTCGAGATGATGTGGACTGTGAATTGGAGTCTATGGCATTATGTGTTGAACTTCAGAGTAAGTCAGCAGAGTTTTGAAAATGCAGCCTTATTATACTGTGATGTATATCAAACTCTTTCCCTGATGAATATTCATGTAGGAAATAATGACGTCATGAATACTAAAACGACTATTTTTATAATGGCATATGAACACAGGGCAGTTTGCCTTAGGCAGATGAAGAATCAGATCTATATTGCACCATAAGCAAGCAGAGCAGACCCTGATCACACACCTCCTATAGGAGCCGTTCTCTGTGTCTACTCTGTTTGCAGATGAGTCAAAATACGCTTACATAAGGGAAAGGGTTTACAAGTTATTTAGAAAAACAGTAGTAACACCTCTACAATGACCGGTTCTAGATTGAGCATAATGCAAGCAGAAAGCCCCATTTCCTTTATATAAACGCTTGTCACGCATTTGCAATTAGAGTAGACCCAGATCAGACGGTTCGTATAGGAGCCGTCTGGGTCCATGCTTATAAAACTTTTAGTTGAGTCTGAGTACGTTCTCAAGCTTTTGATTGGTCAGATTTGAGCCTTTGGCTCAAATCTGACCAATCAAAAGCTTGAGAACTCAAATCTGACCAATCAAAAGCTTGAGAAGGAAACTCAGACTCAACTAAAAGCTTTATAAGCATGGACCCTGATCAGGGTCTGTCCTGATTGATATCGTATCATATAGATTTGATTATACAGTATTTTGTCTGAGCCAAAATATACTGTGCTCATATGCCATTATAAAAAAGAATGTAATTGATATTCATTATGTCATTATTTCTTACATGAATATTGAACAGGGAAAGGGTTAATATCGTGTTTTAGCATTTCTCCACCACATAACATGTGGTCATTATAGAGGTTTTAACTATCAAACAGCTTGGACACTGATCAAGCACTTAATATTTGATATGGACTTTAGCTGCTTTTAAATATGCCCCGGTTATCAGGAGAAAGAGATTTCAAAACCACATGACTGTTTCAACTATACAGTTTAATCCCTCCATCCCGGACTTTTAATAAAGGATAAGTTGGTCTTTTTAGGCAGGTGATTGCTGAATGCAGAGCGAGTCATGGAGAACTCTCGCTTTGGGGCTTTCTGCATAACTTTCAACCTGCATTTGGCTAGTCCCTGTTCTATATTTAGTCCATTTTTAATCCTACTGAATATTCATGTACCAAATAGTTATAATGAAATATGGAATGTATAACAGTGTAGCTATTGTAGAAAGTAAAGACACAGATCTTTCAAATTTCATTAGCAAACACAGCAGACCCTGATCAGACGGCTCCTCTGTGAGTCTACTCTGTTTGCAAATGTTTATATGAGGGAAAGAGTTAAATACTGGCATTGCAACTACTTTTAGCGCTCGGTTTAGAGATGTTTTACTGTATGATTCAGTATATCGCTGTTTGCTTTAATTGTTGTCTACCTTGTCTTAGAATGCAGATCATAGAATGCATTCTGATCGCCAAGTTTATTACAGCATTTGCTGCACATGTCTGTACCAGTGGTTCACCTGTCGGATGTCATTGAGCTTTCAATTAAGGTGTAAATGAAAATGATGGCGATATAAGACCATCAACGGAGTTGACCTTTTGAAAGACGGTTTGTTAAGAAACCTTCATAAGCCTGTCATAGCATGTCATTTGAACAAAGCTACTTAAAGTGTTTCTGCAAGAAATACTTATGCTAAATACATCATATCGAATTACTTCATATATCTGATTGTCGCCACAAAATACATTTTCAAGTGTTCAAATTATATCTATAGAGAATTGCTCTTTCATCTATAATTGTTTTTATTGGTTTAATATAGCATCTACAGCGGGCGAATGTGTTATATGGGGCCGTGTGGGTCGCCACCATGGGGGCTGACGAAGCGGGACGACAAGGATCAACACCCGGAGCTACATGTACGACGACACGAGGCCACAACTACTGAATATTCATGTACCAAATAGTTATAATGAAATATGGAATGTGTAACATTGTAACTATTTCAGAAAGTAAACACACTCCTCTAGGAGCCGTCTGATCTGGGTCTACTGTTTGCAAATGCGTGAAAACACGTTTATATGAGGGAAATGGTTAAATACTGGCATTGCAACTAATGTTAGCGCTCGGTTTAGAGATGTTTTACTGTATGATTATGCTTCAGTATATCGCTGTTTGCTTTAAAGGGGATGTCCCTACATTTGACGCGTTTCAAAAAGACTTAAAATATACAAAACTGATATGTATATATGCTGAAAAGAAGTATATCGCAAGAAAACCCATTCAATTAGCGTTTATAATGACAAAACATCCATGTGTTTGATATCGCCGATCCCGATTTTACTCCCCGATGTTTCAGTTTTATTCGGGTTGGGTTTTAGTTTCGTAACTGTTCGCCCTTTTCTCGATTCTCCGATCACTTCCGAGAAAGCTGTTACGTAAACAATGGAGGGATCGGGTGATCATCGGCAAAACGCGGAAGAATTTAACGGAAAAGGCCGATAATATTGTGTTGTAGAACAAAAATTATCAGTATTGATGAAATCGGTTTATTTGTATCACAGGGGCATTTTTCGATATAAGTTCAAATTGGGAACCTTCATAATAATGATAGAGCATAACAAATACCAAGTTTTATGATATTATTGAACATATGCGATCATTGTAGGGACTTCCTCTTTAATTGCTGTAATAATCTTGTCTTAGAATGCAGATCATAGAATGCATTCTGATCGCCAAGATCGTTACAGCATTTGCCGCACATGTCCGTGCCAGTGGTTCACCTGTCGGATTTCACCGAGCTTTCAATAAAGGTCTAAATGAAAATGATGGCGATATAAGAACATCAACGGAGTTGACCTTTTGAAAGATGGTTTGTTAAGAAACCTTTATAAGCCTCAATGAGCCCTCCCATCCTCCTCATGCAATGAGCCCTCTCATCTGGGTCTACACTGCAAAGGTCATTAGTGACTCGTGCCCCGCACTCTAAGGGTTAAACCTTTACCTTGTGAATACCCCTATAGGAGCTGTGTTCTAGGGCTACTGTTTGTAAAGGCATAGCAAAGGGGTATTTATGGAGTATATTTAGGGTTAAACAATGTGTGTTTGCTATGGCAGAAACTATTATCCTCCCAACTGGACCTGAGACTCGTGCATATTCAGTTTATTATCGTCGCTAATCTTCGGATACATTTCCGAAGGTATAAGAATGCTCTATAAGAATACAATCCTCGTAGAACATGATTATTACCGGATTTTGGTTTGCTATTTTTGTCACAGAGTATCACGAACAATCCCGATAAACACGCCGAAAATTAATTGAGCCTCTGGTCAAATTAGAAGAGCAATACTTAGCTGTATATAAATCCATAAACAACATAAGTCTGCCACGTAAAGGGATAAACAGTATATACAATAGACGGAATTCAGCATAATGTATCGGCATAGTGTATCAGCATACTGTTTCAGAGTACTGTGCAAGTAGACCCTGTAGTTACACACCGTTGAACTGTTCCATTCTGACACCTTAGGATTGAAAGGGTTCTAGGGACCCAGTTTCTCAGTTGAAAATTGTATAAACAAATGAATAAGGAATTATTCCCCCATCCTGGTATAGATATGTTACAGGATTTCAAAGAATCAATCATATACAGTAAAAACCCTCTAATGAGACCATCTAAAATAGGTATAATTATGGGTGGTAGAGGCAGGTGGTAGCTTAATGCAGGACAAAACTCCAGCAGTTTTCTGCATTATTTTTGTCCTAACTTAAGCAACCAACTTATAACGACACCCATTTTTATTCAATAAATGGTCGCTTTAGAGGGGTTCTGTATTTTGCTTGCTGGTTCTATTGACATTCAACATGCGGCGTGTGATCAGGGTGTACACTCTTTGCAAGATATGATAAGTAAATTCAACATAGACTGATGGAAGTCAGACATTGTTAACCCTTTTTCCATTTAAACGTGTTTTCACGCATGTGCAAACAGAAGCCCCAAGTCCTACAGGAGCCGTCTGATCAGGATCTGCCCTGTTTGTTCTTGACATGATACAGATCTGATTGGCATGGGCTAGCTCAGATTATTCTAACGCCGAGCATGTTAGAGTTTGGGTGAATAAAGACTCAGCGGGATAACACTTTATATTATCCACCGGCCTGATACCATGGCTGATCGAGGTCTTTATCTTAAGCATCTCTATTCGACTTTTCAGCGCTGTCACCCTAATAAGAGGCCATATCTAGGTGGTCCTAATTGCTCGACGTGTTACGTATACAGCAGAACCTGTCTTCAGTGGCCAGTGATTCATTGAACGTAGGGATCTTAAGAAACATGTGGTTCCTTAATGCAAGGTAAAAATATGCCGAAAGAATGCTCCAGTAGGTGCTTTCTGCATTACATATGACCTGCATTAAGCTACCATATGACGTACACACACATAATTGGACCTCTATTTGATGACCGTTTAACGCAGGTTCTACAGTATCAAACTGAATAGTTAACCCTTTACCTGATGACTATTCATGGCATACCCCGCCCTTAGTGAATATCAGCCGTATACTTAATACATGTCTTTGTTAACTAATTTCAGTGTACATGCATTATTATATAACCCTTTACTCCATGACTAATCATGAAAGAATACAGGCATATTAATTAGTTTTTGAATACCTGTATGCTTGTGCTAAACTAATACAGAAAACAGTGAAGTCGCAGGTCGAAAGAATACAGGCATATTAATTAGTTTTTGAATACCTGTATGCTTGTGCTAAACTAATACAGAAAACAGTGAAGTCGCAGGTCAGATGCCGCCCTGAAAAGGCGGCATCTGACCTGGGACTGCGCTGTTTTCAATGGTGCCAACAGGCGACATTGGCGCCGAAATAGTTAACCATATCGTTACTATATTGTAAGCAAACAGCAGACTCTGATCAGACGGCTCCTACGGGGGCGTCTGATCTGGGTATACTCTGTTTGCAAAGGCGTAGAACCGTGTATTTATGGAATAAAGGGTTAAACTAGTACAGTTGGTATAGAGATATAAGCTATAAGATATCCTATTGTATAAACAAACAGAACCTTCCCTGACCAGGCGGCTCCTATAGACCACTGGTCTGGGTCAGCTCTGTTTGCAAAGACATCAAAACGCGTCTCTTTCAGATAAAGGATTTACCATATACCGGAGGTATATTTCATGCACAAAATAATTACAGTATGACTATAAATTAGCTGAATATTCATGTAAGAAATGATGACATCATCATATTATGTTGATTTTTCAAATGGCACATTAACACATAACAGTTTTAACGAAGCAGACACTGTAGAATCTGATCTATATTATTCCACAAGCAAACAGAGCAGATCCTGACCAGACGGCTCCTATAGGAACCGTCTAATCTGTATCTACTCTTTTTTGCAAATGCGTAGAAAGGCGTATCTATTGGGTAAAGAGTTAATAACTCCATTTCAATTTTGTCATATAAAGCCCAGTGTCAGTCAGTTCCCTAGAATGGCAGACTTATTCCAGCCATTCTATGATTCGGTATGCTATCAGTACAGTAATTATTCAAGGCAAATGACTCGCTATGGAGACTTTCCGCTGAAGAAATACCCGTGGATAACACTTTAACAATAGTTTCTCAAAATATTTATCAAATCGGAAGTAATCAAAATTGCGCCAGATCAAATTTTGAGCAGACATTATTTTTAAACAGAGTTGTATAAGGGTTAATCTTTAGCGTACTCAGCAACAAGCCTATCTTTGGATTATTAGTGAAACTAATCTTTAGCGTTCTCAGCTACAAGCATGTCGTTGGATTAGTATGGTTAATATTTAGTGTTCTCAGCAACAAGCATGTCGTTGGATTAATATTTATTGTTCTCAGCAACAAGTATGTCGTTGGATTATATAGTAGGGTTAATCTTTAGCGTTCTCAACAGCAAGCATGTCGTTGGATGCTAGTACGGTTAATCTTTAGCGTTCTCAGCAACAAGCATGTCGTTGGATTAGATACCGCCCAAATGGTAGATACATTTGTACTTTATGTATCACTTCGTACAGCAATTAGCAGAGTTACATATGCTTAAACCCTTAAAACGCTGAAGTTTCAAATAGTTTGGTTTGGTTTTTATCGGGTTTTACATCGTTTTACCAGTATTTCAGTCGTATCACGACGTCCAGCTAATTAAAGGTGGAGGAAGACGCCAGAGGTTCTCCCGCCACCTATAATTAGCTGGACGTCGTTATATGACTGAAATACAGTTTCAAATAGAGTATTCCCAAATTCAAACAGGCCAAGCTAACGGTGAATATTTAAGGATTTTTTCTAAAGGAAAATAAAACATGGCAAACAGCGCAGACCCTGATGAGAGGGCTCCTTTATAGGAACCCTCTTACCTGGGGTCTACACTGTTAACAAAGGACATTGATGACTTGTTTCTCGCATTGTAAGAATTAAACTCACCCATTTTTATACGCCCGTTTGAAAAAACGGGACGTATTATCGAATGGCGCTGTCCGTCCGTCCGTCTGTCCGTCTGTAACATCTCTAACTCAAGATCCGCTTGGTGGATCCTTCTCAAATTTTAACACAATGTTTATCTAGACATGCTACAATGTACAGTAGCCTGCCAAGTCCCGGTTTGTTTATCCAAGGTCAATGTCACACAATTTGACTTAGAATTTGCGTTTAGCAAAAATCTTAACCAGTCTGTCTGTCTGTAACATCTCTAACTCGAGTTCCGCTTGGTGGATCATTCCCAAATTGAATCACAATGTTTATCTAGACATGCTACAGTAGCATGTCAAGTCCCGGCTCGTTTATCCAAGGTCAATGTCGCTTAATTGGACTTAGAATTTGCGTTTAGCATTTGCGTTAAGCAAAAATGTTAACCTCAATTCATATACATAACACTTTGTGATAAATCTTTGAAACTTGGAACACATGTTCACCATCACAACCTTCACCTGTAGGCAAGAGTAAATAACTCTGTCTAGCATTTTGACCAAATTATGCCCCTTTTTAACTTAGAATTTTTGGTTAAGGCTTTGTTAAAGTCCGTTTATTTACATAACCCTTTGAGATAAACCTTTTAAACTTGGAACACTTGTTCACCATCACAACCTTTACCTGTAAGCAAGAGTAAATAACTCTGCCAAGCATTTTGACTGAATTATGCCCCTTTTTAACTTAAAAATTTTGGTTAAGGCTTTGTTAAAGTCCATTTATTTACATAACCCTTTGAGATAAAGCTTTTAAACTTGGAACACTTGTTCACGGTCACAAGCTTCACCTGTAGACAAGAGTACATAACTCTGTCAAGCATTTTGACAGAATTATGCCCCTTTTAACTTAGAAATTTTGGTTAAGGTTTTGGTTAAAGTACACTTATTTACATAACCCTTTCAGATTAAGCTTTTAAACTTGGAACACTGGTTCACCATCACAAGATTCACCTGTAGGCAAGAGTACATAACTCTGTCTAACATTTTGACATAATTATGGCGCTTTTTAGCTTGGAATTTTTGGTTAAGGTTTTGGTTAAAGTCCACTTATTTACATAACCCTTTCAGATAAAGCTTTTAAACTTGAAACATGTGTTCACCCTCAGAAGCTTCATCTGTAGGCAAGAGTAAATATAATGTAAGTCTGTCAAGCATTTAGACACAATTATGGTACTTTTTAATTTAGAATTTTTGGTTAAAGTTTTTTGTTAAAGTATACCTATTTACAACCTTGTCTTTATGTTGAACAAAACCTCGACGGGCGTATATTGTGGCACTGGCACACTTGTTATTCATGAAATGAGGTAAAACCCCTCTAAAGCGACCAGTTTATGAATAAAGAAAGGTACTTTAAAAACAAGTGATGGCTTAATGCAGGACGAAAGCAATGCATAAAGATCCTTCAGTTCGTCCTGCATTAAACTACCACCTGCCTTTAAGCATGTAATTATAATTATTTCAACGGTCGTTTTAGAGAGTGTTTACTTAAGTCATTTTACTCAAGTTTCTGTTGTACAAAAAACTCTTCGCATTGTGACGATGTTACTGTGCACACAAATTTGTTTCAGTAGTATCATCGACTCTCTTAGAAATCTTGAAATTTCGGTCTTTACACATGCATGTATATGCTTTGAATCTTTGCACGCTAGCGGCGAAACTGTAATTGCAAACGGTTTTGATCCTGATGAGACGCCACATAATGCGGCATCTCATCAGGATCCAAACTGTTTGACATTCTGACTGTGCAAAGAAACGAAATAAGTTTTATTTTCAGAACTGAAGCAGAGGAACAGTTTCTTAAAGTTCGAAGAGTTAAGAAACAAGAACACGACTGTCTAATGCCCAACCAATATTGTAAATTCGCTTTTACTCGAAGAACTTCATTATTATCGTTATTATTATCGTTATTATTATTATTATCGTTATTATTATTATTATTATTATTATTATTATTATTATTATTATTAATACTATTATCATTATCATTATCATTATCATTATTATTATTATTATTATTATTATTATTATTATTATTATTATTATTTATTTATTTATTATTATCATTATTACTGTTACTATTATTATTATTACTATTGTTTTTTATTATTATTATTATACCACATTTATATAGCGCTCTTTTCACACAGGATATGTGCGTTTAAAACCGCTGCACATGGATGGAATCACTAATCGGAACGAACCGCATGATTATCTATCAAGACAATGAAAGATTTACAATAGATATACAATAGATATAAAATCACTAGCCGGAAGGAGCCGCATGATTGTTCATCCGGTCAATGAAAGATATACAAAAGATTTACAAGATATGAAATCATAAACAGGAAGGAACCGCACAGTCGTCCATCCAGTCAATGAAAAATATGCAATAAATATACAATAAATTTAACTTAAAGCATAAAGTTCGTATTTATCTTATATTTGCATGTGTCGTCACGTGATTATTGTTTTGTTTACCTTGTACGGTACATCATGATCACATACCGTATAAACATAGCAGTATTAACCCATTACTCCGTAAATACCTCTTTCTACACCGTTGCAAACACAGAAGACTAAGATCAGACGGTTCCCGCAGGGGGCGTCTGATCCGGGTCTGCTCTGTTTGCTAATGCCATGATATAAAATATGATTCTGCCAAGGCCACAGATTCCGCTGTCAATGCACTATTATTTCAATTGATGTAATTATTATTCATGATGTCATTATTTTATTACATGAATATTCGTGAAATAATATAGATCTGACTCTATAGTTTCTGTCACTATGATTTTGAAGAAGAAAAACACATCAGTTGAGCCATTACTTAAACTATTTGATGAGAATGGATTCTGATTCAGACGTCATTACTTATCCTGTTTTACGATGACGGGTTTGCGGTTTTATGACGTCGACGTCAATAATGACGTCACATTGTCGTATGTAATGACGAGACAACGTTGTATCCAACGAACGACGCCACGGCCTAATAATGATCAATCGGACGCATACATTTCAGATTCTGAGAAGGCTAATAAAGAGGTAAGAATACAAGAACTTAGATGAATCCAAAAGTAATATGTGTACAGTGGCTATAGGGGTCCGAGGGAATGCTTCTTCTGGAAAATTTAGAATTGTGTAGTTTTTAAACCATTGTGATAAATAGAGCATGTTAATGCCCAAATCAGGACAAAAGTAATAAAGATTGCTCCTGTTTGGACTATGCGGAAAAATACCATTATGCATTAAGCTATCACCCGGCTTTTAGTGTTCTTCTATATCCAGAACACCCAGTTTACGGCCGCCGAGTAAAAAAGCATAACCTCTCCTGAGGAAATAGACTAAAGGGCGTGTTGCATTGCGCAATTTATATGTAAACTCTTTTTTGCAAACATATCAGATGCCGAGATAATATTTAGGTGTCTCGTCAGGATTTAATTTATTTGACACTCCACTTATGTTTTTAGATTCATTTGAAGAATAGTCCACTTTCAAATGTAAAGCAGACGACAAGTTTGCAGACCTAATTTTACTCGGCGCGAAAATTTGAAATATTACGACTGTCTTCGTTTATTTTCACCAGGTGTAGTATATCCTATCGATGTTCGTTTAGACAATGAACATCGACGGATCTTGATGTAAACTTAAACAATAAAATACAGCAAAACCTCTAAATTATGTTAATTAGTTGGTATTTAGGGCAGATAGGTGTTTAAAGCAAGGTGAAAGTAAAACAGAACGCTCCTATAGGAACGTTCTGTTTTACTTCCATCTTGCTTTAAGCAGCCACCTGCCTTTAACACTAAATACTTGATGTAATTCTGTGACAGGCCGGGTACAGGTACTGGGTGAAAGACAGTAAGCGGTTCGGATAGCTCAGTGGTTAGAGCACTCGCCTTGTAAGTGAGGGGTCCCGGGTTCGATCCCCGGTCTGGCTGCATGTTTTTCACCAGTCCTGTTACAGTTGGCGCCCAACTTGAAAATCTGACCCTGTGCACGCCCATGATTTCTGCTGCAGATTCGGCGAGAATCTCAGGGAAAAAGGGGGAGTAGTGTGACAGGCCGGGTACAGGTACTGGGTGAAGACAGTAAGCGGTTCGGGTAGCTCAGTGGTTAGAGCACTCGCCTTGTAAGTGAGGGGTCCCGGGTTCGATCCACGGTCTGGCTGCATGTATTTCCCAGTCCTGTTACAATTCAGTGGCCGTTATAGAGAGGTTATACTGTAATGTGTCTAAACGAGAAAACTTACCATCAATACTTTAACTGTAATACATGTGTCCTAACTCTTCTCATGCCGAGCGAGTATTGGCGGACATAAGCAAACAGATGGGATCCATCGTAGAGGAGCCGTCTGATCAGGGTCTGCTCTGTTTGCTAATGGAATTTGATAGATCGTTTTCTTTACTTTCTAAAATGGTTACATTTTTTCACCTTCCATATTTCATTATTATGTTACATGTACTATTTTTGTCCATGAATATACTTTGGAATAAATGTTAACTTAGAATCAGTCAGACATAGTAGCAAACAGTGTAGACCCTGATCAAACGTATCATAAAAGGAGCCGTTTGAGCTGGGTCTGCACTATTTATCTAAGTTTGTCTGTCCGAATACGCAGGGTACCAGATGCTGTCGATACTAGAAGTCCACCGGAAAAGGGGAAGAACACGTTGTACCCCACCTGGGTTTAAGGAAACCAAAGGTTGCTTCCCTTCAAATGAAAACAACAGTTCAGCAATTAATGCAAGCACTAACTATAGGCGTAGTACTTGTACAAACAGGAAAGTTCGTGTAATGCCCGTGCCGAACTCGCACTGTGGGGTCAGTAAAACGACGAAAAGCGAGGACAGATGCCATATGAGGTCGGTTATACAAGTGGAGAAGAGACGGGCTAAATACCGGACAAAGCCGCCGGGTTTTCATAACATTCAGTCCTCAAATATAAACAACAATTCAAAACAAAAAGCAGGCTCCAAAGACGAGACAGAAATGGACAAGAAACAAAACAAAGAACATTCGAAAAGCACAGAGACAACGAAACTGAATTGGTCTAAGTTTGTAAACATTACGCAATCAGACTGGTCAACAAGGAACTTCGCCAAAATCAAAGCCCCAATAAAGATGAAGGTACCAAATGTTCCTGTGAAAGCATTTGCGGACTTAAAAGAAATCATCAAAACGAAAGTTCAGACGAAACCTCCGGGTGAGAAAAATAGTATGATTAGTTTATTTTAGCTGACATTCAATTCTAAGTTTCAGTCTTCTCACTTGCCTATTATTTTCTTCTCTCTCTCTCTCTCTCTCTCTCTCTCTCTCTCTCTCTCTCTCTCTCTCTCTCTCTCCAAAATAAGACAATTAATTAGTAGCTATAATGGGTGGAGTCGGTCACAAATCTAAATCAAGTAAAATGCGTTTGTTTGTATTTATTCTCAGAACCCACTAGGCCTGTCATCTTCACAGACACGGTGGCGGAGGAGACTGTCTCTGTCAACGTTACTGAAGAGATAGGAGATGACCATATGAACTGGACATACACCATAGATGACAGACTCTCGCCAGGTAGTTCAGATTGTCTTAACCCTTATTCCCTACCCCTTTTCCTGCTTATCGCGATTTTTAGTTGCATTTGCGAATAGGTTAGACAAAGATTAGACACCGAATATCTCGTCGTCTCATCAAGATGCAAGCTGTCTGAGCCCCAGAGCTACAGATAAAGGTTCGTACCCAAATACTAAAATCATTTCTCCACCAAACCCTATAATGTGACCACTATATATAGGGTTTGGTGGAGAAATAAAAGAGAATTCTTGAAAATGTTTAAATTTTCGCATCTTATCTGGACCTCTGTATTTGATATTCTGTGAAAAGTGTCTCAAATGCTCACTCAACCCTTTACTCCATAGATATCCCTTTCTACGACTTTGCACACAGAGTAGACCAAATCAGACGGCTCCTATAGGAGCCGTCTGATCAGGATCTGCTATTTGTTGATGACATGATGTAGATATGATTCTACAGTTTCTGCCATAGCTAAAATGCACGTGTTCATGTATCACTGTAGTGAATAAACTATTTCACATTTAACCTGCTGAGAAGATTATCTTTACAACATAAGTGTTCACCTACAAACATTTCAAAATTCAACATATAATCAGTGTGTCTACCAAAATACAACCAGGGTGTCAAACAGTTTGGATCCTGATGAGACGCCGAGTTACTCGGCGTCTCATCTGGATCCAAACTGTTTGCACAGGTATACACTCATCCGCCCATAGCAGGCTTAAGGTGAATAATATGCACGTTGTCATTATTTCTTATATTTATGGAGTAAAGGGTTAATCAAAATATTCTCAATATCGTGGTCGATTCGGCAGCATTCTAGTTTTAACAGGGTCCATGCTTATAAAACTTTTTTAGTTGAGTCTGAGTTCGTTCGCAAGCTTTTGATTGGTCGGGTTTGAGTTCTCAAGCTTTTGATTGGTCAGATTTGAGCCAAAGACTCAAATCTGACCAATCAAAAACTTGAGAACGAACACAGACTCAACTAAAAGTTTTATAAGCATGGATACAGATCAGCATATTAGCAGACATTACGTTTTTCTTACACAGCAGGATATTGATTAACGTTTTCCAAACAAAACACGCTTTTCAATTGTTTCTACCTTATATAAATACCAGTATAGCATTCTATTGCGTTTCCATGCTGCTCGAGAATTTGTCATCAGCTTATATTCAGACGAGACACTGAGTAACTCGAAGTCTCAGCAATCAATTTTATTTTCGGATAATAGTTTCTTAAATCTTTCCTTCATATAGACGCATTTTCACGCATTCGCAAACAGAGGAAACCTAGACCAGACGGCTTCCAGACGAGCCGCCTGATCAGGGTCTGCTATGTTTGTTAATGGAATTTGATAGTCCTGTTTCTTTAGTTTCTAAAATGGCTAGTCAGTTCTACCTTCCAACCCCCTTTTCATGCTACTCGAGACTTGACAGCCATTTGTCATCATCTTGTATTCAGACGAAACGCTGAGTAACTCGGGGTATCATCAAATATGATTTTCGATTCATATTTTCTTAACTCTTTCCGTTTATATAAACACCTTTTCACGCATTTGCAAACAGAGAAAACCCAGATCAGACGGCTCGTAGTGGAGCCGTCTTTAGAATCTAAGCCTGCTCTGTATGCTTTTGGAATTTGATAGATGTGTTTATTTAGTTTCTAAATTGGCTACAGCGTTTTATTAGAACTAGTTTGTCCATGAATATTCAGTATGTATTGAAATTTGGATTACATATAGAGCAGGGAAATGGTTAAATGCTTGAGTGTAAGGAGTTTTCTGCATAACTATCATCTTGTATTTAGCCTCCACATGTCCTATAGACTGACATTGATGCTAATTTGAACGTCGGGTTTTAGACAGTATTTGGAAGGATTGATAACATTTTGGAAACCCTAAACTTGCCACATATTTTTATCACTCTGCCCTCTTTGAATATAAATTAGGCAATTCGTTACAAAAATATACAGGATATGTAGAAATGATTTTCCTAGACAAAAGCATTGGGCATCGAGGCATGTATTTCCATGGCAAACAGTGCAGACCCAAATGAGAGAGCTCCTATATAGGAGCTCTCTCATCTGGGTCTACACTGTTTGCAAATGCAACTATAGATGTGACTGGCACGCTATATGTCAATACTTCCGCGACGCTTCTGTTTCAGAGAACTATATGGAGACATGTCGTTACTATGACGACGCGATCAATAACAGGCGGGATATGCTGAAGGCTCTGTATGTGCTTGGGGACATGCTCGTCACGAATGAATTAGAAGGGGACAGGGACACGTGGGTCCAGTACACAGAAACGGTATGAACAAGTACAAATGTTGCTTGGTAGACTCGCTGGGTATTTAATCCTTTACCTCGTGATATATTCAAACAAAAAATCCATTAATCCATGAATATTTATAAACTAAATGTGCAGTATGACCAATGAACCGGAATTGCTTGGCCATTTCAGAAACATTAGAATCGGAACGTGTGAATCTCAAAATTTCAAAGTTCGCAAGTGTAATTCTACTAATGGGGTGTATGGAGAACTTGGAAGATACATGTACCCTCAATATGCATCAATATTTGTACAAATTGTTAGATATTGGTGTAAAATTGTCACTTCAGATCATATGTTAATTAAACCATTGTATAATTTGCTATTACATTGTAAATGAATGTGAAAATGATATCGTGAACGGGGCAAATAACATGAAACATCTACTTGAAGGTCATAGACTTGCATATGCATGGTATAACCCATTCTTTGATGAATTAAACCATTTCTATTAAGTTTCGAACATTAACAGTTGTAGACATGTGTATCCAGAAGTGGAAATCAAAGTACTGACAGTACTGAAGGTTTCGGACATAATGTATATCATATTGATTGTTTGCTGTTGATTTTTCTGAAAATCATGTCAGTAGTTTGGAAGACATTTAAAGAATTGTTTTATGAACATGTCACATACAGGGCGATTCCAATAGCTCATCTTGCCACTTTGTGCCAATAGAGCCAAAATTGATAGTTTATGTAGTAAAGAGCCATCACTCCGTTATTTGAAAGTAAGGGTCAAGTCAAGTCGCGCTTAGCATAATAGAATTAACGATTTCACCATTATCGTTGAATGAGAACACTGTAGGTCTAGACTGGACCCCGGATGATTCTGGCCATTACTTGGTCAGTACCAAACATATGCAAGAAATGTCTGATTTATAAAAACACTAATTTCCTTAACCCTTTCCCTGTTCTATGTTTATTCCAAATTTCAATACCTACTGAATATTTATGGACAAAATAGTTACAATGAAATATGAAAAGTGGCCATTAGTAGCCATTTAAGAAAGTAAAGAAAAAAAGAAAGAAAGAGTAGCCTATATATATAAGTGTGTAGGCAAAAGGGGCATTTAACTCAGAATCCGACAACAATATATCGGACTTTTGTAAATACCACATGGAACTTTCAAAATCCGACGACCTTATGTCGGACTTCTGTTGTAAAAAACACCATGCTGTTTGAACAAAGGCTTTTGGATTGACAGTAGGTAGTTGGTAAAATCTATTCATTTTATACTTGGAGATTTCATGAAAAATGGGTCTGTATAATTTGCATATTAAGTATGTACGTTCACTAGTCGTTGTTGCTTTTCACACCTTTGTAGAGTTTAAATAGAACCATGTAACAAAACCAAATGCAAATAGAAAAAAAGATTCTAATATATATTTTATTCTTTATCTTTTTTGATATTTTTTTCTCTAAATACATTTTAAAGCAAACAAACTAGAAAACATAAGCATGCCTCTTGAAACTTGTTATGGACTTTTTAAAGCATTATGCTATATTAACATACAGTCCTGGTGTCAATAGTATGCATTTCGATGAAACGTAGAGGCAGGATCCAGACTTTGTGCTAGGACAACTATGAATTCGAAAGTACCATGTTCAATTTAAAATTGTCACCTGCTCATTATTTTGTGTATTGCATATATAACTATTTATATTCAATTAGTCTATGATTTGCATAGTTTTATTTTAAAATTGTCAAACATCTAGGATCCTGATCACAGACGGACACACACAATGTACAACTGGCAATTAGGTCACGATAACCTGCATAATATTTGATAACTTAAGTTGTTTCAAAAGGAATTAATGCACAGTTCAAACTGACTATAAAAAATTCCCTGAGAATTTGAACAATAATTAAATCAACAAAAACAATAGTTTAAAAAAGTACATGTATATAGACACAGAGCGCAAATGGAACGGATCCATGTAAGAAACTTGATTCTCACATACCTTCCCTTATCTCCGAGTTAGAACAACAGGTTAAGATTTCCTTATCTGTAACACGTGTAAGATCACTTTAGAACGTATGACGTCATATATGACGCCAAGCCATGGAAAGCTACGTTTACATGTCATTTAAATGGCGAAAATACACTTTTTTGATATGTGAGAAAAAGAATCTGATGCTCGTTGGCTTTTAAGATCACATGTTCCTAAACTCACCATGAAAATGTTATTAAGCTCGCCAAGGCTCGCTTAATGACATTTTCTAAGGCTTGTTTAGGAACATGTGATCTTAAAAGACAACAAGCAACAGATCCTCTATTTCCTGTTCTATGTTTATTCCAAATTTCAATACCTACTGAATATTCATGAACAAAGTAGTTATAATGAAACATGAAAAGTGGAAATGAGTAGCCATTTAAGAAAGGAATGAAAAATTCTTTCAAATTCCATTAGCCAACAGAGCAGACCCTGATCAGACGACTTCTATAGGAGTCATCAGATCTGGGTCTACTCTGTTTACAAACGCGTGAAAAAATATTTATATGAAGGAAAGGGTTAAGCGTTCTAGCACCCAAGCTCTCCTCTCTACCAGTTTGTACAGCTGAATAAGTCAGTTTGGAAACATTTTTGCAAACTTAGATTAAACAGACATGATAGCAAATAGTGAAAACCCTTCAAACGGGCCCATTAAGGAGGTGTTTGATCTGGGTCTGCCCTATTTGCATCAGTGTGTTTGTCAAAATACCTAGGGTAATTAGGGTATCACTTGTTAATCTCTGAAATACATTCAAAAATATAGATTTGTCACCTTTTACAATAGAGTAAAACCCCTCTTAACCCGACTTCTAGTAGATAAGAATTTAGAAACTTTTTAGGCAGGTGGCTGCTTAATGCAGGGTGAAAGTCATGCCGAGGAGCTTTCTGCATTATTTTCATCCTGCATTAAGCTGCCACCTGTCTCCAAGACTGATATTTATACTGAATTTAAAGTCTGGTTTAGAGGGGTTTTACCGTACATGTATTTTTGAAATTCTATTTCTTTCAAACCAGATCTTAGCAACAACGTCGCACGACCATTGGTAAAATTCATCAGGAAACATTGTAATGTCGCAATGGAATCGAATTTCTGCATTTGAATTTTGATCTACCCTAGAAATAGTACCATTGATGTTCGATATTTCATAGTAGTTCACAAAATGTTGAAAGTGTATCGAAATATCAACCGTGGCTGTAATAATCAAATAATTCTTTTCGGTTATGTGTCCATTTCATGTACCTCCAACAATTCTATATTGTTCTGCAAAATCTAACAATTATGTTACTTTGGTCTACCTAACTATTACAACGGTGAAATGGGCTGTTCCAAAATTCAAACAAGTCAAGCTAAAATGAGCTTATGGTTAATATTTAGGGACTTTTCCAAACAATAGTGTAACACGACAAACCGTGCAGACCCTGATTAGAGGGCTTCTCTATGAGCCTTCTTCTTACCTGGGTCTCCTCTGTTTGCAAATGGCATAAGTTACTAGGCAAAAAGTGCATTTAACTCAGAATCCGACAACAATATATCAGACTTTTGTAAATACCACAGGAAGGGTATGGGACTTTCAGAATCCGACGACCTTATGTCGGACTACTGTTGTAAAAAGACACCATGCTGTTTGAACAAAGGCGTTTGGATTGACAGTAGGTCATTGGTAAAATCTATTTATTTTATACTTGGAGATTTCATGAAAAATGGGTCTGTATAATTTGCATATTAAGTATGTACGTTCACTAGTCGTTGTTGCTTTTCACACCTTTGTAGCGTTTAAATAGAACCATGTAACACTTATATATTGGGACCCAAGCGGTGGCCGAGGGGAAAGAGCTGCGTCTATGAATCTCTAGGTCCTTGGTTCGAATCCCGTCAAAACCATATATATTCTAATATATTTTTTATTCTTTATTTTTTTGATATTCTTTTCTCTAAATACATTTTAAAGCAAACAAACTAGAAAACATAAGCATGCCTCTTGAAACTTGGTATGGACTTTTGAAAGCATTATGCTATATTAACATACAGTCCTGGTGTCAATAGTATGCATTTCGATGAAACGTAGAGGCAGGATCCAGACTTTGTGCTAGGACAACTATGAATTCGAAAGTACCATGTTCAATTTAAAATTGTCACCTGCTCATTATTTTGTGTATTGCATATATAACTATTTATATTCAATTAGTCTATGATTTGCATAGTTTTATTTTAAAATTGTCAAACATCTAGGATCCTGATCACAGACCGACACACACAATGTACAACTGGCAATTAGGTCACGATAACCTGCATAATATTTGATAACTTAGTTTGTTTCAAAAGGAATTACTGCATAGTTCAAACTGACTATAAAAAATTCCCTGAGAATTTGAACAATAATTAAATCAACAAAAACAATAGTTTAAAAAAGTACATGTATATAGACACAGAGCGCAAATGGAACGGATCCATGTAAGAAACTTGATTCCTGTTCAATGTTTATTCCAAATTTCAATACCTACTGAATATTCATGAACAAAGTAGTTATAATGAAACATGAAAAGTGGAAATGAGTAGCCATTTAAGAAAGGAATGAAAAAATCTTTCAAATTCCATTAGCCAACAGAGCAGACCCTGATCAGACGACTTCTATAGGAGTCATCAGATCTGGGTCTACTCTGTTTACAAACGCGTGAAAAAATATTTATATGAAGGAAAGGGTTAAGCGTTCTAGCACCCAAGCTCTCCTCTCTACCAGTTTGTACAGCTGAATAAGTCAGTTTGGAAACATTTTTGCAACTTTAGATTAAACAGACATGATAGCAAATAGTGAAAACCCTTCAAACGGGCCCATTAAGGAGGTGTTTGATCTGGGTCTGCCCTATTTGCATTAGTGTGTTTGTCAAAATACCTAGGGTAATTAGGGTATCACTTGTTAATCTCTGAAATACATTCAAAAATATAGATTTGTCACCATTTACAATACAGTAAAACCCCTCTTAACCCGACTTCTAGTAGATAAGAATTTAGAAACTTTTTAGGCAGGTGGCTGCTTAATGCAGGGTGAAAGTCATGCCGAGGAGCTTTCTGCATTATTTTCATCCTGCATTAAGCTGCCACCTGTCTCCAAGACTGATATTTATACTGAATTTAAAGTCTGGTTTAGAGGGGTTTTACCGTACATGTATTTTTGAAATTCTATTTCTTTCAAACCAGATCTTAGCAACAACGTCGCACGACCATTGGTAAAATTCATCAGGAAACATTGTAATGTCGCAATGGAATCGAATTTCTGCATTTGAATTTTGATCTACCCTAGAAATAGTACCATTGATGTTCGATATTTCATAGTAGTTCACAAAATGTTGAAAGTGTATCGAAATATCAACCGTGGCTGTAATAATCAAATAATTCTTTTCGGTTATGTGTCCATTTCATGTACCTCCAACAATTCTATATTGTTCTGCAAAATCTAACAATTATGTTACTTTGGTCTACCTAACTATTACAACGGTGAAATGGGCTGTTCCAAAATTCAAACAAGTCAAGCTAAAATGAGCTTATGGTTAATATTTAGGGACTTTTCCAAACAATAGTGTAACACGACAAACCGTGCAGACCCTGATTAGAGGGCTTCTCTATGAGCCTTCTTCTTACCTGGGTCTCCTCTGTTTGCAAATGGCATAAGTGACTAGGCAAAAAGTGCATTTAACTCAGAATCCGACAACAATATACCAGACTTTTGTAAATACCACAGGAAGGGTATGGGACTTTCAGAATCCGACGACCTTATGTCGGACTACTGTTGTAAAAAGACACCATGCTGTTTGAACAAAGGCGTTTGGATTGACAGTAGGTCATTGGTAAAATCTATTCATTTTATACTTGGAGATTTCATGAAAAATGGGTCTGTATAATTTGCATATTAAGTATGTACGTTCACTAGTCGTTGTTGCTTTTCACACCTTTGTAGCGTTTAAATAGAACCATGTAACACTTATATATTGGGACCCAAGCGGTGGCCGAGGGGA
Organism: Azorinus chamasolen; assembly: GCA_963576725.1. Lineage (NCBI taxonomy): Eukaryota > Metazoa > Mollusca > Bivalvia > Cardiida > Solecurtidae > Azorinus > Azorinus chamasolen. Next base: position 26,939,898 of record OY755252.1, read on the forward strand.
AAGAGCTGCGTCTATGAATCTCTAGGTCCTTGGTGCGAATCCCGTCAAAACCAAATATATTCTAATATATTTTTTATTCTTTATTTTTTTGATATTCTTTTCTCTAAATACATTTTAAAGCAAACAAACTAGAAAACATAAGCATGCCTCTTGAAACTTGGTATGGACTTTTTAAAGCATTATGCTATATTAACATACAGTCCTGGTGTCAATAGTATGCATTTCGATGAAACGTAGAGGCAGGATCCAGACTTTGTGCTAGGACAACTATGAATTCGAAAGTACCATGTTCAATTTAAAATTGTCACCTGCTCATTATTTTGTGTATTGCATATATAACTATTTATATTCAATTAGTCTATGATTTGCATAGTTTTATTTTAAAATTGTCAAACATCTAGGATCCTGATCACAGACCGACACACACACAATGTACAACTGGCAATTAGGTCACGATAACCTGCATAATATTTGATAACTTAGTTTGTTTCAAAAGGAATTACTGCATAGTTCAAACTGACTATAAAAAATTCCCTGAGAATTTGAACAATAATTAAATCAACAAAAACAATAGTTTAAAAAAGTACATGTATATAGACACAGAGCGCAAATGGAACGGATCCATGTAAGAAACTTGATTCTCACATACCTTCCCTTATCTCCGAGTTAGAACAACAGGTTAAGATTTCCTTATCTGTAACACGTGTAAGATCACTTTAGAACGTATGACGTCATATATGACGCCAAGCCATGGAAAGCTACGTTTACATGTCATTTAAATGGCGAAAATACACTTTTTTGATATGTGAGAAAAAGAATCTGATGCTCGTTGGCTTTTAAGATCACATGTTCCTAAACTCACCATGAAAATGTTATTAAGCTCGCCAAGGCTCGCTTAATGACATTTTCTAAGGCTTGTTTAGGAACATGTGATCTTAAAAGACAACAAGCAACAGATCCTCTATTTCCTGTTCTATGTTTATTCCAAATTTCAATACCTACTGAATATTCATGAACAAAGTAGTTATAATGAAACATGAAAAGTGGAAATGAGTAGCCATTTAAGAAAGGAATGAAAAATTCTTTCAAATTCCATTAGCCAACAGAGCAGACCCTGATCAGACGACTTCTATAGGAGTCATCAGATCTGGGTCTACTCTGTTTACAAACGCGTGAAAAAATATTTATATGAAGGAAAGGGTTAAGCGTTCTAGCACCCAAGCTCTCCTCTCTACCAGTTTGTACAGCTGAATAAGTCAGTTTGGAAACATTTTTGCAAACTTAGATTAAACAGACATGATAGCAAATAGTGAAAACCCTTCAAACGGGCCCATTAAGGAGGTGTTTGATCTGGGTCTGCCCTATTTGCATCAGTGTGTTTGTCAAAATACCTAGGGTAATTAGGGTATCACTTGTTAATCTCTGAAATACATTCAAAAATATAGATTTGTCACCTTTTACAATAGAGTAAAACCCCTCTTAACCCGACTTCTAGTAGATAAGAATTTAGAAACTTTTTAGGCAGGTGGCTGCTTAATGCAGGGTGAAAGTCATGCCGAGGAGCTTTCTGCATTATTTTCATCCTGCATTAAGCTGCCACCTGTCTCCAAGACTGATATTTATACTGAATTTAAAGTCTGGTTTAGAGGGGTTTTACCGTACATGTATTTTTGAAATTCTATTTCTTTCAAACCAGATCTTAGCAACAACGTCGCACGACCATTGGTAAAATTCATCAGGAAACATTGTAATGTCGCAATGGAATCGAATTTCTGCATTTGAATTTTGATCTACCCTAGAAATAGTACCATTGATGTTCGATATTTCATAGTAGTTCACAAAATGTTGAAAGTGTATCGAAATATCAACCGTGGCTGTAATAATCAAATAATTCTTTTCGGTTATGTGTCCATTTCATGTACCTCCAACAATTCTATATTGTTCTGCAAAATCTAACAATTATGTTACTTTGGTCTACCTAACTATTACAACGGTGAAATGGGCTGTTCCAAAATTCAAACAAGTCAAGCTAAAATGAGCTTATGGTTAATATTTAGGGACTTTTCCAAACAATAGTGTAACACGACAAACCGTGCAGACCCTGGTTAGAGGGCTTCTCTATGAGCCTTCTTCTTACCTGGGTCTCCTCTGTTTGCAAATGGCATAAGTGACTAGGCAAAAAGTGCATTTAACTCAGAATCCGACAACAATATATCAGACTTTTGTAAATACCACAGGAAGGGTATGGGACTTTCAGAATCCGACGACCTTATGTCGGACTACTGTTGTAAAAAGACACCATGCTGTTTGAACAAAGGCGTTTGGATTGACAGTAGGTCATTGGTAAAATCTATTCATTTTATACTTGGAGATTTCATGAAAAATGGGTCTGTATAATTTGCATATTAAGTATGTACGTTCACTAGTCGTTGTTGCTTTTCACACCTTTGTAGCGTTTAAATAGAACCATGTAACACTTATATATTGGGACCCAAGCGGTGGCCGAGGGGAAAGAGCTGCGTCTATGAATCTCTAGGTCCTTGGTTCGAATCCCGTCAAAACCAAATATATTCTAATATATTTTTTATTCTTTATTTTTTTGATATTCTTTTCTCTAAATACATTTTAAAGCAAACAAACTAGAAAACATAAGCATGCCTCTTGAAACTTGTTATGGACTTTTTAAAGCATTATGCTATATTAACATACAGTCCTGGTGTCAATAGTATGCATTTCGATGAAACGTAGAGGCAGGATCCAGACTTTGTGCTAGGACAACTATGAATTCGAAAGTACCATGTTCAATTTAAAATTGTCACCTGCTCATTATTTTGTGTATTGCATATATAACTATTTATATTCAATTAGTCTATGATTTGCATAGTTTTATTTTAAAATTGTCAAACATCTAGGATCCTGATCACAGACCGACACACACAATGTACAACTGGCAATTAGGTCACGATAACCTGCATAATATTTGATAACTTAGTTTGTTTCAAAAGGAATTACTGCACAGTTCAAACTGACTATAAAAAATTCCCTGAGAATTTGAACAATAATTAAATCAACAAAAACAATAGTTTAAAAAAGTACATGTATATAGACACAGAGCGCAAATGGAACGGATCCATGTAAGAAACTTGATTCCTGTTCTATGTTTATTCCAAATTTCAATACCTACTGAATATTCATGAACAAAGTAGTTATAATGAAACATGAAAAGTGGAAATGAGTAGCCATTTAAGAAAGGAATGAAAAAATCTTTCAAATTCCATTAGCCAACAGAGCAGACCCTGATCAGACGACTTCTATAGGAGTCATCAGATCTGGGTCTACTCTGTTTACAAACGCGTGAAAAAATATTTATATGAAGGAAAGGGTTAAGCGTTCTAGCACCCAAGCTCTCCTCTCTACCAGTTTGTACAGCTGAATAAGTCAGTTTGGAAACATTTTTGCAACTTTAGATTAAACAGACATGATAGCAAATAGTGAAAACCCTTCAAACGGGCCCATTAAGGAGGTGTTTGATCTGGGTCTGCCCTATTTGCATTAGTGTGTTTGTCAAAATACCTAGGGTAATTAGGGTATCACTTGTTAATCTCTGAAATACATTCAAAAATATAGATTTGTCACCTTTTACAATACAGTAAACCCCCTCTTAACCCGACTTCTAGTAGATAAGAATTTAGAAACTTTTTAGGCAGGTGGCTGCTTAATGCAGGGTGAAAGTCATGCCGAGGAGCTTTCTGCATTATTTTCATCCTGCATTAAGCTGCCACCTGTCTCCAAGACTGATATTTATACTGAATTTAAAGTCTGGTTTAGAGGGGTTTTACCGTACATGTATTTTTGAAATTCTATTTCTTTCAAACCAGATCTTAGCAACAACGTCGCACGACCATTGGTAAAATTCATCAGGAAACATTGTAATGTCGCAATGGAATCGAATTTCTGCATTTGAATTTTGATCTACCCTAGAAATAGTACCATTGATGTTCGATATTTCATAGTAGTTCACAAAATGTTGAAAGTGTATCGAAATATCAACCGTGGCTGTAATAATCAAATAATTCTTTTCGGTTATGTGTCCATTTCATGTACCTCCAACAATTCTATATTGTTCTGCAAAATCTAACAATTATGTTACTTTGGTCTACCAAACTATTACAACGGTGAAATGGGCTGTTCCAAAATTCAAACAAGTCAAGCTAAAATGAGCTTATGGTTAATATTTAGGGACTTTTCCAAACAATAGTGTAACACGACAAACCGTGCAGACCCTGATTAGAGGGCTTCTCTATGAGCCTTCTTCTTACCTGGGTCTCCTCTGTTTGCAAATGGCATAAGTGACTAGGCAAAAAGTGCATTTAACTCAGAATCCGACAACAATATATCAGACTTTTGTAAATACCACAGGAAGGGTATGGGACTTTCAGAATCCGACGACCTTATGTCGGACTACTGTTGTAAAAAGACACCATGCTGTTTGAACAAAGGCGTTTGGATTGACAGTAGGTCATTGGTAAAATCTATTCATTTTATACTTGGAGATTTCATGAAAAATGGGTCTGTATAATTTGCATATTAAGTATGTACGTTCACTAGTCGTTGTTGCTTTTCACACCTTTGTAGCGTTTAAATAGAACCATGTAACACTTATATATTGGGACCCAAGCGGTGGCCGAGGGGAAAGAGCTGCGTCTATGAATCTCTAGGTCCTTGGTTCGAATCCCGTCAAAACCAAATATATTCTAATATATTTTTTATTCTTTATTTTTTTGATATTCTTTTCTCTAAATACATTTTAAAGCAAACAAACTAGAAAACATAAGCATGCCTCTTGAAACTTGTTATGGACTTTTTAAAGCATTATGCTATATTAACATACAGTCCTGGTGTCAATAGTATGCATTTCGATGAAACGTAGAGGCAGGATCCAGACTTTGTGCTAGGACAACTATGAATTCGAAAGTACCATGTTCAATTTAAAATTGTCACCTGCTCATTATTTTGTGTATTGCATATATAACTATTTATATTCAATTAGTCTATGATTTGCATAGTTTTATTTTAAAATTGTCAAACATCTAGGATCCTGATCACAGACCGACACACACAATGTACAACTGGCAATTAGGTCACGATAACCTGCATAATATTTGATAACTTAGTTTGTTTCAAAAGGAATTACTGCACAGTTCAAACTGACTATAAAAAATTCCCTGAGAATTTGAACAATAATTAAATCAACAAAAACAATAGTTTAAAAAAGTACATGTATATAGACACAGAGCGCAAATGGAACGGATCCATGTAAGAAACTTGATTCCTGTTCTATGTTTATTCCAAATTTCAATACCTACTGAATATTCATGAACAAAGTAGTTATAATGAAACATGAAAAGTGGAAATGAGTAGCCATTTAAGAAAGGAATGAAAAAATCTTTCAAATTCCATTAGCCAACAGAGCAGACCCTGATCAGACGACTTCTATAGGAGTCATCAGATCTGGGTCTACTCTGTTTACAAACGCGTGAAAAAATATTTATATGAAGGAAAGGGTTAAGCGTTCTAGCACCCAAGCTCTCCTCTCTACCAGTTTGTACAGCTGAATAAGTCAGTTTGGAAACATTTTTGCAACTTTAGATTAAACAGACATGATAGCAAATAGTGAAAACCCTTCAAACGGGCCCATTAAGGAGGTGTTTGATCTGGGTCTGCCCTATTTGCATTAGTGTGTTTGTCAAAATACCTAGGGTAATTAGGGTATCACTTGTTAATCTCTGAAATACATTCAAAAATATAGATTTGTCACCTTTTACAATACAGTAAAACCCCTCTTAACCCGACTTCTAGTAGATAAGAATTTAGAAACTTTTTAGGCAGGTGGCTGCTTAATGCAGGGTGAAAGTCATGCCGAGGAGCTTTCTGCATTATTTTCATCCTGCATTAAGCTGCCACCTGTCTCCAAGACTGATATTTATACTGAATTTAAAGTCTGGTTTAGAGGGGTTTTACCGTACATGTATTTTTGAAATTCTATTTCTTTCAAACCAGATCTTAGCAACAACGTCGCACGACCATTGGTAAAATTCATCAGGAAACATTGTAATGTCGCAATGGAATCGAATTTCTGCATTTGAATTTTGATCTACCCTAGAAATAGTACCATTGATGTTCGATATTTCATAGTAGTTCACAAAATGTTGAAAGTGTATCGAAATATCAACCGTGGCTGTAATAATCAAATAATTCTTTTCGGTTATGTGTCCATTTCATGTACCTCCAACAATTCTATATTGTTCTGCAAAATCTAACAATTATGTTACTTTGGTCTACCTAACTATTACAACGGTGAAATGGGCTGTTCCAAAATTCAAACAAGTCAAGCTAAAATGAGCTTATGGTTAATATTTAGGGACTTTTCCAAACAATAGTGTAACACGACAAACCGTGCAGACCCTGGTTAGAGGGCTTCTCTATGAGCCTTCTTCTTACCTGGGTCTCCTCTGTTTGCAAATGGCATAAGTGACTAGGCAAAAAGTGCATTTAACTCAGAATCCGACAACAATATATCAGACTTTTGTAAATACCACAGGAAGGGTATGGGACTTTCAGAATCCGACGACCTTATGTCGGACTACTGTTGTAAAAAGACACCATGCTGTTTGAACAAAGGCGTTTGGATTGACAGTAGGTCATTGGTAAAATCTATTCATTTTATACTTGGAGATTTCATGAAAAATGGGTCTGTATAATTTGCATATTAAGTATGTACGTTCACTAGTCGTTGTTGCTTTTCACACCTTTGTAGCGTTTAAATAGAACCATGTAACACTTATATATTGGGACCCAAGCGGTGGCCGAGGGGAAAGAGCTGCGTCTATGAATCTCTAGGTCCTTGGTTCGAATCCCGTCAAAACCAAATATATTCTAATATATTTTTTATTCTTTATTTTTTTGATATTCTTTTCTCTAAATACATTTTAAAGCAAACAAACTAGAAAACATAAGCATGCCTCTTGAAACTTGTTATGGACTTTTTAAAGCATTATGCTATATTAACATACAGTCCTGGTGTCAATAGTATGCATTTCGATGAAACGTAGAGGCAGGATCCAGACTTTGTGCTAGGACAACTATGAATTCGAAAGTACCATGTTCAATTTAAAATTGTCACCTGCTCATTATTTTGTGTATTGCATATATAACTATTTATATTCAATTAGTCTATGATTTGCATAGTTTTATTTTAAAATTGTCAAACATCTAGGATCCTGATCACAGACCGACACACACAATGTACAACTGGCAATTAGGTCACGATAACCTGCATAATATTTGATAACTTAGTTTGTTTCAAAAGGAATTACTGCACAGTTCAAACTGACTATAAAAAATTCCCTGAGAATTTGAACAATAATTAAATCAACAAAAACAATAGTTTAAAAAAGTACATGTATATAGACACAGAGCGCAAATGGAACGGATCCATGTAAGAAACTTGATTCCTGTTCTATGTTTATTCCAAATTTCAATACCTACTGAATATTCATGAACAAAGTAGTTATAATGAAACATGAAAAGTGGAAATGAGTAGCCATTTAAGAAAGGAATGAAAAAATCTTTCAAATTCCATTAGCCAACAGAGCAGACCCTGATCAGACGACTTCTATAGGAGTCATCAGATCTGGGTCTACTCTGTTTACAAACGCGTGAAAAAATATTTATATGAAGGAAAGGGTTAAGCGTTCTAGCACCCAAGCTCTCCTCTCTACCAGTTTGTACAGCTGAATAAGTCAGTTTGGAAACATTTTTGCAACTTTAGATTAAACAGACATGATAGCAAATAGTGAAAACCCTTCAAACGGGCCCATTAAGGAGGTGTTTGATCTGGGTCTGCCCTATTTGCATTAGTGTGTTTGTCAAAATACCTAGGGTAATTAGGGTATCACTTGTTAATCTCTGAAATACATTCAAAAATATAGATTTGTCACCTTTTACAATACAGTAAAACCCCTCTTAACCCGACTTCTAGTAGATAAGAATTTAGAAACTTTTTAGGCAGGTGGCTGCTTAATGCAGGGTGAAAGTCATGCCGAGGAGCTTTCTGCATTATTTTCATCCTGCATTAAGCTGCCACCTGTCTCCAAGACTGATATTTATACTGAATTTAAAGTCTGGTTTAGAGGGGTTTTACCGTACATGTATTTTTGAAATTCTATTTCTTTCAAACCAGATCTTAGCAACAACGTCGCACGACCATTGGTAAAATTCATCAGGAAACATTGTAATGTCGCAATGGAATCGAATTTCTGCATTTGAATTTTGATCTACCCTAGAAATAGTACCATTGATGTTCGATATTTCATAGTAGTTCACAAAATGTTGAAAGTGTATCGAAATATCAACCGTGGCTGTAATAATCAAATAATTCTTTTCGGTTATGTGTCCATTTCATGTACCTCCAACAATTCTATATTGTTCTGCAAAATCTAACAATTATGTTACTTTGGTCTACCTAACTATTACAACGGTGAAATGGGCTGTTCCAAAATTCAAACAAGTCAAGCTAAAATGAGCTTATGGTTAATATTTAGGGACTTTTCCAAACAATAGTGTAACACGACAAACCGTGCAGACCCTGATTAGAGGGCTTCTCTATGAGCCTTCTTCTTACCTGGGTCTCCTCTGTTTGCAAATGGCATAAGTGACTAGGCAAAAGGTGCATTTAACTCAGAATCCGACAACAATATATCAGACTTTTGTAAATACCACAGGAAGGGTATGGGACTTTCAGAATCCGACGACCTTATGTCGGACTACTGTTGTAAAAAGACACCATGCTGTTTGAACAAAGGCGTTTGGATTGACAGTAGGTCATTGGTAAAATCTATTCATTTTATACTTGGAGATTTCATGAAAAATGGGTCTGTATAATTTGCATATTAAGTATGTACGTTCACTAGTCGTTGTTGCTTTTCACACCTTTGTAGCGTTTAAATAGAACCATGTAACACTTATATATTGGGACCCAAGCGGTGGCCGAGGGGAAAGAGCTGCGTCTATGAATCTCTAGGTCCTTGGTTCGAATCCCGTCAAAACCTAATATATTTTTTATTCTTTATTTTTTTGATATTCTTTTCTCTAAATACATTTTAAAGCAAACAAACTAGAAAACATAAGCATGCCTCTTGAAACTTGTTATGGACTTTTTAAAGCATTATGCTATATTAACATACAGTCCTGGTGTCAATAGTATGCATTTCGATGAAACGTAGAGGCAGGATCCAGACTTTGTGCTAGGACAACTATGAATTCGAAAGTACCATGTTCAATTTAAAATTGTCACCTGCTCATTATTTTGTGTATTGCATATATAACTATTTATATTCAATTAGTCTATGATTTGCATAGTTTTATTTTAAAATTGTCAAACATCTAGGATCCTGATCACAGACCGACACACACAATGTACAACTGGCAATTAGGTCACGATAACCTGCATAATATTTGATAACTTAGTTTGTTTCAAAAGGAATTACTGCACAGTTCAAACTGACTATAAAAAATTCCCTGAGAATTTGAACAATAATTAAATCAACAAAAACAATAGTTTAAAAAAGTACATGTATATAGACACAGAGCGCAAATGGAACGGATCCATGTAAGAAACTTGATTCCTGTTCTATGTTTATTCCAAATTTCAATACCTACTGAATATTCATGAACAAAGTAGTTATAATGAAACATGAAAAGTGGAAATGAGTAGCCATTTAAGAAAGGAATGAAAAAATCTTTCAAATTCCATTAGCCAACAGAGCAGACCCTGATCAGACGACTTCTATAGGAGTCATCAGATCTGGGTCTACTCTGTTTACAAACGCGTGAAAAAATATTTATATGAAGGAAAGGGTTAAGCGTTCTAGCACCCAAGCTCTCCTCTCTACCAGTTTGTACAGCTGAATAAGTCAGTTTGGAAACATTTTTGCAACTTTAGATTAAACAGACATGATAGCAAATAGTGAAAACCCTTCAAACGGGCCCATTAAGGAGGTGTTTGATCTGGGTCTGCCCTATTTGCATTAGTGTGTTTGTCAAAATACCTAGGGTAATTAGGGTATCACTTGTTAATCTCTGAAATACATTCAAAAATATAGATTTGTCACCTTTTACAATACAGTAAAACCGCTCTTAACCCGACTTCTAGTAGATAAGAATTTAGAAACTTTTTAGGCAGGTGGCTGCTTAATGCAGGGTGAAAGTCATGCCGAGGAGCTTTCTGCATTATTTTCATCCTGCATTAAGCTGCCACCTGTCTCCAAGACTGATATTTATACTGAATTTAAAGTCTGGTTTAGAGGGGTTTTACCGTACATGTATTTTTGAAATTCTATTTCTTTCAAACCAGATCTTAGCAACAACGTCGCACGACCATTGGTAAAATTCATCAGGAAACATTGTAATGTCGCAATGGAATCGAATTTCTGCATTTGAATTTTGATCTACCCTAGAAATAGTACCATTGATGTTCGATATTTCATAGTAGTTCACAAAATGTTGAAAGTGTATCGAAATATCAACCGTGGCTGTAATAATCAAATAATTCTTTTCGGTTATGTGTCCATTTCATGTACCTCCAACAATTCTATATTGTTCTGCAAAATCTAACAATTATGTTACTTTGGTCTACCTAACTATTACAACGGTGAAATGGGCTGTTCCAAAATTCAAACAAGTCAAGCTAAAATGAGCTTATGGTTAATATTTAGGGACTTTTCCAAACAATAGTGTAACACGACAAACCGTGCAGACCCTGGTTAGAGGGCTTCTCTATGAGCCTTCTTCTTACCTGGGTCTCCTCTGTTTGCAAATGGCATAAGTGACTAGGCAAAAAGTGCATTTAACTCAGAATCCGACAACAATATATCAGACTTTTGTAAATACCACAGGAAGGGTATGGGACTTTCAGAATCCGACGACCTTATGTCGGACTACTGTTGTAAAAAGACACCATGCTGTTTGAACAAAGGCGTTTGGATTGACAGTAGGTCATTGGTAAAATCTATTCATTTTATACTTGGAGATTTCATGAAAAATGGGTCTGTATAATTTGCATATTAAGTATGTACGTTCACTAGTCGTTGTTGCTTTTCACACCTTTGTAGCGTTTAAATAGAACCATGTAACACTTATATATTGGGACCCAAGCGGTGGCCGAGGGGAAAGAGCTGCGTCTATGAATCTCTAGGTCCTTGGTTCGAATCCCGTCAAAACCAAATATATTCTAATATATTTTTTATTCTTTATTTTTTTGATATTCTTTTCTCTAAATACATTTTAAAGCAAACAAACTAGAAAACATAAGCATGCCTCTTGAAACTTGTTATGGACTTTTTAAAGCATTATGCTATATTAACATACAGTCCTGGTGTCAATAGTATGCATTTCGATGAAACGTAGAGGCAGGATCCAGACTTTGTGCTAGGACAACTATGAATTCGAAAGTACCATGTTCAATTTAAAATTGTCACCTGCTCATTATTTTGTGTATTGCATATATAACTATTTATATTCAATTAGTCTATGATTTGCATAGTTTTATTTTAAAATTGTCAAACATCTAGGATCCTGATCACAGACCGACACACACAATGTACAACTGGCAATTAGGTCACGATAACCTGCATAATATTTGATAACTTAGTTTGTTTCAAAAGGAATTACTGCACAGTTCAAACTGACTATAAAAAATTCCCTGAGAATTTGAACAATAATTAAATCAACAAAAACAATAGTTTAAAAAAGTACATGTATATAGACACAGAGCGCAAATGGAACGGATCCATGTAAGAAACTTGATTCCTGTTCTATGTTTATTCCAAATTTCAATACCTACTGAATATTCATGAACAAAGTAGTTATAATGAAACATGAAAAGTGGAAATGAGTAGCCATTTAAGAAAGGAATGAAAAAATCTTTCAAATTCCATTAGCCAACAGAGCAGACCCTGATCAGACGACTTCTATAGGAGTCATCAGATCTGGGTCTACTCTGTTTACAAACGCGTGAAAAAATATTTATATGAAGGAAAGGGTTAAGCGTTCTAGCACCCAAGCTCTCCTCTCTACCAGTTTGTACAGCTGAATAAGTCAGTTTGGAAACATTTTTGCAACTTTAGATTAAACAGACATGATAGCAAATAGTGAAAACCCTTCAAACGGGCCCATTAAGGAGGTGTTTGATCTGGGTCTGCCCTATTTGCATTAGTGTGTTTGTCAAAATACCTAGGGTAATTAGGGTATCACTTGTTAATCTCTGAAATACATTCAAAAATATAGATTTGTCACCTTTTACAATACAGTAAAACCCCTCTTAACCCGACTTCTAGTAGATAAGAATTTAGAAACTTTTTAGGCAGGTGGCTGCTTAATGCAGGGTGAAAGTCATGCCGAGGAGCTTTCTGCATTATTTTCATCCTGCATTAAGCTGCCACCTGTCTCCAAGACTGATATTTATACTGAATTTAAAGTCTGGTTTAGAGGGGTTTTACCGTACATGTATTTTTGAAATTCTATTTCTTTCAAACCAGATCTTAGCAACAACGTCGCACGACCATTGGTAAAATTCATCAGGAAACATTGTAATGTCGCAATGGAATCGAATTTCTGCATTTGAATTTTGATCTACCCTAGAAATAGTACCATTGATGTTCGATATTTCATAGTAGTTCACAAAATGTTGAAAGTGTATCGAAATATCAACCGTGGCTGTAATAATCAAATAATTCTTTTCGGTTTTGTGTCCATTTCATGTACCTCCAACAATTCTATATTGTTCTGCAAAATCTAACAATTATGTTACTTTGGTCTACCTAACTATTACAACGGTGAAATGGGCTGTTCCAAAATTCAAACAAGTCAAGCTAAAATGAGCTTATGGTTAATATTTAGGGACTTTTCCAAACAATAGTGTAACACGACACACCGTGCAGACCCTGGTTAGAGGGCTTCTCTATGAGCCTTCTTCTTACCTGGGTCTCCTCTGTTTGCAAATGGCATAAGTGACTAGGCAAAAAGTGCATTTAACTCAGAATCCGACAACAATATATCAGACTTTTGTAAATACCACAGGAAGGGTATGGGACTTTCAGAATCCGACGACCTTATGTCGGACTACTGTTGTAAAAAGACACCATGCTGTTTGAACAAAGGCGTTTGGATTGACAGTAGGTCATTGGTAAAATCTATTCATTTTATACTTGGAGATTTCATGAAAAATGGGTCTGTATAATTTGCATATTAAGTATGTACGTTCACTAGTCGTTGTTGCTTTTCACACCTTTGTAGCGTTTAAATAGAACCATGTAACACTTATATATTGGGACCCAAGCGGTGGCCGAGGGGAAAGAGCTGCGTCTATGAATCTCTAGGTCCTTGGTTCGAATCCCGTCAAAACCAAATATATTCTAATATATTTTTTATTCTTTATTTTTTTGATATTCTTTTCTCTAAATACATTTTAAAGCAAACAAACTAGAAAACATAAGCATGCCTCTTGAAACTTGTTATGGACTTTTTAAAGCATTATGCTATATTAACATACAGTCCTGGTGTCAATAGTATGCATTTCGATGAAACGTAGAGGCAGGATCCAGACTTTGTGCTAGGACAACTATGAATTCGAAAGTACCATGTTCAATTTAAAATTGTCACCTGCTCATTATTTTGTGTATTGCATATATAACTATTTATATTCAATTAGTCTATGATTTGCATAGTTTTATTTTAAAATTGTCAAACATCTAGGATCCTGATCACAGACCGACACACACAATGTACAACTGGCAATTAGGTCACGATAACCTGCATAATATTTGATAACTTAGTTTGTTTCAAAAGGAATTACTGCACAGTTCAAACTGACTATAAAAAATTCCCTGAGAATTTGAACAATAATTAAATCAACAAAAACAATAGTTTAAAAAAGTACATGTATATAGACACAGAGCGCAAATGGAACGGATCCATGTAAGAAACTTGATTCCTGTTCTATGTTTATTCCAAATTTCAATACCTACTGAATATTCATGAACAAAGTAGTTATAATGAAACATGAAAAGTGGAAATGAGTAGCCATTTAAGAAAGGAATGAAAAAATCTTTCAAATTCCATTAGCCAACAGAGCAGACCCTGATCAGACGACTTCTATAGGAGTCATCAGATCTGGGTCTACTCTGTTTACAAACGCGTGAAAAAATATTTATATGAAGGAAAGGGTTAAGCGTTCTAGCACCCAAGCTCTCCTCTCTACCAGTTTGTACAGCTGAATAAGTCAGTTTGGAAACATTTTTGCAACTTTAGATTAAACAGACATGATAGCAAATAGTGAAAACCCTTCAAACGGGCCCATTAAGGAGGTGTTTGATCTGGGTCTGCCCTATTTGCATTAGTGTGTTTGTCAAAATACCTAGGGTAATTAGGGTATCACTTGTTAATCTCTGAAATACATTCAAAAATATAGATTTGTCACCTTTTACAATACAGTAAAACCCCTCTTAACCCGACTTCTAGTAGATAAGAATTTAGAAACTTTTTAGGCAGGTGGCTGCTTAATGCAGGGTGAAAGTCATGCCGAGGAGCTTTCTGCATTATTTTCATCCTGCATTAAGCTGCCACCTGTCTCCAAGACTGATATTTATACTGAATTTAAAGTCTGGTTTAGAGGGGTTTTACCGTACATGTATTTTTGAAATTCTATTTCTTTCAAACCAGATCTTAGCAACAACGTCGCACGACCATTGGTAAAATTCATCAGGAAACATTGTAATGTCGCAATGGAATCGAATTTCTGCATTTGAATTTTGATCTACCCTAGAAATAGTACCATTGATGTTCGATATTTCATAGTAGTTCACAAAATGTTGAAAGTGTATCGAAATATCAACCGTGGCTGTAATAATCAAATAATTCTTTTCGGTTATGTGTCCATTTCATGTACCTCCAACAATTCTATATTGTTCTGCAAAATCTAACAATTATGTTACTTTGGTCTACCTAACTATTACAACGGTGAAATGGGCTGTTCCAAAATTCAAACAAGTCAAGCTAAAATGAGCTTATGGTTAATATTTAGGGACTTTTCCAAACAATAGTGTAACACGACAAACCGTGCAGACCCTGATTAGAGGGCTTCTCTATGAGCCTTCTTCTTACCCGGGTCTCCTCTGTTTGCAAATGGCATAAGTGACTAGGCAAAAAGTGCATTTAACTCAGAATCCGACAACAATATATCAGACTTTTGTAAATACCACAGGAAGGGTATGGGACTTTCAGAATCCGACGACCTTATGTCGGACTACTGTTGTAAAAAGACACCATGCTGTTTGAACAAAGGCGTTTGGATTGACAGTAGGTCATTGGTAAAATCTATTCATTTTATACTTGGAGATTTCATGAAAAATGGGTCTGTATAATTTGCATATTAAGTATGTACGTTCACTAGTCGTTGTTGCTTTTCACACCTTTGTAGCGTTTAAATAGAACCATGTAACACTTATATATTGGGACCCAAGCGGTGGCCGAGGGGAAAGAGCTGCGTCTATGAATCTCTAGGTCCTTGGTTCGAATCCCGTCAAAACCTAATATATTTTTTATTCTTTATTTTTTTGATATTCTTTTCTCTAAATACATTTTAAAGCAAACAAACTAGAAAACATAAGCATGCCTCTTGAAACTTGTTATGGACTTTTTAAAGCATTATGCTATATTAACATACAGTCCTGGTGTCAATAGTATGCATTTCGATGAAACGTAGAGGCAGGATCCAGACTTTGTGCTAGGACAACTATGAATTCGAAAGTACCATGTTCAATTTAAAATTGTCACCTGCTCATTATTTTGTGTATTGCATATATAACTATTTATATTCAATTAGTCTATGATTTGCATAGTTTTATTTTAAAATTGTCAAACATCTAGGATCCTGATCACAGACCGACACACACAATGTACAACTGGCAATTAGGTCACGATAACCTGCATAATATTTGATAACTTAGTTTGTTTCAAAAGGAATTACTGCACAGTTCAAACTGACTATAAAAAATTCCCTGAGAATTTGAACAATAATTAAATCAACAAAAACAATAGTTTAAAAAAGTACATGTATATAGACACAGAGCGCAAATGGAACGGATCCATGTAAGAAACTTGATTCCTGTTCTATGTTTATTCCAAATTTCAATACCTACTGAATATTCATGAACAAAGTAGTTATAATGAAACATGAAAAGTGGAAATGAGTAGCCATTTAAGAAAGGAATGAAAAAATCTTTCAAATTCCATTAGCCAACAGAGCAGACCCTGATCAGACGACTTCTATAGGAGTCATCAGATCTGGGTCTACTCTGTTTACAAACGCGTGAAAAAATATTTATATGAAGGAAAGGGTTAAGCGTTCTAGCACCCAAGCTCTCCTCTCTACCAGTTTGTACAGCTGAATAAGTCAGTTTGGAAACATTTTTGCAACTTTAGATTAAACAGACATGATAGCAAATAGTGAAAACCCTTCAAACGGGCCCATTAAGGAGGTGTTTGATCTGGGTCTGCCCTATTTGCATTAGTGTGTTTGTCAAAATACCTAGGGTAATTAGGGTATCACTTGTTAATCTCTGAAATACATTCAAAAATATAGATTTGTCACCTTTTACAATACAGTAAAACCCCTCTTAACCCGACTTCTAGTAGATAAGAATTTAGAAACTTTTTAGGCAGGTGGCTGCTTAATGCAGGGTGAAAGTCATGCCGAGGAGCTTTCTGCATTATTTTCATCCTGCATTAAGCTGCCACCTGTCTCCAAGACTGATATTTATACTGAATTTAAAGTCTGGTTTAGAGGGGTTTTACCGTACATGTATTTTTGAAATTCTATTTCTTTCAAACCAGATCTTAGCAACAACGTCGCACGACCATTGGTAAAATTCATCAGGAAACATTGTAATGTCGCAATGGAATCGAATTTCTGCATTTGAATTTTGATCTACCCTAGAAATAGTACCATTGATGTTCGATATTTCATAGTAGTTCACAAAATGTTGAAAGTGTATCGAAATATCAACCGTGGCTGTAATAATCAAATAATTCTTTTCGGTTATGTGTCCATTTCATGTACCTCCAACAATTCTATATTGTTCTGCAAAATCTAACAATTATGTTACTTTGGTCTACCTAACTATTACAACGGTGAAATGGGCTGTTCCAAAATTCAAACAAGTCAAGCTAAAATGAGCTTATGGTTAATATTTAGGGACTTTTCCAAACAATAGTGTAACACGACAAACCGTGCAGACCCTGATTAGAGGGCTTCTCTATGAGCCTTCTTCTTACCTGGGTCTCCTCTGTTTGCAAATGGCATAAGTGACTAGGCAAAAAGTGCATTTAACTCAGAATCCGACAACAATATATCAGACTTTTGTAAATACCACAGGAAGGGTATGGGACTTTCAGAATCCGACGACCTTATGTCGGACTACTGTTGTAAAAAGACACCATGCTGTTTGAACAAAGGCGTTTGGATTGACAGTAGGTCATTGGTAAAATCTATTCATTTTATACTTGGAGATTTCATGAAAAATGGGTCTGTATAATTTGCATATTAAGTATGTACGTTCACTAGTCGTTGTTGCTTTTCACACCTTTGTAGCGTTTAAATAGAACCATGTAACACTTATATATTGGGACCCAAGCGGTGGCCGAGGGGAAAGAGCTGCGTCTATGAATCTCTAGGTCCTTGGTTCGAATCCCGTCAAAACCTAATATATTTTTTATTCTTTATTTTTTTGATATTCTTTTCTCTAAA
Organism: Azorinus chamasolen; assembly: GCA_963576725.1. NCBI lineage: Eukaryota > Metazoa > Mollusca > Bivalvia > Cardiida > Solecurtidae > Azorinus > Azorinus chamasolen. The sequence continues at coordinate 26,957,761 of OY755252.1, forward strand.
TACATTTTAAAGCAAACAAACTAGAAAACATAAGCATGCCTCTTGAAACTTGTTATGGACTTTTTAAAGCATTATGCTATATTAACATACAGTCCTGGTGTCAATAGTATGCATTTCGATGAAACGTAGAGGCAGGATCCAGACTTTGTGCTAGGACAACTATGAATTCGAAAGTACCATGTTCAATTTAAAATTGTCACCTGCTCATTATTTTGTGTATTGCATATATAACTATTTATATTCAATTAGTCTATGATTTGCATAGTTTTATTTTAAAATTGTCAAACATCTAGGATCCTGATCACAGACCGACACACACAATGTACAACTGGCAATTAGGTCACGATAACCTGCATAATATTTGATAACTTAGTTTGTTTCAAAAGGAATTACTGCACAGTTCAAACTGACTATAAAAAATTCCCTGAGAATTTGAACAATAATTAAATCAACAAAACCAATAGTTTAAAAAAGTACATGTATATAGACACAGAGCGCAAATGGAACGGATCCATGTAAGAAACTTGATTCCTGTTCTATGTTTATTCCAAATTTCAATACCTACTGAATATTCATGAACAAAGTAGTTATAATGAAACATGAAAAGTGGAAATGAGTAGCCATTTAAGAAAGGAATGAAAAAATCTTTCAAATTCCATTAGCCAACAGAGCAGACCCTGATCAGACGACTTCTATAGGAGTCATCAGATCTGGGTCTACTCTGTTTACAAACGCGTGAAAAAATATTTATATGAAGGAAAGGGTTAAGCGTTCTAGCACCCAAGCTCTCCTCTCTACCAGTTTGTACAGCTGAATAAGTCAGTTTGGAAACATTTTTGCAACTTTAGATTAAACAGACATGATAGCAAATAGTGAAAACCCTTCAAACGGGCCCATTAAGGAGGTGTTTGATCTGGGTCTGCCCTATTTGCATTAGTGTGTTTGTCAAAATACCTAGGGTAATTAGGGTATCACTTGTTAATCTCTGAAATACATTCAAAAATATAGATTTGTCACCTTTTACAATACAGTAAAACCCCTCTTAACCCGACTTCTAGTAGATAAGAATTTAGAAACTTTTTAGGCAGGTGGCTGCTTAATGCAGGGTGAAAGTCATGCCGAGGAGCTTTCTGCATTATTTTCATCCTGCATTAAGCTGCCACCTGTCTCCAAGACTGATATTTATACTGAATTTAAAGTCTGGTTTAGAGGGGTTTTACCGTACATGTATTTTTGAAATTCTATTTCTTTCAAACCAGATCTTAGCAACAACGTCGCACGACCATTGGTAAAATTCATCAGGAAACATTGTAATGTCGCAATGGAATCGAATTTCTGCATTTGAATTTTGATCTACCCTAGAAATAGTACCATTGATGTTCGATATTTCATAGTAGTTCACAAAATGTTGAAAGTGTATCGAAATATCAACCGTGGCTGTAATAATCAAATAATTCTTTTCGGTTATGTGTCCATTTCATGTACCTCCAACAATTCTATATTGTTCTGCAAAATCTAACAATTATGTTACTTTGGTCTACCTAACTATTACAACGGTGAAATGGGCTGTTCCAAAATTCAAACAAGTCAAGCTAAAATGAGCTTATGGTTAATATTTAGGGACTTTTCCAAACAATAGTGTAACACGACAAACCGTGCAGACCCTGATTAGAGGGCTTCTCTATGAGCCTTCTTCTTACCTGGGTCTCCTCTGTTTGCAAATGGCATAAGTGACTAGGCAAAAAGTGCATTTAACTCAGAATCCGACAACAATATATCAGACTTTTGTAAATACCACAGGAAGGGTATGGGACTTTCAGAATCCGACGACCTTATGTCGGACTACTGTTGTAAAAAGACACCATGCTGTTTGAACAAAGGCGTTTGGATTGACAGTAGGTCATTGGTAAAATCTATTCATTTTATACTTGGAGATTTCATGAAAAATGGGTCTGTATAATTTGCATATTAAGTATGTACGTTCACTAGTCGTTGTTGCTTTTCACACCTTTGTAGCGTTTAAATAGAACCATGTAACACTTATATATTGGGACCCAAGCGGTGGCCGAGGGGAAAGAGCTGCGTCTATGAATCTCTAGGTCCTTGGTTCGAATCCCGTCAAAACCTAATATATTTTTTATTCTTTATTTTTTTGATATTCTTTTCTCTAAATACATTTTAAAGCAAACAAACTAGAAAACATAAGCATGCCTCTTGAAACTTGTTATGGACTTTTTAAAGCATTATGCTATATTAACATACAGTCCTGGTGTCAATAGTATGCATTTCGATGAAACGTAGAGGCAGGATCCAGACTTTGTGCTAGGACAACTATGAATTCGAAAGTACCATGTTCAATTTAAAATTGTCACCTGCTCATTATTTTGTGTATTGCATATATAACTATTTATATTCAATTAGTCTATGATTTGCATAGTTTTATTTTAAAATTGTCAAACATCTAGGATCCTGATCACAGACCGACACACACAATGTACAACTGGCAATTAGGTCACGATAACCTGCATAATATTTGATAACTTAGTTTGTTTCAAAAGGAATTACTGCACAGTTCAAACTGACTATAAAAAATTCCCTGAGAATTTGAACAATAATTAAATCAACAAAAACAATAGTTTAAAAAAGTACATGTATATAGACACAGAGCGCAAATGGAACGGATCCATGTAAGAAACTTGATTCCTGTTCTATGTTTATTCCAAATTTCAATACCTACTGAATATTCATGAACAAAGTAGTTATAATGAAACATGAAAAGTGGAAATGAGTAGCCATTTAAGAAAGGAATGAAAAAATCTTTCAAATTCCATTAGCCAACAGAGCAGACCCTGATCAGACGACTTCTATAGGAGTCATCAGATCTGGGTCTACTCTGTTTACAAACGCGTGAAAAAATATTTATATGAAGGAAAGGGTTAAGCGTTCTAGCACCCAAGCTCTCCTCTCTACCAGTTTGTACAGCTGAATAAGTCAGTTTGGAAACATTTTTGCAACTTTAGATTAAACAGACATGATAGCAAATAGTGAAAACCCTTCAAACGGGCCCATTAAGGAGGTGTTTGATCTGGGTCTGCCCTATTTGCATTAGTGTGTTTGTCAAAATACCTAGGGTAATTAGGGTATCACTTGTTAATCTCTGAAATACATTCAAAAATATAGATTTGTCACCTTTTACAATACAGTAAAACCCCTCTTAACCCGACTTCTAGTAGATAAGAATTTAGAAACTTTTTAGGCAGGTGGCTGCTTAATGCAGGGTGAAAGTCATGCCGAGGAGCTTTCTGCATTATTTTCATCCTGCATTAAGCTGCCACCTGTCTCCAAGACTGATATTTATACTGAATTTAAAGTCTGGTTTAGAGGGGTTTTACCGTACATGTATTTTTGAAATTCTATTTCTTTCAAACCAGATCTTAGCAACAACGTCGCACGACCATTGGTAAAATTCATCAGGAAACATTGTAATGTCGCAATGGAATCGAATTTCTGCATTTGAATTTTGATCTACCCTAGAAATAGTACCATTGATGTTCGATATTTCATAGTAGTTCACAAAATGTTGAAAGTGTATCGAAATATCAACCGTGGCTGTAATAATCAAATAATTCTTTTCGGTTATGTGTCCATTTCATGTACCTCCAACAATTCTATATTGTTCTGCAAAATCTAACAATTATGTTACTTTGGTCTACCTAACTATTACAACGGTGAAATGGGCTGTTCCAAAATTCAAACAAGTCAAGCTAAAATGAGCTTATGGTTAATATTTAGGGACTTTTCCAAACAATAGTGTAACACGACAAACCGTGCAGACCCTGATTAGAGGGCTTCTCTATGAGCCTTCTTCTTACCTGGGTCTCCTCTGTTTGCAAATGGCATAAGTGACTAGGCAAAAAGTGCATTTAACTCAGAATCCGACAACAATATATCAGACTTTTGTAAATACCACAGGAAGGGTATGGGACTTTCAGAATCCGACGACCTTATGTCGGACTACTGTTGTAAAAAGACACCATGCTGTTTGAACAAAGGCGTTTGGATTGACAGTAGGTCATTGGTAAAATCTATTCATTTTATACTTGGAGATTTCATGAAAAATGGGTCTGTATAATTTGCATATTAAGTATGTACGTTCACTAGTCGTTGTTGCTTTTCACACCTTTGTAGCGTTTAAATAGAACCATGTAACACTTATATATTGGGACCCAAGCGGTGGCCGAGGGGAAAGAGCTGCGTCTATGAATCTCTAGGTCCTTGGTTCGAATCCCGTCAAAACCAAATATATTCTAATATATTTTTTATTCTTTATTTTTTTGATATTCTTTTCTCTAAATACATTTTAAAGCAAACAAACTAGAAAACATAAGCATGCCTCTTGAAACTTGTTATGGACTTTTTAAAGCATTATGCTATATTAACATACAGTCCTGGTGTCAATAGTATGCATTTCGATGAAACGTAGAGGCAGGATCCAGACTTTGTGCTAGGACAACTATGAATTCGAAAGTACCATGTTCAATTTAAAATTGTCACCTGCTCATTATTTTGTGTATTGCATATATAACTATTTATATTCAATTAGTCTATGATTTGCATAGTTTTATTTTAAAATTGTCAAACATCTAGGATCCTGATCACAGACCGACACACACAATGTACAACTGGCAATTAGGTCACGATAACCTGCATAATATTTGATAACTTAGTTTGTTTCAAAAGGAATTACTGCACAGTTCAAACTGACTATAAAAAATTCCCTGAGAATTTGAACAATAATTAAATCAACAAAAACAATAGTTTAAAAAAGTACATGTATATAGACACAGAGCGCAAATGGAACGGATCCATGTAAGAAACTTGATTCCTGTTCTATGTTTATTCCAAATTTCAATACCTACTGAATATTCATGAACAAAGTAGTTATAATGAAACATGAAAAGTGGAAATGAGTAGCCATTTAAGAAAGGAATGAAAAAATCTTTCAAATTCCATTAGCCAACAGAGCAGACCCTGATCAGACGACTTCTATAGGAGTCATCAGATCTGGGTCTACTCTGTTTACAAACGCGTGAAAAAATATTTATATGAAGGAAAGGGTTAAGCGTTCTAGCACCCAAGCTCTCCTCTCTACCAGTTTGTACAGCTGAATAAGTCAGTTTGGAAACATTTTTGCAACTTTAGATTAAACAGACATGATAGCAAATAGTGAAAACCCTTCAAACGGGCCCATTAAGGAGGTGTTTGATCTGGGTCTGCCCTATTTGCATTAGTGTGTTTGTCAAAATACCTAGGGTAATTAGGGTATCACTTGTTAATCTCTGAAATACATTCAAAAATATAGATTTGTCACCTTTTACAATACAGTAAAACCCCTCTTAACCCGACTTCTAGTAGATAAGAATTTTAGGCAGGTGGCTGCTTAATGCAGGGTGAAAGTCATGCCGAGGAGCTTTCTGCATTATTTTCATCCTGCATTAAGCTGCCACCTGTCTCCAAGACTGATATTTATACTGAATTTAAAGTCTGGTTTAGAGGGGTTTTACCGTACATGTATTTTTGAAATTCTATTTCTTTCAAACCAGATCTTAGCAACAACGTCGCACGACCATTGGTAAAATTCATCAGGAAACATTGTAATGTCGCAATGGAATCGAATTTCTGCATTTGAATTTTGATCTACCCTAGAAATAGTACCATTGATGTTCGATATTTCATAGTAGTTCACAAAATGTTGAAAGTGTATCGAAATATCAACCGTGGCTGTAATAATCAAATAATTCTTTTCGGTTATGTGTCCATTTCATGTACCTCCAACAATTCTATATTGTTCTGCAAAATCTAACAATTATGTTACTTTGGTCTACCTAACTATTACAACGGTGAAATGGGCTGTTCCAAAATTCAAACAAGTCAAGCTAAAATGAGCTTATGGTTAATATTTAGGGACTTTTCCAAACAATAGTGTAACACGACAAACCGTGCAGACCCTGATTAGAGGGCTTCTCTATGAGCCTTCTTCTTACCTGGGTCTCCTCTGTTTGCAAATGGCATAAGTGACTAGGCAAAAAGTGCATTTAACTCAGAATCCGACAACAATATATCAGACTTTTGTAAATACCACAGGAAGGGTATGGGACTTTCAGAATCCGACGACCTTATGTCGGACTACTGTTGTAAAAAGACACCATGCTGTTTGAACAAAGGCGTTTGGATTGACAGTAGGTCATTGGTAAAATCTATTCATTTTATACTTGGAGATTTCATGAAAAATGGGTCTGTATAATTTGCATATTAAGTATGTACGTTCACTAGTCGTTGTTGCTTTTCACACCTTTGTAGCGTTTAAATAGAACCATGTAACACTTATATATTGGGACCCAAGCGGTGGCCGAGGGGAAAGAGCTGCGTCTATGAATCTCTAGGTCCTTGGTTCGAATCCCGTCAAAACCAAATATATTCTAATATATTTTTTATTCTTTATTTTTTTGATATTCTTTTCTCTAAATACATTTTAAAGCAAACAAACTAGAAAACATAAGCATGCCTCTTGAAACTTGTTATGGACTTTTTAAAGCATTATGCTATATTAACATACAGTCCTGGTGTCAATAGTATGCATTTCGATGAAACGTAGAGGCAGGATCCAGACTTTGTGCTAGGACAACTATGAATTCGAAAGTACCATGTTCAATTTAAAATTGTCACCTGCTCATTATTTTGTGTATTGCATATATAACTATTTATATTCAATTAGTCTATGATTTGCATAGTTTTATTTTAAAATTGTCAAACATCTAGGATCCTGATCACAGACCGACACACACAATGTACAACTGGCAATTAGGTCACGATAACCTGCATAATATTTGATAACTTAGTTTGTTTCAAAAGGAATTACTGCACAGTTCAAACTGACTATAAAAAATTCCCTGAGAATTTGAACAATAATTAAATCAACAAAAACAATAGTTTAAAAAAGTACATGTATATAGACACAGAGCGCAAATGGAACGGATCCATGTAAGAAACTTGATTCCTGTTCTATGTTTATTCCAAATTTCAATACCTACTGAATATTCATGAACAAAGTAGTTATAATGAAACATGAAAAGTGGAAATGAGTAGCCATTTAAGAAAGGAATGAAAAAATCTTTCAAATTCCATTAGCCAACAGAGCAGACCCTGATCAGACGACTTCTATAGGAGTCATCAGATCTGGGTCTACTCTGTTTACAAACGCGTGAAAAAATATTTATATGAAGGAAAGGGTTAAGCGTTCTAGCACCCAAGCTCTCCTCTCTACCAGTTTGTACAGCTGAATAAGTCAGTTTGGAAACATTTTTGCAACTTTAGATTAAACAGACATGATAGCAAATAGTGAAAACCCTTCAAACGGGCCCATTAAGGAGGTGTTTGATCTGGGTCTGCCCTATTTGCATTAGTGTGTTTGTCAAAATACCTAGGGTAATTAGGGTATCACTTGTTAATCTCTGAAATACATTCAAAAATATAGATTTGTCACCTTTTACAATACAGTAAAACCCCTCTTAACCCGACTTCTAGTAGATAAGAATTTTAGGCAGGTGGCTGCTTAATGCAGGGTGAAAGTCATGCCGAGGAGCTTTCTGCATTATTTTCATCCTGCATTAAGCTGCCACCTGTCTCCAAGACTGATATTTATACTGAATTTAAAGTCTGGTTTAGAGGGGTTTTACCGTACATGTATTTTTGAAATTCTATTTCTTTCAAACCAGATCTTAGCAACAACGTCGCACGACCATTGGTAAAATTCATCAGGAAACATTGTAATGTCGCAATGGAATCGAATTTCTGCATTTGAATTTTTATCTACCCTAGAAATAGTACCATTGATGTTCGATATTTCATAGTAGTTCACAAAATGTTGAAAGTGTATCGAAATATCAACCGTGGCTGTAATAATCAAATAATTCTTTTCGGTTATGTGTCCATTTCATGTACCTCCAACAATTCTATATTGTTCTGCAAAATCTAACAATTATGTTACTTTGGTCTACCTAACTATTACAACGGTGAAATGGGCTGTTCCAAAATTCAAACAAGTCAAGCTAAAATGAGCTTATGGTTAATATTTAGGGACTTTTCCAAACAATAGTGTAACACGACAAACCGTGCAGACCCTGATTAGAGGGCTTCTCTATGAGCCTTCTTACCTGGGTCTCCTCTGTTTGCAAATGGCATAAGTGAATAGACAAAAAGTGCATTTAACTCAGAATCCGACAACAATATATCAGACTTTTGTAAATACCACAGGAAGGGTATGGGACTTTCAGAATCCGACGACCTTATGTCGGACTACTGTTGTAAAAAGACACCATGCTGTTTGAACAAAGGCGTTTGGATTGACAGTAGATCATTGGTAAAATCTATTCATTTTATACTTGGAGATTTCATGAAAAATGGGTCTGTATAATTTGCATATTAAGTATGTACGTTCACTAGTCGTTGTTGCTTTTCACACCTTTGTAGCGTTTAAATAGAACCATGTAACACTTATATATTGGGACCCAAGCGGTGGCCGAGGGGAAAGAGCTGCGTCTATGAATCTCAAGGTCCTTGGTTCGAATCCCGTCAAAACCAAATATATTCTAATATATTTTTTATTCTTTATTTTTTTGATATTCTTTTCTCTAAATACATTTTAAAGCAAACAAACTAGAAAACATAAGCATGCCTCTTGAAACTTGTTATGGACTTTTTAAAGCATTATGCCATATTAACATACAGTCCTGATGTCAATAGTATGCATTTCGATGAAACGTAGAGGCAGGATCCAGACTTTGTGCTAGGACAACTATGAATTCGAAAGTACCATGTTCAATTTAAAATTGTCACCTGCTCATTATTTTGTGTATTGCATATATAACTATTTATATTCAATTAGTCTATGATTTGCATAGTTTTATTTTAAAATTGTCAAACATCTAGGATCCTGATCACAGACCGACACACACAATGTACAACTGGCAATTAGGTCACGATAACCTGCATAATATTTGATAACTTAGTTTGTTTCAAAAGGAATTACTGCACAGTTCAAACTGACTATAAAAATTCCCTGAGAATTTGAACAATAATTAAATCAACAAAAACAATAGTTTAAAAAAGTACATGTATATAGACACAGAGCGCAAATGGAACGGATCCATGTAAGAAACTTGATTCCTGTTCTATGTTTATTCCAATTTCAATACCTACTGAATATTCATGAACAAAATAATGGCTTATTATTTCCACTTTTCATGTTTCATTATATGAAACATAAATAGTGGAAATGAGTAGCCATTTAAGAAAGGAAAGAAAAAGATCTTTCAAATTCCATTAGCCAACAGAGCATATCCTGATCAGACGACTCCTATAGGAGTCATCAGATCTGGCTCTACTCTGTTTACAAACGCGTGAAAAACATTTATATGAAGGAAAGGTTTAGTGTTCTAGCATCTCTACCAGTTTGTACAGCTTGGAAATATTTTTGCAACTTTAGATTACAGCTTGCTTAATCCTTACAATGCTGAGTGATGTTTCGTTTGCAACAATTGACGTCTGCTTCAATTCTTCAATAAACTTTCTTTCATTTTATGCAAAAATATGATCAAGATGACAAACAGTTTGGATCCTGATGAGACGCAGAATTATGTGGCCTCTCATCTGGATCCAAACTGTTTGCATATGTAATCACAGTTTCGCCGCTAGCGTGCAAAGAGTTAAGCGTATGACCTCTAGAGATTTTAGCATGATGTAACAGTTGCCCTGCACTACTGACCACCAGTGCGCTGTAACCTTGATACTGTAAAGGACGTAAAGAACAGAAGAAGTCTATTTAACCCTTAATTTCCCCATATAAACTTGTTTTCATGCATCTGCAAATAGATTCCACCCAGATTAGACAGCTCGCTCCCATAGATTCAGGGTCTGCTCTGTTGCTAATGGATCCACCTTCCATATTTCATTATAAATATTTTGTAAGATTCCGGAACCAGATTGTAAACCAAGCACTGCACATGCGCGTATTCTCTTAGGGGGGTTCCCGCTAGGTAGCGCTCGTGCAATAGGGTTTTCCGCCATAGCAAAAGCCGAAACCCTAAAAAGACATGTCACTTTATTCGTATAAGAATTATAAGCTTGCATTTGGCTTAGACAATTATTTAAACATCTTGTATAAAACATATGAGCCACTTTTTTGTGATATACAGTAAAACCTCTCTATAACGACCACTAAATTATGTTAATTAGTTGGTATTTTGGACAGGTGGTTGCTTAAAACAAGGTGAAGGTAAAACAGAACGCTCCTATAGGAGCGTTCTGTTTTACTTTCACCTTGCTTTAAGCATCCACCTGCCTTTCACCTTGCTTTAAGCATCCACCTGCCTTTAACACAAAATATTTGATGTAATTTAGTGGTCGTTATAGAGAGGTTTTACTGTACTCATGTAAATAAGTCCGATTCGTAATGATAAATGTTCATAAATGTTCATATTCATTCATTTATTTCAGGAATTTATGCTTAACAGTAACATATAGTCACGTGACACTTGTTTAGTTAATATGTATACAGTAAAACACCGCTAATGCGACCAACTAAAAGAGGTATAATTCTGGGCGCTAGATGCAGGTGGTTGCTTAATGCAGGGCAAAAGTAATGCCGAAAGCTCCTAGAGGAGCTTTATGCATTACTTTTGCCCTGCATTAAGCAACCACCTGCTTATAAAGACACCCGTGTTTATTCATTAAGTGGTCGCATTATAGGGGTTCTATTGTATTTGTATGATTATAAATTGTACCAGAGTATGTAAAAAAAAAAAAAACATTTACTTGGTTCTAATATTCTGACGTCATTATTCGTCAAAATATGACATTAACCTTTCAGTGCATTAAACAAGTCACTGGAGACATTTGCAAACAGTGTATACCAAGATGAGAGGGTTCAGGAAGGAGCAATCTCATTGGGGTCTACACTGTTTATCGTGTCACATGTTTCTGTAACCCTTTCCTCCATAAATACGCCTTTTGCGCCTCTGTAAAAGTCACTTTTAGAAACCATTGTGATAAATAGTGCAGTTGCTCCTATTGAGCAAATGCTCTATTTATCACAATGGTTTCAAAACTACTCAATTCTAAAATTCTCCATTTCTCTAGCAAATTCTCCTTTTCAGTAGTTTTATTCAAAGAGGTTGGATCTAAAAATAGCCTGTGAGGGAAAGGATTAAATTAAAATAAATATTCCTACAATTCACGGTACACTTGACATGTTTGAATTTTTAATACAGTGGAATCTGTCCAGAGCGGCCATCAAAAAGAGGTCTAATTATGAGACTGTTAGGCAGGTGATAGCTTAATGCAAGTCAATGATGTATTGCAGAACTTTCTGCATTACTTTTGCCCTGTGATAAGCAACGACATGCTTGTTAAGACTAAATGAATGGCATATTGCGGTCGTGTGATACACAGACTATCGCATTCGGATTTATATCTTACTAGTTGTATTAGATTCGTTGACTAAGAAGATGTTATATCTTATTATTGTATTCAACCCCTTCAATAACAGTGACAACAATGAATATTTAGAATAATTGTTAATCTAGCACATGGACACAGGCAATGTTGGCTAAGACATTAACTGTAGAATTATAATATTATCAATATTACACCATAAGCAAACAGAGCATATCCTCATTAGACGGCTCCTGCGGGGTTTGATCTGGGTCTTCCCCTGTTTGCAAAGTCATACAATAGCGTTAAAGTCCAATATCGTACATGACACACCGAACCAAGTTAACCCATTTGCCCCCACGGTCCCATATATGGGACGTAGGCAAACAGTGTAGACTCTGATCAGACGCCGCATAATGCGGCGTCTAATCAGAGTATATACTGTTTGCTGATAGGAAATTCAATATAAAACAAAACAAAAAATTTAGACCAGACATCCCTTAGATAAAAGATAGACTAATCCAATATATAAGCATGGAAGAATCCACTGGGAGCAAATGGGTTAATGAAAGCAGCGTAATCATGAAGATACAAACAACATACGTCAACAGTTCCATGCAGTTCCAGCTTGTTTTGTATGTAGCTACTCTACCTTTTGTTCGTTTTAGTGGGCGAAAGAAGAACAAGAGTGGAAAGAAAAGTGTAAAGCGAGCCACGCCTACTTCGAGAAAACAAGGCGCACACTTGGACATGCACCCGATTCATTACTCAAGCGGGCAGCACGCATTGTACAGACAGCCAGGCAAGGGGCGCAGTTGGCGATAAAAGAGGCATGCCCGTGTTTCTTCAGGTCAAAAGAAATCGAATTAATCGAATTTCCTAGACCTGAAGTTTCATGAAATCTTCCATTTTATGTGATTGGATATATATGTGTATGTGTGATTCAGTGGAATGTGTAATACATGAAAACAATGGGACAATAAGTAGCACATTCTATTATCATTATATAATTGCTTAAATATTTTTTAAAAAATGTAAACAAGAAATAAAAAATAAAATGTCTATGTCACGTAATAATTTGTTAGGTTTTTTTTAAACAGAAGCAGAGTTTAACAGTGTATCCGCTTGTATGAACCCCAAATGTACCACTCATAGAGACAGTACAGTAGATCCGTACTATAGCGACCATACGTCGTATTCGGCTGGCACTGTACCACTAAGGAACGAAAATAAGTCTCAGTCGAATACAATTCGCCTTGAGTAACGAAACAAAATTATTCAACACAGGTTGGAAAAACTGTTGAGATCGTCGAGTAACGCAAGGTAACGGTATTCCAAAAACTATAATAAATTATTATGTTGATTGGTTGAATTCAATAGGTGAGAGAAGTTCATATGACGGAATAGAAAGAAAAGGCCTGGTCGAATACGGCTAATGACTGCATGTATATGAGTGTTTGAGCTCTTTAACTAAGCAATATTAAGCGGAGCTAAAGATAAAAGTGCGTATCCATATTCTAAAATCGTCATTTCTCCACCAAAACTTATACTATGCATTCCCTCTCTTTAGGGTCGTCTCGAAGAAACGATTCTAAAAAGCGGTCGTAAATGTAGGGTTTGGTTGGGAAATAAAGGAGCTAGTATTGAAAATGTTTAAATTTATCTGGAGCTCTGACTAAAGCCTGTCTCACACAGAACACGGTTGGGCACACGGTTCCAATACGGTATACTCGGTTATACACGGGTTGACTGGTACGAGTATTGAGCTCCAACCGTGCCTGGGGATGAGTTGGTACGATTTAGACTCGAATGTAGCATGAGTATGTACGAACAAAGCACGGATATACTCGGTCAAGCAAGGTTTGTCACGGTTTGAACACGATTTGCAAAACGATTTTCATACGATTCATACGATTGTTGTACGGTTCCAAGTACGGTCTAGTACGGTCTGTTACGGCCTAGTACGATTAAACACGACTTTTACTCGATTAACTGGACATTTACAGGGTTTACATACGGTCCCACCGACTTTTGTTCGAGTTATGCTCGAATTATCACACATTCGTGTATGTTTTGATATAAATTGACTCGTTTTGATGGCTTGGCTTCATAAATTTTCGAACTTTCAACAAAGAAGTATAGGAAAATGGCAGATGACAGAATAAGGGAATTAGAAATCATGATAAGGCTGATAGACATTGAGATTATTTTGGCCAGAAGGCGTGAGGGGAGACAAGAACAAGTCAACAGAAGGAGAAGAAGAAGGAGACAAGTTTGGACAAGAGAATGGCTCAACAGACGGGTCATGTTTTGTACAGACATAGAGACCATGTCTGGTCGTACTTGACCATGTATAATACGTACTTGAACCGTATTGGTCGTATGGCGATCGTATGAAACCGTATTGGTCGTATGGCGATCGTATAAAACCGTGTGTACACTCGTGTGAATCGTACGGTGATCGTGTGACATTCGAGTGTTAATCCGGGTGTTGGATGTAGGACTTGGGAACGGTTTCACACGATTCCATACCATTTATATACGATATTGACACGGTTGAGCTCACTCGTGGAGTGGGACTTCATGCGCGGTTGTATATACGGTCTCGTACGGTCTCACACGGTCTCTCACGGTCTTGTACGATCGCTAATACGATTATACACGGACATGGCACCCGTGTCAGTTTTTTAAAAAGTTTTAAAAATCATACACGGCTTTCACGGATACACTCGAATGGCCCGAGTGTAACTCGGATAAGGCCACGGTTGGTTCGGTTATATGTACGGTTTACACGGATGGCCAACCGTATAAGCCGTGTGTTCTGTGTGAGACAGGCTTAAGGTAAGAAATAATGATATCGTGGATTACCTATTGTTTTACAGTAAACCCTCTCTATAACGGCCACTAAACTATGTTAATTAGTTGGTATTTAGGGCAGGTGGATGCTTAAAGCCTATATGCGCGTTCTGTTTTACTTTCACATTGCTTTAAGCAGCCACCTGCCATTAACACAAAATACCTGATGTAATTTAGTGGCCGTTATAGAGAGGTTTTACTGTATATTGTTGTATGAACACAAGACGTTTGTCAGTGGCAGAAAATGTAGAATCAGATCTAAGCCGTATTTATAGTTGTGAAGTAATGAGTAAAAAGATCGAGGGGACTGCTTAACCTATTTCCTCATATTGACGACTTTGTGAAACCATTGTGATAAATAGAGCATTTGCTCTAGGAGCAAATGCTTTATTTATCACAATGATTTCAAATTACAAAATTCTAAAAAAGAACCTTTCGCTAGTTAATGCTCCTTTTCGGTAGATTTATTCAAAGATATAGTATCTAAAAATAGCCTATGAGGTAATGCGTTAAAACAGAACGTACTTAAACCGTGGCCTGCTGAATTCGACCATACGCTCGTTTGCAAACAGCTAGGATCGAGATAAGACGCCGTGTATCTCGGTGTCTCCTCAGGATCCAAGCTGTTTGACCCTTAGTCAATAAGTTCTCAATAATATGAACGAATCGGAAGTAATTAAGAAGCGATCAGTCCAGAAGTTTCAGCTAGTATCTGTCTTCAGCTGGCTGAGCGTTAGACACGTTAAGAACTGTTTAATTGTCGCCCTGCATTCACTACCTTCTGTTTCAATCCTTTCTTTGATGACTATTTGTGCAAGGCGTTGCCTACTTTAACCCATTTACTCCCAGCGGATTATTCCATGCTTATATATTGGATTAGTCTATCTTTTATCTAAGAGATGTCTGGTCTAAATTTTCATTTTTGTTTTATTTTATATTGAATTTCATATCAGCAAACAGTGTAGACGCCGTCTGATCAGATTCTACACTGTTTGCCTACGTCCCGTATATAGGACCGTGGGAGCAAATGGGTTAAATCAATTTAATCGTGGTCATTTTAATACAGTAAAACCCCTCTGAAACGGAATTGTAGTAGAGAAGAATTTAGGTACTTTTAGGCAGGTGGTAGCTTAATGCAGGGTGAAAGTCATACAGAAAGTTCCTAGAGGAGTTATCTATACGACTTCTCCTGCATTAAGATGCCACCTGTCTCTAAGACCGATAGTTATACTAAATTAAACCTCCGGTTTAGAGGGATTTTAGTGTATATAAAATCAGGACATTTATTATCATTGCGAAAAGTAGAGAATCACATCTGTAGCACATACGCAAACAGAGGAGGTTCTGATTAGAGGGTTCCTATATATAGGATGTCCAGTACTCTTACAGTACCTATATTGATGGTAGTACTTTTACTTAGGTTTTAAATGGCCGTAGATTAAAATACACAATGTTCGATTTTACAATATTTATTGTAACTTGTACAATGGGAATTCGGTTTGGAAACATAATCTTAATTCCACAAAATGTTGTTACAAACTCAAAACAATGTCCCGCCATTTCTATTTGGTAGCAAACTTCAGCCATTCTAATAAAAAATGAGTACCAAGCAAATATCGTTGAGTATACATGTATATAGACAAATCTATGCCAACTGGTAGAAGCTGGGAACTTACAATGTATCATGCGTGGAAACATTCTTCATTCTTAACCCTTTCCCTCATGTAAACGTGTTTTCACGCATTTGCAAACAGAGTAGACCCAGATCAGACGGCTCCTCAAGGAGCCGTCTGATCAGGGTCTGCTCTGTTTGCTAATATAATTTGATACACCTGTTTCTCTACTTTCTAAAGTGGCTACAATGTTCCGCCTTCCATATTTCATTATATCTATTTTGTCCAGGATTATTTAGTAGGTATTGAATTTTGTAATAAACATAGAACAGGGAAAGGGTTAAACCACGGAATGTGTTAGTGGATAAAATACTAAAACTACAGTAAAACCTCTCTATAACGGACACTAAATTACATTAAGTATTTTGTGTTAAAGGCAGGTGGCTGTTTAAAGCAAGGTGAAAGTAAAACAGAACGCTCCTATGGGAGCGTTCTGTTTTACTTTCACCTTGCTTTAAACAGCCACCTGCCCTAAATACCAACTAATTAACACAATTTAGTGGCCGTTATAGAGAGGTTTTACTGTATATTATATGTTAACAGAGCACGTTTGTAAATGTTAACTAGGGTCACTAATAAAGCACAGTTGAACTTCAATATCTCGAACTTCAAATGAGCATACAAATTACTTCGAGATAACAGAAGTTCGAGTCAACCGTTTCTAATGTAGACAATTTCGCCAGTTCACAAATGAATGCAGTTCTAGAGTAATGCTGAAAGTTCCTGTAGGAACTTTCAGCATCACATTCGACCTGCATTAAGCTGCCACGCGTGTTACTAGATATGCGTAGGGATACATTTTACAACAATTCTGTATTGTAAATTTTGGAAGGACCGACCTTTTTAGTTCGAGTTATCCGTGTTCGAGATATCAAAGTTTAACTATATCTGCTAATAGCCTGATCTGGTGCAATAGTGTCATTCTTCCGATTCGCCAGGCCTTTTGTAAACAGAATACGTGTAGATCAAAATCAAACAGCTCATGCTTATGAAATGTTAACCCTTCTCTTGCTGAATTTTAAAATACATTTCTCCTTCTTTACCCCTGTCCTGTTGTATATTTACATATATCTTCACTGTGTACAAGTATTTCGCTGTGCAATCACTGCTGTGGAGTGCACTGGTTGCACAATCAACTTGTAAATAGTGCAGACCCTGATGAGACAGCTCCTGCAGGAGGTGTCTCATCTGGGTCTTCACTATTTACAGGTAGGTATATTGACGTGAATAGCAAGCGAAAGGTTAAATATCAGAACCTACCATTTTAATATAGTATAAAAATTAAGATAATGAATATTCATAAAGTGACTAATTCACGCATATATGCTTATTATGGAAATGGTTAATACATGTGTGCATGACTACAGTCTCTCTAACACTGCCGCATGAATGTAAAATGTCAAGATTCTGTGGGCGATATATAAAATACTACTCATGTTTGTTGTTTGTTTGTTTGTTTTATAGAAAACCGCTACTAAAGTGTGAAATGAAATATCGTAATATATCATGTATTGTTTATTTGAGTCCCGGTTCGATCAGAAATAAGCTGATTTACCAGGATAACAAATGACGTCACTGACACATTTTACGTCAATTATATTTCCACATTACCGCATTTTGCAACGATATGAAAAGCAAACAGAGCAGATCCTATAGGAACTGTCTGGTTTGCAAAGGCACAGAAAAGTGTATTTATGGAGTAAATGGTTAAATGTTTGGGTGTGGAATATGAATGTATAACTGCATATTCGTCTGTCAGCCTGGCCTGCAAGCTGTTGCATAAAAGTTGTAATAGATCAAGATACACAGTCATATAATAGCCCAGTTATCATAACTTACTGTCATTATTTACATTAAAGGTAACATGTCTATAAATAACGCGTATTTAGAAATTTTCTCATAACCATTAAAATACTGTTTAGTGTTTTTTATGTATATATTCTTGAAAAATTTTATAGCAAAAAAATGCATTTGTGAATTAACCCATTCTCGCCAACTGCCGGCTTTATTTGTGCCACTGTAAAACTCATTTTTAAACCATTGTGATAAATAGAGCATTTGCTCCATAGGAGCAAATGCTCTATTTATCACAATTGTTTAAAAACTACACACTTCTAAAATTAATTTGTCTTTATTAATTTCTCCTTTTCAGTAGATTATTTCAAAGAGGTTTGGTCTTAAAATAGTTTAAGAGGGAATGAGATGATAATAATGATTTACAGTGGCACTCATAGAATGTTATCTTAGACCAAAATAGTATCACGGTGTGGCGAATATAAACGGAACCAATCGGAACACCTCGGGGAAACAATCGTGACCTTACCGAGTAGTTACGACTGATACGAAACTAAGATGTACACGATTATTCTAAAACGTATGGAACGCCATTCTGCCATGCTATTAGCTAAATGCTTAATGCGAAATGCTAAATGCAAAATGCGAAATGCTTTTTGCCAATTGTGAAAATTGCTAGGGAAAGACCCTGAATGTTCCAAAATGATAGATGTAAATGGCAAATGCGAAATGCTTATTGCTGAATGCATGTTTGCACTACTAGCATTGAACAGCACCATTTTTAAAGGGGATGTCCCTACATTTGACGCGGTTCATACACACTTAAAATATACATACCACATTTGTTTATATGCTGAAAAGTAGTATATCGCAAAACACCCCATCCAATCACCGTTTACAATGACAAAACATCCATGTGTTTGATATCGCCGATCCCGGTTTTACTCCCCGATGTTTCAGTTTTATTCGGGTTGAGTTTTAGTTTTGTAACGGTTCGCCCTATTCGCGATTCTCCGACCACTTCCGAGAAAGCTATTACGTAAACAATGGAGGGATCGAGTGATCGTCGGCAAAACGCGGAAGAATTTAACGGAAAAGGCCGATAATATTGTGTTGTAGAACAAAAATTATCAGTATTGATGAAATCGGTTTATTTGTATCACATGGGCATTTTTCGATATAAGTTCAAATTGGGAACTTTCATAATAATGATAGAGCATAACAAATACCAAGTTTTATGATATTATTGAAAATATGCGATCATTGTAGGGACGTCCTCTTTAAGTGACTATACATTTGCTAGATGCATGTTTGTTTACATTCACGCTTATTGCTTATTGTACTACTAAAATAAAAATGGTGTTGTTAAATGCTAGCAGTGCAAACATGCATTTAGCAATAAGCATTTCGCATTTCGCATTTGTCATTTACATCCATTATTTGGAACATTCCGGTTCTTTTCCTAGCAATTAACACAATTGGCAAAACGCATATCTCATTTTGCATTTAGTATTTCGCATTTAGCAAATAACATGGCAGAATGGCGTTCCATATAAAACGAATAAAAATATTCGACAAACTTTGGCACATGTAAATGAATATCCGTAAGTTACTTACACACTGTACTTGTTTTTGTTAAAACAAACTTTTTTTTTCTAAAACACGTCATTTATAGACACGTTGTCTTAAAAGCACATTGTTGCTGCACGAGTAAATCACATAATTGAGCACCTGTCTTGAAGCTTGGAAGACTTTCTATTGTCAGGCCTGCGTCCATTCCACACACCAATATCCCTAGCCTCTGTGAGAATAAACTCCTCTACCTCTACACCGTAAAATATGTCAATATCATTCAAACTCATTTTGGACACGTTCACTGGAACCGATTCTTTCGCAATGGCGGTTCTCACGTTGTCAATAAATGAAGAACAACCAAGGGGTCCTCCAAGGTAATTTCTGGTTGCCAGTTCTAGACTGCATTCCGGCAGGGCTGAAAAGTAGACAAATTATAGTAGAACATGTCCTAAGCTGTCATTTAAATTATTAAACATAAGAGTCTTACAAAACAGGTGGTTGGTTAATGCAGAGCATCATCATAGGAGCTTTCTGCATTACTTTTGACCTCTATGAAGCTACCGCCTGTCTTACAGACCCACAATTAGACCTCTTTTTATGGTCGCTGAAGACAGGTTTCATTGTATATTACAAACCAGAGATAACTGTCATTTCACCACCAAAGCCTATATTTGGCTATTTTTCCATTCTCAGTCAGATCAATTTATGTGGGGGGATTGGTAGTCCTAGAAGATCAGTATAGTATGACCAGATGTTACCTGTCAGTCGAATCAGTGTATAGCGTATGGTATGATCAAGTGTGAGTCAGTCGGGTCGGTAACGTATAGTATGTCCAGATGTGAGTTACCTGTTAGTCGAATCGGTGTATGACGCATGGTACGTCCTTAGAACATGTAATTTGACCAGATCTGAGCTATCTGTCAGTCGGATCGGTAACGTATAGTATGTCCAGATGTGAGTTACCTGCTAGTCGAATCGGTGTATGACGCATAGTACGTCCTTAGAACATGTAGTATGACCAGACGTGAGTTGCCTGCCAGTCGAATCGGTGTACAAACTATAGTACATGTATGTCCATATGTGAGTTACCTGCCAGTCGAATCGATGTATGACGCATAGTGTGTCCTTTGAACATGTAGTTTGACCAGATGTGAGTTACCTGCCAGTTACCTGCCAGTCGAATCAGCGTATAGTATGTCCATATGTGAGTTACCTGCCAGTCGAATCAGCGTATAGTATGTCCATATAACATGTAGTATGACCAGATGTGAGTTACCTGCCAGTCGAATCGGTGTACAACCATATGTGAGTTACCTGCCAGTCGAATCGGTGTACAACCATATGTGAGTTACCTGTCAGTCGATTCGGCGTATGACGTATAGTATGTCCATATAACATGTAGTATGACCAGATGTGAGTTACATGCCAGTCGAATCGGTGTACACATATAGTATGTCCATATGTGAGATACCTGTCAGTCGAATCGGTGTATAACGTATAGTACGACCAGATGCAAGTTACCTGCCAGTCGAATAAGTGTATAACGTATAATATGCCCATATAACATACATGTATAGTATGACCAGATGTGAGTCACCTGTCAGTCGAGTCAGTGTATGATCAGGTGTGAATTATCTGACAGTCTGATCGGTGTATAACGCATCGTATGATCATATAACATGAAGTATGACCAGATGTTATTTACTTGTCAGTCGGATCGGTGTATAACGCATCGTATGGTCATATGACATGTAGTATGGCCAGATGTTATTTACTTGTCAGTCGGATCGGTGTATAACGCATCGTATGGTCATATAACATATAGTATTTCCAGATGTTATTTACTTGTCAGTCGGATCGGTGTATAACGTATCGTATGATCATATAACATGTAGTATGACCAGATGTGAGTTACCTGTCAGTCAAATCAGTGTATAGTATTGCCAGATGTGAGTTATCTGTCAGTCGAATCAGTATATAACGTATAGTGTGTTCATCTGCCGGTACACTCAAGCCCCATATCCTAACTTCAGATCTCCCTTTTCCGAAGATGTTTCATTGTTCCTACGATAACACATTACTTAAAGAAACGAACGAGAATGTACATCGTCTGATGTTTAAGAAATGGTTGCCCCTCAACGCTGAGGTTCGAATCCCCGCTTGGCATTTGGATTTTTCATGTAAGGATACCTTCAACTGGCTTGCGGTAGGTCGATGGTTCTACCTGGGTGTTCTATGCACGGGGCGAAGCAATTTGTTTCGTGTACGGAAACCCCTATGGACTTTCTCAACCTGTAATTGGCTAGAAGTGGCGATATGATTGAAATACGTAAAGATACGTAAAACCTGTACAAAAGTAACAAACAAACGAACGGACGAACGAGCAAGTGAACGAACGAACGGACGAACGAATTAACAAACAAACAAACAACAAACGAATTAACAAACACACAAACAAAACAAAACAAAACAAAACAAACAAAACAAAACAAAACAAAAACACATTACTACAAGTGCCAACGAACAAGTGTGTACATGTACCTCTTTGGTTATTTAAGAAATGGTATGCCGGAATGACGGACTGGGGATCTAGGAGGTGAAGCTTGACAAACAAAATATTCATCTCCGTGTTGAAGTCCTCCTCAGTGGCCTGGCCGCGGATGATTCTCTGTAGCCAGTGCATTGTCCATGAAGGTTCCATAATACTATCGATGATTTTCTCCGCCCATTCCTGACTGTAAAATAGAAGTTAAACATTTGGATGTCAATTCAGTCCAGTTGTGTTTGCCATATACAACGAGGATACACAGTAGAACCTATCCTAAGCAACGATCATTTTATTATTATTATTATATTATTATTATTATTATTATTATTATTATTATTATTGTTATTATTGTTGTCGTTATTATCATTATTATTATTATTATTATTATTATTATTATTATTATTATAATTATTATTATCACCATCATCACATTCATCATCATCATCATCATCATCATCATCATCATCATCATCATCATCATCATCATTATCATCATCATCATCATTATCATCATCATCATCACCATCATTTGTATTTTCATATTACTAATATGAAAGTCCAGTTTAGAGAGGTGTTTACTGTATATGAAACACATTGATGTAATAATAAGGCAACATGCGTAACCCGGTGAGGTGACCTTTATTAGTTATACGTGTATTTAGATTTACATATACCATGTCGACTAATGTGTTTTTATCAGAGGCAATAATCATACAGCTGCAATATTGTCATCTGTAATTACGTATACAATGAAAGTGGCATTCTATATTAATGACGCTGGCATTTATGCCTTTGAATAGGGAACGAATGCAATGGCCTTTGTAAACAGGGTAGACCCATATCAGAGGTCTTCTTGGGGAAGTATCTGATCAAGGTCTGCACTGTTGGTCAGTCAAAGTCCTCTTTCAAAATATTCCCTTTCTAACTGAATGAACAGTCACGCTATTGTTTAACAGTGATTGGACATTCTACTTTGCAAAATCATGTAAATGGATAAAGGGCCTAAACTTAGAAGCCATTTTATTGGCCGCTGCTGGGAGGTGTCACTGTATATTTTTAACTGTTAGGGTCTACACTATTTGCCATTCAGAGTCCTCTCACAGTTCATACTCTTTGCTACTATATTGTTAAACAGTGATGAACTATTTCTGTTTTAACATTCAACATTTAATTTGTTAATCCTCTGAACTCAGGACAGGCATGTGCTCTCATTTGCAAACAGCGTAGACTTAGATCAGAGGGCTCTCAATCAGCAAGTTTACGCATTTCATATCGAGTGGACTCTATAGTTAAACACTGATGGGCTATCCCATTCTGATAGTTCGGTGTTGAAAGGGTTTACACTCCTAAAACAGTTTGCCGTTTTATTTGCCGATGTAGCGGTACTGTAGCAACTTACCCGTCATCGTCGACAAAGTCTTGCAGACTAACATCCAACTTTTTGTTTTTCACCACGTCTGGATACAGTTTTGTATACAAGGAAAATCCTGTAATGAAATCAAGCGAAATATTTTACTCTCTGCTTCTCGCTAGGATTCAAAATGTATGTTACTAAGTCAATAGTTTCCCAAAAATCAAACAAATGAGTGAATGGAAACGAAGAAAATGTTGTGGCAGACCAGCCAGCATTTTGTCACAGCGTGTTTTGTTCGTTTCAAACTTCCAACATAATGGGTATTGAAAGAGGCTGAGAAACAAGCAAGTACGGTTTAGACTATTCTTGACCTTTATCCGATATACATATGCAATAACAAAACACCTCTATACCGGACATTAAAAATAGTATCAATTTTCGTCGGTTAATGGCAGCTTAATGCAGGATGGAGGTCATGCTGAAAGTTAACAAATGATTTTCGTCCTGTGTCCACTGCCCTGTTTGCGTATGGAATGATACAGACATTGTTCTACACTTTTTAACAGGGAAAAAAACACATTTCCTTCTCCGATACATGTAAAATAATTAGATAATTAGTATTAACGAGGTCATTATTTCTTATATAAAAAAGTGAAGAAATTGGTTAATTTCGAGACTGAAATTTAAATCAAGACAAAAAATTGTAGATTTCTGGTGAAATACTTCACAGAAAACCCATGAGCATGTTTATACATACGTGTACATGATGTTTATACATACTTATACATGTGTTTCGTTGATGAAGAACGGCGTGATATACAGCAGAGCATGTCCCCAGCAGCCAGTCATTTATTGAACATAGGACTCTTAAGAAGCAGGTGGTTGCTTAATGCATGGAAAAGTAATACAGAAACCTTCTAATTGTGCGTCTGTACGGCAGGTGGTAACTTAATACAGGTCGAAAGTACTACAGAAACCTCCTATAGGTGCTTTCTGCATTACTTTTGACCTGTATTAAGCAACCACGTGATGGTCAGCACTACTGTTCAATAAATGAATGGCCGCTTAGGACAGGTTAGATACTGTATGTCAAACCTTTCGCAATGGACGCGACATCTGATCAAAGCTAAAACTGCCATTCAATACTGATGGTGCATGTAATTTGTTCATGTAATTACTGTATGAATATCAATACGGGGAAGGTTTACAATAGTATATGATACAAGAAGATTTATCCGTGGCAAAAACTGTAGATTGAGATCTATATCATTTCAGAAGCAAACAGAGCGGAGTCTTATCAACAGGTTCCTACAAGAGCCGTTTGATATGGGTTTATGCTGTTCACAAAATCGTTTAAATGTGTGAAATTCAATGCACACCTTAGCTAGGCGTCAGGTTTACACCGTTGTCGCTTATCTATATCTACACTGTTTGGAAACACACAAGAGCACAGCTATTCCCATGCTTAGGTTCACTTGTAAACCAACACTTTTGAATGAAATGCATGTCAAGGGGTACCATACAGCATGGATTAGGTATTCAGAAATATTTCACTTACCTAATTTCTTCCAATGCACACTTTCGTATATCTCACGGAGTGCGTCTTCCAAATTGTTTCTTTCTATTGTACAACTAAATTTGAACTCATCATTACACTGTGAAATAGCCTTTGCAACCATGGCAACAGCTAGTCTATCAACCGGTAATCCTCGTAGGTCATCCTCTTGAAGTTTGGTACTAATCGTCACTTCCGGAAAGAAGAGTCTGCGCACTGAAGGTTGAAGCTGTATACAATTCATTAACAATTCTCGTGATGCTTCAACCACCATATCGACGCCATTTTGAAACGGTGTTAAACTTAGTAACAAATCCAGTGTCAATTTAGACTTATTTTGTTGCTTTGGAGACCTTTTAGAAAGGTCTTCTCTCTTTTTTACGACAGTTCTTTTCACTGTTTTGAAGGAAGACGCTCTGCTAACTTCCGTTGGTCGCATTTTCATGGTTTTGCATTAGGCAGGTAGGGGAAATAGTGGATTCTGTCAGACGGTCATCTCGAGTTGTCTTTATACCTGGAGAGAGAATGAGAGTAGTTGTCAGCTTCATGTCATACATGGTAATGTACAGTAGAAACCCTCAACAGCGAATAGAGAGCAGTGTCATTTGAAGCATGTGGATGTTTTTGAATAAGCATCTATAGAGGCAGGTGGTCAGGACCTACTTAATAGATGGTAGAAGTAATGCAGAAAGCTCCTGTCGGAGCCTTCTGCTCAACTTTCGTCCTGCATTTAGCCTCAACCTAGCTTTACGACCAAGATTTATTATTCTTCTATGCGTTCACTAGAGAAAGGATTTATTCATATATAAACATTGCTATACTAAAACTAACTATTTAGGTTTGCAACCAGTGTAGAAATAGACCAATTTAAAATACGATGTCTTAACGAGTTTTGAACTGACGCTGTTGAACCGGAACAATCATTGCGATTTAAACGCGGCGGCTGAAATGGTTGTTCACTGTTTGCAAAGTCTAGATGTCAGTTTTCGTATAACAAGCTTCATTTCTATAAGCATCTGATATAAAGATCTGACATACAGGTTTCATTATGAGCTTATGTGCGTGCCTAGTGTAGACTCAAACTTGTAGCCAAGGGCATTATTAGTGCCGGGTAGGGTACAAGCATCGTCGTCAATGATCGGAAGTCGATTTGATCATCTAGAGACTGATCTAATTCACAAATATACTTCATTACTAAGTAGCTCTGGTTATTCATAACGTCTAGCATAACATCTAGTATAACATTATTTTAACTGATCCAACGTACAGTTCCAGCGATTGTTAACTGAAGATAAAATTAGTCTTAACTCATTCTCTCCTAGGCTATTTTTAGACCCATCCTCTTTGAATAAATCTACCGAAAATGAACTTTAACTATAGAAACGGAGAGTTTTAGAATCGTGTAGTCGTGAAACCATTGTGATAAATAGAGCATTAGCAAATGCTCTATTTGTATCACAATGGTTTCAAAACGTGAATTTTATAGAGGCGCAAAAATGCGTCACTAGGGGGTAATGTGTTAAAAAGCGACCACTTGCAAAGAGATTGTATTCTATCGAGAGTTCGTGTAATTCGGCGTCCAGTTAGGATACAAGCTGTTTGACACTCGACCGGTAATGTCTGAAAACCCTTGAGCGATATTTCTAAGCTAGCTGCAGTTCAAACTTTAAGCAGGTGTCATTTTGTCGGCCTGATAAACTCATGCATGACACACCAGTACGCGTCGTAACTAGCACAATTCAAATGTCTCGAAATTTAACACGCATTATTCAATTATGTATTGAAAATGATAATTATCATGAAGGAACACAATCATTACATATACATATGGTTTGTGCTATTCAATGCAGTTAAAGCTGTGATAATTGAATGTTCTAGAACGTTTTAACAGTTAAATCTATCTATACCGAATTTTTAAATTACAGTAAACCCCTTCTAAACCGGATGTTACATGTAGTATAGATATCGGGCTTGGAGACAGGCAGTTGCTTAATGCAGGCTGAAAGTCATAGAAGAGCTTTTTGCATGACTTCAATCCTGAATTAAGCAGCAGCCTGCCTAAAATATCTGAATTGTTCTCTACTATATAAATAATTCCGGTTTAGAGATTCTTTGCTGTAGTATCAATGCATGTCTGTAAAACAGGTGGTAGCTTAATGTAGGATAAAAGTCTTGACTTAAACTATCTAAATTATTAACCTTTCTCTTGCTGAATTTTAAAATACATTTCTCCTTCTTTACACATGCCCTGTTGTATAATTACATATATCTTCACTGTGTACAAGTATTTCGCTGTGCAATCACTGCTGTGACGTGCACTGGTTGCACAATCAACTTGTAAATAGTGCAGACCCTGATGAGACAGCTCCTCCCTAATGAATATTCATGTAAGAAATAATGACGTTATGGATATTAATAAGATTATTTTTTATAATGGCATATGAACACAGAACATTTTGGCTGAGACAGAAACTGTACAATCAGGCCTATATTACACCATAAGCAAACAGAGCAGACCCCGATCAGACGGCTCATATAGGAACCGTCTGATCTGGGTCTATCCTGTTTGCAGATGCGTCAAAATGCGCTTACACAAGGAAGGGGTTAACCAGTTGATATTCTAATACAGGAAAACGTCTCTAAACAGAAATTTCAAATTAGTATCAATCCTGGTTCTTAAAACAGATAACAGCTTAATGCAAGTTTAAGTCATGCAGAAGCTCCCATGTGACATTTCAGCATGGCGTTCGTCCTAAATGAAGCAACCATCTATCTGAAAAGATCCCACTTCTTCTTTACTGGGTGTAAAACAGCTTAGATCCTGATGAGAGGACTCACCTGCATCCAAGCTGTTTGAAAAGTACAGAACGGTTACGCTTAACGTGTACGTTGTTAACAGTTTACTGGATGAAGACCCCGCCCATTAGGAATAACAATATAAGTCTTGTATTGAAACATACAATAAGGTACTATATTGTCATGGCGTTAGTGAATCAGATTTGTAAAATATACGCTAACAGAGTGGGCCCTGATCACACAGCCCCTACAGCACCTGTATGGTCGGCCCTACTACGTTTATATAGGCATAAAGAGGTGGAGTTATCATCTTAAAGGTTAATCCATTACCTCATAGGCTATTTTTAGATACAACCTCTTTAAATAAACCTACCAAAAAGGAACATTAACTAGAGCAAAGGAAAATTTTAGAATTTTGTAGTTTGAAACACAAAGTGACTTTTACAGAGTCGTCAAAAGTCGTCAATATGAGGGAATTGGTTAAGCAAGATATTAGGTACATGTATCATGTTCTAATAATGAGTCCTATTCGTGACATCGTTACTGATTTCAGATATAAGTATCGTGTGACAATGTACTACTTCAATCCCTTTCTCCATCAATATTCATGCATGGACACATGTATATATGAATATTTAATAGCATTAATATCATAATGTATAATGAACAAGAAACTGTAGAATCAGATCTAAATAAATGCGAAAGACACATGGAGCAGACACTGATCAGACACCACCTATAGGAGCAGTCTGATCAGGTTCTACTCTGCTTACGTTTAAAGGCAACGTGATAGAGCAAGGGATTAACAACCGGTGTCCCAATACCAACATCGACATTGCGCATTCTAAATGATAGTGGAATGCCATGTAAAACATACTAACTGAATACAAATATTTGATTAACATGATTTATTTACACAGCTTTCTATATTTTCTTCAAAGGGAATAAAACGAATAGATCTAACCCTTGTCGTCTTAACCCTTTCAACGATGAATTTTCAGAGTGGAATAGCCAATCATTGATTAAATATATAAACCATTCAGTATGAAAGGCATATACTTACTAGTTATTTTTAAATAACAAACAGTGCAGACCCTGATCAGAGGGCTTCTCAATGCCCTCTGATCTGGGTCTGCACTGTTTGCAAATTACAGTACATGCAAGTCCGTCATTCAAAGGGTTAATAATTAAACTCGTGATTGGCATACCCACAGTAGAACGTCATACCTTTCCTCCATAAATACGCCTTTCTAAGCCTTTGCTGACCCAGTAGATCCAGATAAGACGGCTCCTATAGGAGCCGTCTGATCAGGGTATGTTCTATTTGCTTATGATATAATATAGTTATGATGTTACAGTTTCTGCTATATATGGCATTGAGTACCTGTACCCATGTGCTTTTATAACAATTAATCTAATTAATATCCATAATAATATAATTTTTTCATACATGAATATTCATAGAGTGAAGGGTTAGTCCATGTTCGCCATACTAACTGAAGTGTTCACAGCACTTAACACTATAACATGTTCATGTATGTATCATTCAAATACGGCAAATATAGCGCGTATAAGTTGTTGTTGTTGTTGTTGTTGTTGTTGTTGTTTATCTCCTTTGTCTCTATACTCTGTCAAACAACAACAACAACATTAACTCATTTATTTCATGTTAAGGGAGCACAGCAAACAACATATTTCCTGGTTTAACCCTTTCGCTGCCAATGCCGGATCTGTGATTGCCTATGCAAACAGTTTGGATCCAGATGAGACGCCGAGTAACTCGGCGTCTCATCAGGATCCAAATCGTTTGTTACTGTTACTATGTTTTTGAAACAAAAATGAAGAAAATCAAAATAATGAAAATTTGTAGCAGACGACAAAGTGAGCAGACGACAGAGTTTGGCAGCGAAAGGGTTAAGAGACCGATGGGATCAGCAAACAATGCAGATCCAGATCAGAGGGCTCCATTAGGAGCCCTCTGATCTGGGTCTACACTGTTTGTCTGTGTCCTTTTTAAGGGACACTGGACACAAATGGGTTAATCATATGATCACACGAGTTAGCAAATACTGTAGAACCAGATCAAACAAAATGCTCTAGCAAGTTTAAGTCTGTCATACTGAACAGTCTCGGAGTTAATCACTGATGGACTACTCCACTCTGAAATAATGGCAGTGTTGAAAGAGTTAAAAGCACTATACATTCTAGCACGTAGCCTTCAAATACGCCACGTAAATATCAATAAATATCCTTCAAATACGGCAAATAAATACCACTATAACCTCTAGCATGTATGCTTCAAGTGTGGCATGCAAATGCCACTAAAACTTCTAGAATATATCCTTCAAATACTACATAACATACCAGCTAACATCCTAGCATGTTTGTTTCAAATACGGCGTGTAAATACATGTACCACTTAATATTCTAGCATGTTTCCTTCAAATACGGCATGTAAATGCCACAGGTATAAGTTTTTTTCTGTGTTTCTTTTTTATTCTCTTCTGTCATACATCAACAACCTTTAACCCCTAGCACTCTTGGTATGACTATTTGTGAGCGTTTGAAAATAGATTAGTGCAACATCTGACTGGTAAACTTCCTTTCGTATCACAGGTAAATTTCGGGAAATGTAACATACAGTAAAACCCCTCTTAACTCATTCTCTCCTAGGCTATTTTTAGATCCAACCTCTTTGAATGTATCTACCGAAAAGGAGCATCAACTAGAGGAAAGGAAAAATTTAGAATTTTGTAGTTTGAAACCATTGTGATAAATAGAGCATTTGCTCATATATGAGCAAATGCTCTATTTATCACAATGGTTTCATAAAGTGACTTCTATAGATGCGCAAAAATGCGTCACTAGGAGATAATGTGTTAATACTTTATGAATTTATAAACAGGTGTGTGCTTAATGCTAGACGGAAATTATGCAGAATTGTCCTGTAGGAGCTTTCTACATTGCAGAAGCTTTCTGCATAAATTGTGTCGTGCATTAAGCTACATGTACCACAAGCCTTTCAGACCCTGAATTGGACCTCTAGTTAGTGATAAGAATTAGATGGATTTTACTGTATATTAAAATAATTGAAACCGCTACATGTATACTGACAGACTGTTTCCATATCACCTGTCAGATTAGCCCTTCTCAAACTAAAAAACAAAAATCAGCCAACTTCCTGACCTGTCACAAATTTTACTCACGTCAGAGTTTTTCAAGTTTTAAGGAATTATTAATCGAGTGTCAAACAGACTGGATCCAAATGAGATGCCGAGTTACTCGGCGTCTCATCTGGGATCCAAACTGTTTGCAAATGTTGATACTAGCCAGGTCGCACTTAGCATGCGGAAGGTTTATTAGATCGATTCTCATTTTGATATATTAACCCCCATGAAATGAGTTTATCGACTTTTTGCATACAGTGTAGACCCAGATCAGAGGGCCCTTAGAGGAGTCCACTGATCAATGGGTATACACTCTTTATCGTTTAGTATCGCTTAGCAAATGTATGTTTTTACTACTGAATGGATTCTTCCGTTAAACACTGATGGGTCATTCCACTTTGAAAACCCAGCAATCAAAGGGTCAGCATGTACACAGGCATTGTCATTTCCAAGCACCACCTGTTTGCTATCTGTGCTGTATCTAAACACAATTTGTATCCTTGTCATCCAATACAGATCTGCAACACAATGGTATGATCCTTTCAGCGCTGAGTTTTCAAATGGACTATGTCAAAATTCAAACAGATTAACCCTGTCGCTGATAATGCCGGATCTGTGATTACCTATGCAAACAGTTTGGATCCAGATGAGACGCCGAGTAACTCGGCGTCTCATCAGGATCCAAACTGTTTGTTACTGTTACTATGTTTTTGAAACAAAAATGAAGAAAATCAAAAGAATGAAAATTTGTTGCAGACGACAAAGTTAGCAGACGACAGAGTTTGGCAGACGACAAAGTTAGCAGACGACAAAGTTTGGCAGCGAAAGGGTTAAGGTTATCGTAAATATTCATATTTAAAATAAAGTGTAACATGACAAACAGTGCAGACCCCGATGGGAGACTCTTCTAGGAGCCCTCTCGTCTGGGTTTATACTGTTTGCAAAGTCGACCTTTCATCAGTATCAAAACTGTTCGACACTCTATGTTTTGCAAAGAAATGAGAGACTTTTTTTCTTTATAAATTGAAGCAACCGACAATAGATGCGGACGAAAAATTACTTCGCATGCAAAGGTTTAATAGTCATCTGTTCTTATAGACCTCACCATTATTTATTAAATATAATCGCTATAAGTTTACTGTATTTTTTATACAGGGCATACCAAGGCATGTCGCGGAAATAGACAAAACGGCATGTTTTAAAATTTAGCATGCTGTAAACCGATATCTACTCACATACACTCCTTTGCTACAAATTTTAAATACAGCAAAATCTCGATTATTCGATTTGTTTGCATAGAAGAATTTAGACCCTCTTAAGCAGGTGACTGTTTAATATATGATGAAAGTCATGCAGAAAGCTATAGGAGCTTTCTGTGTGACTTTCACCATGCATTAAGCTGCCACCTGTCTTGAAGGTCGATACTTATACGTATTTTAGTGTTCGAATAATCGCGATTTTACTGTACTGATAATTCGTTTAAACATTCGTGAAACTTTTGATCAAGAGTCAACCAGTTTGGATCCTTATGAGACGTCGTTATCTATTTGCCAATGCCAGTCAGTTCGCTAGTAGCAGACTGCGGGTCCTCTTTACGATTTATATTGTTTGACACTCGTCATCATATAATTCCATCTATTGTTAACTCCATAGTTTAAATCTAAATTTCATGTTATTTGTTTGTTACCTTCATTGCAATCGGTCTGGTTCTTCACTGTATGTAAAATTCCAAAGTCAAATTATCTCATTACCACACGGCTTTTCACCTGGTATAACATGTTTCCTAGCATATTTATAAGTGACAGTTCAACAGCTGCTGAGGATATGATCACAAATGTCATTTCCCATGCAATGAGGTGTACAATAAACACTTTCCAAACCGGACGTTAATTTTTTGTATAAATATCGGTCTTGGAAACAGGTGGTTGCTACATTCAGGATGAAAGCCTTTCAGAGCTTTCTGTATGACTTTCACTCTGCATTAAGCAGCCACTCGCCTAAAAATATCTAAATTCTTCTCTACGTGAATTCCTGTTTAGAGAGAGTTTACAGTATCTTGTTAAGTACGTTCTAGAAAACTTATCACTGCTGTGAAAAACATGTCTGCCTGATATTTTCTCAAATTATAGTTTACTGGACACACAGTTTGGATCCTGCTGATGTTTGGAGAGAATCTGTTTGCAAAGATTAAATTAGAATCGTCAATAAACTTTTCAGGCATATTGCAGTTGAATGTTAGGTAGAGGTAACTAAGAAAGCTCCAATAGGAGATTTCTGCATGTCTTTCACCCTGCATTTAGCTGCCACCTGTTTCTAAGACCGGTGATTCTACTTATTTAACAGTTCAGATAAGCGAGTGTTCGGTTTTGCGAATGTTCGAGTTGGCGTGTGTTTGAGTAAGCGAGTATTCGGGTTAGAGAATGTTCGGTTTAGCGTGTGTTCGAGTTAACGAGTCATCAGGTTAGCAAATGTTCGGTTTAGCATGTGTTCGAGTTAACGAGTCTTCGGGTTAGCAAATGTTCGGTTTAGCGAGTGTTCGATTTAGCGAGTCCTATGGTTAGTAAATGTTCGGTTTCGCGAGTGTTCGAGTTAGCGAGGTTTTACTGCACATGAGAAATTAGCTGGTATAACAACTGCTGTTTATAGATATACAAACGAGGCTTGTTTAACATGTATAAATTCTCCTTCGTAATTAGCTTGTGCATGTACTGTATACAATATTCGCTCGGGTCATATTAATTGTCTTGATTATGTACATGAGTCACATGGGCTGGAATGATTATCACTTCATCGACAGCTGAATAGACATACAAGTCATTTTTCAGTGCAAACTGTCATTATTACCATGTTATCATCATAATAATAATAATAATCAATATCACCATTATTATTACTACTATTATTATTAAATAGTAGAAGTGTAGCAGCAGCAGCAGCAGCAGCAGCAGCAGTAGTAGTAGTAGTAGTAGTAGTAGTAGTAGTACGTAGTAGTGGTAGTAGTAGTAGTATCATCATCATTATTTATGATTATTTTCGTTGTTGTTGCTCTTGCTGTTATTGTCATAATCGTCATCATTAATATAGATATCAATGCCGGTAAGTAGTCACCTGTGTTATCATAATCATATAGATAGTTCCGTGTCCGAGTGATCACAGTCACTAAGCGGTTGGAATCCCGTACGGCAGGTTCGTGTACACATGTATTGATAACGTGGTCGTTCCAGAGAGGTTCTATACTCTTATTACGGACCTGTTTATTAACCCTTCGCTTGCTATTCACGTCAATATACCTACCTGTAAATAGTGAAGACCCAGATGAGACAGCTCCTGCAGGAGCTGTCTCATCAGGGTCTGCACTATTTACAAATTGATTGTGCAGCCAGTGCACTCCACAGCAGTGATTGCACAGCATATACTTGTACACAGTGAAGATATATGTAATTATAAAACAGGGCATTGTAAAGAAGGAGAAATGTATTTTAAAATTCAGCAAGCGAATGGTTAATAGGTCTCCGGTTTGCTGGGTGACTTTTGTTCGTGTTGCTAATGGAGCAATTATCATACTTGACATTATAAAATAAAACCTCGTTAATTCGAAAACTCGCTTATCCGAACCTTACTAAACCGAAAAGAAAATAATCGCTCGGTTCTTGACCAGGGTCTGCTCTGTTTACTTGTGTACTAACAACGATCTGATTCTACAGTTTCTGCCAAGGCCCAAAACGTCATTGTTCATGCGTCATTGTACAAACTCAACTAATTGATATGCATGATGCCTGTATTTCTTATTTTATAGTATAATGTCATGTAATTTCGAATAACAATCATTCCAGACACCAAAACAGAGTCTATACAGTTTGCAAATGACTGTTATATGACTTTCTATGCTTGATATGTCAGTAGGACCTGTTTTAAGCGACCTTCAAAATAATGTCTAATCATGGGTCTGTAAGGCAGGTGGTAGCTTAATGCAGGTCAACAGTAATGCAGAAAGCTCCTATATGAGCTTTCCGCATTACTTTTGCCATGCAATAAGCAACCACCTGCTTTTTAAGATTGCTATACTCAATAAATGAATAGCCACATAGGACAGGTTCAGCTGGATAACTCCTTTCCGTTAACTGCACAGAATATGGAGTAGATATCTCCTTTGCTGCAACTTTTTGTCGTCTGCAAAAAAATATATCGTCTGCTTCCGTTTTCATTTTTGACATGTTTCTCGTTTTTTGTTAGAAAAACATAATCACAGTAACAAACGGTTAGGATCCTGATCAGACGCCGAGTAACTCGGCGTCTGATCTGGATCCCAACTGTTTGCAAATGTGTTCACAGATCCGCTCATGGCAGCCAACGAGCTAAAGGTCCCACATTAAACCGGTTTATTGTTGACATTGAATTTAAATAAAAGCTTACATTCTGCTTAAACTGACATTGAAATAAGATCTGTATAACACTTACACGTGAATAAAAACTGCTCTATGTTTGGGTTTGGAATTAGTGTAGGCTGATTTAAACAGATAATCCAGATCTGGATCAGCTCAACGCTTCCATTGTTCTAACTATTTAGCACTTCTCATAAACGCCGTATGTTTCAACCCTTATACGCGGGAACCGAGTATAAAAGACTTTTGCATGCAGTGTACACCCAGATCAAAAGACCCCTCAAGGAGACCTTTCATCAGAATCTGCACTGTTTTGATACAAGTTTTTTGTTTATCCCTTTCCCTCATGTAAACGTGTTTTCACGCATTTGCAAACATAGTAGACCCAGGGTCTGTTCTGTTTGCTAACGGAATTTGACAGATATCTTTCTTAAGTTTCTAAAATGTCTACAATGATCCACCTTCCATATTATATTGTAACTATTTTGTTCATGAATATTCAGTAGGTATTGAAATTTGAAATAAACATAGAACAGGGAAAGGGTTAATTAACATTCAAAGAGGGATGGAGCAGTTTTAATAATTCAGAAGAGTTTAATCGTTTATCTCATGTATTTCTATATACGAAATATAATTACTTAATGAATATATAATGCATAAATCAACCTTTATACTGGTATATCAATACAGAAAGATTTGGTAACGGCAGCAGAAACTGTAGAATCAGACCTAAATTTAATATACATATCAAAACAGACATAGCATACTTTATTTTATAAACAAACAAAGAAGTTCCAGATCCGACGGTTCCTATGGAATCGGGATCTACGCTGTTCGCAAAGGCGTTTTTAAAAATGCGTATATTACGAGATAACGATTAACTCTCATCTACAACAATCAACTTACGCGTTGTTGTAAAATAAGCCATAACTGTTGCATGTACATGGACTATGCTGAAATCTCTCTCTCTCTCTTTGTCTTTCTCTCTCTTCTCTTGCTCTCTCTCTCTCCTCTCTCTCTCTCTCTCTTTGTCTTTCTCTCTCTTCTCTCGCTCTCTCTCTCCTCTCCCTCTCTCTCTCTCTATCTTCTCTCTCTCTTCTCTCTCTCTGTCGCACGCACGCACGTACACACATTCACACGCTACTCCTCTCCATCTATATTTCACATATGAAAAGGAAAATATAAATATATCAAAACACTACTTACATGTATAAAAATCCTCTTCTTTAATTGATATAGATATATATCAAGCTATCTCCTGTCAAATACCTCCAGATGAACTATTTGTGATCACACAAGTACATTCGCTATTCACACACAAACACAGCCTTGTAAATAAACCTCCAAAGCGCTTGAACTTGAACCTTCAACGTCACTGTTTTCGCAATGCATTATCAGACCACTAAACGTGTCCCGTATTTAAATGTCGTACAATAGGTCGACGAAAATAACCTGAGCTTCGTGACACCGTACTCTGCCAAACTGACAAAAATGAGTCTCAATTAAAATATGAAAATATGAAAGGGTCCTACAGATAATATTCTCAAAGTAATTATCGTTATTATCAATGTGACGTCACTATGTAGATTATAGCAATTAGCATAAAACTTATATCTGTCTTCTCTCTAAAGTGTTTAAAACAGTAACAAACTTTAATCTTTAACCTTTAGCTTGCTGAGCAAATTATTTTTGCAAATGTTTTAACCTACTTCATTTTCGAAAGTTAAGCTATAATTAATTTGTCTACCAAAATGCAATCAGGATGTCAAACAGTTTGGATCCTGATGAGACGCCGAGTTACTCGGCGTCTCATCTGGATCTAAACTGTTTGCAAAGGTATTCACCCATGCGCCCATAGCAAGCTACAGGTTAATTATTTCTTAGCCATGCATTGCTGTGTGCAGAATTTGTCCGCGAAAAGTTTCGTCTGAAGCAATTCTCTTTACGTTATGTCCTCTCTCAACATAATCATACCAAACACATAGTTTGGGCCCTGATTAGATGCCCTGGTACTCGGCGCCTATCCAAACTCATTTGCATGTTCGCCATAGGCGGTAAATTATGTAACAAAATTCATGAATGCATGTTATTTTACATATAGACGAGAGACAGAGTAGCGAATCGCATCTGGATCAAACCTAGTTGACACTCTCATGGTATTTTGGGGTGAAATAAGTGACAACATGATGTGAATTGTTGATGATCATTTGTTTGGTGTGCTAAAGCCTCGTCCTTAAATAGATAAGCCAGCCTTTTGACACCTTTCCAAACTAAGCAGACTAAGATCAGACGGCTCCTGCTGGAACTGTCTGTTCAGGATCCACTCTGTTTGAATATATGTTACTTATATGAGCCAGTAGTAGTAGTAGTAGTAGTAGTAGTAGTGAAAAGTAGTAGTACTAGTAGTAGTAGTAGTAGTAGTAGTGGTAGTAGTAGTAGTAGTAGTAGTAGTAGTGAAAAGTAGTAGTACTAGTAGTAGTAGCAGCAATAATAATAATAGTAGTAGTATCAGTAATAATAGTAGTAGTAGTAGTAATGTTATTATTTTTAGTAGTAGTAGTAGTAGTAGTAGTAGTAGAAGTAATAGTAGTAATAGTAGTAGTAGTAGTGGTAGTAGTAACAGTAGTAGTAGTAGTAGTAGTAGTAGTAGTAGTAGTAGTAGTAGTAGTAGTAGTAGTAGTAGTAGTAGTAGTAATAGTAGCAGTAGTAATAGTAGTAATAGTAGTAGTAGTAGTAGTAGTATTAGTATTAGTATTAGTAGTAGTAGTAGTGGTGGTGGTGGTGGTGGTGGAGGTGGTAGTAGTAGGTAGTACAAGAAATCCGGAAAGTGTTAAACAGACAGTGTACTTACCCACAGTTAGTTATTTTACATCGATACAATCATTATCCGACAATTTGCCAGTACACTCTAACTAGTTCTATGATAAGCCGCAAATAGGTCACTTTAACCGTTTGGATGTAAGTATAATCTGGCATATGCACACAATGTAGACCTACCCATATCAAAGGGTTCATCTGGGGACCTTCTCATCAAGACCTACTCTTGTTTTCATCTACATGTAATATTCTCTGCTAAGTTTAAACCTTTCATACCGAACTCTTCTGTTAAGCATATACAACGTATTAACTATTCTCAGTTGAAATTTCAGTATTCAAAAGGTGAAATTGTCTCTATTGTCACTGCTTATCTTGTTCCTTATTAGGAAAGAATGCCGTACATACCATTCCAATTATATAATGCTTTAACCCTTTCCCTCATATAAACGTGTTTTCATGCATTTGCAAACAGAGTAGACCCAGATCAGACGGCTCCTAGAGGAGCCGTCTGATCAGGGTCTACTCTGTTTGCTAATACAATTTGATAGGTCTGTTTCTTTGCTTTTTAAAATGTCTACAATGCTCCACCTTCCATATTTCTTTATAACTATTTTGTCCATGAATATTCAGTAGGTATTGAAATTTGGAATAAACACAGAACAGGGAAAGGGTTAACTCTTTACCTGTTCAATATTCATGTAAGAAGTATTGACCCCTTGAAGAACTACAGTAGAACCCCTCTAATGCGACCACTTAATGAATAAGCATGGTTGTCTTAATGCAGGACAAAAGTAATGCAGAAAGCTCATAAAGGAGCTTTCTGTCTTACCTTTTCTATGCATTAAGCTACCACCTGCATCTAGCACCCATATTTATACCTCTTTTAGGTGGTCGCATTAGCGGGGTTTTACTGTATTAACTGATTTTTAATTTATTTTTATAATGGTATACGAACACATGCTTCTTGTACCTAGGCAGAAACTGTACAATCACTTATATATATTTCCATAAGCAAAACAGAGCAGACCCTAATCAGATGACTCATGCAGGAGCTGTCTGATCTAGGTCTGCCATGTAAATTAACGGAGTAAAATGTATTTATACCAGGTAAAGGGTTATCCCATTTAAGAGAGGAATAGCGCACCAGTGTTTAACTATAGAGTCCACATAGTGTGAAGGTTTAAACATGCTAAAGAGGCTGGCTCCTCTTGGAACCCTCCGATCTTGATCTATACTCTTTGCAAAGGACAATGCATGCTTGCCCGGCATCAAATGGTTTAACCCATTACCTCATAGGCTATTTTCAGATACAACCTATTTGAATAAATCTACCGAAAAGGTGCATTAACTAGAGTAAAGGAAACATTTAGATTTTTGTAGTTTGAAACCATATAGGAGCAAATGCTCTATTTATCACAATGGTTTCACAAAGTGACTTTTACAGAGTCGTCAAAAGTCGTCAATATGAGGGAATGGGATAAACGTCCGATAACCACCTTATGTTGCATTTCCAAATCTTTACACAGCGTACACGCCGTAGAAGTTTGATGCACAGTAAACTGGATCTGGATCAGTCACGATCATATACGAGTCCTGTCACATATATGAACCCGATAGCAGTGAGCGATATTGCTGTTGTGGATGGTTGGTTGGGTGGTTGGGTGGGGCATCATGCAGTGAGAGTAATTACAAGCCAGTAGATAACATTCATATTTGAACAAACCGGAACATAAAGCGGCATAATAGTTCGTTGAAGGTAGTGTAGGATTTCTTATTTTATTCGTTTCTATAAATCAAGTGTTTAAGAAATATTGAGACGGGTGTCGTCAGTGGTATCCTGTACCCATACAATGACTGCATGACGTCATCACTAGACAAGCAGTTTATGCGTGTACAGTACAAATCTGTCTTAACCATTTCCCTGTTCTGTGTTTATCCAAATTTCAATACCTATTTAATATTCATAGACAAAATAGTTACAATGTAATATGAAAGGTGGAACATTGTAGCCATTTTAGAAAGTATAGAAATAGCTCTATCAGTTTCCATTAGCAAACAGAGCAGATCCAGATCAGACAGCTCATATAGGAACTGTCTGGTATGGGTCTACTCTGTTTGTAGATGCGTGAAGAAGCGTTTATATGAAGGAAATGGTTAGGAGATATTGAGACGAGCGTAATCAATGGTATCCTGTACCCACACAATGAGTGTATTACGTCATCACTAGTCAAGCAGTTTGTGCTCTTGTACAGTAGAACCTGTCTTAACCCATTACCTCATAGGCTATTTCTAGATCCAACCTCTTTGAATGAATCTACCGAAAAGGAGTAGTAACTAGTGAAAAGGCATATTTTAGAATTTTGTAGTTTGAAACCATTGTGATAAATAGAGCATTTGCTCATATAGGAGCAAATGCTCTATTTATCACAATGGTTTCACAAATTGACTTTTACAGAGTGGTCAAAGGTCGTCAATATCAGGGAATGGGTTAAACAGAAGTCCAATTATGTGTCTTTAGTAAGCGGTATGTATAAGCCAGTTCTGTAGGTCTCAATTTACAGTAACTTCTCCTCCAGGGGCGTACATGTAGCTTCCTATAAACCATGTAGACCGCGGCCTATATTTTTCTCAGAAAGTTACATAAAGAGAAGGAAATGAAAAATGCCACAAACGCAATATTCATAAATTATTAATTTAATACCTGTTATGTATGTTTGGGCTAGATGACCCGACTTAACCCTTTACTCCATCCGTATGCCTTTCTACGCCTTTTGCACATAGAGTAGACCCAGATCAGACAGCTCCTTTAAGAGCCGTCTGATCAGAGTCTGTACTGTTTGCTGACGATATACTATAGATATGATGTCTACAGTTTCGGCCAATGTATCCATGTGTTATTATAACAATTAACATAATTAATATTCATGATGTAATTACTCGTTTACATGAATATTCATGGAGTAAAGGGTTACATTCGACCTACACGTTCATTTAATCCAAAGCTACACCGCCGTCCCCTGATGAAGAAACAGAAACAATACGTTTATGCAATAAAATGGACAATTGGAAGAGAGTTGTATATTGGTGTTTATAAAGAAAAAATGAAATTTCCTCCTGTGCATTCGTATTGTTTATATGCATTTATTAGTGTCTCGTCTTTGTATAGTAGATTCAAATCTATTATAACTTCATAGTCAAAAAGAGCAGATCCTGATCACAAGGCTCCTAAACAGCCGCATGACCTGGGTCTACTCTGTTTGCAAAGGCGTTTAGAAAAAAGTTTTTGTATAAAGAAAATGGTTACAACGTACAGTACAGTAAAGGAGAGGAATGCGATTTCTGAGTGCCACGGTGAGCGCAAGTCATGTTTGTTTATGCTAGGAATTAGA
Organism: Azorinus chamasolen; assembly: GCA_963576725.1. NCBI lineage: Eukaryota > Metazoa > Mollusca > Bivalvia > Cardiida > Solecurtidae > Azorinus > Azorinus chamasolen. Next base: position 26,999,157 of record OY755252.1, read on the forward strand.
CCATTCATAAGAGATAATGTTGGTTTTAGTAAACGATTTAGGTTTTAACCCTTACTACGCTGATATTCCAAACGGACTATTCCAAAAATTCAAACAGGCCAAGCTTATGGTGAATGTGTAGATATTTTTTTCTAAAGAAATGTAAAACATGACAAACAGTGCAGACCCTGATGAGAGGGCTCCTCTAGGAGCCCTCTCATCTGGGTCTACACTGTTTGCAAAGGACATTAGTGACTCGTGTTCCACACAGTAATGGTTAATCTTCAGCACATGGTCAACTTAATAACCCTTTAATCCATGAATACTTATGTAAAAGATAATGACATCATGAATATTCATCAGATTATTTTGTTATAATGGGACGTTTTGGCCATGACAAAACCTTTAGAATCATAACTGCATTATATCATAAGCAAACAGAGCAGACCCTGGTCATACGGCTCCTATATGAGCTGTCCGATATTGGTCTACTCTGTAAAAGTGAAGAAAAGTCTGTTTATGGAGTAAAGGTTTAAACAGTTCTATAAATATTATTTCGAAATATGTGACATTTGACATTTAACATGACAGGCACGGTGATGTGATGTTTACATTGGTCTTCCAAGTTGGCATTGTTTTTAAATATTATCAGAATGCCCATCCATATACATTTGTAGATTTCGATGAGAAGACAATTTACTCGGCATCTCATCTGGATCTTTGCAAAGAAAATCGCGAAATGGGCCGTAGCGTGTTACAAGTTGACAGTACCACGTGCTAAATAAGCAACTCACTTTTTTGCATAAGAAGTAGAATTATGGTACATATATATGCTAAAAAATAGTTTAACCCCCACCTTGTGTCAATGATTCAATTGTACACCCGTAAGAGATGCATTTTGATGCTGTTGCAAACAGAGTAGACCTAGATCAGACGGCTTTCGTAGGAACCCGTCTAACAAGGGTCTGCTCTGTTTTCTTACGAAATGATATAGAGACGAGTCTTTAGTTTCTACCAAGACCAAACATCGTGTGTTAACTTGACGTGTTTAACGTGTATAAACGTGTTTTTACGCATCTGCAAGCAGAGTAGACCCAGATCAGACGGCTCCTAGTGGAGCCGTCTGATCAGGGTCTACTCTGTTTGCTATATAATTTCAAAGATCTGTGTCTTTACTTTCTAAAGTGGCTACAGTGCCCCATCTTCCATATTTCATTATACCCTTCTTGTCCATGAATATTCAGTAGGTATTCAAATTTGTAATAAACACAGAACATGGAAAGGGTTAACAAACAGAGTTGGCTGGGTCTACTCTGTTTGAATAGACGTTTTTAAAATGTGTACATGTACCTATGGGGAAATGATTAACCCTCTGCACAAAAGAAAGGAGTCTTCTAGTTTTTGCAAGAGGGCTGAACAAAGTCTGCAGTGTGTGCCATCCAACTATTTCGTTTTCAAATCACAACAGAGCCTGTCGTAAGCGGTCATCAAATGGCGGTCTAATTATGGGTCTTCAAGGCAGGTAGTATAGCTTAATGCATGTCAATATTAATACAGAAAACTCCTGTACGGGCTTTCTGTACAGTAAAACCTCTCTATAACGGCCACTAAATTACATCAAGTATTTTGTGTTAAAGGCAGGTGGGTGCTTAAAGCAAGGTGAAAGTAAAACAGAACGCTCCTATGGGAGCGTTCTGTTTTACTTTCACCTTGCTTTAAACAACCACCTGCCCAAAATACCCAACTAATTAACACGATTTAGTGGTCGTTATAGAGAGGTTTTACTTATTACTTTTGCCCTGTATGAAGCAATCACCTGCTGTTTAAGACTCCTACGTTCAATAAATGAGTGGGCGCTTAGGAGATGTTCCACCGTACTGTTGAACAATAAAAGAACGTCAGCAGTAGCACTAGAATGCTTAATAGTCAAAGTGGAATGGCCTCATTACTGTTTCACCCTTTAATCCCATGAATATTTATGAAATAATGACACCATGAATTTTAATTAGATTCATTGTTATAATTGCAAATGGACACAAGAACGTTTCACCATGGCAGAAACTGTAGAACCAGATCTATTTCATATCATAAGCAAAAATAGAAGACCCTGTTTAGACGGCTCCTATAGGAGCCGTCTGATCTGGGTCTACTACTCTGTTTGCAAAGGCGTAGAAAGGCGTATAAATTTATGGAGTGAAATGTTAAAAATGTATTATGCGCATTTTTCGTATTAATCAATCAACACCAGAAGCTGTACATGTATACATACAATGAAAATAATGCTTACAACCCATTTTCCGACAGGATATATTTGTTCAGCTAAATATTATCGCTATCCGAATACTGCTAAATTCTTTGAATTTTAGAAACGGGGATTTTGTACAGAAATCAGCGGACATCTTCGGCCAAGTTCTGAATGACTCCGATTATATTTCGGAACAAGGCTTTGAATATTAATTAGGTTGTTACCACATGCACAATGACTGACACTGGTTGTTGGCCTACATAATAGATTTTACTCAGGAAAATAAGGCAATATGCCCATCTTACCACATATTATTTACATGTACATGCAAATAAGCTAAATAATTATACTGTTCAATATGGTGTCAATCAAATATAACGGTCAAAGGGAGCTAACTCATACAGGTACATTGAATGAATATTTCCGGTATGTAAAATTTTGAATCTTACGACAGATTCCTACGGTGGCACTGAGGTGACATATGCAAGATTTTTTTCAAGTTTCTTTTCCCGAGATAATTTTTTTATTATCTCGAGAAAACGAAAAAAGTTCGTTTTCCTGAGATAATTTTTTTTATTAGCTCAAGAAAACGAAATAGTTCGTTTTGACGAGATAATTTTTTTATTATCTCGAGAAAACGAAAAAAGTTTGTTTTCCTGAGATATTTTTTTATTATCTCAAGAAAACGAAGTAGTTCGTTTTTACGAGATATTTTTTTTTTGTTATCTCGAGAAAACGAAACAAAGTTCGTTTACCTGAAATAATTTTTTAAGTCGTGCGCACGACTTAATAAGCCAATCAGAAACCTCCATCAGAGTCAACAGTTTTCGCAAGCATTTGAGGCCTATGAGAGAATGGCCGAGACAAGAGATGAACTTATAAATATGACGTCATAATTGCGTATAACGTTACCGTGACGCACTACATGACGCGCGCTCCCTGTTTTACTATTTTTCCATATTTACTTTACATGTTCGCAGTGTGAAAATGTATAAAAACGCGTGTTATGTCTGCGATTTTAAAGCTATCTCCATAATTTATACATCGTTATTGAATACCGTTACTATAAATAGTAACAAAATAGCCGTAGAAAACTGTCATTACGGAGTCATGTGACCAAAGCCATTATGTCCCGGCGGGCCGATTATCCATAATCGGCCCACGATCTGTTTCACGCGCAATGCGTTGATGTTAGCAACATAGATCTAGATCTATTCAAACATGGCCGGAGAAAAGTGTTTGACGTCGTTGTAAAATCGTAAGATCTGAACAATCTATAAAGTTTATACAATCGTAAAGTTTTATTATTTAAAATGAATTTATTTGTTTGTATCGATCGGTACTTGATCTATCTAACTTTGTTTATGTTATTCAAAAATGACAGTTGTGACGTCATTAGTTCACGTCATCCATCGGAATGTCTCAAACAATTTTTATACGTTAAAGGGGATGTCCCTACATTTGACGCGTTTCATAAACACTTAAAATATACAAAACTAATTTATTTATATTCTGAAAAGTAGTATATCGCAAAAAGCCCCATCCAATTAGGCCTACCCTTTATAATGACAAAACATCCATGTGTTTGATATCGCCGATCCCGGTTTAAATACCCGAAGTTTCAGTTTTATTCGGGTTGGGTTTTAGTTTCGTAACTGTTCGCTCTATTCGCGATTCTCCGACCACTTCCGAGAAAGCTATTACGTAAACAATGGAGGGATCGGGTGATCATCGGCAAAACGCGGAATAATTTAACGGAAAAGGCCGATAATATTGTGTTGTAGAACATAAATTATCAGTATTGATGAAATCGGTTTATTTGTATCACAGGGGCATTTTTCGATATAAGTTCAAATTGGGAACCTTAATAATAATGATAGAGCATAACAAATACCAAGTTTTAAGATATTATTGGAAATATGCCATCATTGTAGGGACGTCCTCTTTAAACAATGCAGTCAAATGTAAAACATCGTTAGTGTTAGTGATTATTACGTCGGACTACATATTTTTCGGCAGGGATTCGGGTCCCCATGAAGGCATAACTAGTCCTTCCTCATTTTTTTTTAAAAAGTATAGATCTAGATCTATTTCTGTGGTTTGTTGGGATGGTAGATATAGATTGTGTTGAAATGATAGGTGACATCCAGATCTATAGTAAAAATTGTAAGAATAGATATTCAATAAAAAGGTCAAAACATGGCCTGTGTGTGCCTTCTGGCCATAATGCCACACCTGGTGTCACAATAGCCCTCGGGCTAAATCCCTCGGGCTATTAAGGCACCAGGTGTGCCATTATGGCAAGAAGGCACACCTATGCCATATTTTAACCTCTTATTATAAAGCTTAGCTCATTCCCCTCCTTTGTATAATGCAATATAAATGTACATAAACACCAGGCAACGATCACAGATATTCTCACTTTGTCCCGATTCCTATTTTGCGCACGAACAATTCTAGAACTGCACTGCCCACAGTAAAAATTCCTACTCTGTCCGTCATTATCGGAATTCTTATTTGCGCTGGACAATTCTGTCATTATTCCTACTTATCGCAGAACACTTACATCATAGAACGCAGTAGTAATCATTCACACAGTAGTAGATCTAGATCTAATACTTCAAATATTTATTATAGCTGTACATGTACTAGTGAAACATTCTCGGCAATATTTAGACTTTTGCCAACGCACTGGTCATAATGTCAGGGGCGTAGCTAGCGATACGCATCTACGCACGTGCGTAACATCAATCTAAAAGGAGGAAACATTATTATGGCCATAATGGAACAAAATTCGAAGGCTAAGTTGGGGGGGGGGGGAGGTGGGGGCAAGTGCTCTTTATCACAATGGTTTCAAAACTATACATTTCTACCCCGGGTCCCTATAGCCACGGTGCGTACATTGCATTTGGATTCAGCTACGCTCCTGAATGTAAGTTCCGTGAAATATTGTTTGAGTAGTTCTAAATAAGGCTTGTAATTGTTTTATTATACAAAAGCAGTGAATCAGATGGTTAGATATGAGACCAAAGTACATGTAGGCCTATACACTTTTCAATAGACGCAAATGTTATTGATACGCTAACCATTTCCTCCATAAATATCTAAGGGAGTTTCTACCCTTCTGAATGCATGTATATATATAACTACCTAAAATTAGTAGAAACTAAGATTGTTAGCCTAAAGGGAAAATCTAGAATAATCATACTTTTTATACGAACAGATTAGACCCAGATCATGGCAGGTCCTACAGGAGCTGATCTGGGTAGATCTATTATCTCTTTGCAAATGTGATACAATGCGTATCTATGGAGGAAAGGGTTAAATTGTTTATGGATAGCGCCCGCCCGTTTGCCATATGTTGAATACATATTCCCGAAATTCAACAGGTTTATGCACAACTGCGATGCTTAACCCATGCACTGATTGCACTCCTACATATATATTCGTGAAAGGCTCCACCACTATGAATATACCGATATAATAGATATTTATTTTGGAGCAAACTGATAAGATTTTTGAGGCAGTAGCCTCAAATGATTTCTATATTTTAGTATATGTTATATAAGCAAACATAGAAGACCCTGATTAGACAACTCCTTCAGGAGCTATCTGTTCAGGGTCTACTCTGGCGTAGAAAGTCAAAATCTTAATTTATGACATTTTCTAAGGAAACATAATAGACCCTGGTCTGGTAGCTCCTATAGGAACTGTCTGAATGCGGGTCTTCTTTGTTTGAAAAGGTGGTGATAAAATGCGTATATATCGTGGAAAGTGAGAACTTTTATCACGCAACAAAATAATTCACTTCCGCTTAATTTCTAAACTTCTTCTGATTCGCTTACTTTGGGAAAATTATGTTGCCCGAGTATCAAACAGTTTAGATTCTGATCAGACGCTTGTTACTTGTTGTCTGATCTAGGTCCAAAGTGTTTGCAAATCTATCGAGCCTCGCTTAGCGGGAAACGAGAAACCCCATAGATGAACAATTGACTCTGACGGAGGGTTCTGATTGGCTTATTAAGTCGTGCGCACGACTTAAATTATCTCAGGAAAACGAACTTTGTTTCGTTTTCTCGAGATAATAAAAAAAATTATCTCGTAAAAACGAACTACTTCGTTTTCTTGAAATAATAAAAAAAATTATCTCAGGAAAACGAACTTTTTTCGTTTTCTCGAGATAATAAAAAAAATTATCTCGTAAAAACGAACTACTTCGTTTTCTTGAGATAATAAAAAAAAATATCTCGTAAAAACGAACTTTTTTCGTATTCTCGAGATAATAAAAAAAATTATCTCGAAAAAAACCAACTAGATTTTGCTTCGTTTTCTTGAGATACATGTAATAAAAAAAATTATCTCAGGAAAACGAATTTTTTTCGTATTCTCGAGATAATAAATTATTTTATCTCGTCCAAACGAACTACTTCGTTTTCTTGAGATAATAAAAAAAATATCCCGTAAAAACAAACTTTTTTTTCGTATTCTGGAGATAATAAAAAATATTATCTCGGGAAAACGAACTTTTTTTTCGTATTTTCGAGATAATAAAAAATATTATCTCGGGAAAACAAACTTGAAAAAAAAATCTTGCACATGTCACCTCAGTGCCACCGTAGATTCCCGCCAATGACGAAGGCTGTTCCTTTGGTTTCGTAGCAATCCTTTTTTCTAGTTTTTTCGACACAAACAACCATTTACTGACCGTGCTGTTTAGCGTTAAATAAGTGTTAAGGCATACATAGATTCCAAATCTGAAGTCAGTCCGAAACGCATTTTTTGCGGAAATTTGCGCAGCATACATTTTTAATTATTGCTCAATTCAATGTGAAAGGACTCCAACTGATGGGCGTATGCGTTCGTGCGTGTTTGTGCATGTGAGCGTGCGTGCTTACGGATGAATCCTTGCATATTGTGAACGATCTTTCGCATGGTCGTTCGTACATGCATGTGTGTGTCCGCGTGTGTGCGTTGGGAGAGAGGTTGTTATGGGCATCAATATGCAGTGATTTGGAAGTGAACTATGATAAAGTTGAACAACTGATTCATGCATCACATTTTTAATCTCCTCTTTTGGGTTTTCTAAAATACTGTTCCTTTGCTTAAGTTATAAAAATATGATAACTACTACCAACAACAACACTACACATCACTATGGTGATCGGTACAGTAACACTAATAAATAACATGTGATATATACAGAAGAACATCTCTACATGGACCAGTCAATGAATAAGCCTGTATATCATCAGAGCCTATTAGTTGCTTATTGCAGGACAAACATAATGCAAAAAGCTCCAACGTGAGCTTTCTGCATATCTGTCGTCCTGCATTAAGCTGCTACATGTCTTTGTATAAGGCATCCAGAATCAGAACTCGTGTTGTTGATAGCTTTAGAGAGGTGTTACTTCATGTATAAACGATGTGCGCATCCTTCATACAACCTGCGGTGTGACAGGTGACCATGTTTGCTGATCTAGTAGCACAGTTCATCCTCTGAATGACGAATATTTAAAATGAACTGATCCATCAGACAGAGCCCATACAGTTTAAAATACAAGGTTTGAATGGCAAACAGTGTATATTCAAATCGATCTGGTTCTACCCAGGTTCTTCTGTTCTTCATAAATACGCACGTTCCGTGCATTCAAAGGTATACGTGCATGTATACAAGATTCCGTATGCTACACACCCGGTTCTGTCCTGCTCCATTTGCTGTCACTATAGCCCATACACAATATATGTGCCTGACCAATTAAAGTATGGCGAAACTCAAAAATGTCTTTGTGCAACATATCCCTCCTATTTACTGAAAATATTCAGACACGCAATCTGCCTTTGCATCGTTTAACTCATTCCCTATTCTTTATTTATTCTAAATTTCAATACCTACTGAAAAATCATGGACAAAATAGTTATAATGAAATATGAACGGTGGAGCATTGTAGCCATTTAAGAAAGAAGAGGAACAGATATTTCAAATTCCTTTAGCAAACAGAGCAGACCCTATAGGAGCTGTCTGATCTGGGTCTACTTTGTTTGCAATTGCGTGAAAACACGTTTATATGAAGGAAATGGATAAGACAGCTGAATTCTTCAATTTGGTACCATTTTGATAATTTTGATCATAACTGACATAAAAGTGATTCACTGAGAGCATTTTGATCTGGATCTGCACTATTTGCCTAAATTGGTCTGTCTGAATATTAAAGGTAATTGGGGTATGCAGTCCAGAACAAAGTAGGTACATGTATATGCTAGTTATGGTCGTCTTCATCGTCATCTGAATGACATACTAGGTCTATTTCCGTTCCACCCTCCATATTTGCGGAATCATTTACGTTCGCATGAACCTCGTTGCTTTGGTTTTCTTCCTGTTTAGTTTGGGCAACTAGTTCGTCACCGCCGTCCCGTTCATCGTCATCTTCTGCATCATCATAATCAGCTTCCACAATATCCACTGCCCTCATCTTTGTCTGTCTGGGAGCCCTCATTTTTACTTTGGCATACAACCCGTCAAAATTTATGGCATTGTTTAACTTGTCTACATCCAGTCCGTCTTCAGCATAGTCCTCACCAGTGCCTGGCTTGTCATACGAGTTGAGGTTCATATTTGCATACGCGCCAACAAGGTCATATGGTGTGGCCATGGTGGCGGGGAGCGAATCCATCATATCACCTTGAGGAGCATTTCGAGTTTCTCGTTCTTTTTCCTTTACTTTGTACTTGTTCTCCTTCAGTTTCTGCCGCTTTACCAAAACACAGATTAGAACAATCAGGAGACAGGTGACTGATATGATGCAGGGTACCAGGATCTCAACCAGAAGGAGGGAATTGGAGCTACTCTCATCATCTGACGTCATGGTGGCATTGCTTTGTGTCGTAATCGGAGGTGGCATAGTACTTGAAGGTGCTGTTGATTGCGGAGGCGGGGTCGGCAGGACTCGGTAGACAACCAGCGTGAACGATGCGTTTGCAGTTCTTTGATTTGCCGAAATCTCTGTCGCCTGAAATAATTTGACAAAATGATTTAATAAATGTTTATTAGATTTCTCTTTACACACTAATTGAGTTATTATTATGTAAATATGTAGTATGATGATATAATCTTACGTGGGAGCTGTATGATTAGATTATGTCCGGTTTGCTCATTGGGAAACTTTAGTTTCCGCAATGTATACAATAAGCCTGTCTTCATATGCTATTATAAAAACGCTAATTTATATTCATGATGTCCGTATTTTTACATGAATATACCGTAAAAACTCGATACTACTAAATTTTAGAAAGGATGAATATATGTCTTTGTAGGAGTTTTCTGTATGACTTTCATCCTGCACTTGACTGCCACCTAATGGTACTTTTTTAAGTGTTTGAATAATCGGGTTTGCTATACTCGAATAGTGGCTCATAGTGTATGGTATCTGTTTAATCTCTAACATCTGCTTAATCCTTGATCTGTTACATTGCCAATCACTTACATGTAGTTACCTGAGAATGAATTCTTACACAGATTCAGAAGTTTTACAACCACGTAATTAGGTGTCAACCAGCTCTGATCCCGATTACTCGGCGTCACATCTAGACCAAAGCTATTGCCAATGCTATGGCAGTGAGGTCGCTCTTTGCATGGGAAGGACTCATATCGTTTGCTCTGTTATCGGGAATGTTTCGTTTGTGTTTAAATTACAACCATACAATAGATTGAAGTCGACATTCACTTACGACAATTGTCACATTGACGAAGAAAGGTTCATCAAGAGTATCGGAAGTGACGTTGGTGAAATTAGCGTACGGCACGAGCACTGTCACCTCGCCCGTCATCTGGTCAATATCCAGGTTACTGTCAAGATCGTCGTCACCATGGCCTGTAATGAGCGATATACTCGTATATAATGGTAAAAAGGTATGTTAGATCTGCATTATTTGTAAATTAATAGGTCTTACATTGCAAAACACATTTTATGCAAAATCAGGGAAAAAACAACTGTCTTTCCATATGAACAAATCAGGAGCGTAGCAGAATCCAAATGTAATGTACGCACCGTAGCTATAAGGAACATCAACATTTAGACTTCTGTAGTTTTTAAACCATCGTGATAAATAGAGCATTTGATCCTATAGGAGCGAATGCTCTATTCATCACAATGGTTTCAAAAGGAGACTTTACAGAGGCATCAAAGGCGTCAATATGTGGGAATGAGTTAGAGCTTTCATGACAAGACAGAATGTTTACCCCTCTAAGCAAACGATTGTTGTTCCATAATTATCTTTCAACTGGTGTTACGCACGTGCGTATCGTTAGCTACGATCCTGCAAACCACGTTGCACAACCCAATCTTATTCATGTACTCGTATAATGTATCTCTCCTGGAATAGACGCTTTTACTGACAAATAAACCAATGGCAAACGTCATTATAAATTTGTTTTATCAACTTACACTTATATAAAACTTGTAAACTGTTAGATAGGTACTTCATAAATGCACTCTTTTGTATTTATTGCCTTTCAGAGTGTAGATGACCTTTGTATTTATTACCTCATAGAGTGTCGCTGATATTTGTATTTATTATCTTGAAGAAAATAGCTGATATTTGTATTTATTACCTCATAGAGGGTAGCTGATGTCTGCCATAGAGTGTGGCTGATATTTGTAGTTATTACCTCATAGAGTGTCGCTGATCTTTGTATTTATAACACCATGGAGTGTAGCTTATCTTTGTATTTACAACATCACGGAGTGTAGCTGATCGTTGTATTTACAACATCATGGATTGTAGCTGATATTTGTATTGCTTTTATAACACCATGGAGTGTAGCTGAACTTTGTATTTATTACCTTGTAGAGTACAGCTGATATTTGTATTTATTACCTTGTAGAGTGCAGCTGATCTTTGTATTGATTACCTCTTAGAGCTTTGCTGATCTTTGTATTTAAAATATCATCAAGTGTAGCTGATATGTGTATTTATAATGTCATGGGATGTAGCTGGTATTTGTATTTATTAATGCATAACGTGTTGCTGATCTTTGTTGACCTTAAAGGATATAGTTGATCTTAGCATTAGTTACAATGCAGAGTGTAGTTATTATCTGTATTCATTACCTTGCAGAGTGTAATTGATATTTGTATTCATCACCTTGCAGAGTGTAGTTGACATTTGTATTCATTACCTTGCAGGGTGTAGTTGACATTTGTATTCATTACCTTGAAGTGTGTAGTTTAGATTTGTATTCATTACCTCGCAGGGTGTAGTTGATCCTTGTGTTTATCCCCAGGTCGTTGTCTCTTGCATATATATTACTTGGCAAGATATCATTCAGGACACCCTAAAATGGTCAACACCCGAGCATTAATCAATTGTAAAAGACATAGACGCAAAACGATAGTCACAATGCTATGATCTGTGATGCAACACGTTCAAATGGCAAATTCATCAGATGTTTGACATAAATCAGCTGTAGTTTTCTGAACATTTCTCACTGTTATAAATGGTCATTGACACATTGAAGAACTTCTAATATTTTTTTGTTGTTGTAATTTGCTATTTCAAGTCAAAACAGTCAAGACAGAAGTGGTTACGGTTCCTTTGCCGCCACAATGAGTTTACACACTTTGTACCGACATGTCATATCACTTAGCCTGTGGGAAAAAGTATGGTCTGTTCAAATTCCTTACTTACTGCCGACTCATTTCAACTTATGAAAATCTATTTATCGAGTGTCAAAAAGACTGAATCCTGATGAGAATCTGTATCCGAGTTGTTTACAAATACAAATAATGGGTTCGAGGCTAAGGGCTTATATAGATATACACTCTGTAGTTGACAGAGCTCCAGATAAGATGTGTTAATTAAAACATTTTCAAGAATAACCTCTTTATTTCTTCACCAAACCCTATACTGTGACCACTCTTTAGAATCGTCTCGAAGAGACGATTCTAAAGAGTGGTCACAGTATAGGGTTTGGTGAAGAAATGACGATTTTTGTGTTTCGGTACGCATCGTTATCTGTATGTCTGGTTGCAATGTAAATATCAAACAAAATATTTACGGAACATAAATTATAATATATATAAAACCTCGAAGTAGATGTCAACAATTCGGTGGTAGTTTTCAACACGACAGTCACCATGGTTACAGTTTGGACTCTTCAGGAACACTGGCGGCATGTCGTCAGTATCACTAATAAATACATTGAGGTCTACTGGAGCAGAAACCTTACCGCCATCATCCTGAAACGAAATCCACATGAGAAGTAGTGACCTTGACCCTTTTCCCTGTTCTATATTTATTCCAAATTCCAATACCTACTGAATAATGAATATTCATGGACAAACAAACTAGTTATAATGAAATATGGAAGAGCAGACTCTGACCAGACGGCTACTCTAGGAGTCATCTGATCTCGGTCGTCTCCGTTTGCAAATGCGTGAGAAGGCGCTTATATTAAGGAAATGGAAAACCCTAAAGATGTTTAATGAAGTGGAATGGTTCTTCGGTTGTTTATCTCTTCCCCTAATGAACATTAACCCATTTCCACATAGGCTATTTTTAGATCCTACATCTTTGAATATATCTACAGAAAAGGAACATTGACTAGAGGAAAGGATTTCTTTTAGAATTGTGCAGTGATGAAACCATTGTGATAAATAGAGCATTTTCTCATATGCAGCAAATGCTCTATTTATAGCAAATGCTCTATTTATCACAGTATTTTCAGAAAGTGACGTTTACAGATGCGTCAAAAGGCGTCAATATGAAGGACTGGGGGAATGGGTTCATAACGTTAAATGTTGAAAGGATATTTTGGCCTAGACAAAAACTGTAGCATTAGATCTAGATAATTCCCTAATCCAACATAGCAGACCCTGATCAGAGAGCTCCTAAAGGAGTTGTCTGGTCTGAGTCTGCTTTGTTTGCAAAGGTGTGAAATGCGTTACTTTGAGGGAAATGATTGAAAATAGCATATTTTTCGTGTGTACTAATGCCATTATTAAAATTCAGCTAATAAATGTTCATGATGTCTTCAAGCGCTTTTGAACGCACATATCCAGTGTGAAAAGAGCGCTATATAAATGTGGTATAATAATAATAATAATGTCATTATTTCTTATATGCATATTCAAAAGGAAAAGGGGTTACCTCTTTGGCCACCATATACGAACCCGTATTAACATTTGCAAATACAGTAAAACCTCTCTATAACGACCACTAAATTACACCAAATGTTTCGACTCGACATCTCCTCGGGGTCCAAACTGTTTGACAGTGCTTATATTGTTTTTAAAAGCAATTGACGAACACGCCATTTTGAAACCTGGAGCAGATGATAACCTCAGCAAATAAATTTGCTTAAAAGGTTTTGTGACATTTAACAATCTGCAGCGGAACTCCTCTAATGCTACCACTTAATCAACAAACATGGATGTCGTTATAAGAAGGTAGTTGCTTCATGCAGGACAAACGTAATGGAGAAAGCTCCTGTGGGAGCTTTCTGCATTACTTTCGTCTTGCATTAAGCTACCACCTGCCTCTAAGACCCAAAATTATAAATCATTTTGGTGGTCGCATTAGATGCGTTTTACTTTACTCCATAAATACGTTTTTTCTACGCATCTGCAAGCAGAGAAGGCCCAGATATGACAGCTCATGTAGAAGCTCTCTGATCAGAGTCTGTTCTGTGTGTTTTTGAAATAATATAGGTACGTTGCCACAGTTCCTGCAATGGCACGTGGCAAAAATTTCCCATGTACATGTGCAATAATACAACTTAGTAGATCTATAACCAATATTCATTATGTCGTTATTTTAATATAAATATCCATACAGTAAAGGATTATTTAAAACGAAAAGCTTAAAATATACAATGAAACCTCTCTTAACCGGATTTCTAGTAGAGAAGAATTTAGATAGTTTAGGCAGGTGACTGCTTAATGCAGGGTGAAAGTCGTGCAGAAAGCTCCTGTAGGAACTTTCCGCACGACTTCCACCCTGCATTAAGCTGTCACCTGTCTTCAAGACCGATATTTATACTAAATTTAACGTCCGGTTAAGAGAAGTTTTACTATATTCAAATGTCAGATTGCTTGGATCCTCATCAAAGGTCTAGTTACACAGCCTATCATTTGGATCCAAACAGTTTGCACGTCCACAGCATGCTAAATGTTCAGTGGTGGTGACACGTGGCTGTGGCACCATACCGAGATTGTTATGTTCAGCGTGAAGGCGTGTCTTTCAAGACTCTCATAGTCGAGTTCTGTTTTAGTCGACACCTCGCCTGTCTCATTGTCTACATCGAAATATGGACGCCCGTCTAACTGAAAGTAACAAAAGGCAAACTTTGCTGAAATAAGCTTTTAATTATTGACTAGTAAGCGCGACATAGTTACTCGGCGTCCCATCTGCCAGGATCCAAACTGTTTGCCCATCTTTCAGTTCCAATCTGTCTGCATACCAATTTAAATCATTGAACTATTTCATCCTCAAAAATAGACGCCCACAGCCGTGTCAGAATTTGAAAACATATAACCTATCTGAGACAGTGTCTCACATACTAGCATAACATTACAAGTATAATTATGTATTCTCATAGACATGTGACATAATTATGAATTCTTATAACCTAATCATGTTGTGCAACAGGAGAACAAATAATGCTATTTCTCAGTTAAAAAAAGAGAAAGCCATTTAATGTTTCGTTTATAGTATTTTTGAAACATTTTAACAACAAAAATGAGAATAATTTGAATTGTTCATTAAAGCTATTTGATCTTGTGTCATATTTTCTCTCTATCAGTGTCTCTTTTTATCTGTACTGTGTATTGACGCACCCATATAAGGAAGTGACTGGATATCATATTTTGGTACAGAGCTTCATTGCCTATATTATCCAGTGAAACTGTAGTTTTTTTTATGAATTTCACTACTTTTTGTATTATTAGTGAAGTGGTTGCCATGGAAACCACGGATATCTTAAAAATGTAGTTAGTTCTTTTTGTAAAATGGCAGTTTCCATGTTAACCGTATGTGCCCAAATTGTCAAAATGACACTTTGTATATATAAATATATAGAAATTTTAAAAGAAAAAATATATATACGTTTTTAAAATTATACGCTAAACTATTTAGGTTGACGTTCTACATTGTTTCAGAAATCCGTGGTTTCCATGGTAACCACTTCACTAACAATACAAAAAGTAGTGAAATTCATAAAAAAAGAAACATTTTCAAACATACAGAATAAAAAATCCTGATTAGTTCACTACATATTACTAGACAGTTTATTAAGTCTATTTGTGTTGATATTTACCTTTAAATAACAACCACCTTCTCAATAAGCCCACTGAAAAAAGTGGAACAAGGTCTGTTTTTCTTGCATAAAGATATTCCTGACTGTGAACATGAACTATATTTTGCATT
The DNA here is from genome assembly GCA_963576725.1 of Azorinus chamasolen. Lineage (NCBI taxonomy): Eukaryota > Metazoa > Mollusca > Bivalvia > Cardiida > Solecurtidae > Azorinus > Azorinus chamasolen. The sequence goes on from OY755252.1 coordinate 27,014,803, forward strand.
CAAGAATTATCAATGTACACACAGACTGGAGATGGTTACAGATTCAAATCCAATGTCGGGGATAAAATTTGAATATATTTTCTAATATTCTGTTTGCTGAAATAACAGTTTTGCGTAAGATTTCCTGATTACTATACAACTACATTCTTTCTGAATAGTTACTATCGGTGATTATCTGCCTTGGATGCGCATAAAGATGTGCAGAAATTACTACCGAAAACGTCTTTAAGCTACCTCCTGACTTTAAGACCCAATATTATGAGAGGTGTCGCGCTGGAGAGGTGTTACTGTCACATTACCGGTATAATGATGTAGGGATGAACGTCAAAAGAAACCACAGTCCGATACAATATGGCGTCATCGTCTTTTACTCTGCCTTTCAAAGAATATATAACGGTGTTCATTGGAGTGTTCTGAAATAAACGAAATTTGTATACATGTACATGTATATACCGTTTAATGTTAAACCTTTCACCGCCAATGTCGCAAAAATGCACCACGACAAAAAGTGCAGTTCCAGATCAGACGTCGCATTTTCAAGGCGGAGTCTGATCAGGAACATCACTTTTTGCCTCAAAGTTTATTTCTATAAATCTGTGCTTTATTCCTTTGAAATTTGCATTTATTTACTCATTTCCTTATTTTACTGAATGATATAACAAACTTAGAGATAACTGTTTCGCTGCCATGGGAAAATGTGTTTCCACCTTTGCACACATTTTGTTTTAATTCTTGGATTACTGTTTTTGAAACATGAAGATGTTAAACTATTTAAAACATTAAAACAGAAGCAACGTTTGCTGACGACAATACATGACGACCAAATACTGTATATAGTTACGTACATGTAGTTTAAATCCAGTGTAAGAATGATTTGTTGTGACTGGTTTTGTTCCCCAGTTTGCCGGAATTTATAACACATAATAAATGCTAAAACGTGTGTATTGGAACATTGTACATTATTTTCAGTAGGTAGTTTGCAATAGCATTGAATACATATGCTCTAAAACCTCAAACCAAAGTTGCCTCAAGCAAAGTCTAGTACAAGACCTTACTCACCATCGATGACGTCACATGGGCCTTTGGATACTTGTGCGTATAACCCTTTACTCCATGAATATTCATGTAAGAAATAATGACATCATGAATATTAATCAAATTATTTCTATAACGACATGAACACGGGATTTTAAGGCAATGGCATGCAGACAGAATAGAATTAAAACTATTATTTCATAAGCAATCAGACGGCTCCTATGGGTCTACTCTGTTTGCAAATGCATGGAAATGCGTATTTATTAAGTAAATGGTTAAGGCCTTTCAAACGTATTGACTCTCTGATTACATGTTTGTAAACGTCACTTTAAAGCATGAAGCTGACGACAATTTCAACAGACGAAGTTCATTTGTCGCCGATCAACTGACTTTAACACTCAAAGTTATGCCTCCTTTATGAGGTCGCTTTAGAGATGTTTGACTGTATGTATATGCATTTCAGCCACTGCAGACTTTTTGCGCAGTATTGCGCTATACAGGGTGTCCCAGAAAAAATGCAACCCGATTTCAATTCCCTCTTTCTTTAAATCTTTTCAACCGATAGAAAAGTTTCATATACCAGGTTTTAGGTACGACAGTGGTTGACATTTGTTTAAAATTACTACTTAAATGTTTTTTATAGATTTTGAGATATTGTGAAAATACTGAAGGCACCCTGTTTTCACTATTCCCAGAAATTGGATTTTCGTCACACATTTACCCTGTTACATGTATATTGTTTAGCGGATAACCAATATAACTATTTCTGTACCCAGAATAATACTTACACGTGTGTTAGTGGCATTTGTCATATCCAGGTATTAAATCTTCCACTTTTACGGTACTTTTAATTGTTAACAAATAATTCAGGTCCGTACAATTTGGGCTTAGATAGACAGATAAATATTTTGTTTTATTGCAAATGTTCAGAGATAACAAACAATTCTCAAAATATTAAGCAGCCAATGAAAATATGCAGTCGTTTTAATGGACAAGGCTCTCAAAACAGATTATCTTTTGAACAGAACAGTATTATGATACTTGTTGAAATTATAATCACTTAAACCATAATTGATTAATTAATTTTCTTTAACAGTTGATACCATGATACATGTAATACTTTAAGTATTTCTGTGATACAAATGTATTAGGACTTCGGTTAATTAAATGAGATTACAATTGATGGACTTATTTAGCTGTTATAGTTTCTTTTAAATGTAGTATTTCACAAGTGTATTACAGAACTTTTCATCTGTTACACGTTAGTTTGTTTTAATAAACATTGGTGACACATTTTGTGATGAATAAATGAGATAAAATGCCAAGTTCTTTTCAAATATCCATAATCCTATTTCTGGGAAAATTGAAAACAGGCCTTCAGTATTCACGCAATATATCAAAATCTATCAAAGCAATTAAGCTGTAATGTTACACAAATATGAACTACCGTTGTACCTAAAAGCTGGTATATAAAACTTTTCTATAGATTGAATAGAATTAGAGTTATAAGGAATTGAAATTGGGTTTACATTTTTTCTGGAACACCCTGTACAAACAACTTGGATCCTGGTGAGATATCGAGTTACTCGGCATCTCATCTGGATCCAATACGTATACAAATGTGGTTGGCAATCAATCAATAGCCCCTCACAACCTTGAACGTATCGGATGTAGACAACACTGATCCGAATTTGACTGTGGGGCAAGGCTTTACCCTTTACTATATAAGTACGCATTTCAGGATAATCCCAGGACAGAGGCTTCTGTAGGGTCTGCTTTGTTTACGTATTATATAATATACATAGATAGTAGATATGATTCTACATTTCTGTCCTGGCCAAAACATCCTATCCCATGTGTTATTATAATAAATAATTATAACAAATATTCTAATTACAGTTAAATCCCTTTAATGCGACCACTTAATGAATAAACATGGGTGACGTTATAAGTAGGTGTTTGCTTAATGCAGGACAAAAGTAATGCAGAAAACTCCTCTAGGAGCTTTCTGTATTACTTGAGTCCAACATTAGGCTACCACCTGCCTCTAAGACCCAGAATTGTACCACATTTTGGTAGTCACATTAGTGGGGATTTACTGTATATTTGTAAATTCATTATTTTACATGAATATTCAAAAGCAGTGAGTTAAAGAGTTTCTTGTAAGGCATTGGAACTGCAAAAACAGGGACAGACTGGTAAATATTAAAATAATTCATAATCCTTACCTCTGGTATGCTGATGTTGTACGGTGGTTGAAGAAATATTGGTATGAACTCATTTACTGGTATGATATTGATGTCCACCTGGTTCAAATATAAAACAGCTATTTATAAATGGTTTATCAATCCATTCCCTCATATTGACGACGCTTGACAACTCTTTCAAAGTCACTTTGTGAAATCATTGTGGTAAATAGAGCACTTGCTCATATAGGAAACTAAATAATTCTAAACTTTTCCTTTTCTCTAGTTAATGTTGCTTTTCGCTAGATTTATTCAAAGGGGTTGTATCTAAAAATAGCCTATGAGTTAATGGGTCAACCCGTTACCTTATAGAGAAAACTTTTTATTACACTGTACTTGATAAAGAAAACTTCTTATAACCCTCTACCTGACTTTGCCTCATCATGCAACTCGTAACTTAATCTTATAACCAGTAATCTGATTGAGACGCACGTTAAATCATTTTTACGAACAGACTAGACCAAAATCGAACGGTTCATGTAGGACCCGTCTAATCCGGGTCTGCATTGTTTGTTTGCTTATGGAATTTGTATAGACCTGACTCAACACCGCCTGTTCATAATTCAGCTAGTAAAGAGTCAGAATGTAATTATTTATCACATGAAAATGCATCAGGTTAAAGGTTTAATTGACCCTTTCGGTGCCAAATTTCTAATGTCGTCTGCAAACCAACTTTGTTAAAACATTCGGTAAAATGAGGAAATGCGATAAATAAATGCAAATTTCAAAGGAATAAAGCATAGATATAGAAATCGACTTTCAGACAAAAAGTGATGTCCCTGACCAGACGCCGCCTTGGCGTCTGATCTGGGACTGCACTATTTGCTGTGGTGCATTTTTACGACATTTGCGGTAAAGAGGATTAAAACGTTTTGCCACAATAAACGTGATAATTTGGATCCACATGAGACGCAAAGTCATCGCGGTGTCTCACCAGGATCCAAACCATTTGACACTCTGATTGTATGTTGTGATCAAAACGAATAAAAGAACTTTAAAACATACGACAATATAAAACGGACGAAATATACTAGGCAGCAAAAACAATAGCACCTACTGAGAGAGAGAGACAGAGAGAGAGAGAGAGAGAGAGAGAGAGACAGACAGACAGAGACAGAGAGACAGAGACAGAGACAGAGACAGAGAGACAGAGAGAGACATACAGACAGACAGACAGACAGACAGACAGAGACAGACAGACAGAGACAGACAGAGACAGACAGACATACATACATACAGACAGACAGACAGACACTGAGAGAGGGACAGAGACAGACAGATAGACAGACAGACAGAGACAGACACAGACAGACAGACAGACAGACAGAGACAGACACAGAGAGACAGGCAGATAGACAGACAGAGACAGAGAGGAGGAGAGAGAGACATAGAGACAGAGAGAGAGACAGACAGATAGACAGACAGAGGCAGACATACAGAGAGAGATAGAGACAGGCAGACAGACAGAGAGAGACAGTGAGATAGACAGACATACACAGAGAGGGAGACACAGAGACAGACAGACAGACATACAGAGACAGAGAGGATGGCGAGACAGACAGAGATTGAGAGGGGAAAATATACACTCAGAGAAACTCACGGCGAGAAGGAAATACATTTACAAGCAGTGTAGACCCAGATTAGACGGCTCTTAGAGGAGCCTCCTGGTCAAGGTCTGCACTGAAATATTTATCTTTGCATACTGAATAAACTCTATTGTTAAACAGTGATGGCTTTAATTTGAAACTATTCAATAATCAAAGGGTTAACCCTTCAAAACTGTCTCAGCGACCGTCCCTTAATAGCGACTTCCTGTCTTATGTGACCCTAATATTTCCTCCCAATGCATTTTCCTATTTATTGAGACTGGGGATAGCGACTGCCTGTGTTACCTGACTAACGACCGTAAATCGCCGCTCCCGAAATCCTAATCTGCTAATTAATGTGCCTGTTTGTAGCGACCCTGTAATTGCGGGTCATTATCGAGTTTTAACTCTCTTGTCTAGAGGTGATTTGTTTAATCTTACCTGCATTGATCTTGGAACAAATTACGACATACCACAACTTTTGCTATTAATCAAAAACAATTAAAAATCCATTTTATTTCACTTTCCTAACCGTTAGTATGCTGACACACACAAAACAATTCATCTGGTCACAAGTTTTGAAATATTGACCAAATTTCCCTTAATCCTGGTGAATGATTGTTAAAAGCTATTTGCATATAGAATCACAGATAGGGGAGTGACATCGAATTAAAATTTGCAACATCCTGTAACCCTTTGCCTGTTACGAAAGCTTGCAGATGCTTCTTTATTAAAACTTCACAAATTCGCTAATATTTCTTGTAGACATGTTGACTGAGTATCAAACATCTTGGATCCAAATCAGGCTCCGAGTTACTCGGCGTCTCATCTGGATCCAGTTTGTTTGCATACATGACATGACGCTCATGACAAGCAGGTTAAGGGTTAAAAGTGTCATTGATGTCTGGCGAGAAACACCACACCTTTTTGTAACACGAGTGAAAAAAAAATCAAACAAGATTGGTTACACGTTTACAGATGTATATGTGATGCTGGACGTGAATTAAACACACACTCTCATGTATTATTATTACGTCCACGGAATTGAATTGAGGAATACATACGCAACACCAAAAGTCAGTATAGAATATTTGTCCAGTTCATTCTTTCTTTCTCTTTTTTGTAAAAATGTCTCCTCTTGCTTTTGTCGTAATTAAGATCAGTCAAATACGTGTTACATCTAATTTCACATTAGGCAATTCATAAGGATGGGTGAATTAAAACTGAACAGTGCACATATAAAATTATCAAATATTAAATGTCCAAGGTTATTACTATTATTTAGAACACGTAACATCTATTCCATTAATGTGTTTTTTATTCCAAAGACACATGCATAATTCTGTTCACTTTATAATATGGAACCACTGAAATGAAGTTATAAAATTTGGAGAAAAAACTGCATGACTGTCTTATGTGACTACCTGTCTTATGTGACCCTCTTGGTTTTCTCCCACTGAAGGTCACATAAGACAGGTTTGACTGTACATGTATTTTCACGCATCTGCAAACAGAATAGACCCAGTTATACTCCTTTAGGAACAGTTTGGTCGTGGTCTGCTCTGTTTGCTTATGGAATCTAATAGATCTATGGTTGTTGTTGGGGGGGGGGGTTTGTTTTGGGGTTTTTTTTTGGGGGGGGGGCTTTTTTGTTTGTTTGTTGTATCTTTTTTTTTTATTTATTTATCATTATTATTATTATTTTATTTATTTTTATCATTTTTTTTATTTATTTATTTATTTATTTATTTATTTATTTATTTATTTATTTTTTTGGAGGGGGGTGGTTCTAAAATGGGTACAATGACCCACCCTCCGCAATTCATTATAAAGGTCTTGTTCATGAATATTCAGCATGTATTGAAATTTGGAATAAAAATAGAACATGGAAAGTGTTAATATGCAGACAGAAACAAACTCTTCAGTATACAGGTACCTGGGTGTTTCCTCCAACAGCACAAGTCACATAAATTGTAAAATTCGCATCCTGAAAAATTAAAAGAACATACCGACATCAAAATAATGATTTGTTTTACCATTGCCATATACATACGATGCGTTTGTAATGTAATATACAGTATAGAACTAATACTGCACTATGTACTATGCGCATATTGCAAAAAAGTCCTGGTAATAAGCCCGTGTACAATTAACCTTATCCGTCGATTAACCCTTTCCCTTATGTAAGCGCATTTTGACGCATCTGCAAACAGAGTAGACCCAGATCAGACGGCTCCTATAGAAGCCGTTTGATCAGGGTCTGCTCTGTATTCTTATGGGGTAATATAGATATGATTCTACAGCTTCTGCAAGCCTGAGCCAAAATGTCCTGTGTCCATATGCCATTATAAGAAATTAATATTCATGGCGTCATTATTTTCTACATTAATATTAATCAGAGAATGGATTAATTAAACATACCGTTTATACCATAAGTGTTGGGACAGACACAGTTCGGCAAATAATGAAGACCCATACGGAAATGTTCAATCAAGATCAGTTACACCAGGGTCTACGCTGTTTTTAACTATGTCAGTCTAATTTAATGTTATCAGAATTGTACCAAAATGACATATTCATGGACTAGGGATATTGGGTTTCTGCATACAATAGAACTTATCTTCACGGCCATCAAACAGGGACCTAATTAAGGATCTGTAAGTCAGATGAAAGCTTAATGCATGGGAAAGGTAAAACAGAAAGCTCCTATAGGAGCTTTCTGTATTACATTTGCCTTGCATTAAGTAACCACCTGTTTTGTTTAATATATGTCGGCGTTCAATCTACTCAAAGTCGCTTAATACATTATCTATTATGCATGTACTTATGCTTTTTCCATATATGAAGTTTCAACCAACTGGCATCAGGCATATATAAGGGTTATCATCCAGACAAGAAAGTGTGTGACGGACAGACAGACAGACAACTCTCATACAAACAATGTCTCCCGTAGAAATATGGGGAAACATAATTATATAACTGAACCAATTGGCTGATATGGAACAGAACAGAACAGTGACTGATTATAGAACGAGTTTGAAGTGGGATATGTTAGCAATACATCTAGTTGTAGCAACTTAAACATGCTCCTAATGCATGTGCATGTCAGACATTATGAGATGGATATCTGTCACATGATTTTTGATAGTGGCATACACCAGTATAGTTAGACATTAGAGAAACTGTAGAACTATACTATTTCATAAGCAAACAGAGCAGACTTTGATGATACTGCTCCTACATGAGTCATCTGAACTGTATCTACTCTGTTTGCAATGACGCCAAAATGCGTCTCTATAAATGAACAGGGTTAATATACATGTGTGTACGTGCGTGCGTGCGCGCGCGTGTGCGCGTGCGTGCGTGTGTGTATGTGTGTATGTTTACTCGTGACTCAATAAGAATACAGGAAACATCAGACAAAGTTCAGAGGGTTTGAACTGTTTTCTTCAGCAGTTAATGCAAAAGCATCCAAAACGCCATTTAATTACCTGCATCAATCGTAACTACTCGGTATTTACCGACACTCTCTGAAAAGTTATATACGTAGAAAAACCCGAGGTGTTGCGCTTGTAAAAATGATATGATGTTGTTATACATAGCTCTTACCGGGAATGCACCAGGTACTTCGAGATCCAGAGGTTTCAGAAGAAAAAGGTCGGTTCCTCCTTTCCCCACCGAGACGTAGCCGGCGAGGGCAGGTATGGTCCTGTTTACCGAACAATTGCTATGGACTGAAGAGTTCCACAAAACTGTGCCTAGAGTAGATGTAAGTAAGTAATTTTTATTACAGTTACATAATTATGTACATGTACAAGAATAGCATATTTTCAAAACAAATATGTAAGGCGCCCGGTCCATTGGGTCTATAAGACATCGGAATCATAAGCAAACCAACAGATAAAGATGCGTGCTCAAAATCTAAAATCCTCATTTCTCCGCCAATCCCTATGTTGTGACCACGAAGAGATTCTTTTCAAGTACAGTATAACCTCTCTATAACGGCCACTAAATTACATCAAGTAGTTTGTGTTAAAGGCAGGCGGCTGCTTAAAGCAATGTGAAAGTAAAACAGAACGCTCCTATAGGAGCCAACTACCAACTAATTAACACATATTAATGGTCGTTATAGGTTTTGCTATATTCAGTAAATGTATACAATATATTCATAAAGTCAATATGTTGCTTGAATGCTTATTAGGCAAACGCTTAAAATTGAACCAACGTAATTTTGGCAAATGTAATGTAAGAGTACGGTACCGTTAATGAAAAACATATGTTCAACATTTGTTGTCATGGCAATATAATAAATAGTTTACACCAATTATAAAATTTAATTTTGTTCGGTTAACGGAAAACATGATTGTGACGTGTTTACACAATTGTATCACTGTTGAAATAATGATGTACATATAAAGAAATCCGTCACGTCATCATATAGTCGATGTATTAAATTATTTACAGTACTGCATGTATACAGTAAAACCTCTCTATAACGGCCACTAAATTCCATAAAGTATTTTGTTTTAAAGGCAAGTGGGTGCTTAAAGCAAGGCGAAAGTAAAACAGAACGCTCCTATAGTCACCTGCCCCTAAATACCAACTAATTAACACAATTTAGTGGCCGTTATAGAGAGGTTTTACTGTACTATACAATAGAACATGTCTTAAGCGGTTGTTATTTTTTACCTGCATTAAGCTACCACCTGCCTTACAGACCCATAATTAGACCTTATTTTGATGGCCGCTTAGGTCAGGTTCTACTGCAACTATAAGATATAACCAACAAGCTCCTAAAGGAGCTTTCTGTATTACTTTTACCTGCATTAAGCTATCGCCTTCTTTACAGATCCATAATTACATTGTATTTTGATGGCCGCTTAAGACAATGTATGTTGTGTTTATACATGTAACAATTTGTTCTTCTTAAATAAACGAACCTTACCTGCTACTGCTGTTTCCGACACATTGATGGCTAGATGTTGTGCATGAGCGAATCCAGAGACTACAACATAAATGTACAAAATGTACCATCATTATCAAACATTATATCACCTTAATATCTTACTCCGTCAATATCCATGTAAGATGTACAACATTAAAAAGCTCTTCCTGATAACAAATAGAAATGTAAAAGAAACTATATTTATAGAAGATACTAAATTATGGTTAAATTATTTATGGTAATTAAATTATTGGCAAGTAAACACTTGTCAGTACCCATAGTCGAAACTATTTTTTCTCACTCAAAAGTATGCTTGCTGTTTAAATCATTATTTAGGATGTATTATATAATATATTGAGAACATTAGCAATGCGTCCTATATTGCCAATGCAATGCCGACGACGAAGATGATAGTAATTACAATGGCAACGTCATTGACAATGGCGATATCATAGGCGGCCAAGGTGGCGATGGCAATGGTGATAGCAAAGATGATAGCGGAGCCACTGAAAATATTGATTTTAATGGCGATGGCAAAGGCAATAATAATGACAATTGTATCAGGAAAGCAATGACGGTGACAAAGACGATAAGAACGACAAGGGAATGAGAAGAGCAATGGTGATAACAAAGGCAATACTAATGACAATGGAGTGATGGGAGAACTGATGGTGACAAAGTCGAGTGAGGATGGCAATGCATGTCACTTATTACAATGGCAAACTATGTTAAATTACAACAGCAATGGTGAAAATGATGACAATAATGGTGACGATTACTTTTACGATGACGATGGTGAACGATTGATTGTAGTGACGGCGGTACTGATTCTCAGTGTGTTATTATCTGGAGTTTGAAAACACTTTAACGTCCTATTGAATAATACAATAGTTTACCGTGTTTGCAATGATACAATGTGTTGAACAAATGCACCATTCACCCAGTTTATCACGTTTTGACTCGCATTTTAAAACCTTGGATCCTGACAGAAGAAGAGGTTGGCTTGGTGTCTCACCAGTATCCAAGCTGTTTGACACTCGGCCAATAGTTTCTCAGAACCCTGGTCGAATCGGAGTTGGCAAACATGGCACCTGGGTCCATGCTTATAAAGCTTTTTAGTTGAGTCTGAGTTCGTTCTCAAGCTTTTGATTGGTCAGATTTGAGTTCTCAAGCTTTTGATTGGTCAGATTTGAGCCAAAGGTTGAGAACGAACTCAGACTCAACTAAAATGTTTTATAAGCATGGACCCAGATCCGATTTTGAGCAATTATTATTCTATTACAACGGGGTACGGGTTAAAAGCAATTAAGTAATTTCTGTACATGTTTCGCAGTACAAATGTAGATTGTTTTAACAATACCGATGTAGTACGAGTTCATTATGCATGCTCCAATACAATCCATGTAGGTCCTCACAGTTGATACATTATCCCTTTCACCTTACCAGACAGAGACGCCTTTTCATCCCTTTACCACCTGGATAGACCCAGATCAGAACCTCCCGTAAGAGCTGTCTGATCAGAGCATTCTCTACATGCTTATGGAATAATATAAACATGTATGTCTGAGTCTACAGTTTCTGCCATAGCCAACATACATGTAATCCATTGCGCATAATGCCATTATAAACATTCGGGTTATTAAACGTCATACAGTCATGTTGTCTTGTATTAATATTCACTACATACAGGGTACAAATAAAACCTTTATTAATGGATGCTAAGTTTACAGAATCATCAGACATGCCTTATTCGGATTTCGACATCAGGGTTCATGCTTATAAAGCTTTTAAGTTGAGTCTGGGTTTGTTCTCAAGCTTTTGATTGGTCAGATTTGAGTTCTCAAGCTTTTGACCAATCAAAAACTTGAGAACGAACTCAGACTCAACTAAAAGTTTTATAAGCATGGATCCTGAATTGGTCATTAAGAGTTCGTCATTAAGAATGCGTCATTAAGAGTTCTCGTCATTGAGTACGTCATTCAGAAATTGTCATTCAGAATTCACAGGGGATGTTTTTGTTTATTTGATGGGGATTATACCCTCTGCCAAGAACTAAAAGGAAGGCAGTTTCGTGGTTTTGATCCCATGCGCTGCTTAGCAAATCAGCCCTCATCATCATCATTTCGTCTCATCATTAATCGGTGCTATATGACATATTCAATGTCGCAGTGCCGTAAAACCAAACTCACTCACCCACTCAGACTTCATGATTCGAGTTCGTCATTCAGAAGTCGTCATTCTGAATTCCTCATTAAGAGATCGTCATTCAGTTCGTTATTCAGAATTTGTCATCCAGAGTTCGTCATTCAGAGTTCGTTCACATTTTTCTGTTCACAGATAATCATAGTATCAAGCATTTTAGATTATAACCGTCTAAAAATAGGTCTACATTAAAACCCCTCTAAACAGGAATTCTATAGTAGAGAAGAGTTTAGATACATTTAGGTAGGTGGCTACTTAGTGCAGGTTGACAGTCACGCAGAAAGCTCCTCTGTGAGCTTTCTGCATGACTTTGATATTGCATTAAGCTGCCACCTGTCTCCAAGACCGATATCGATACTAAATTCAACGTCCGGTATAGAGGGGTTTTACTGTACATGTATACCTAAGTGTCACATAGTCTGTACCTTGGTGTAACGTCAAGTAAATCAGCGCCTCAGCTGGATCCAAACTGTTAACAAAGTTAATCACTTATTCAGTGATTATGTACTAAATGTTTAAAGACAAAACCACGATTGTTCTATGTAAAATAGATAGATTGAGTTTGATATAGTGGCACTCAGACACACACAGATTGAGTTTGATATAGCGGCACTCAGACACACACAGATGCCATATATATAGCGCATATCTATATAAGATGACAGCGGGTCATAATGATTTAACCTTTCCTGAGCCGAATATGAAAAATAAATCTGGCAATGTTGATTATCGTATATCAAACTGCCCTATATATTTTTACAGTAAAACCCCTCTAAACCTGACATTAAATTTAGGATAACTATCGATCTTGGAGACAGATGGCAGCTTAATGTAGGATAAAAGTCATGCAGAACGCTCCCCTATGAGCTTTCTGCGTGACGTCCACCCTGCATTAACTTCCTACCCATCTGCCTAAAAGTATATAAATTCTTCTCCACTAGAATTCCAGTTTAGAGGGGTGTTACTGGATTTTACACAGGTATATCAAGCAATACCGCTGTTACATAAGCTCTCTCTCTCTCTCTCAACCCTTGTCATGCTGTAAAAAATAATGTTTGCCGACTTGTATCAGTACTTTTGTCTTATTTCCTATCCGTCTATCCTAACTCGGCGTCTCATCTGGAACCTAGTTATTTGTAAATTCACGTAAGGTCACGCTAAACATTACATGATAAAAGACATGATTATTTTAACGGCAGTATTCTATAATACAGTAGAAAACAGTAATCACTAATGTCACCAATTAATAAATAAGCATGGGTGGTTTTAAAAAGCATTTGGTTGCGTGTGTAGCGAAAGTACATGTAATGAAGGAGACTGTTATAGCAGCTTTATTGCATAAATATAGTCCTGTATTAACATATTCCCTCCTAGACTATTTTAAACCCAATCTCTTTGAATTAATCTACGGAAAAGGGGCATTAACTACAGAAAAGGGGAATTTTAGAATAGTGTAGTTTTGAAACCATTGTGATAAATAGAGCATTTGATCCTATGGAGCAAATGCTCTATTTGTCACAATGGTTTCAAAACTGGGTTTAATAGAGGCGCAAAAAGGCGTCAGTAGGAGAGAATCGGTAAAGATGTACATGTATATATCTTTTGGGTGATTGCATAATAGGGGTTTATTGCATTCCCAAAATACGAACTAAGTAAATCTCGTTTGACGAGTAGCCTTAATCCGAGTTTACCGGTCAATAATTTCTCAAAAGTCTTATCGACTCGGAATTAGCCAAATATGCATAATATCAAACTAAGCAGAAAATATGTTTTCACACAGAGGTAGGGGTTAACTCTATGAATGCGAGACGTACTTGCACTGTCATCTGAAAACAGTGTAGACCCAGGTCATAGGGTTCCTAGACGAGTCGCTCTCTGATCAGGGTCTGAACTGTTTGCTATTCAAAATCATCCAGCATACTGAGTGGACTGTGTTATTAAAAACTGACGAACTATTCCACTCTGGTGTAAGGATAAGTAAGGGCGAGTGGAGGACACGTTACATATACAGTAAAACCTGTCTTAAGCGACCATAAAATCAGTCTAATTATTGGTCTGCAGGGCAGGTGGGTGCTTAATGCATGCCAAAAGTAATGCAGAAAGCTCCTATAGGAGCTTTCTGCATTACTTTTGGCCTGCATTAAGCAACCACCTGCTTTTTCAAATTTCTGCGTATAATTATTTCAAAGTCGCTTAACCCTTTCCCTGTTCTATATTTAGCCCATTTTCAATACCTACTGAATGTTCATTGACAAAATAGTTATAATGAAATATGGTTGGTGGAAGATTGTAGCCATTTTAGAAACAGATCTATCAAATTCCATTAGCAAACAGAGCAGACCCTGATCAGACGGCTCCTCTAGAAGCCGTCTGATCTGGGTCTACTCTGTTTGTAAATGCGAGAAAACACGTTTATATGAGGGAAAGGGTTAAGACGGGTTCTACTGTACATAATCTTATCTCTACCTTTCGTTTTTCGAAGATAGCTCAAGGAACGAGTGGATACTTGAAATGACAGCAGATTTGTCAGTGAGTACAATAGAAACTCTCTTAAGCGACCATTCTTTTATCGAACATAGGAGTCTTATAAAGTAGATGGTTGCTTAATACAAGGCAAAGGTAATACAGAAAGCTCCTATAGGAGATGTTTGCATTTCTGTTTACCTGCATTAATCTACCATCTGTCTTACATACTAATAGTTATACCTCTTTCTGATGGTCGCTTAACCCTTTCTCTCATATAAACGTGTTTTCACGCATCTGCAAACAGAGAAGACCCAGAGCAGACGGCTCCTAAGAGCCGTCTGATCAGGGTCTGCTCTGTTTGCTAATGGAATTTGATAAAGCTGTTTCTTTACTTTCCAAAATGGCTACAATGCTCCACCTTCCATATCTTATTATAACTATTCTGTCCATGAATATTCAGTATAGGTATTGAAATTTGGAATAAACATAGAACAGGGAAAGGGTTAAGATAGATTCTACTCTATGTTCAAATAATACTGATCCAACTGTTTGTTCAAGCATGATTAGAAGACGCCATGTAATTCTTGAAACGATAACACGTGCCAGCGTATGAACAGCGATAAAACTTAAACATTAACACAATACTCCATGAATTTGTAAGAAATAATGACATAATGGATATGAATTAGAGTGATTGCTATAAGAGTACGTGAACACATAATGTTTTCTATCATGGCAAATACTGTAGAGTCATATCTAAATTATATCATAATCAAACAGAGCAGACCCTGATCAGACGGCTCCTACAGGAGCCGTCTGATCTGGGTCTACTCTGTTTGCAAAGGCGTCGAAAGGCGTATTCATGGTGTAAAGGGTTAAGATAATATCAACCTTATAACGGAGTTACAAAGTTCACTTGCAAACAATAGACAACTGGGTTATTTTTAATAGTTTTACCCCTTAGCTCATGATTATTCATGAAAGAAATAATGACATCGTGAAAATGTAATAGATGATTTTATTATGGTATGTGAGCTTGATGTTTTGACCATGCCAGAAACTGTAGTACAGTTAACCCTCTCTATAACGGCCACTGAATTACATCAAGTATTTTGTGTTAAAAGCAGGTGACTGCTTAAAGCAAGGTGAAAGTAAAACTGAACGCTCCTATAAGAGCGTTCTGTTTTACATTCATTTTGCTTTAAGCTGCCAGCTGCCCTCAATACCAACTAATTAACACAATTTAGTGGATGGTTTTAATAGATGATTTTATTATGGTATGTGAGCTTGAAGTTTTAACCATGCCAGAAACTGTAGTACAGTAAAACCTCTCCATAACGGCCACTAAATTACATCAAGTATTTTGTGTTAAAGGCAGGTGACTGCGTAAACCAATGTGAAAGTAAAACAGAACGCTCCTATAGGAGCGTTCTGTTTTACTTTCATCTTGCTTTAAGCTGCCACCTGCCCTAAATACCAACTAATTAACACAATTTAGTGGCCGTAATAGGGAGGTTTAGCTGTTTCATATTTATATAATCCGATACGCAAACAGAGCTGATTCTTCAGAAGCCTCTGATCGGGGTCAACACTGTTTCCAAATGCGGTAAAATGCATATTTATTAGGCAAAGAGTTAATATAGAAAACGAGTTAACAATCATTTACAAATAGGGTAGACCCAGACTAGAGGGTTCCTCTATGACTCCTCTAATCAGGGTATGTTCCGTGTGTAACCAACATTACCTAGCAAGTTTAAATACTTCATACTGAATGGACCCTTTACTGTGAATTTCGCTCAAGTTATGACACAGAATTTGAATTGGTATGTTTATATTCATCGTTTTTAGGAGTTCTCTATCTGAATTCCCTTTGAATTCACCTCTAGATAAATAATTTTGTCCTAAAAATAGTGTTTACGCATTGAAACCATCCTGTACTAATGGGCCATTCCACTTTAAATATGTCACATTCATTGGTTACATATGTAGCTACAATTCGTAAACATTCTCTTGATTAACCTTTCTCATACTTAACCCTTCTCCTGTGTGTCCCTTCTCCTCTTGATTTACCCTTCTCATGATTAACTCATCTCTTGATTTACCCTTCTCATGATTAAACCATCTCTTGATTTACCCTTCTCATGATTAACCCATCTCTTGATTTACCCTTCTCATGATTAACCCATCTCTTGATTTACCCTTCTCATGATTAAACCATCTCTTGATTTACCCTTCTCATGATTAACTCATCTCTTGATTTACCCTTCTCATGTTTAAACCATCTCTTGATTTACCCTTCTCATGATTAACCCTCCTCTTGATTCACTCTTCTCATGATTAACCTTCCTCTTGATTTACCCTTCTCATGATTAACCCATATCTTGATTTACTCTTCTCATGATTAACTCATCTCTTGATTTACCCTTCACGTTATTAACCCTCCTCTTGGTTTACTATTCTCACGATTAACCTTCCTCTTGATTTACCCTTTTCATGTTTAACCTTCTCTTGATTTACCTTTCTCATGATTAACCCTCCTCTTGATTTATCCTTCTCTTGATTAAACATTCTAATTGATTTACCCTTCTCTTGATTAAACCTTCAATTGATTTATCATTTTCTTGATTAATCCTTCTAGTGATTAACCCGTCTTTTGACTAACCCGTCTACCGATTAACAGTATATTGCTTTAGCCTGCTCTTTATTAATTTGGCTCATGATTACAATACAATACAATTTCTTTATTGCATAATATATATATAGCATTCTGATAGCAAAAACAAACCACCATTACATTACACATGGTACATAGACAAGAATACATTTTCAAAGGCAATGCACACTATACCAAACGTTTCCCTAGAGGCTAGAAGAACTTTAAACTGCAGTTTAAATATATGTAAATCTAAATAAAATGAATTCCGAAATATTCCGAATTAACCATTCTCTTGATTAGTCTTTCGTTTAACCAATCCTTCTCGTGATTAACCCTTTCATCGCTATTGTCGCATAAATGCACCACCACAAACAGTGCAGTCCCAGATCAGACGCCGCCTTTTCAAGACGTCGTCTGATCAGGAACTTCTCCTATAGGAGCCGTCTGATCTGAGTCTACTCTGTTTGAAGATGCGTGAAAACACGTTTATATGAGGGAAGTGGTTAATCCTTCTCTTGCTGAATTTTAAAATACATTTCTCCTTCTTTACCCATGTCCTGTTGTATAATTACATATATCTCCACTGTGTACAAGTATTTCTCTGTGCAATCACTGCTGTGGAGTACACTGGTTGCACAATCAATTTGTAAATAGGGCAGACCCTGATGAGACAGCTCCTGCATGAGCTGTCTCATCTGGGTCTTCACTATTTACAGGTAGGTATATTGACGTGAATAGCAAGCGAAGGGTTAAGGCGAATTCAAAGTAGACTACACAAGTATGTAGTTACCTATGGTGAATATGCGATTACGTATGCAAGCAGTTTGGATCCAGATGCGACTCCGGGTATATCAGAGTATCATCGTTATCCGAAGAGTTTTGTGATTGATATGATTGTGTTTAAGAATAAAAAGGAAGAACAATATCTGAGAAATAAATCAAAGTTTATAGACGATCATACGCGGTAGTTCAAGAGTTAACACTTTCATGACTTTCCCCGTTGCATATTTATGTAAGAAAAAAAGGACGTCATGAATATTTATCAGCTGATTTTTTTTATAATGGCATATGTACAGGGGACTGTATAGAATTGGTAGAAAGTTTAGAAACTACAGAATCAGATTTATTATAATTGCATAAGAAAACAGGGCAGACCCTGATCAGATGGCTTCTATATAAATGTGCTATAATAATGCCCTACACAAATAGTTTTGATCCAAAACAAAATCGAAACAAATCAAGACAAAAATAAAACCAGCGAATGTAAGCAGACGGCAACTTTTGCAGGCCACAAAACTTTGCAATAGTTAAACGAACAAAATAATGCACAATATTGGTCCCTGTCGTAACCCTTTCCCTCATATAAACGTGTTTTTCACGCATTTGCAAACAGAGTAGACCCAGATCAGACGGCTCCTATAGGACCCGTTTGATCAGGGTCTACTCTGTTTGCTTATGGAATTTGAAATATATGTTTCTTTAATTTCTAAAATGGCTACAATGTTCTACAAATTTCTAACTGTCGTCTGCAATCCAATTCTGTTAAATAATTCTGTAAAATAAGGAAATAAGATAAATAAATGCAAATTTGAAAGGAATAAAGCAGAGATATAGAAATAAAGTTTGAAACAAAAAGTGAAGTCTCTGATCAGACGCCGCCTTGAAAAGGCGACGTCTGATCTAGGACAGCACTATTGGTCGTGGTGCATTTTTGCGACATTGGCGGTGAAAGGAGATAATGCAAAATATTGATTCCTGTCTTAACCTTTTTCAGGGTGAAAATCCCGACCAGTTACAATGTTAACCTACATGTGATTCCTTCATTCCTTTAACTATTCATAAACTATATACCGAATATCAAAACAGTTAGGATCCTCGTGAGACGCTGACTTACTCGGCGTCTGATCTGGATGCAAACTGTTCGCATGGTCACTCCTACGTGTAGCTGGAAAATGGTTAAAGATTATCAGCTGTTATAAAGGTACAGTTTCCTAATTTGAGCTCGTTTAACCTTTCGGTTTCTCATTATGTGTACATAGGAACGAAACTCTGTTTGAAGAGAACAAGCAGCACCAAATTGCATGATATCAAGATAGCAAGAAAATATATCGCTCAGCTTATCAATTCGTCTACCTGTAAAAAATACCGCTCATAATTGTATATATCATTAAACAAAAATACGACGTGCATTTTGTAAATAGCCAAAGGCAATATATTTTGCCGATTTGCTAATAAAGTTGAATTGATTTGACGTAATCCAGGTATTTAAACCAGGATATGAGTCTTACATGCATATCTACACTTAACCCTTCTCGTGTTTGAAAAACAAAAGTCTGCCAAAATCCCGTCACAATCTACTTCGTTCATTGTTTTCAGAAATTATTGCCCAAGTGTCAGTTTGGATCCTGATGAGAAGCCAAGATACCCGGCGTCTCATCTGGATCCAAACTGTTTGCAAATGCAGGTCAGGTCGCAGGAAGGTCTTTTAACCCTTTTAAAATACATTTCTCCTTCTTTACTCATGTCCTGTTGTAAAATCACATAATTATACCTTCACTGTCTACAAGTATTTCGCTGTGCAATCACTGCTGTGGAGTGCACTGATTGCACAATCAATTTGTAAATAGCGCAGACCCTGATGAGACAGCTCATGCAGGAATGACATGATAATCCAGGTACAAAATCGTATTTTGTTTCAGGTAAACCGTTATATATGTATATACAGTAAAACCCCTGTAAACTGGACGTTAAATTTGGTATATATGTCGGTCTTGGAGACAGGTGGCTAGTTAATGCAGGGTAAAAGTCATGCAGAAAGCTCCTCTAAGAGCTTTCTTTCTATTTGGCTTTCATCGTGCATTAGAGCAACCACCTACCTAATTTAAAGTAACTTCATTCTTCTCTACTAGAATTCCGGTATAGAGAGGTTTTACTGTACAGTAATAAGTGTTTTAAAATGGCGACTGAATCAAAGTATGTGAAGTAATTCTAAAGGGGCGGGGAGTTACTGGCCTCTACGGGGATTCGAACCCCAGACCTGGACCTACAAGTCCGACACTCTAATCATGTTGCTAAAGGGTTATCCCAACAGCATGGCTGTTGGAGATGCCTTTTATAGACCGATCACTTCATCTAATTCAGAATTTGTATGACAGATGGTACAGTGCTCCCTCCTTACAACGGCCCTCTCAATAACGATTCCCTCCTTACAACAACGCATGTTATTGTTTCCGAAACAACAAGGCTCCAGAAACAACTTTTCCATCGTATTTTCTTTATGCCTCCATCAAACCCTATGTAGTGACCACTCTTTAGAATCGTCACTTTGTGACGATTCTAAAGAGTGGTCACAACATAGGGTTTGATTGAGGCATGACGGTTTTAGTTCTCGAAATACACCTTATCTGGGGATCTGCAAACAAGCCAATTATGCTTGATTTTCCCTCCCTATAACAACTCCCTCTGAACAACACATACAATCTTCGTATCCCTAAGGGTGTCGTTGTAGAGAGGGAGCACTGTAACGTTATGCAGATATCTACTCTTTGAGATTTCTGTATTACTTTTTTCTGCATTAAGCTGTCAACTGTTATACAGGGTCCCATTATCAATTCATTAACCATTTGTTCGCATATTATTTGAGAACCCCGTCCAGAACTGATTTTTGAACCAATGCATTTATTATGTTGAGAGAAGAACAACCATTGACATATTTCCTGGTATAAACCACTGACATCGAATGGTGTCAATAAACAGCACAGAACGTGGTCGGTCTGTGGGCTCCTTCAGGGACCTTCTGATCTAGGTCTACACTCTTTGACTATGTCCGTTTTAACCCATTCCCTCATAAGCTATTTTTAGATACAACCTCTTTGAATAAATCTACCGAAAAGGGGCATTAACTAGAGAAAAGGAAACTTTTAGAATTTTGTAGTTTGAAACCATTGTGATAAATAGAGCATTTGCTCCTATAGGAGCAAATGCTCTATTTATCACAATGGTTTCATAAAGTGACTTTTACAGAGTCGCCAAGAGTCGTCAAAATGAGGCAATGGGTTAAGGGACACTGGGCACTAATGAGATAAGGGGTCGCTTTAGATCGATTCTACGGTACAGTCAGGTCTATCTCATTTGTCTGTCTGTCTGTCTGTCTGTCTGTCTGTCATTCACGTTGGTTTTGTCATATACAGTTGAACTTCGATATCTTGCACTCGGATAAACAATTGCTGTTTGCTTGTCACCCTTAACCCTTTCGGCGCCAAATTTCTAATTGTCGTCTGCAATCCAGTTTTTGTTAAATCGTTCGGTAAAATAAGGAGATGAGATAAATAACTGCAAATTTCAAAGGAGTAAGGCACGGGTATAGAAATAGAGATTGAGACAAAAAGTGAAGTCCCTGATCAGACCCCGCCTTGAAAAGGCGGCGTCTGATCTGGGACTGCACTATTTGTCGTGGTGCATTTATGCGACTTCGGCGGTGAAAGGGTTAATGGGAATACAGAACAGGTCCCAGTTCGATTATGCGACGTAGATTATGTGCATTCTGTCATGTTTGTGAAACTAGCCGTTTCAATGCTAGATATTTTAGAAAGGTCGTGTATAGAAACTTTCTACACATTTACATTCTACAGGGTGTCACAAAAATGGAACCCGTGATTAAAGTATGCAAGTTATCCCATTTCTGTCAATATTGCTAACTTAAATTAAAAATATATACATAGGCCTATAGATTAGTGGAGACAACAGTTTGCCATATATTGCCTACATTTTGTCTAAACATATTCATTGGTTTTTAATTAAGACATCAGCATTTAAACGAAAGCATCCTAAACTCCGTTTAATCATGATATAAGCATGGACTTATGCAATGTACGAATATCATGTTAAAACATATTTTAGGTGTATTCGTTAAAATACTCATTCTTTAAACCAATACATATTTTGAAAAATACATTTGGCAGATATATTCACAAATGTTCTATCTACAAAAATGTCTGATTATATTTTAAGTGCCCGGTTACACTGATTAAAATACACGTTTGATCCAGGGTTCCGGTTTTTTTGTTGTTGTTGTTTTTTTTGTTTTTGGGACGGGGGGGGGGGGGCACCCGGTACTTTCTCTCCCTCCTTTTCCATTCATAGACACGTAGTCAGAGTGTCCAATGTGGGTCTTGCAGAGAGATACCTGTACTTGGCTTCTCAACAGAATCGAAACTGGTTTAACCCTTTCCCTGTTCCGTATTTAGGCCAAATTTCAATACCTGCTGAATATTTATTAACACACTAGTTATAAAGAAATATGGAAGGTAGAACATTGTAGACATTTTAGAAAGCAAATAAACAGATCTATCAAATTATATTAGCAAACAGAGTAGACCCTGATCAGACGGCTCCTTTAGGAACCGTCTGATCTGGGTCTACTCTGTTTGCAAATGCGTGAAAAACACGTTTATATGAGGGAAAGGGTTAAAAGCAGCCAAACAAGAGTTAACCCTTTCCTTCATATAAACGTGTTTTCACGCATTTGCAAACAGAGCAGACCCAG
Organism: Azorinus chamasolen; assembly: GCA_963576725.1. Lineage (NCBI taxonomy): Eukaryota > Metazoa > Mollusca > Bivalvia > Cardiida > Solecurtidae > Azorinus > Azorinus chamasolen. The sequence goes on from OY755252.1 coordinate 27,037,484, forward strand.
ATCAGATGGCTCCTATAGGAGCCGTCTGATCAGGGTCTGCACTGTTTGGTAATGGCATTTGAAAGATCTGTTCCTTTACTTTCTGAAATAGCTACAATGTTCTATCTTCAATATTTCGTTGTAACTAATTTTCCAATGAATATTCAGTAGGTATTGGAATTTGGAAAGATCTGTTTCTTCACTTTCTGAAATGGCTATAATGTTCTACCTTCAATATTTCGTTGTAACTAATTTTCCAATGAATATTCAGTAGGTATTGGAATTTGGAATAAGCATAAAACACGGAAGGGGTTAAAAGCTATACGTGTATAATCATATTCAATAAGCCGTACGATGTAGATTGATCTTGGTCTACATTGCTAAATATACATGTACGTTTTACATGGTAATGTACGTTGTACCAGGATAACATTGAGTCCTTTGCATGTTTTAACAAGCACACTAGAGTATTGTTAGTGATATGGACAAGTGAAACAACGATAAAAATGGGCAAAACGATGGGTAGGATAAAATACAGAAAGAGGAGACATGAAATATAAGATGGAATGTTGGTGGTAGCTTAATGCAGGATTGTTTTACTGTAGATATAGAAAGGATCGGAAATGAAACTACACAACTGCATTTATCAACAGCCATACACAGAAAGTGAAACTGGATGAAGCTGACTTGGAAATATACAGTAAAACCTGTCCTAAGCGCTCATTCATTTATTGAACATAGGAGACTTTAAACGCAGGTGGTTGCTTAACGTAGGACAATAGTAATTCAGAACAGAAAGTTCTGCATTACTTCAAACCTGCATTAAGTAACCACATGCCTCACTAACCCATTATTAGACCTGTTCTAAGCGGCTATTCATTTATTGAACATAGGAGCCTTAAAAAGCAAGTGGTTGCTTAACACAGGACAAAAATATTGCAGAAAGCTCCTATAGAAGCTTTCTGTATTACTTCAGACATGCATTAAGCTACCACATGCCTTCCAGACCCATAATTAGACATGTGTTTGATGGCCGCTTACCCATTGCCTCATATTGACGACTTTTGACGACTCTGTAAAAGTCATTTTTTGAAACCATTGTCATAAGTAGAGCATTTGCCCCTATAGGGGCAAATGCTCTATTTATCACAAAGGTTTCAAACTACAGAGTTCTAAAAGATTCCTTTTCTCTAGATAAATGCTCCTTTTTGGTAGATGTATTCAAAGAGGTTGGATCTAAAAATAGCATATGAGGTAATGAGTTAAGAAATGTAAATAGAGGAACCGAGAAGAACTGTTATTTTTGGCGGCGATTCCCCTATATTACTGTAGATATTGACCTCACCCTGCGGTTATTTCCTAATTAATAACACATTATCCCTTAGTGACGCATTTTTGCGCATCTATAAATCTCACTTTATGAAACCATTGTGATAAATAGAGCACTTGCTCCTATAGGAGCAAATGCTCTATTTATCACAATGGCTTCAAACTACAAAATTCTAAAAGTTTTCCTATCCTCTAGTTAATGCTCCTTTCCGATAGATACATTCAAAGAGGATGGGTCTAAAAATAGCCTAGGAGAGAATGAGTTAATCTAAACACTCGGATGCCAAGTGTCACCTCTCCGATGGTTCGTACAGCTGAATAATTCAATCTTGATCTATGTCTGTTACTTCAACATTAGACTGACATAGTAACAAATAGTGTAGACCCTGATCAAACTGTTTGATACCAGTCTGCACGTCTTGTCTTTGTTTTTATCTTTTCGAATACTTTGGCTAATTTGGATAAACAAATTATTTCAGAGCTACATATCAAGGTGCGTACTCAAATCATAAAATCGCATTTCTGTACCAAGTCCAATGTTGTGATCACTCTTTAGAATCGTCCCTCCGAGACGATTCTAAAGAGCGATCACAACACAGGGTTTTATGGGAAAATAAAGACTACTCTTGAAAATGTTTAATCTACGCACCTTATCTGGAGCTCTGTATTTTGTTTTACTTTCTTTGCATCAAAGCATATTCTCAAGCATTTGACTGTGAGGCTATAAAACATTTTGCTTCAGTCTGATTTCATTCTCAGTCATCTCATAGGTCGAGTCAATGTTTTATTGAAACTCAAAATCTGACCAATCAGATACATGAGGATGACTTCAAACTCAAACCCAAAAGTTTTATAAGCACGTGCCATGGTGCGGCACTAAAATGATCAAGCAGAATGCCAAAAGTCACAGAAAAAATATCTTATCTAAACCTACCTAAAGATAGAACTAGACACGTAAAAATCATATAATCCATTTCAACAGGTCTGTTTCTTATGAAAATGTTCTTCTTATGAAAGTATTCCAATACCTCAACACCGCCATAACTCACTGAACGTATTTTACTGCCTCATTCACTTCCCTAAAATTGATAAAAATTACCGATTGGTTCCGTTTAAACTCTGGACCCGTTGCGAAAAAAATATTCCGCAAATAAGGAACTGGTGAAAATTTGACTACCGATTTGATCAAGCTTTTGAAAACTTATGGACCAAGATTCAAAAAGCTTGGATCAAGATGAGACGCCGAGTTACTCGGCGTCTCATCTGGATCCAAGCTGTTTGCGAATGCGAGTCTGATCGCGTATAGCGGGATAAGGGTCAATATCTAGCATGTTACTGGCGAAGTCATGATCTAATGTTCACGAAAGCTATGGGTCAAGGTCAGAGACAGAATGATCAGGATCCATACTGTTTGACACTCTGCTTGTATTTTTGAAAAACAAGGCCACAAGATAAATTGATTTTTTTTAAAAAAATGAAGTAGAAGACATATTTCGTTACCAATGTTTAACAGACTGAAAGTTTAATCTTTAGTGCGTCGAGTAAAAATGTCGTCTGCAAAAGTGCCGTCTGTTTGAATACTTTACCTTGTTTTCCTTTGTTTTCAGACGCAGTACGAGTTGAGACAGTTTGGATCAAGATGAGGCGCCGAAATACTCGGCGTTTGATCAGGACTGAAACTGTTTGCAAAGGTTATCAAGAACGAGTACAAACTGTGGGCTGTATTAAGCACTTGGCCAAAAGTTCCGTTCCACGGTTTCGGAAAAGAGTTCGACTCTCTCTTATCTGCAGCATGTACAACAAACACATATAATTAATTACCTTCGACCATTCAACGGTAACCGCAGTCGATCACTGTTTGATAAAATGTCTTTTGACGAATCTTAACAGACTGATATACAAGAATAAACAAATCTAAAGGGTGGTTTAAAAGAATGGACTCATTTTACCCATAGCCTGTTTAGACAGTTTGATTTTTATTTTTTGAATTCTTCTTCTTCGTCGCTTTAAGCCTATCCTTCATGTAAACGTGTTTTCACGCATTTGCACACTGAGTAGACCCAAATCAGACGGCTCCTATAGGAGCCGTCTGATCAGGGTCTGCTCTGTTTGCTAGTGGAATTTGAAAGATCTTTTTCTTTACTTATTAAAGTGGCTACAGTGTTTCACCTTCCATATTTCTTTATAACTTCATGTACTTTGTCCATGAATATTCAGTAGGTAGTGATAATTGGACAAACACAAAACAAGGAAAGGGTTAAGCTTCTCCGTGATTAACTTTTGCACACAGTTTCCATCCAGACGAGCCGAGGAAAGCAGCATCCAATCAGGGTCCATAGGGTTTGACACTGCGGGTTACGTTTTTCAAGGCGGCTCGTACATGTACTATTAATCATGAACTTCATTGTTGTTTATAACCTCTAGTTCTTTGTCTGCTGTAGCTTTTTCCCTTTGAAATACTGTGCATGTACTTTTATTTATCTCAATTCTTTATTTAACGAAATGTTTAGAACATGTGTTGCAGTGTACAATTAGAAATTTAGTCGAAATTGGTGGGGAATCATTGGAGAAGACAAACAGACGATATGTTTACCGCTAAAGATTTTTACTTTTAACACTTCGCTTGCTATTCACGTCAATATACGTACCTGTAAATAGTGAAGACCCAGATGAGACAGCTCCTGCAGGGTCTGCACTATTTACAAGTTGATTGTGCAACCAGTGCACTCCACAGTAGTGATTTCATAGCGAAATACTTGTACACAGTGAAGATATATGTAATTATACAACAGGGCATGGTTAAAGAAGGAGAAATGTATTTTAGAATTCAGCAAGCGAAGGGTTAAAAGTAAAGAGGGTTAAGAGCAAGAAATGATAGCAGTAGTACCATTTTATTTTACGTATTGGTGTAAGTAGAATGATTGCAAAAAGATAAGCTTGTGTTATCACGGTCGCATGTTTCTGTAAGAGTTTTATACACTGCCCACTCCTAGTCGTTTTAACTTTGTGCATGCCAAGTACTTGTCGTCTGCAAATTATGTCGTCTCCTTCAATTCTGAAAGGTATTTTTATTTTCTTCAATACGTCTTTAAAAAATCCAATTCAGGTCCGAATCAGGACGAGACGCCTATAGTCTTGATCCAACGTATTTGTAATATGGTTTCAAAACTTTTCGTTAACCCTTTCGGTGCCAGCATTGTCGTCTGCTGGCATAGTTTCGTTTATTTTTAGTGTAAATGTGTGTACTTCTTCCATTTTCTTTATAAAACAGTAAACAGAGTGTGTGTACTTCTTCCATTTTCTTTATAAAACAGTAAACAGAGTGTCAAACAGTTTGGATACTGATGAGACGCCGAGTTATTCGATGTCTCATCTGGATCCAAACTGTTTGCATGTGATATCATAAACCCGTCATTGTTGCACGGAAGGAGTTAATTCGTCCATGTGCTATTATAACAAACTAATATGATTACTATTCATAGTGCCATTATTTCTTGCATGAATATTCAAGGAGGAAATGGTAAACTTTCAAAATACATGGTACACGATATTTCGAATTCGAATAGCTCGAACTTCGGGATAACTCGAACTAAAAGTTCGATCCTTCAAAATCCGACAAAATTTACAATACATTATTGCTCTAAACTGTATCACTACGAATATCAAGAAAGACATATAACAGCTAAATGCTGTTCTAAAATAATGCTGAAAGCTCCTACAGGAGCTTTCAGCATTACTTTAGGCCTGCATTAAGCTGTGAACTTTGAGACATTGTTCAGATAAGATATAGAATAACTCGAACTTCTGTTATCTCGAACTAATTTGTAAATTCCCTTGAAGTTCGAGATATCGAATTTTAACTGTACATTGTATGAGTATCTATTAACACTCGTCTCGGTATCCGCAACCCAACTCGCCTTTGCGTACAGCTTGAATCCATACGAGACGCCGGGTACCGGTATTTCGGCGTCTCAACATCATCCGAACAGCCTGGTTCTCTGCTAACATGTTCACTGAACCATTTATTCCATAAATATTAATGCAAGAAATAATGATGTCATTTGGCATTTTAACATGTGATTTTTTACCAAAGCAGAAACTGTAGAATTAGATCTGTAATCTACCATAAGTATAAACAGAGCAGACTGTGGTCAAGGTAGAAACTATAGATTCATATCTATATTTCATAAGCACACAAAGCAATCCCTGATCAGACGGCTCCTATAGGAGCACACTTGTCTGGGTCTACTCCGTTTGCAAAGGCGTAGAAATACGTGTTTATATGGAGTAAAGGGCTAAGCTTGATCGAATCGGAAGTAGTGAAAATTGAACCTGGGTAAAACGTTTAGTTGAGTCTAAGTTCGTTCTCAAGTTTTTGATTGGTCAGATTTGAGCCTTTGGCTCAAATCTGACCAATCTAAAGCTTGAGAACTCAAATCCGACCAATCAAAAGTTTGAGAACGAACTGAGACTCAACTAAAAAGCTGTATGAACATGGACCCTGATCTAAATTTAACCCGACGTTATATACTGGTATTACAGCCGTGTTAGGGTTAACCCATTCCCCCCATAGGCTATTTTTAGATCAAACCTCTTTAAATTAATCTACCCAAAAGGAGTATTTACCAGAGAAAATGATTTTTTAGAATTATATAGTATTTAAACCATTGTGACAAATAGAGAATTTGCTTTTATGGAGCAAATACTCTGTTTGCCACAATGGGTTCAAAAAGTGACGTTTATAGAGGCGTAGAAAGGCGTATTTATGGAGGAATATTAATTAGGTTATTTTTTATAATGGCATATGAACACAGGCCAATTTGGCTCAGGCAGAAACTGTAGAATCAGATCTATATTACACCATAAGCAAACAGAGCAGACCCTGATCAGACGGCTCCTATAGGAGCCGTCTGATCTGGGGTCTACCCTGTTTGCAGATGCGTAAAAAAGCGCTTACATAAGGAAGGGAAAGGGTTAACCTTTATTCTACACACCTTCAAATTCCTATCATTTTCATACATGTCATTTTCATATATCCAGTTTCATCAGGATCAATCTTGTTTTACAGTCGCTTCGATGTCTTCATATAATCTGACATTGTATTGTTTACATTAACGGCTTGTCTACGATCACTCAAATATGACTGAAACCACTCCACTGTCTCAATCCCTATTTCTTTTAATTTACTACATAATATTCCATGATTCACTGTGTCGAAAGCCTTTTGAAGGTCCAACATAATCATTCCTGTATAAAGACCTTTAGAATTTTGAATTTTGATGTGGCCTGTCAGATGCGCGAGGCAGGAGTCTGTGGAGTAGTTACATCTAAAACAACTTTGAAATTCGTATAATAACCTTTGTTTAACAACGAAATATTCTAATATTCTATACAGCTCTTTCTAAAAGTTTAGAAACTATACACAAGATGCTAACATATCTATAATAAGATCTGTTTTTTAAACAATGTTTTGACTTTAGCACATTTTAGTTCACAGGGTACAGTGTTACTGATAATAGAGCTATTAACTAAACAAGTTATATGAATCTTTAAAAAGATGCAGCATCTTTCAAAAAAACGTGCTGGGATGTTGTCTAAACCTGTGCTTTTAGAACAAATAAGTTTACAAGTTCCTTGTATATATATAATCTTCACTAAATGTATGAAGTCTGAATTTTATAGAGTCAATGTTTCTCTCTTATTATAAACTGGTCAAATCGCTTCTTCAATAGTCGTTTGATCTGAGTCTGAACGTGTTTGTCCCATCTGTGTTTCGTCATGACCAATAATGCGTTGGTCAAGCAGGTAGGGTCCAGATGAGATACCGCGTAGCTGAATCCAAATGTAATGTAAACATCATGGCATGCTCCCCCGTGAAAATCTAGATCTGTGTAGTTTTTAAATCATTGTGGTGAATAGAGCATTTGCTCCTATAAGAGCAAATGCTCTATTTATTGCAATGGTTTCAAAAGGTGACCTTTACAGCTCTAGGCGTCAAAATGCATCAATATGAAGAAATGGGATAAAGCTTACAATACAAGACAGAACATTTATCAAAGTCTAGCCCCTTAGCCTTCGTTTGTTGTTCCAGTTTGGCCATACTAATGTTTTCACCTTTCAGATTCATGTTGCGTAAGTGCGTATCGCTAGCTACGCTTCTGTTCTCATCTTACTTCTTCTTACTTTTAAGAAAATGTGTGAAGCTACGGCTAATGGAAAATATGAAAAATGCTGAACAGTCAGATTTTATATTTTATTAATATTATCAATATTTAACATGTGTATAGTATTTCAGATTGTTCTGTGATATATGTGTCATTACTAAAGTAATACTGTGATAACAGCTTGTTCCCAATTTGAAAAATAGGAATATTTAACGCTTTTCCTCATTTTAACGCGTTTTTGCGCACATGTAAACAGAGTGGACCCAGATCTGGGTCTACTCTGTTTTGCTAATGGAATTTGGTATATCTGTTTCTTTAGTTTCTAAAATGGCTGTGATGTTACTACCTCTATATTTCATTATAGCTGCAATATCCAGGAAAATACAGGAGGTATTGAAATTTGGACTAATACAGAACAGGGAAAAGGTTAAATGTTATTAAGAAATGTAACTCATATATGTTTTTTGAATAGTTACGTAGGAGTTGTCTATATTTGTCTATCTTTGCTAAAAGTACAAAGCTCAGCCAATATTTTGAGATCTTGACTTTCTAGTTCACAAGGACCCCATTGGAAATAAGTTGTACAACTTAATGGATTATCTTTTTCGATAGATAGATAGATATATATATATATAGATAGATAGATAGATAGATAGATAGATAGATAGATAGATAGATAGATAGATAGATAGATAGATAGATAGATAGATAGATAGATAGATAGATAGATAGATAGATAGATAGATAGATAGATAGATAGATATATAGATAGATAGATAGATAGACAGACAGACAGACAGACAGACAGACAGACAAACAAACAAACAGACAGACAGACAGACAGATAGACAGACAGACAGACATGCAGACAGACAGACATATAAATAGATATATTTATTCTGTTATGACAGGTGTAAATCCCGTGTTTAATTATATGAATTGGATGTTATCGTGTTTTACACCCAACCTATAAAATCTACCGAGGGTGATCTCCCTTATTTTCTAGGATCAACCTCTTCGTCAAACTGAAAGTAGACCGACGGGTGTAGTTGTATTTATTGTGTTATATGTTACATTGCTACCATTGGAAATTGTGAAAATGTGACTCTTTAAATTATTAGTCAGACGCGAAACGTTTGGAAATAATATCGATGTTTATTAATGGACTAGACCGATGGCATAAATATGGGTATACTTGTGTGAAGAGGTCACATGACATGTAAACAATAGAAATCGACCTTAGAATCACAGCTATTCAAGACTGTATGAAAACTGTTTGGGCGAAATAACCAAAGACAGTATTTGTAAGATGGTTTTTTCTCATTGTTTTATAACTTTAGCACAAACGCTTATAAATGTTACTGTCAGTTCAAACTCCAAAGATCACTTCCTTGAATGGTTACCAGGCTTACATTGACCCTTTAACCCTTTCCCTGTTCTTTGTTTATTCCAAATTTCAATACCTCCTGAATATTCATTAACAAAATAGTTATAAAAATATATGGAAAGTGCAACATTGTAGACATTTTAGGAGGCAAAAAACTGATCTATCAAATTCTATTAGCAAACAGAGCAGACCCTGATCAGACGGTTCCTCTAGGAGCCGTCTGATCTGGGTATACTCTGTTTGGAAATGCGTGAAAACACTTTTATATAGGGAAAGGGTTAATAGTTCGATTTCGAGTGCTGAGCCGTGATTGCACTTTTTTATTTATAGAAGTTGCAACCATTCTAATTTATGGGTAAGTGGACATGTGCAATGGTTGTCGCAAGAAGCTCGTAGTACTCATGCAGTATTAGTATATACAGTAAAACCTCTCTATAACTGCCACTAAATTACATTGAATATTTTGTGTTAAAGGCAGGTGGCTGCTTAAAGCAAGGTGAAAGTAAAACAGGACGCTCCTATACTTTCACCTTGCTTTTAGCAGCCACCTGCCCTAAATACCAACTAATTAACACAATTCAATGGCCGTTACGGAGAGGTTTACTGTATATGCTTATTACTGTCTGTATAACCAGATACATATAAACATAATATAGGTCTCTGGTATAACCACAGGTAACTCCGGAACAAATACATGGTTTGTGACGTGTTTTACCTCTACAGGTGGACTGGTCCTAAAGGTCACAGCTCACAGGTCAAAATCAAACTATACCTGGTGAATTATCAATATTCATCTAGAAATAATGTACGAATACTGATCCTTTACCTATTGTAAGAAATAATGACATCATGAACATTTAACAGCTGATTTTTTTGGTAAAATTAGATTTTCAAGGGAATATTAAGATTGCCTATAGGAGCTGTCTGATCAGGGTCTGCTCTGTTTGCTAATGGATTTTGATAGATCTGTTTCTTTACATTCTAAAATGTTTACAATATTCCACCTTCCATATTTCATTGTAACTATTTCTCTGTGAGTATTCAGTAGGTATTGAAATTTGGAATAAACATAGAACAGGCAATTTAAAGGGTTAAACCTTTCCTCCATGAATATTCATGTAAGAAATAATGACGTAATGAATATTAATTACATTTATTTATTATTATATCACATAGCCACAGGAATTGTTGGCCATGGCCCGAAACTGAAGTAATTCTAATGAGGGTACCAGGATTCAAACCCTGGACCTCTGGACTACAAATCCAACACTCTAACCATGCTGCTAAAGGGTTAATCCAACAGCAAGGCCTTACATAGGCCGATTACTACAAAACTATAGAATCATATCTATATTATATCATAAGCAAACAGAGCAGACCCTGATCAGACAGCTCCTAGAGGAGCTGTCTGATCTGGGTCTTCTCTATTTGCAAAGGCATTGAAAAGCGTATTTATGGAGGAAAGGGTTAAAATATTTTTTTATATTTTTCGGCCAAACCCTATCTTGCTGCAACTCATTAGAATCGCCTCTCCGAGATAATGAGTTGCAGCAAGATAGGGTTTGGTTGAGAAGTATGAGATTTTGATAGATCAATATAGAGGTCCAGGAAGATGTGTCTATTGAAAGATTTTCAATAATAACTTGTTTATTTCTCCACCAAACCCAGTGTTGTGACCACTTTTTAGAATCATCACTTTTTAGAACTGTCTCGTTTGGTGGAGAAGGGACGATTTGCACCTTTATGCTCTGTCAGTACATGTCTTATCCCTTATCTATAGTAGTGGTGTGAGGATTGTGGTTTGGCCATGTCTAGCGAGGAGACAGACCCTGAGGATATCCCACTGGAGGAGTCCCTATTGTTGTGTGCACGGAGGGGCCAGGCATCTATAGTAAAAGACATTTTACAGAATAGGAAAGCGGGCAAAATACAACTGGACATCAACTGCAAAGGTTAGTGCTCATAACTAACCCATTTCTTATACTGACGCCGTTTGACTCCTCTGTTAAATAGAGCATTTGCTCCATAGGAACAAATGCTGTATTTATCACATTGGTTTCACAACTATACAATTCTGACATTGTCCTTTTCTCTAGTAAATGCTCCTTTTCGGTAGATTTATTGAAAGAGGTTGGGTTTAAAAATAGCCTATGATGCAATGGGTTAATTATTAATGCCTTCTCTGACAATGAGCTAACTTATAATAGTCATTGACCTCTGTGACATAAGCAGGAAATAAGATAATTATAAAATAACATATACAGTAAAACCTCTCTATAACGGCCACTAAATTGTGTTAATTAGCTGGTATTTATGGCAGATGGCTGCTTAAAACAAGTTGAAAGTAAAACAGAACGCTCCTATAGGAGCGTTCTGTTTTACTTTCACCTTGCTTTAAGCAGCCACCTGCCTTTAAGACAAAATACTTGATGTAATTTAGTGGCAGTTATAGAGAGGTTTTACTGTAGTTGATTAATGTAGATGAAAAGCTGAACAATGTGATATCTTATTTTTTAGGAGCATTAACCCTTATAGTACAGGACACGAGTCACTGATGTCCTTCGCAAACAGTGTAGACCCAGATGAGAGGGCTCCTAGAGGAGCCCTCTCATCAGGGTCTGCATTGTCTGTCATGTTACATTTTTCTTTAGAAAAATCCCTAAATATTCACCATAAGTTTGACCTGTTGGAACTTTGGAATAGTCCATTTGAAAAGTCAGCGTTGTAAGGGTTAATAAAAACCACACTCTTCTTAACCCTTTACTCCATAAATACGCTTTCCTATACCTTTGTAAACTGAGCAGATCAAAATCAGGGTCCATGCTTATAAAGCTTTTTAGTTGAGTCTGAGTTTGTTCTCAAGCTTTTGATTGGTCAGATTTGAGCCAAAGGCTCAAATCTGACCAATCAAAAACTTGAGAACAAACTCAGACTCAACTAAAACGTTTTATAAGCATGGATACAGATGGGCACTCTTATAGAAACTGTCTGATCAGGGTCTGCTCTATTTGCTTGTGGTACATCTATAATATAAATCTAATGCTACGGTTTCTGCCTGAGTCAAAATGTCCTGTGTTTATATGCCATTATAAAAAATATTCTAGTTAATATTCATGATGTCATAATTTTTATGTCCCCCCAGATCTAATCTGGGGGGCATATTTTTTTTGTCCTGTCTGTTTGTCTGTCTGTTTGTCTGTTTGTCCGTTTGTTTGTCTGTTTGTCAGCAACTTTAACATAACTTTTTAGTCAGTACAGATAGAGACTTGATATTTGTCATGCTTGTGTATCTCATGAAGCTGCACATTTTGAGTGTGACGTCATCCTTCAGGGTCAAAAGTCAAATTGTCTGTAACTTTAACGCAACTTTAACATTGGTCACAACTTTTGAGGCAGTACAGATAGAGACTTTATTTTTGGCATTCATATGCATCTCATAAAGCTGCACATTTTGAGGGGTGACATGTCAAGGTCATCCTTCAAGGTCAGAGGTAGAATATATGATTCAAATCACCGACTTTAACATTGGCCATAACTTTTGGACCAGTAGAGATATTGACTTGATATTTAGCATGCTTGTGTATCTCATGAAGCTGCACATTTTGAGGGGTGACATGTCAAGGTCAACGTCATCCTTCAGGGTCAAAGGTCAAATTGTCTGTTTCTTTGTCTGTAACTTTAACATTGGTCATAACTTTAGAAACAAATCGGAAAAAATAAAACGAAACACTCTGATAGGAAAAAAGCACGACGGGGGCATCAGTATGATTGATACTAAGTCTTTCATCAAAGCCACAAAAATCAAATGGGTTAAAAATCTATTATCGGAAAAACAGGATTCAAATTGGACAGTAATTCCGAAATACTTTTTCAATCAATATGGGGGAAATTGCTTGGTATTTTATATGAACATAGATAACTTCAAAAACCTTCCAAAAGTAAAACGGGCCTTACCCCGTTTTTATCAAGATCTGCTAAGTACGTGGATAGAATTCAGGAAAATGACTAATAATGCGAAAATAATTAAGTTTTTCGATATTCGTAAACAATTAATTTGGGGAAATTGCCACATAAAAACCAAATTGGGTAAACTGCTAATATTCGATAATTGGATAAAATCGGATATCTTGTTTGTTAACGATATTTTATCAAAAGACGGTAAAATAGATGAAAAACTTATATTTCAAAAACTTAGAGATACTAGGAACTGGATCGCAGAAATTAATATTTTGAAACGAGCGCTGCCTAAAACATGGGCAAAAATATTAAGATCTAAAGACTCAGTACAAACACATGTTAAAACAGTATTAAACATTGAAATAAAAGAGTTTCGATATAGCTTTCCAAATATGACCAATAAAGATTTCTACAACGTATTTGCATTAAACAATTTTGAAAAGCCATACATACATAAATTCTGGGAAAATAAGTTTTCTGAAAACCGGCTGTATTGGCCATCTGTCTACTCAGCCTTATACGAAACTGGCATAAACAACAAAATTAAGCAATTCAAATACAAGTTGTTACATAACATTATCCCAACAAAGGAAAATCTCTGTAAGTGGAAAATCTCGACTTCGTCAAATTGTGCACTGTGTTCATGCAAAGAAGATTATGAACATTTTTTCATAAACTGTAAAAGCATTGCCTTATTCTGGACAGCCATTCAAAATGCATTTACATCATGTGGCATCTCAAACAATATGAAACATATCCGACACATCATCATTGGCTACAAGGTACCTGAATACACCGATGTTAATATCATTCTTAATATAGTAGCTTTTACCATTTACAAGTCATATTTTGTGAGTGAAAAGAGAACAAAAGAGATTAGCATACTAAACTTATTCAAAAGCGAACTCAATTTTATAACCGATTTTATGAAGTGGACACACAGATGTACACATTTTCTAGAAAAATTCAAGAACTCTTTGCAAACGTGTATAGATTAAGTGCAACAATATGCTCTCTATTACTTTGCCTAGAGATCAGTGTAATGCGCGGCTTGATAGCTACTGCCAACACGTTTGAAACTTTGTGAGAAGCTGCACTGTAGGCGACCCACAAAGATCAAAATTGTATCAGCAGTGATTCCTTGTTGTGTCATTCCTCCCTTCCTCTATGTTTCTCTTCTCTTTATAAGCACTTCGTCCACACTTCCTCTTCCCTAAGAGTTCCTCTTGATTTTCATTTCGCCAAGAGGAATACATACATGATCAAACATGTACATAGGGATTGTCGCACTTGTCCACATGTATGAATGGGTGGTGGATGGGTTCACGCTTGTCCATGTATGTGTATGGGTGGTGGAACTACCGATCTAGTGTTCGTTGTTGTGATATTATGCTTTAAGCAAATGTTTGTTAGCATTAACTGTTCACAGCACTAGTGTTTTCAGTTTGTGTTGTCATTTGTGCTGTTTAGGATAACATTAACTATTCCGAAAACAAAAAAAACCAAACAGAGTAGACCCAAATTAGATGTCTTCTATAGGAATCGTCTTATCTGGGCCTGCTGTGTTTGCCTATGAAATGATAAAGATTATAATTCTGCAATATTTGCTACGGCCAAACTTTCCTGTTTTGATATGCCATCATAAAAAAATAATCTAATTAAAAAAAGAGTTAAATACTATTATATAATCGCATGTTTACGCTACCTATCTTAGTTGTTATTGATTGTGATGTGATTATAGCTCTTTGCAGTACTATTTATACATGTACTTCACTATGTACTTCGCTATTAAAAAGAAAAAAAACAACTTTAGAGCCGGTACAGATAGAGACTTGATATTTGGCATGCATATGTATATCATAAAGCCGCACATTTTAAGGGGTGACATGTCATGGTCAAGGTCATCCTTAAAGGTCAGAGGTCAAACATATGGGTCAAATCACCAACTTTAACATTGGCCATAACTTTTGAACCAGTACAGATAGAGACTTGATATGTGGCATGCTTGTGTCTCTCATGAAGCTGCACGGTTTGAGGGAAGACATGTCAAGGTCATACTTCAGGGTCAAAGGTCACCAACTTCAAATTGGCCATAACATTTGAACCAATAGAGATAGAAGCTTGATATTTGGTATATGCATGTGTATCTCATGAAGCTGCACATTTTGAGGGGGCAACATGTCAAGGTCATCTTTTAGGGTCAAAGGTCACCGACTGTAACATTGGCCATAACTTTTGAACCTGTAAATACAGACTTGACATTTGGTATGCATGTGTATCTCATGAAGCTGCACAGTTTGGGAGTGTCAGGTCAAGGCCATCTTTCAGGGTCAAAGGTCACCGACTTTAACATTGGGCATACCTTTTGAACCAGTAGAGATACAGACTTGATATTTGGTGTACATGTGTATCTCATGAAGCTGCGCATTTTGGGGGTGAATTGTCAAGGTCAAGGTCATCTTTCAGGGTCAAAGGTCACTGACTTTAACATTGCCATAACTGTTGAACCAGTAGATATACAGACTTGATAGTTGGTATACATGTGTTTCTCATTTGGCTGCACAGTTTGAGGGGTGACATGTCAAGGTCAAGGTCATCCTTCAGGGTCAAGTATCATATCGAGGGGGCATAGTGTTTCACAAACACATCTTGTTTACATGAATATTCATTGAGTAATGGGTTAAAGTTGTTTTTTAAGCCATAGATACTCTAAGTATTCAGGCATTATACACAGAGGTCCAGATAAGATGTGTAAATTAAAACATTTTCAAGAAAAAAAATCAGCTAATAAATATTCATGACATTGTTATTTGGTACATGAATATTCAACAAGGAAAGGGATATAAGAGATGTGCAAAGAAGATTTCTGGTTTCTTTTCTCATTCTAGGGACACAAAAGTCAAACAGAGGCTGGACACCGCTTCATCTTGCAGCTTATTTTGGCCACAGAGATGTTGCTCAAGTTTTGCTAGAGGTATGTACCATGCATACTCAGTGTTAACCCTTTCCCTCATAAAAACGTGTTTTCACACATCTGCAAACAGGGTAGACCCAGATCAGACGGCTCCTATAGAGTCTGCTCTGTTTGCTAGTGAAATTTGAAAGATCTGTTTCTTTACTTTCTATAATGGCTACAATGCCCCACCTTTCACATTTGCTTATAACAATTTTGTCCATGAATATTCAGTAGGTATTGAAATTTGGAATAAACATAGAACATGGAAAGGGTTAAATGTTTATGGCATCATTATTTCTTTCATGAATATTAAACAGGGAAGGGATTAAATAAGATAAACGTCTGATTAGGGTCTGCTCTGTTTGCTTATGATATACATGTAGTCTAGATAATTATGATTCTATAGTTTCTGCCGTGGTAAAAAGATTATGTGCTCATTTACAATTTAAAAAAAATCTAATTAATATTCATGATTTCTTTATTTCTTGAATATTCATGGAGTAAAAGACTAAAGTCATACCTAAAGCTCTGTGACTATAGCTTACAAGAATCCATATCCACTCTCACAACCTACATACACAAGCTGGAAGATATGGCAGAGATAGAGCACAAAGAAATGAAAGAGTATGTAAATTAACCCTTTCCCTGTTCTATGTTTGTTACAAATATCAATACCCACTGAATATACATGAACAAAATAGTGAAAATGAAACCTTGAAGGTGGAACATTGTAGCCATTTTACAAAGCAAAGAAACAGAATTATTCAAATTCCACTAGCAAACAGAGCAGACCCTGATCAGACGGCTCCTCTAGGAGCCGTCTGATCTGGATCTACTCTGTTTGCAAATGCGTGAAAACACGTTTATATGAGGGAAAGGGTTAAACAATGAAAACTATTTTGAAGATGAGTTTCACTTTATCATTAAATGTAGAACATTTGATGAATTGCAAATCACTTATATAAATCTTTGTTACAGAGTTAGAACAAATATGTGTAAGTTCACTGAATAACAGGAAAAAACCCCTGTAAACCGGACATTAGATTTAGCTTCAAAATCGGTTTCGGAGACAGGTGGCAGCTTAATGCAGGATGAAAGTCATACAGAAAGCTCCTCATGGAGCTTTCTGCATGACTTTTACCCTGCATTAAGTAGGCACCTACCTAAAAACAGGGTATAAAAAATTCCAAAAGTTTCGCTCATCCTGCAATATAGACAAAGAGGGCAAAGCAAAATACTCACTAGTCCAGCAAGATAGACAAAAAAGAGAAAATTACATGCAGGATGAGCGGACAAATGGAATTTTCATCCCCTGCTAGAATTCAGGTTTAGAGGGTTTAATTGTATTAAACTCTAATTATAAGGAGGTAATGCTAAGGGCTATTCCATTTAAATGTGTATGGGGGAAGGCACGAAGGCATTTTAAAAAACATGCATAGGTGGGTTTTGCTGCTAAAATAGTACTACAGTGCTCCCTCCCTACAACGGCCCTCTCAATAACGATTCCCGCCTTACAACAATGCATGTCACTGTTTTTGAAACAACAAGGCTCCAGAAACAACTTTTTGCCATCATACTTTCCTTATGCCTCCATCAAACCCTATGTTGTGACCACTCTTTAGAATCGTCACAAAGTGACGATTCTAAAGAGTGGTCACAACATAGGGTTTGATTGAGGCATACCGGTAACGGTTTTAGTTCTCGAAATACACCTATCTGGGGATGTGCAAACAAGCTAATTATGTTTGATTTTCCCTCCCTATAACAACTCCCTCTGAACAATGCATACCAACTTTGTATCCCAAAGGGTGTCATTTTAAGGAGGGAGCACTGTATTTGGTTGTGCATAAGTAAAAAAAACAACTTCTATGGGTTGGTGGCTGAATTTGAAAGTGCCTTCCTGCATCCCCATAACACATTTAAATGGAACAGCCCAAAACTTATGCAAATATACTACTGGTATTTAAAGTTTGCTAATCTAAATTTCAAAGATAGTTTACTAACATTACCAAGAAATTGCCTTGTATAATGTGTAACTTAGTACTCATACATAACAATAGAAGGATAATATACAAACATCTTCAAGATGAAGTATCAGTCATTTTCCTTAAACCTTAATCTAAATTTACAAGTTTATTTAAACTTTTGCTTTTTTTCCAAAATTAGATGTGCATGTACATAAAAATATATATATGTGTGTGTACATTAACTGATGATAGTATATAACATATGTGTATATACTATTGTATTACTCACATAAACCATTGTATGTTTTGAGATGATGCTTCATGTAAATTGCAGTATACATTTATGTACATGGACTTGCATTACTTGTCATATGACTTTGATGTGTTTTTAATTTAATTGTACAGTGAACCCTCATTACAACGGAGGTGTTTGTTTCCAGACATTTTGCTGGTATAATGAGGTTTCAGTTATAACGAGTTTAAATATGAAAGGCACCATATGGCCAGTTTTAAACTAGTACCAAAACTTTAAACTTGTACACAGTGAAGATATATGTAATTATACAACAGGGCATGGGTAAAGAAGGAGAAATGTATTTTAAAATTCAGAAAGCGAAGGGTTAATGTTAATTTTTTTCAATGCATACTGCCGGTATAATGAGGGTGCCATTGTAACGAATGACGGTATAACGAGGGTTCACCGTATGTACATTAGTAACAATGTATATGAAATACATAACGAGATGCTTTATGTAAGTTAACCCTTTCCGTCATGTAAACGCCTTTTCACGCATTTGCAAACAGAGTAGATCAAGATAAGATGCCTCCTATTGGAGCCATCTGATCATTGTCTGCTCATGGAATTTGATAGATCGGTTTCTTTACTTTCTAAAATGGCTACAATGTGCCTCCTTCCATATTCAAACATAACTATTTTGTCCATGAATATTCAGTAGGACTGTAGGTTCTGAAATTTGGAATAAACAAAGAACAGGGAAAGGGTTAAGTTACTAACAAACAATTTATCTAATTATCTATATAGTGTAAAGTGATATCTTTTTAATCCAATCCCTCATATAGACCCTCTTTTAACACCTTTGCAATCAGAGTTGACCCAGGTCTGGGTCCATGCTTATAAAACTTTTAGTTGAGTCCGAGTTTGTTCTCAAGCTTTTGATTGGTCAGATTTGAGCCTATGGCTCAAATCTGACCAATCAAAATCTTGAGAACTCAAATTTGACCAATCAAAAGCTTGAGAACGAACTCAGACCGAACTTAAAAGCTTTATAAGCATGGACCCAGATGTCTTGTGTAGGAGCCATTCTAATTAGCATTTACCCTGTTTGTTTATGAAATGATGCAGATCAGATTCTACCGTTTCTGAAAAGGCCAAATGTTCCCTTTTTTAGCGATCATTATAAATCTGCAGTCAATGAATATTCATGAGGTGATATATTTATTCATCTACTACATGTATACTTACCCTAAATATTCCCCTTTCTACTGGTTTGAGACGTAGAATAAATCAATTCAGTACCATTTTACAAACTTTAACCCATCTGTAGTTTCTTAAATGGCTACAATGTTCCTCCTTCCATATTTCATTATAACTATGTTGTCCATGAATATTCAGTAGGTATTGAAATTTGGCCTAGATATACAACAGGGAAAGGGTTAACTTCTGAAAGGAAAAAACTTAGTATAACCATTTCTCTTTTGAATACAGTAAAACCACCTAAAAGAGGTATAATTCTAGTTGCTAAATGCAGATGGTAGCTTAATGCAGGACAAAAGTAATGCAGAAAGCTTTCTGCATTACTTTTGTCCTGCATTAAGCAACCACCTGCTTATAAAGACACCCATGTTTATTTATTAAGTGGTTGCATTAGAGGGTTTTTTACTGTATTCATGGATTTGTGGTATTGGTAGAAAATGTAGATCCAGATCTTTTATAACATCGTGAGCAAACAGAGCAGACCCTGATTATACCTCTGTCTAATCTGGGTCTTGCAAAGGCATGAAAAGGCATTTATATGAGGGAGAGGTTGAATCCTTCTGGAAGTCAAAATAGACAATGCTCAAATTAAATGAATCTGAAGTTTTACCAAGAAAATTTATATTTAACCCTTTCCTCCATAGGCTATTTTTAGACCCAACCTCTTTGAATGAATCTACCCAAAAGGAGTATTTACTAGAGAAAAGTAAAATTTTAGAATTTTGTAGTTTGAAACCATTGTGATAAATAGAGCATTTGCTCCTATAGGAGCGAATGCTCTATTTATAGCAATGGTTTCAAGAAGTTGTTATTACAGAGGCGTAGAAAGGCGTATTTATGGAAGAAAGGGTTAACCCTTTCCCTGTTCTATGTTTATTTCAACTTTCAATACCTACTGATTATTCATGGACAAAATAGTTATAATGAATTATGAATCAGATCTTTCAAATTCCAATAGCAAACAGAGCAGACCCTGATCAGACGGCTCCTCTAGGAGCCGTCTGATCTTGGTCTGCTCTGTTTGCAAATGCGTGAAAACACATTTATATGAGGGAAAGGGTTAATGACTTAAGTTTTTAAAATTTAGTTCAAATCTTGAATTTCCACAGTTTTCTTAGAACAGATTACGGTACACATATTAAGGAAAATTCCCGATGCAACTAACTTATGTACTATGATTTTTTCTATAAAGATATTACTTCTGTAGAATATTCCAATCCTTTTCATACTTATTGATTAGATCAAATGTTAACAGATAGCAAATATTTTCCATAATATATGTTTTTACAATATTCACATGAAAGGCTGAGCAAGCAGAAAATTATTTCATGTGTCTTGAGGACAGGAAGATCACAGGTAAGTTTGTTTGACTGTGATATTTGTGGGTTGAGACACTGTGCTACTAGACTTATTTAACACTTTACCTCATAGGCTATTTTTAGACCCAATCTCTTTGAATAAATCTACTGTAAAGGAGCATTTACTAGTGAAAAGGAAAAGTTTAGAATATTGTGTAGTTGTGGAACCATTGTGATAAATAGAGCATTTAAATGCTCTATTTATCACAATGGTTGCAAAATGTTTGTTCAACAGAGGCTTCAATATGAGGGAATGGGTTAACACTTTACTTCATATAAACATCTTTACATGCCTTTGCAAACACAGTAGACCAGATCCTGTAGGAGCTGTCTGATCTGGGTCTACTCTGTTTGCAAATATGAAGGAAAGGGTTAACCCATCAAATGCTGAATTTTCAAGATGGAATGGTCCATCACCATTTATCAAAAGTTTGTCCATATAGTATGCAAGATTTTTTTTAACCCTTTCGGCGCCAAATTTCTAATTGTCGTCTGCAATCCAAGTTTGTTAAATCATTCAGTAAAATAAGGAAATGAGATAAATAAATGCAAATTTGAAAGGAATAAAACACATATATAGAAATAGAGATTGAGACAAATAGTGTAGTCCCTGATCAGACGCCGCCTTGAAAAGGCGTCGTCTGATCTGGGACTGCACTATTTGTCGTGGTGCATTTATGCGACCGCAGCGGTGAAAGGGTTAAAGGAGTTTGAATGGCAAAAGGTGCAGACCTTGATCAGAAGGCTCCTCTATGTCTTCTCTATTTGCAGGTGACAGTATTCATGTTTCCTGCATTCAAACGTTAAATTTTTTTAAGACTTAGATTTTTTATGGACAGGCAAGCATTTGTTTTGGCTGGCGGTGTTTTTATATACTGTTTGTATTTCAGTATGGAGCATTGGTGGATGCAGTGAACAATGTAGGAGATACACCTCTACACAGGGCAGCCTTCACGGGCAGAGTGGTAAGGAATTGTCTGTTATAAAAACTTGTAGTTCATATTTTTTCTTCAATTTGCTAAATTCATTTCACCCACTCAGAAATTAATAGATTTGTACATGTATTTAAAATCCTTTATGTCTTTGAATATTCATTTAAGAAATCATTTTAAGTATGAATATCAATTAGTTTAACCTTTTCATCCATAAAACTACAAAATTCTAAAAAAAATCCTTTTCTCTAGTTAATGCTCCTTTTGGGTAGATTTATTCAAAGTTGTTGGATCTAAAACAGCCTATGAGGTAATGGATTAATATTAACCCTTCGCTTGCTGTTCACGTCAATATACCTACCTGTAAATAGTGAAGACCCAGATGAGACAGCTCCTGCAGGAGCTGTCTCATCAGTGTCTGCACTATTTACAAGTTGATTGTGCAACCAGTGCACTCCACAGCAGTGATTGCACAGCGAAATAATTGCAGACAGTGAAGATATATGTAATTATACAACAGGGCATGGGTAAAGAAGAAGAACTGTTTTTAAAATTCAGCAAGAGAAGGGTTAATAATGGCATTTGAACAAGAAAAGTTTTGACCCTGGTTAACACTGTAGAACCAAATCTATTCTGTTGGATTAGACGGCTCCTAATGGATTTACTCTGTCTGCAAAAGCATAAAACGTTTACACCATGAATATTCATTTAAGAAGTAATGACATCCTAATTAGATTAATTGTTATAATAGCACATGGGCATAGGCAGAACCTGTAGAATTATTTCTATATTTTTAAATATTATAAGCAAATACAGTAGACGCTGATCAGACAGCTACTACAGGAGCCGTCTGATCTGGGGCTACTCTGTTTGTAAATTTGTCGAAGTGAGTATTTATGGAGTAAAGGGTTAAAAATATTCAAATTGGTTTGTATGTTAAATCTTTGTAAACATACTTAAGGTTAACCTTTAGCCTGCTGAACAAATTATTTTTACAGAATTTTTCACCTACAACATTTTCAAAATTCAAGCTATAATCAATTTGTCTACCAAAATGCAATTAGGGTGTCAAACAGTTTGAATCCTGATGAGACGCCGAGTTACTCAGCGTCTCATCTGAATCCAAACTGTTTGCATAGGTAATCACTCATCTGATCATGGCAGGCTAAATGTTAAAGAGTCTGTAGATGCAAGAGAATTTTTAACCTTTTACTCCATAGATATGCCCTTTAACCCATTCCTCCATCGGCTATTTTTAGACTCAACCTCTTTGAATGAATCTACCCAAAAGGAGCATTAACTAGAGAAAAGGAAAATGTTAGAAATATGTAGTATTGAAACCATTGTGATAAATAGAGCATTTGCTCCTATGGAGCAAATGCTCTGTTTATCACAATGGTTTCAAGAACTGACTATTACAGAGGCGTAGAAAGGCGTATTTATGGAGGAAAGGGTTAACCCTTCCCCCGTTCTATATTTATTACATATTTCAATACCTAATGAATACCGGTATTCATGGACAAAATAGTTATAATGATATGTGAAAGGTGGAATATTGTAGCCATTTTAGAAAGTAAATAATTAGACCTATCAAATCCCTTTAGCAAACAGACCAGACCCTTATTTAACCCTTTCCTCCATAAATACGCCTTTTTACGCCTCTGTAAAAGTCACTTTATGAAACCAATGTGATAAATAGAGCATTTGCTCCTATAGGAGCAAATGCTCTATTTATCACAATGGTAAACTTTTCCTTTTCTCTAGTAAATGCTCCTTAGCGGTTGTGTATAAAAATAGCCTATGGAGGAATGGGTTAATGCTCCAAAAGGAACCCTCTGATATGGGTCTACTCTGTTTGCAAATACATGAAAATGCATTTATATGAAGGAATGGGTTAATGCCTTGGCAAACAGAGTAGACCCAGATCAGATGGCTTCTGTAGGAGCCATTGGATCGAGATATGCTCAGCTTTTTTAACCCTTTACTCCAAGAATATTCATGTAAGAAATAATGACATCAGTGTTCGCGATAGTCTTGAATTTCACCGAGTCTCAGGGACCCAGTGTCCTTGAAAAACTAGAGTCCCACTGAATCCCAGTTGAGTCCCAGTTTTTTCTTCAATTAAAAATGCACAATCTTATATAATATTGAAAACGCTAGATCTATATATTTTCATTGTTTTAACATATTTCTATTATCTTTCAGCAAGCTTTTCTAAATAACTAGTTGAACTGAAATAAATCATGTTTTTGTGACTAGATCTATAACAAAATTTTGTGAGAATATCTTGAACTGTGGTAGTTCCATGCATATTAGTGCATTAATCGTTGGATGAGAATTATCAATGTTTCAGCTACTGTGTTTTTGTTCCACATTGCTTGCTGAAGTTCACATCCGTTCAAATAGCAATACGAAATGCATATGAAATAAGTCAAACAAAGCAGTAGGAAATTCACTGAAGATTCTTACACCAAATTAATGAGGGTACATGTGTAATGCGACATTCTTATACACTATGACATATACAGATTTTAGCTTTTCGGAGCGATTTTGATTTCCAAGTCCCGTCGATGGCCGTTGCAGATCTCTATCCCGAGCAAGTGAGCTGCGTTGATAATCAGTGCTACCTGATGTGGTGGGTAGTAACACAGACGTTGCATTTCATTAGAATGAGAATTGGTGGACTCGGCCCTCTAGTCGCCTATTTTATCAATGAGTCTTTAAAAAGAGGATCTATCAACCACACGTCTTGGAAGCGATTGGTGTGTTTAGGTGGAGACGCAATCATTACTCAGCGTGCCATTGCTACACGAGCACATTTAACCCCACAGTTAAGCAATAGCTAATATCGCCGGGTTCAAGCTGGGACGTCACGCAATCTATGTTACAAATGTTAAAAACCCTACTGTAGTCGTGCCATAAATCTACAAAACTTTATTATTAATAATAATTTGATGACAGTGACGCATAATATTAATTATTTCAACCGTTCAAAACCTAAAATACTGATCAGATTACCAGAATAGTAAATATCAGCTTTCAGAACTGACGTTTTAGCATTGCGTCCCAGGGACTCAATGACCTCCGAAATTCTGAATCTTGATCAATTTCTTTGCGTAAATATATATGATTACAGCGTTAACGCGAACACAGATCATGAATATCAATTAGATTTCATTTGTTATCATACTCTATCTACTGCTTTTTTTGCAAAGGTGTAGAAATTCATATATTGAGTACGGGCTTGCATGAACATCCATCAACCTGTATCATTTGATTGCAGGATGTGGTGATGCAGCTGTTGCAGTTTGGAGCAGATGTTTCCATCAGGAATGCCGAGTGGCAGACCCCAAAGGACCTTGCCAAAAATGAGGAAATTAAGAGGCTTGTTGAAGGTTAGCTGAACTGTAGAACTGAACTTTATTGTTAATCTCCTGAGGCGTTTGGAAGAAATGAAAAATAGTAATGTTTGTTCTAGACTTTTGTGGTGCTCACCTGTCATAAAAAGGGTCTTGTTATCACTTTAACCTTAGATATGGCTTTGATATCTTAACACTTTCCTTCATATAAACATCTTTTCATGCATATGCTAACAAAGTAGACACAGGTCAGATAGCTCCTATAGGGTCTGCTCTGTTTGCTTTTGAAATGATATATAGATTTTACAGCTTCTGTCAAATAAAAAAAAAATCCTTGAACTTGAAACGTTTACATTATAAAAGTGCTGCTAATAAATATTCATGATGTCATTATTTCTTACATGAATAGGCAACAGGGAAAGCGTTACCACTTTATTCAATGAATAGTCATGTAAGACTCGGCCCATTTTGAATTTTGTTTGAGCCATCTTATCAGCGTCTGCTCTGTTTGCTTATGACATTATTATAAATCTGACTCTTACAGTTTCTACCAATACCAAATATTCCTGTGTACATATGTAATTATAAAAAATCGGCTAATAAATGATCGTGTTGTTATGTCTTACATGGTTATGAAACGGGGAAAAGGGTTAAGCAGGGGCCACATTTAATGGGGTTGACTATTACACATTGTTACAACCCTTGCTCTCTATTTCATGTCTAGCAACGGAACAACATGAAGCCAACAAGCTGGAAGAAGAGTTCATGTCTTCTGTTAGAGAAGGAGAAGTAGGAAAAGTGGATAATATCGTAAGTATTGAAAACATGTTACTAGCTTGCTTGCGTTTATTTTTTCTAGAGCAAATGCAAACAGTAATAGAGGAGGCCTCTGATCAGGGTCTGCACTTTTTGTTGTTCAAAATCCTCTTGAAAATTTTACCCTTTTATATTGAATGCATTTTAGTCTTAAACAATTATGGGTTGTTCCACGTTGAAAATTCAGTGTTCGGAGGGCTAATCCTTTACCTGATAGAGATATTAACCCTTCTCTTGCTGAATTTTAAAACACATTTCTCCTTCTTTACCCATGCCCTGTTGTATAATTACATATATCTTCACTGTGTACAAGTATTTCACTGTGCAATCACTGCTGCGGAGTGCACTGGCTGCACAATCAACTTGTAAATAGTGCAGACCCTGATGAGACAGCTCCTGCAGGAGCTGTCTCATCTGGGTCATCATTATTTACAGGTAGGTATATTGACATGAATAGCAAGCGAAGGGTTAATTTGGCGTTTTTGCAAACAGAGTAGACACAGATCAGAAGGCTCCTACAGTAGCCTTCTGATCAGGATTTGCTCTGTTTGCTTAAGAAATATATATAGATCTCATTCGACAGTTTATGCCATGATAAAAAATTCCCTTATTTATAGTGCTATTATTTTAAAATTGAACTCATTAATATTCATATTGTCGTTATTTCTTGAATGAATATTCATCAGGTAAAGGGTTAACTCTTTACCTGTTCTATGTTTATTCCAAATTTCAATACCTACTCAATATTCATGGACAAAAAACTTATAATGAAATATGAACGGTGGAACATTGTACCCATTTTAGAAACTAAAGAAACAGATCATTCAAATTCTATTAGCAAACAGAGCAGACCCTGATCAGACGGCTCCTCTAGGAGCCGTCTGATCTGGGTCTACTCTGTTTGCAAATGCGTGAAAACACGTTTATATGAGGGAAAGGGTTAATACATGCAGTGCTTACCAGCCATTTTCTTTATGCTTACAGGTGACAAGTGGAAAATTGCCAAAAGTTAACTGTACAGATACATTTGGTAACACGGCGTTACATGTGGCAGCACAGGCTGGCCAGAAGGAAGTGGCTGTATACCTGCTACAGAAAGGAGTCAACACAGGAGCAAAGAACAAACAGGGTACCAGAGGCTCATAATTTGATTGCAAACTTGAAGAGTAGAGATCAGATAGTGCTGCCTTATGTTGTTTTAATCCTGTTAGACCGTTTATATCTCGAGAAGGTTGCTGCTTAGGGTCATTTCTCCATTGTCTAGCAGGTTTTTTTATCATGCTTTTTTCGTCCTGCTTTTTAAATTTATTTCATGCATTTTTAGCTCGTCTGTTTCGAAGAAAAGTTGAGCTATTATCACTGGGTTGTAGTTGTTGTCGTAGTCGTTGTTGTCGTCGTTGGCGGCGTGCAACATTTTTGATGTAGCTCATTACTGGAAAAGTATAATAAGAGGTGTCAACATGAAACTTCATAGGTTAGTAGATCTTATTGAGGGGAAGGACCCTACATAAGAACCATAACTCTTGATTTCAAAATTTTGGAGTTATGACCCTTAAATGTTTTTTAAATGTTTTAATTTAGCTGGACAAGCACCAAATCAGATGAGCGTTGGTGCCTCACGTGACTCTTGTTTATCACATTTTCGGGAGGTGACACATGCATTCTTTCAAATACTTATGTTGTTACTTATATTTTAATGCATTGTTTTGAGTCCATGCAGTAGGAAAGGATATACAGTCCAACCTGCTGTAAGCGGTCAGTCTAGGGAAGTGGCCACTTTGGCCGCTTACAGCAGGTGACCACCTAAACCAGGTGCACGTTACCAAGCATACTTTCGAGTAATTATGACAGACATGTATTATGTGTAAAGCAGTATACTAATCGATAACTATAAAGATCGTTCAGACCTAAAGTGCCCGTAATAATCGCAAGTCATTTTGAATTAATTGCCTTGTTTGTCTTTCTTCAACCTTTTGTCCCTTAATCATAAGTGTCAGTTCTCTCGTTTGAGTAATACACATTCCAGTGTAATTCGAATTTGGCTTTGGGGCGAAACTTCTAAACGGTGTAGCTATGTTTGACACAACTGGTTTCCCAAATATTCCGTCCGCAAACATCTAACTTATAGAGCGGAAGTCGGGAACCAGCTAGTTTATGCATGATTACATTCCTGGGGAAATCCGAGTAGAAGGTAAATCCCCAATTAATATGACGTGAACAACCGACACGCTTTGTAAACAAACACAAGAAAACTGTTATAAGGGGTCCAAATGGGTCATGACTGTTAGTTAGGTGTATGCATTCAAAGGTGACAAAATGTCTGCTGTTACCGATCGATAGCCATGAAAAACGTTTACACGTTTTACATTTGTAGAACACCTGGCCGTTTACACCAGTGTGTATAGGCCATTTGGGATGAAATAGAGAGGTCGCTGGTCGCGTTAGGCAGGTGACCGTTTATACCAGGTGTAATATATAGTATTATTTGTTGGGAGGGTCCTAGAGTGGCAGCTTACAGCAGTGTGGCTGCTGATACCAGGTGACCGCTGAAGCAGGTTGGACTAATTTGCAAGATGATTTTGAAGGACAAACAGTTCAGATCCTGCTCCTCTTTGAGCCGTCTGATCTTAATCTACACTGTTTGCAAATATCAGTATTCTCGTTTACGGCATTCAACAAGTTAAAAGAAGGCTGCCCTCTTTATATACTTACAGGTATTTTGCCTTGATAAATGTTTTGAACTCAAATATACTTGGGACAACTATACAAATTTTTTATCATGACCAAATGTTCTCTATGAGCTTCACTATGGAAAGCAAATACAAAATGTTTATTAAGCTAGAAATTAAACATTTCCATTTTATATTTAGTCCAGTTTTCAATACTGAATACTCATGGACAAAATTGTTATAATGAACAATGAAAGGTGGACCATTGCAGCCATTTTAGAAATTAGAATAACAGAATTATCAAATTTCATTAGCAAACAGAGTAGACCCTGATCAGATGGCTCCTACAGGAGCCATCTGATCTGGGTCTTCTCCGTTTGCAAATGCATGAAAAGGCGTTGATATGAAGGAAAGGGTTAAGAGGGAACCCCTGAATCTGGGTTGATGATATACAGTGGTAGTGTTTCCTTGCAGGCCTTCTTGCTGCAGACCTTGCCAAGAATGAGCAGATGAAACAGTTACTTCATGTTCAACCTAAGAAGGAGGCCATCAAAGCACCCTCCAGATTTGAGGGACTCTTAATAAAGGTAATACTGTACAATGGTAGCTTCACCCTATCCCTGTTCTATATTTATTACAAATTTGAATACCTACCAAATATTCATGGACAAAACAGTTATGACACAATATGAATTGTAACTATTTTAGAAACTGAAGAAACCAAATTCAATTAGCAAACACAGCAGACCCTGATCAGACTGCCCCTACAGAAGCTGCCTGATCTTGGTCTACTCTGTTTGAAAATAGGTTAGAATGCATTTTAATAAATGAATATCTATTGAGAAGACACAATTACCAATGTAGTAAAACATGTATACAGCGACCATTAGTAACCATCAATGACCATTAATAAGTTTAATTCTTGGTTTTTAAGACATGTGGTACCTTAACTTTTTTTGCTGCCAAATTGTTTTGTCTGCAAACTACATCTTCTGCTACAATTTTCAGTTTTTATTATCCCAGGGGGGCTTATTATATTTGCTCTGTCTGTTGGTTGGTTTGCATTTAACTTTAACGTTGACACTAATTTTGTAGCCATTACAAATACATAGTGTTTCACAAACACATCTTGTTTTCCTTGAATTGTGTTAAGAACAGTCACAGTAACAAACAGTTTGGATACTGATGAGACACTAAGTTACTCAATGTCTCACCCAGATCCAGATCCAAATTATTAGCATAGGTAATCACAGATGCATTGATGAGTTAATGCAGTAAGAGTTAAAACTAGATAAAAGTTATACAGATAAAAGTTATACGGAAAACTCCAACAGGTTGATGCTGTACAATTTACCTTCTTGCTCAAATTCTGAGCTGGTGCAATTTTTGCCTTCTTCCAATCCATATGTAATTATACGAAACCATTGACTGGGTGCCAAACAGTTTGGATCCTAAGTTACTCATCTGGTCAGGTCAACCATTGACTGGGTGCCAGACAGTTTGGATCCTAAGTTACTCATCTGGTCAGCTTTAGCATTGATTGGGTGCCAAACAGTTTGGATCCTAAGTTACTCATCTGGTCAGATCAACCATTGATCATCTGGTCAGGTCAACCATTGACTGGGTGCCAAACAGTTTGGATCCTAAGTTACTCATCTGGTCAGGTCAACCATTGACTGGGTGCCAAACAGTTTGGATCCTAAGTTACTCATTAGCAGCATAATGGTTAACCTTTAGTTTCATGAGCAAATTTTCACAGACAAATCAAATATTAGCATCATTCTGTGTCTTATCTGGATCCAAAATATTTGCATTTGATTTAACCCATTCCCTCATATAAACATGTTTTCACGCATTAGCAAACAGAGTAGACTCAGATCAGACGGCTCCGTCTGATCAGGGTCTGCTCTGTTTGCTAATCGAATTTGAAAGATCTCTTTCTTTACTTTTTAAAATGGCTACAATATTCCACCTACCATATTTCATTATAACTATTTTGACAATGAATATTCAGTAGGTATTGAAATTTGGAATAAACATAGAACAGGAAAAGGGTTGACAAATTCGTCCACAGCAGGATGAAGGTTAAGATTTTGAATTTTAGATGTCTATAGTTCCTGTGAGTTGTGTAGCTACATTAACACCCCTCTAAACCAGAATTTTAATAAAGAACAATTTTGTTCCATGTAGGCAGGTGGCTGCAGAAAGCTACTGTGAGATTTTTCTGTGAGAGTTTCAACCTGCATTACGCTGCAGCCTGTCTGAATAACCAGCACTGATACTTTTTTTAAACTCCAGTTTTTACGTCTATATTTGTTCGCTTACAGAGAAATCTTATTGGGAAGACTTCGTTTTGGGCGGTGCTTGAGAGAGGTGTACTTTCATACTTCAAAAATAGGTAAGGAACTATTTCTTCATTTGCCTTTTCATTGCCCAACTGATCTCCGATACAGGGTTGACAGGGTTAAACAGTGTTGACATTTTATGGCAATCTCTCTGATTATCTTGTATGAACATATAACTCTTTACTCCATGAATATTCATGTAAGTAATATGAACACTATAAATATTAATTAGATCAATTGTTATGATAGCACATGGACACAGGAATTTTTGTCCATTGCAGAAACTTTCCATATTATATCAAAAGCAAATATCTATATCATATATTCATATCATAAGCAAACAAAGCAGACCCTGATCAGATGACTCCCACAGGAGCCATCTCATCTGGGTCTACTCTATTTGCAAAAGCTTAGAAAGGTGTATTTATGGAGTGAGGGGTTAAATCCCATGTCTGTATAATAAACTCGTTCAAATTGAAACTTGGAATCCATCCATTTTTTCAGAAAACATAAAACATATATGTTGGTGAAAATGCCTTTGACATTGATTGTTACAGCAAACAGTGCTGACCCTTATCAGAGGGCTCCCTTATGAGCCGTCTGAGTTGAGCTTACGCTGTTGCTTATGTCCCATAAATGGGATCATTGGGTTTTATTGGTCAAAAGTGGCTGTTATAAATTGAACTGTTATATATTGTAAGGGTCAGGTTTTACAGCTTATGGCAGTGTTCTCTACACTCATGGTGAGGCTCCCCAACACTCATAACCAGGACACCCTAGGGCCTACACGCTCATTCAGGTTCTGCTATGTTTTTGGCCTGGGTCCTATGCTTGTGGCTGGAGCTTGTACTTTTACAACCCTTGTGGCCAGGTTCCCTTTATGCTAATGGCGTTAGTTCTGTATGTGTGGCCGGGAGCTTTCTACTTTTACAACCAGCTTCACCTACTCTTGTGGCCAGGGTTCCCTATGCTTGTGGCCAAGTCTTAACCCTTTCATCTACGCCTCTGTAAAAACTTTTTGAAACCATTGTTGTAAATGCTCTATTTATCACAATGGTTTCAAAATTACATTATTCTGAAATTTTCCTTTTGTTTAGTAAATGCTCCTTTTGGGTAGATTTGTTCAAAGAGGTTGGTCCTGAAAATAGCCTATGGAGTAAAGGGTTAAAGACACTGGTACTTATTCATTATTCGGTCACTGTAGAAAGGGTCTATTGTATGTTACGCATGTTTGTACTTCAGGGGGGATGCTTCCACTGGTGCTAAAAGAAAAGGTATGAAGTATCTGGATGAAGCTGAAATAAGGGTAAGAGACTGCTGATAGGGTAAAAAAACACATGGAATGGCAACTCCTTCCCCCACCCCCTACTGCCCTGCAAAACCTCAAATAGCATGACATCTTTCTCCCTGCCACTTCCTCCCCTGCCACCTCCTCTCCCACAAAACACCAAGTAGTGTAACAAACCCCTCCGTACCACCTCCTCTCCTACCATATCCTCCCCCACAAAACCCCAAGTAGTATAACAATCCCCTCCCTGCCACTTCCTTTCCCGCCATCACTTCCCCCACAAAACACCAAGTAGCATAACAACCCCACTTCCCAACCACCTCCTCCCATGCAAATCACATTTAGCATTGACAACCCCCTCCCCTGCAACCTCCTCCCCGCAAAAGCCCAGATAGCATGACAACCCTCTCCTCTGCCATCTCCTCCCCCACACAACCCCAAATAGCATGACAACTCCTCCTTGCCACCTCATGTGAAAAATTCAAAACAAAAAAAATGGTATCATTATGCATGAAATTTGACATTTTGTCACAAACTCAACATCAGTGCATTCTTGATAAAACTTCACATGGATGTTTGCAATCACTACTCACTCTCAGACACACTAAAGAGTGATGACCCTTTAACCACGTCTCAGTTCTATTTTTAGTCCAAATTCAATACCTACTGAATATTCATGGACAAAATAGTTAAAAATAACATATGGAAGGTGGAATATTGTAGCCATTTTAGAAAGTAAAGAAACAGATTTTTCACATTCCATTATAAAACAGAGCAGACCCTGATCAGACGGCTCCTATAGGAGCTGTATGATCAGGGTCTACTCTGTTTTTAGGTGCGCGAAAACACGTTACCTCATAGAGAAGTCCTTTGATACCTTTGCAAATACAGTATACCCAGATCAGATGGCTCCTGTAGGAGTCACTTGATCAGGGTCTGCTCCATTTGTCTTAAGAGTGATATAAATCTTAATTTTACAATTTCTGCCCATGCTAAATATCCTGTTTTCATATATAGTAAAAACTCGATACTATGAACATTCAAATGCATGTACATACCATTATTGATCTTTAACACAGGTTGCAGCTTAATGCAGGGTGACAGTCATGCTGAAATCTCCTAGAGGAGCTTTCTGCAGGACTTTCACCCCGCATTAAGAAGCCACCTGCCTACAAAAACAAATTCTTCATTACTAAAATTTCGTATTATCGAGTTTTTACTGTTTCATTATTTCTAAACCTCTCTAAACCGGACATTAAATTTAGTATAAATATCGATCGTGGAGACAGATAGCAGCTTAATGCAGGGTGAAAGTCATGCAGAAAGCTCCTCTAGGAGTTTTCTGCATGACTTTCACCCTGCATTAAGCAGCCACCTGCCTATAAGTATGTAAACTCATCTCTACTAGAATTCTGGTTTAGAGAGGTCTTACTGTATACCATTATTTCTTACATGAATAATCATGAGGATTAAAAATTTATTTTCCTGTTTCTTACATTTAAATTTGGTATCTTCTTATCAAAACGTTTTATGTTGAAAGATTTGTAAGAAAAAAGAACAATTATAGAATAATTGTGTTTGAAGTAATATAGATAATTAACAGTTATTTTTCACAGGGGGAAATATTTAAGATTTACAAATAGTGTGGAATTAGATTGGAGGGCTCTCAGATCAGGTTCCGTTATACTTTTTCCCTTGTTCAAAAGGTTGAGGATGTCATTCATTCAAGTTCTATGTTCTAGTTGTACCAGAAGTTAATTGCTAGATAAATAGTAAAGTAAACGGTTAGTTCTCTCGCTAGGTGTATGACAAGTAAAGGGTTAGTTCTCTCGCTAGGTGTATGACAAGTAAAGGGTTAGTTCTCTCGCTAGGTGTATGACAAGTAAAGAGTTAGTTCTCTCGCTAGGTGTATGACAAGTAAAGGGTTAGTTCTCTCGCTAGGTGTATGACAAGTAAAGGGTTAGTTCTCTTGCTAGGTGTATGACAAGTAAAGGGTTAGTTCTCTTGCTAGGTGTATGACAAGTAAAGGGTTAGTTCTCTTGCTAGGTGTATGACAAGTAAAGGGTTAGTTCTCTTGCTAGGTGTATGACAAGTAAAGGGTTAGTTCTCTTGCTAGGTGTATGACAAGTAAAGGGCTAGTTCTCTTGCTAGGTGTATGACAAGTAAAGGGTTAGTTCTCTTGCTAGGTGTATGACAAGTAAAGGGTTAGTTCTCTCGCTAGGTGTATGACAAGTAAAGGGCTAAGTACATTGTTCTTTCACAAGCTATATGAGGAGTAAAGGGTTAATTACTATGTTCTCTCACTAGGTGTATGCGGAGTAAAGGGTTAATACTATGTTCTCTCACTAGGTGTATGAGGAGTAAAGGGTTAATACTATGTTCTCTCACTAGGTGTATGAGGAGTAAAGGGTTAATTACTATGTTCTCTCACTAGGTGTATGAGGAGTAAAGGGTTAATTACTATTATTCTCTCTCTAGATGTATGAGGAGAAGATGGTTAATTACTATTGTTCTCTCACTAGATGAATGAGGAGTAAAGGGTTAATTACTATTGTTCTCTCACTAGATGTATGAGGAGAAGATGGTTAATTACTATTGTTCTCTCACTAGATGAATGAGGAGTAAAGGGTTAATTACTATTGTTCTCTCACTAGATGTATGAGGAGAAGATGGTTAATTACTATTGTTCTCTCACTAGATGAATGAGGAGTAAAGGGTTAATTACTATTGTTCTCTCACTAGATGTATGAAGAGTAGATGGTTAATTACTATTGTTCTCTCACTAGATGAATGAGGAGTAAAGGGTTAATTACTATTGTTCTCTCACTAGATGAATGAGGAGTAAAGGGTTAATTACTATTATTCTCTCTCTAGATGTATGAAGAGTAGATGGTTAATTACTATTGTTCTCTCACTAGATGAATGAGGAGTAAAGGGTTAATTACTATTGTTCTCTCACTAGATGTATGAAGAGTAGATGGTTAATTACTATTGTTCTCTCACTAGATGTATGAAGAGTAGATGGTTAATTACTATTGTTCTCTCACTAGATGTATGAAGAGTAGATGGTTAATTACTATTGTTCTCTCACTAGATGAATGAGGAGTAAAGGGTTAATTACTATTGTTCTCTCACTAGATGAATGAGGAGTAAAGGGTTAATTACTATTATTCTCTCTCTAGATGTATGAAGAGTAGATGGTTAATTACTATTGTTCTCTCACTAGATGAATGAGGAGTAAAGGGTTAATTACTATTGTTCTCTCACTAGATGTATGAAGAGTAGATGGTTAATTACTATTGTTCTCTCACTAGATGTATGAGGAGTAAAGGGTTAATTACTATTGTTCTCTCACTAGATGTATGAAGAGTAGATGGTTAATTACTATTGTTCTCTCACTAGATGAATGAGGAGTAAAGGGTTAATTACTATTGTTCTCTCACTAGATGTATGAAGAGTAGATGGTTAATTACTATTGTTCTCTCACTAGATGTATGAGGAGTAAAGGGTTAATTACTATTGTTCTCTCACTAGATGTATGAAGAGTAGATGGTTAATTACTATTGTTCTCTCACTAGATGAATGAGGAGTAAAGGGTTAATTACTATTGTTTTCTCACTAGATGTATGAAGAGTAGATGGTTAATTACTATTGTTCTCTCACTAGATGTATGAGGAGTAAAGGGTTAATTACTATTGTTTTCTCACTAGATGTATGAAGAGTAGATGGTTAATTACTATTGTTCTCTCACTAGATGTATGAGGAGTAAAGGGTTAATTACTATTGTTTTCTCACTAGATGTATGAAGAGTAGATGGTTAATTACTATTGTTCTCTCACTAGATGAATGAGGAGTAAAGGGTTAATTACTATTGTTTTCTCACTAGATGTATGAAGAGTAGATGGTTAATTACTATTGTTCTCTCACTAGATGTATGAGGAGTAAAGGGTTAATTACTATTGTTTTCTCACTAGATGTATGAAGAGTAGATGGTTAATTACTATTGTTCTCTCACTAGATGTATGAAGAGTAGATGGTTAATTACTATTGTTTTCTCACTAGATGTATGAAGAGTAGATGGTTAATTACTATTGTTCTCTCACTAGATGTATGAAGAGTAGATGGTTAATTACTATTGTTTTCTCACTAGATGTATGAAGAGTAGATGGTTAATTACTATTGTTCTCTCACTAGATGTATGAAGAGTAGATGGTTAATTACTATTGTTTTCTCACTAGATGTATGAAGAGTAGATGGTTAATTACTATTGTTCTCTCACTAGATGTATGAAGAGTAGATGGTTAATTACTATTGTTTTCTCACTAGATGTATGAAGAGTAGATGGTTAATTACTATTGTTCTCTCACTAGATGTATGAAGAGTAGATGGTTAATTACTATTGTTCTCTCACTAGATGTATGAAGAGTAGATGGTTAATTACTATTGTTTTCTCACTAGATGTATGAAGAGTAGATGGTTAATTACTATTGTTCTCTCACTAGATGTATGAAGAGTAGATGGTTAATTACTATTGTTTTCTCACTAGATGTATGAAGAGTAGATGGTTAATTACTATTGTTCTCTCACTAGATGTATGAAGAGTAGATGGTTAATTACTATTGTTCTCTCACTAGATGTATGAGGAGTAGATGGTTAATTACTATTGTTCTCTCACTAGATGTATGAGGAGTAGATGGTTAATTACTATTGTTCTCTCACTAGATGTATGAGGAGTAGATGGTTAATTACTATTGTTCTCTCACTAGATGTATGAAGAGTAGATGGTTAATTACTATTATTCTCTCTCTAGATGTATGAGGAGTAGATGGTTGATTACTATTATTCTCTCACTAGATGTATGAGGAGTAAAGGGTTAATTACTATTATTCTCTCTCTAGATGTATGAGGAGTAGATGGTTAATTACTATTGTTCTCTCACTAGGTGTATGAGGAGTAAATGGTTAATTACTATTGTTCTCTCACTAGGTGTATGAGGAGTGAAGGGTTAGTACTATGTTTTCTCACTAGGTGTATGAGGAGTAAAGGACTGATTACTTTGTTTTCACACTAGGTGTATGAGGATAATGACTATGACTTCCTTGTGAACTTCTCTGATGGAACAGTACATCGACTTATGGTGGACCAAGCTGCTGGAGAAATGAGAGTTGGACGAGACAGAGAGACAGGAAAAGTTGTAACTAGACAGGTAACATCCGATGCCATACTGTAAATTATTGAAACAAGTTAACCTACATGTTTTATACTTCATTATATAGGGTTAGACTTAACCTTTACTCCATAAATACACCTTTTTATGCCTTTGTAAACAGAGGAGACCCAGATCAGATGGATCCTGCAGGAGCCATCTATTCAAGGTCTGCTCTGTTTGCTTATAATAAATTATAGATATTGATTTACAGTTTCTGCCATGGCCAATGTGCTATTATAAAAAGTAATATAGTTAACCCTTCGCTTGCTATTCACGTCAATATACCTACCTGTAAATAGTGAAGACCCAGATGAGACAGCTCCTGCAGGAGCTGTCTCATCAGGGTCTGCACTATTTACAAGTTGATTGTGCAACCAGTGCACTCCACAGCAGTGGTTGCACAGCGATATACTTGTACACAGTGAAGATATATGTAATTATACAACAGGGCATGGGTAAAGAAGGAGAAATGTATTTTAAAATTCAGCAAGAGAAGGGTTAATATTCATGACGTCATTATTTCTTACATGCATATCCATGGAGTAAAGGGTTAACCTTTACCCCACTGTGAAAATAATGCTGCTCGCTTATATTTGAATGTGGTGCAATCTTGACTGCTTCCAATTAAAACAAGCATGTGAGAAACTACTCATATCATAAAAAATAATCTTTACAGCCCATTTTCTAACAGTTTATATGTATCCAGGTGAATATCAATGGCATATGAATACTGCTAAATCCTTAGAAAACTGCCAAGAAACGGAAACTTCATTGATTACATAGACATTAATGGACACGTTTCGTTAATCTCTGATTTCAGAACAACACTAACATTAATTGGGTTTTAAATACAACAATGGCCGATGTGTGTCAGTTGAAAGAGAAAAAAGGTGAAAAGAGAATGTCTATTGTTTAATACTTTACATACATGTACATCAAGTAGGTGCGGGACACAAAATTGAATTTTTACAACAGATTCTGTGTTTGTCGGGGGCCCAATCTCAATTTGTGATTTTGTTTTTTGCAGATGTGGTTAAATGCTCTAAAGAATCATATAGAATTCAACACTCACTACATCCATAAAGGTCAGGGCAAAGGCACTTCAGCAGAGGTCTCGCCTGTTGTGTCCCTACAGGAGGCTCTAAAGGTTTGTCAGGAATATATAAGTACATGTAATAATTAGTAGGCGGGGCTAGCATTTGTTTGAGAGTCAGCAGAGGTCTCACCTGTTGTCTCCTTACAGGAGGCTTGAAAGGTGTGTCATGAATAAATGAATAATAATGAGTGGGCGGGGCTAATGCTTGTTTAAGAGTCAGCAGAGGTCTCACCTGTTGTCTCCCTACAGAAGATTATAAAGTTATGAATAAGTAATAATAAATAAGGGTAAAAGCCAAAACTTCCTACCATTATAAACATGCATTATAAATAGTCATTGTGTCATTATATCTCATGAGTTAACCTTTTCCCTGATCTCTATTTAGTCTTCAATATCTTCTGAATAATCATGGGCAAAATAGTTTCAATGAAATATGGAAGATGGAACATTGTAATCATGTAGAAACTAAATAAACAGGTCTATCAAATTCCATTATCAAACAGAGCTGACTTTGATCAGATGGCTCCTATAGGAGCCGTCTGATCTGGGTCTACTCTGTTTGCAAATGCATGAAAAGGCATTTATATGAAGAAAAGGGTTAAAGCTTTCCTCCATAAATATGCCTTTCTACGACTCTGTAAAAGTCACCTGTTGAAACCATTGTGATATAGAGCATTTGCTCCTATAGGAGCAAATGCTCTATTTATCAAAATGGTTTCAAACTACACAATTCTAAAAATGTTCCTTGTCTCTAGTTAATGCTCCTTTTAGATATATTTAATCAAAGTGGTTAGATCTAAAAATAGCCTATGGAGGAATGGGTTAAAGAGTTAATTTTGTATTAAAAGTACAAACTTAGGAAATTAATGACCATGTTAGATAGTAGATTGTCAGAGATGTTACATATAACTACAGGAGCTGTCAGATCTTAGTCTACTCTTTTTGCAAAGTTATAAAAAGTGGGATTATCACATAAAGGGTTAATTGTGATATAATTGTTTCTTGTTTCAGCTTGCAGAAGCTCACCAAGATGTTCTTAACAGACATGTGTCTCATATCTCAGACTACCTCACCTCAAACACCGACAAGACTCAAAGTAAGACACATTTATGAGAGTCAAAAAAGATAAAGTTCTTCTAAGACATACTGAACAACTATCTTTAACCTTTTCCTCCATAAATACGCCTTTCTACGCCTCTGTAATGGTCACTTCTTGAAACCATTGTGTTAAATTGAGCATTTGCTCCTATAGGAGCAAATGCTTTATTTATCACAATGGTTTCAAACTACAAAATTTAAAAGTTTACTTTTCTCTAGTTAATGCTCCTTTTCTGTAGATTAATTCAAAGAGGTTGGGTCTAAAAATAGCCTATGGAGGAAATGGTTAAACATTTAACCCTTTCTGAAGAAACATTTCCAAGACTCAAGCCAATATCTTTTTAACTTATGGAGTATCTCACTCCCATCATCAGCAAAAACTGTTATTGCCGGAGGGCAGCTCCAGATCTCGAGTCATGTGACCAAGCCAGGTCATATGACCCCTAGCAATAACAAATTTTTGCTGACAAAGGAAGTTAGATACTCTTGAAAATAACAAAGTAAAAAAATGTCGCTCCGAGTCTTGGAAATCATTCTTCAATATTTATCCAGAGCAAGAAAACCTTATTACGAGGGGTGTTCCATAAATGATGTCATCTGTGCTTTATTTCGCGGAAATCGTGCAATTCATGCACAAAACCACCTCGTGTCGATTGAGTGATCACTGGCTCGTGACACAGGTAAATATCTCGTCCACACGTTCACTTGCCTCGGTACAGTGTACATCGTTTCATAGCCTATTCGTTAGACTA
This sequence comes from Azorinus chamasolen, assembly GCA_963576725.1. Lineage (NCBI taxonomy): Eukaryota > Metazoa > Mollusca > Bivalvia > Cardiida > Solecurtidae > Azorinus > Azorinus chamasolen. Next base: position 27,077,640 of record OY755252.1, read on the forward strand.
TACACAAAATGACAGGAAAACGAGCTGAAAATGTTCTTGAAATTAGGGCCTATATAAAAGGTAGGTCATTACTCGGCATAAAGGCTGTAGATATTCACCGTGAGGTGTGTGACATTTATGGGGAGGGCCAAATGTCCCACAGGACTGTTTGTAGGTGGGTAGCTAAATTTAGTGCTGGGCAGCAGCAACTGAAAGATGCTGCTCGCCCAGGTCATCCTGCAACAACTACGACCAAAGGTAACATAGAAAAAATCCGAAATATCCTCAAAACTGATGCTCGATTCACCGTAAGACAATTGGCTCGAATGACAAACTTGTCGTTAGCAAGAGTTCATGCAATTTTGAAGAAACACCTAAAAGTTAGAAAGATAAATGCAAGATGGATACCCCATTTGTTAACGGATGAGCAAAAGAAGACGCGTGTAACAATGGCCAAAAAACTTCTCAAAATGTACCCAAAATATAGTAAAAAGGCTTTTGATAATATAGTCACTGGTGATGAGACCTGGGTGTATTATTTTGAACCAAAGCGGAAGGTTTCCAACCGAATATGGGCCACTAAAAATGCCAGACGCCCAAGTATTGCCAAACGAATACGAACGGTAAAGAAGGTTTTGTATGCTATTTTTTCACTAATAAGGGTCCAGCTATTCAAATCCCGGTGCCAAAAGGCAGAACGGTCACAGGCAAGTTCTATAAAAACGTTGTTCTGAGAAAATTGAAGAACTACTACAAAAGTAGCCGCCCCAAAACAGGACTTAAGTATGTCCGACTTTTGCATGATAATGCACCCGCTCACAAGGCACGTATTGTGACTGACTTTTTGGAGTCAGAGAAGGTTACCGTCCTTCCGCACCCTCCGTATTCGCCAGACTTGCCCCCCTGCGACTATTTTTTCTTTCCAAAACTTAAATATCATTTATCTGGAAGGAGATACAATTCGAGAAATGCCCTTGGATCTGCTGTTTATCAGTGTCTGATGGGTGTCCCCATTGAAGAGTATGAAAAATGCTTCCAAAAATGGATTGACCGGCTAAAAAGGTGTATTCTGGCTGGCGGAGAGTATTTTGAAGGGCAGAGCAAATTAAAATGAACAAAAGCACTTCCGCTATATGAGCACCGATGCAAGTGACATTATTTTTGGAACACCCCTCGTAGTTGTATTTGACCCTTTAAATAATAATGTAAGAAATAATGACATCATAAATATTTATTTATTTGTGTATGAACACAGGATTGCTTGGCAGAACCTGTAGAATCAGATGCAGTAGCCATCTGGTCAGGGTCTGCTCTGTTTGCTGATGGGATAATATGGACCGGTTTCTTCAGTTTCTGCCATGGCCAAACATTTATATGCCATTATAAAAAATGCTTAATTAATATTTATTGTGTCTTTATTTCTGAGCCCTTTACCGTATATAGATGTCTTTTTACACCTTTGCAAACAAAGTAGACCCAGATTAGATGGCTCCAGTAGGAGCTGTCAGGTCAGGGTCTGTTCTGTTTGCTTATGGAATTATATAGATCTCTTTCTACAGTGCCTAATATGTCCATAATTCCATGTGTATATATGCCATCAAAAAAAATCCAGCTAATTAAAATTTGTGATGTTACTGTTTTATACATGAATATTCATTAAGAAAAAAAGGTTAACCCTTTACTTCGTAGGCTATTTTTAGACCCAACCTATTTCCCAAAAAGGAGCACTAACTAGAGAAATGGAAATGTTTAGAATTTTGTAATTTGAAACCATTGTGATAAATAGAGCATTGCTCCTATAGGAGCAAATGCTCTATTTATCACAATGGTTTCAACAGGTGACTTTTACAGAGGCGTAAAAAGGCGTATTTATGGAGGAAAGGGTTAAATGAATATTTATGAGTTAATGTGTTGAAGAGGTTATTGTGGCTGTAGTAAAGTAGTTATCACTATATAGCATTAGATATACAGTAAAACCCCTCTAAAACGGATATTAAATTTAGTATAAATATCGGTCTTGGAGACAGGTGGCAGCTTAATGCAGGATGAAAGTCATGTAGAAAGCTCCTCTAGGAGCTTTCTACATGACTTTCACCCTGCATTAAGCAGCCACCTGCTTAAAATGACCTAGATTCTTCTTTATTTAATTTCCAGTTCAGAGGGGGTTTACTGTATGTACATGTATGTAAGATTGCTCATTTATATGTACAGCAATACCTCCTAAACGAGCACTCAAATCAGTACCAATGTCATGTTCTGATCTTCCTATCCTCTCAGCTTGGCTAACCTTATCTTTCTTCTTACACTGGTAACAGATGATCAGGAGCAGAATGGTAAGAGTCTACACTGTTATCCCTTGCACCCTTTGAATGCTGAGTACTCTAAATGGAATGGTCCATCTGTGTCTTACAGTACAGACCATTCAGTATGACAAGGGAAATTTCCAAATGGCAAACAGTGCAGACCATAAGAAGATGGGTAAAACAAAAACTTTCTGATTATGGTCTATATGTTTGCAATTAACACTTTACTCTATAGCTACTCCTATGAATGATGTCAAGGGAAATTTTCTTGATAAGGATTTAGAGTGGCTAAGAGTGCGGACCATAAGATGATGAGTACTGCAGGACTCCTCTGATTATGATCTAAATTGTTTGCATTTAATACTTTACTCTACGTCTATGTCTTTTAACCCCCCCCCTTTGGAAACAGAGTAGACCCAGTTCTGATGGCTCCTATAGGAACCATCTTATCTGGGTCCTCTCTGTCTGTATATGAAATGACATAGATTTGACTCTACAGTTTCTGCTGGTGCAAAACGTTTCTGTGTACATAATTATACCATTATAAAAAAGTCATCATATTAGTGTCTGCAGTGTCATAATTTCTTTCATTGATATTCATGAAGTGAAGGTTTTATATTTGACTTGTTTCCTGCATTCAGAGGGTTAACCCTTTCCTCCATAAATACACCTTTCTACGCCTCTGTAAAAGTCACTTTATGAAACCATTGTGATAAATAGAGCATTTGCTCCTATAGGAGCAAATGCTCTATTTATCACAATGGTTTCAAGCTACAAAATTCTAAAATATTCGTTTTCTCTAGTTAATGCTCCTTTTCGGTAGATTTATTCAAAGTGGTTGGGTCTAAAAATGGCCTATGGAGGAAAGGGTGATTCTTTACTTCATGATTATTAATGCAAAAATAATGCCATCATGACTATTATTAATTGCATGTAGTTTAATTGTCATAATAAGACATGGACATGGGAAATTTTAGCCATGGCAGAAACTGTAGACTCATATCTGTATTATATCATAAGCAAACGGAGCAGACCCTGATCAGACAGCTCTTACAGGAGTTGCATGGTCTGGTTTTACTCTGTTTGCAAAGGCGTAGAAAGGTGTATTTATGGAGTAAAGGGTTACTTCTTTACTTCATGAATATGAATTAGATGCAGTTTTATAATGATATAAAGGTACAGTAAAACCTCTCTATAATGGCCACTAAATTACATCCAGTATTTTGTGTTAAAGGCAGATGGCTGCTTAAAGCAAGGTGAAGGTAAAACAGAACGCTCCTATAGGAGCGTTCTGTTTTACTTTCATCTTGCTTTAAGCAGCCACCTGGTCTGAATACCAACTAATTAACACAATGTAGTAGCCGTTACAGAGAGGTTTTACTGTACAGTGTACCTGGAAATAGGATATTGTGGTCCATGGTAGAATCAGGTGGATGTTATTTCATAAGCAAACAGAGCAGACCCTAATCAGACAGCTCCTACAGGATATATCTGGACTAGGTCTACTCTGTTTGTAAAGGTGTTAAAAGGCGTATTTATGAAGTAAGGGATAAATGTTTGTTGTTTTTGTTAAACCACTGCTTGATGCAAATTAAGCTTTCATCTAGGTTACATTTTAGTGCTACCTGGTGTTTTGTTTTTGTTGCAGTGCACCTACACCCAAATTGCTCACGCATTCCATAACAAACCAATATGGTAAACCACTTCTAAACCGGACGTTCAGTTTTAAAATAGTATAAACATCCGTCTTGGAGACAGGTGGCAGCTTGATGCAGGGTAAAAGTCATGCCAAAAGCTCCTTTAGGAGCTTTCTGCATTACTTTGGCCCTGCATTAAGCAGCCACCTGCCTAAAAGTATTTAAATTCTTCTTTACTAGAATTCCCATTTAGAGAGGTTTTACTGTAACCCCTTTTACCTAATGAATATTCATGTAAGAAATAATTACTTTAAATTTTATAAATGTGTAAGAAATAATTCACCATGGCAGAAACTATTATTTCATTTGCAAACGGAGCAAACACAGATTCATTGTCAGATGGTTCCTTCAAGAGTTGTCTGATCTGGGTTGACCCTGTTTGCAAAGGCATGAAAATACAGTGCTCCCTCTCTGCAACGACACCCTTTGGGATACGCATATTGTATGTGTTGTTCAGAGGGAGTTGTTATAGGGAGGGAAAATAAAACATAATTAGCTTGTTTGCAGATCCCAAGATAAGGTGTATTTCGAGAACTAAAACCGTTATGCCTCAATCAAACCCTATGTTGTGACCACTCTTTAGAATCGTCACTTTGATTCTAAAGAGTGGTCACAACATAGGGTTTGATTGAGGCATAAAAACATAGGCTTTGATTGGGGCATAAAGAAAATACGATGGTAAAAAGTTGTGTCTGGAGCCTTGTTGTTTCGGAAACAGTGACATGCGTTGTTGTAAGGAGGGAATCGTTATTGAGAGGGCCGTTGTGGGGAGGGAGCACTGTAGCTATAATGTATGGAGTAAAGGGATAAACTATGAGTCTTATTCTGCCATATCAGATCTTAACCCTTTCCCTGTTCTATATGCAGTTCAGTTTTCAATACCTACTGAATATTCATGGGCAAAATAGTTATAAAGAAATACGGAAGGTGGGAATTTTTAGCCATTTTAGAAAGTTAAGTAACAGATCTATCAAATTCCATTAGCAAACAGAGCAGACCCTGATCAGATGGCTCTTATAGGAGTCTTCTCTGTTTGCTACTGTGTGAAAAGGCATTTATGAAGGAAAGTGTGAACACCTTTTTATGCCTTTGCAAACAGAGTGGATCCAGATGACACTCTTCTTGTAGGAGTTGGAGGATTAGTGTTGGCTTGGTTTGCTTACCTGTAATAGATTTTCTTCTGTTTGCAAAAACAATTAACCCTTCTCCTGCTGAATTTAAAATACATTTCTCCTTCTTTAACACATCCTGCTGTTTAATTACAAATAGCGTCACTGTCTTACAAAGATTTCTCTGTGAAATCACTGCTGTGTAGTGCACTCTTTGGACTATCAACTTGTAAGTAGTACAGACCCTGATGAGACAGCTCCTGCAGGAGCTGTCTCATCAGGGTCTTCACTATTTACAGGAAGGTATATTGACATGAACAGCAAGAGAAGGGTTAAAACCCTCATTTTAATACAAAAACCTGATCATTTCCCTGTTTAGCATTTATTCAAGGTTTTATCACCTCATTAATATTCATGGACAGAGTCAATAAATGAACATGGAAAGGGGATTTATCACCCTGGTGATCAAAATAATATTTCAGAAACAAACAGAGCAGACCCTGATCAGACGGCTCCATAGGAGCCGTCTGATCTGGGTCTACTGTTTGCAAATGCTTGAAAGGTGTTTATATGAAGAAAAGGGTTAATTAATATTCAAAATATACAGTCTGGCATGAATATTCATGAAGTAAAGAGTTAAGATCATTCTTGAAGTGTTTGCCACAATAATCATATTTTCTCAGCCAAATCATTGCATGTTGGAACTCCTTTGAATTTCCCAAGAGAGTTGATTCTAATGAATACCAACTAAGGAAGGTTTTGCAGAGAATTGTTTCCTCTTACATGTATTATGAGTTCTGACACCACTTCAGGGGCCGATTATCTCTTTGCACGCTAGTGACAAATGTACTGGATCCAGATGAGATGGTGAGTAATGTGGCATTTCACCAGGATCCAAAATAATGTTTTAGGCTCTGGCACTCTGTTTTAGGCTCTGGCACTCTGTTTTAGGCTCTGGTACTCTGTTTTGAAAAGAAATGAAAGAAAAGGGCAGACAAAGTCACTGTGTGTTGAAAAGGTTAACTGTTAGTAAAAAGTCACATACCTTGCTTGTTAACGATTTCCCTCATATATATTTATATACACCTTTTCACTCATTTGCAAACAGAGTAGACCCAGATAAGATAGCTCCTATTGGAGCCTATAGGAGCCAAATGATCAGGGTCTGTTCTGTTTGCTTTTGACATGATATACATCTGATTCTACAGTTTTCGTCAAAGCAAAATCTCCCTTTTAATATTTACATTTTAAATTTGTTTTTAATAAACATGCACAATGTTATTTTTTCTTGCATGAATATTAAACAAGTTATGTTGTATGGGCTTAATTGAATCAGTTTCTTTTTGTCGACACTGTAAGATAAAGTTTACAGAAATTTGGAGAGAAAACAAGGAGGACAAAGATATTGATAGGGTTTACTTTCTTAGCCCTTTCCTTCATATAAAAACCTTTTCACGCATTTGCAAACAGAGTAGACCCAGATCCGACAGTTCCAATAGGAGTCGTATGATCAGAGTCTGCTCTTTTTGCTTATGGAATATGATAGATCTGTTTCTTTATTTTCTGAAATGGCTATTTCACCTCCCATTTTCATTATAACTATTTTGTCCATGAATTTTCAGTAGGATTTGAAATTTTGAATAAATTCATCATAGGGAAAGGGTTTATCATTGAATATTCATGTAAGAAATAATGACATCATTAATATTAATTAATATATATTGGAATATGGACACAGGACATTTATGCTTATGCAGAAACTGTAGAATCAGATTTATATTATACAATAAGCAGACCCTGATCAGACAGCTCCCATAGGACATGTCTGACTTGGGTCTACTGTAATTAGAAAGGCATTTATATGAGGGAAAGGGTTAACCCTTTTACCTGATAGAGACACCAGATGGCACCTTTGCAAACAGAGTGGACCCAGATAGCTCCTATAGGAACCCTTTGATCATTAGTTCGCTATGTTTGCTCATGGAAGAATATTGATATGATTTTTCAGTTTCTGCCATGGCAAACATTCCTGTGTTCATATCTATAATGAAATACTAATTTCGAGGGCTTGGTGCAAAACTATTCTAACTATTCTATTCTTCACTTTGTGAAGGAGTTAGAATAGTTTTGCACCAAGCCCTCGAAATTATTATGTCATTATAGATATCCTTATTTGTTACATGTATATTCAACATTCAACATATTTAACAGGGAACCTTGCCATGTTAGAAGACGAGTTGAGGAAGACCGTGAAATATTCCAAGGATACATGTTCGGCTCTGACAACCTGTTACAACATGTTTGCCCAGCAGGACGAGGTGAGTGCCCAGTTTCCATACAGACTTCATGGTTACCATGGCAGCTATTGTTTTCCAATTTCATAAAAAATTGTTATTTCTTGTTGACTGAAATAAGCGCTTCTGATAAACAGTGTGAACTGTAGATAAACAATATTGAAATTAATAAAAACAAAACAAAACAAAGTTTCAGAATTAACCATTTCCTCCATAAATATGCCTTTCTACGCCTCTGTAATAACCACTTCTTGAAACCATTGTGATAAACAGAGCATTTGCTCCAATAGGAGCAAATGCTCTATTTATCACAATGGTTTCAAACTACATAATTCTAAAATTTTACTTTTCTCTTGTAAATACTCCTTTTTGGTAGATTCATTCAATGAGGTTGGGTCTAAAAATAGCCTATGGAGGTAATGGTTAAGTAACAGATATCAGAATATTATATGCAATAACTGTTCATCCTTTACATCACGGATACACCTTTTTAATGCCATTGCAAACAGAGTAGACGCAGATCAGATGGCTCTGTTTGCTTATGGATTTATATTTGATTCTACAGTTTCTTCCATAGCCAGACCATAGTTTGGTCAGGGTCTGATTTGTTTACCTGATTTTATCTGGACTTAATATCAAGTGTAAATAAGTCCTCTAAACCGGACGTCCAATTTAGTATAAATATCGGTCTTGGAGACAGGTTGCTACTCTAGGAGCTTTCTACATGACTTTACCCTCCATTAAGCAGCCACCTGCCTAAAAGTATCTAAATTCTTCTCTACCAGAATTCCGTTTTAGAGGGGTTTTACTGTATACCAATTCCGACAGCAAGGGCTTTCTGTGTTTTTCAGAGGAGAGAAAGTCTTCTTCATGAAGAGAGAGAAAAGAACCGTGTGCTTCAGGAGGCACTGCATGCTCTCGCCATAGAGCATCACGAACTGGAGCAATCTTACTCGCACAGTTTCCGTGCACGGAGCTACTCTGTAGAGGATGACGAGTTCTACGACTGTGATGAGGATGATAATCCAGGTACATGTAATTATACCTGTACTTCTAAAACTATCTTATAAACCCATTCCTTTATAGGCTATTTTAAGACCCAACCTCTTTCAATAAATCTACTAATAAGGAGTGTTTACTAGACAAAAAGGAACTGTATACATGTAGTAGTTTTGAAACCATTGGGATAAATCGAGCATTTGCTCCATAGGAGCAAATGCTCTATTTATCACAATGGTTTCAAAGGGTTTCAGAGGCGTCACAAGGTATCAATATGAGGGAATGGGTTAACCCTTTACTTGATGAATCGTCGTGTGTTTTGGATGTTGATAATACACCCAACTTCCAACTAATCTGCTTTGTAATGGCTCTGTTTTGATAAATCCTTTTAACTGTTCAATATGCATGTAAGAAATAATGACAGCACGAATATTTATTAGCTGACTTTTTATAAAGGTGCATGGACACAGGATTGTATTACCTTGACAGAAAATGTAGAATCATCTTTATATATCAGTGAGCAAACAGAGCAGACCCTGATCAGACGGTTCCTACAGGTGTCTGCGGTACTCTGTTTGCAAAGGTGTGACAAGGCATATATATGAAGGAAATAGTTAACCCTTTCGTCCATAGATACACCTTTTGATAAGTTTGCAAACAGAGTTGAACAATGTCAGATATAGTAGCCATTTGATCATTGTCTGCTCTGTTTGCTGATGAAATAATATAGATCTGTCTGTACAGTTTCTGTCATGATAAAACAAATTCCCTTGTTCATAGTGGCATTATAAAAAAATAGTTAACCCTTTCCCTCATGTAAACGTATTTTCATGCATCTGCAAACAGAGAAGACCCAGATCAGATGGCTCCTAGAGGAGCCATCTGATCAGGGTCTGCTCTGTTTGCTAATATAATTTGATAGATCTTTTCTTTAGTTTCTAAAATGGCTACAATGTTTAATTTTCCATATTTCATTAAAATTATTTTGTTCATGAATATTCAGTAGGTATTGAAATTTGAAATGAACACAGAACAGGGAAAGGGTTAATTAACACATTCCCTCATATAGATGCCTTTTGGCACCTTTGCAAACAGAGTAGGTCCCATAGAGGCTGTCTAATCTGAGTATACTCTATTTGCAAATAATATAGATCTGATTCTGAAGTTTCTGTCACAGCTAAAAAGTTCCATGTTAACCCTTCGCTTGCTATTCACGTCAATATACCTTTTAACCCTTTCCCTGTTCTATGTTTATTCCAAACTTCAATACCTACTGAATATTCATGGACAAAGTAGTTACATTGAAATATGGAAGGTGGAACATTGTAGCTATTTTAGAAAGTAAACTAGAAAATTGTGTCTGTAAGACACAGTGATACCCCCATGTAGGTGCTTGCCTAGCTGCACGTAAAACTTCCAAGTCATTTGACCTTGACCTTGGGCTTGTGGGCAGCATGTGCTGGGTGTGCAATGAAAGTATGGATGGTGTTTAATGTGTATATGCAATTCCATGGCAATAGCTACAGTGGTTAGGGAGATATAAGACAATGAAAAAACTGTGACAAAAAACTGCACGTAAATGTGACAACCAACTGCACATAAAATTTCCAAGTCATTTGACCTCGACCTTGGGCTTGCGGGTAGCATGTGTGGGGTGCCAAATGATAGCACAGATGGTAATTGATGTGTATGTGAAGTTTCATGTGTATAAGTGTAGAAATTACTGACTTATAACACTTGAAAAACTGTGACAACAAACTGCACCTAAAAGCGTGACACATGGACAGACAGACAGACAGACAGACAGACAGACGGATGGACGGACATGTGCAAAACATAATGCCCCCTGACTATCGTCAACGGGGGCATAAAAAACAGATCTATTAAATTCAATTAGCAAACAGAGCCTATAAGAGCCGTCTGATCTGGGTCTACTCTGTTTGCAGATGCGTGTATGAGGGAAAGGGTTAACAGATGTTAACTGAAACACAGTGCACTAGTCACTGTATATTATTTTATTTGTAACTTATTTGTTGTTTGTGGCAGATTTCCGTGGGCGATCTGTTCAATCTGATGCGATGTCTTTCAAGTCATGTCAATTCGACCTTCATATAGGGGAAGAGGGGCATGATGCTACAGGCGAGGACCAAGAGGAGCACCAGCACTCAAAGGTCAAAGTTTATGGCAGGTGGGTGTTGAAAGGAGTCCGTGAAACTGAGAGTCTGTTGGTAGTTAATGACTCAAGTTATACGAGGGGTGTTCCATAAATAATGTCATCTGTGCTTTATTTCGCGGAAATCGTGCAATTCATGCACAAAACCACCTCGTGTCGATTGAGTGATCACTGGCTCGTGACACAGGTAAATATCTCGTCCACACGTTCACTTGCCTCGGTACAGTGTACATCGTTTCATAGCCTATTCGTTACACTATACACAAAATGACAGGAAAACGAGCTGAAAATGTTCTTGAAATTAGGGCCTATATAAAAGGTAGGTCATTACTCGGCATAAAGGCTGTAGATATTCACCGCGAGGTGTGTGACATTTATGGGGAGGGCCAAATGTCCCACAAGACTGTTTGTAGGTGGGTAGCTAAATTTAGTGCTGGGCAGCAGCAACTGAAAGATGCTGCTCGCCCAGGTCGTCCTGCAACAACTACGACCAAAGGTAACATAGAAAAAATCCGAAATATCCTCAAAACTGATGCTCGATTCACCGTAAGACAATTGGCTCGAATGACAAACTTGTCGTTAGCAAGAGTTCATGCAATTTTGAAGAAACACCTAAAAGTTAGAAAGATAAATGCAAGATGGATACCCCATTTGTTAACGGATGAGCAAAAGAAGACGCGTGTAACAATGGCAAAAAAACTTCTCAAAATGTACCCAAAATATAGTAAAAAGGCTTTTGATAATATAGTCACTGGTGATGAGACCTGGGTGTATTATTTTGAACCAAAGCGGAAGGTTTCCAACCGAATATGGGCCACTAAAAATGCCAGACGCCCAAGTATTGCCAAACGAATACGAACGGTAAAGAAGGTTTTGTATGCTATTTTTTTCACTAATAAGGGTCCAGCTATTCAAATCCCGGTGCCAAAAGGCAGAACGGTCACAGGCAAGTTCTATAAAAACGTTGTTCTGAGAAAATTGAAGAACTACTACAAAAGTAGCCGCCCCAAAACAGGACTTAAGTATGTCTGACTTTTGCATGATAATGCACCCGCTCACAAGGCACGTATTGTGACTGACTTTTTGGAGTCAGAGAAGGTTACCGTCCTTCCGCACCCTCCGTATTCGCCAGAATTGGCCCCCTGCGACTATTTTCTCTTTCCAAAACTTAAATATAATTTATCTGGAAGGAGATACAATTCGAGAAATGCCCTTGGATCTGCTATTTATCAGTGTCTGATGGGTGTCCCCATTGAAGAGTATGAAAAATGCTTCCAAAAATGGATTGACCGGCTAAAAAGGTGTATTCTGGCTGGCGGAGAGTATTTTGAAGGGCAGAGCAAATTAAAATGAACAAAAGCACTTCCGCTATATGAGCATCGATGCAAGTGACATTATTTTTGGAACACCCCTCGTACACTAAGTACACTTAGGCTAGACTCAATTTTACCTGTTCAATAGTCTTTTAAGAAATTATGACATCATGAATATTTATTAGTTGAAGTTTCATAATGTAAACCTTTCAAGGAAATGTTTTGCTTTGACAAAAACTGTAGAATCAGATATGTATCATGTCAAAAGTAAATAGAGTAGACCCTGATCAGATGGCTCCTACAAGAGCTGTCTGATCTGGGTCTACTCTGTTTGCAAATGTGCGAAAATACATTATATGAAGGAAAGTGTTATCTCTAACCCTATAATCATCAATCTTCACACAGATTAACCCTTTACCTAATGAATATTCATGTTAGACATAATTACTTCATGAATATTACTTTTTGTAAACTGTTGAAATAACATTTTGAACAACTGATATTTGTATTCCTTGCATAGCATTAGGAGTTCTGAAGTCTTTCTTAACAAAAGTTGAAAAACTGACATTCTGCCATTCAAAATAGTACAATTATTGGTGTGCATTCAATGGACATGAATGGCATTCAATAAGATGGCATCAGGATGCATCAAGATATACTATTTTTGACATGAAAAGGCCCTGAAACGTTTACTTTGTGTTAGTATTTGCATAATGTCCACAACATACATGTATAACATTACTTGAGGAGAGGGGCACAAATATATAAATATGAGCCACATGTCCAATACAAGTGACCATTGTATGCATGACAGTATTCTCCCTGTGGTAGTTACTCTGTAAGGCAGGTGGTAGCTTAATGCAGGTCAAACTTTTCCAAAGAATTTTCTACCATCTATATTTCATTATAACTATTTTATCCATGAATATTAAGTAGATATTGAAATTTGGAATAAACATAGAACAGGGAAAGGGTTAACTACAGGCCACTCTTGTTATGGCGAACTCGCTTAAGTGATACGAATTTTTCGTTGTTATGAAGTTTTTGTAAAGTCCCAACTTTTCTTCCGATATATTCTATGTAAATTTAAGTTTTTAAAACAAGTTCGAACTGACCATGTTTTCGTTAAGTCAATGTCATTTTCCGTTCCCAAATTGTCTGTTTGCATATAATTATTGGTGTTTGTATCGAAGTCGCACCTCTCAGTCTGATTGAGTTCGAGGCGTGAATTGGACCTTTTGATCGGACCTGACAATGTACTCCAGGTGATCGCGACACAGGCAAGTACAGTGTTTTGTGGGTAAACAATCACTGTTGTCACATAATTATTCAAAATGTGGCACAATGCTACATTGAGTGAATGTTATTTAGTAAAATGACCCATTACCATCCATTCGTCGTATATGACTACTGTAGTACAAAAGAGATTGGAGTAAATAGTGAATAAAAAGTTACTATAAGGCCTGTTCCTCATTTTATTATCAATACATGCATTTTAACATTGAATTTAATTTGTCACTTGAGTAATACTCATGCCACAATTAAATATCGAAACAGCTCACAGCAAAACATGTAAAATGACATATACATTTTGATACGTCTGGTTTCCCGAATAAGGCTTTTCTCTTACATGTACTGGAAGTACGCAAATTGGCAACCAGCTAGTTCACATGTGATTGCGTATTTCTGGTGCCCATTGAAAAGGGAATTCCCCATAGAAATGGTGTAAACAAAAGATGCGCTTTAAAAATTCGCCAAACCAACGGTGATTAATTAAATGATAGAGGCAAAAGGGATCTGAGTATTGGACAGGGCCTTGTAAATTAGGGCATATGGTGTCATTAATTAGGGGTAGGACAGACACAAGTTTATACTCGCAGTATTGGATCTACCTGCACAATTTTATATACACAGGAGTGTGACTCCTTTACACAATGTGAAAGTTAAATTTACAAGAGCACAAGTATGACTGTAATATGACAGCTTGTTTAAGGTGAACGTAATAAAAGAAACTGGGATGTGTTTTTTTTTAGTCGAACTCTCGATGAGTCAAAGTTTTTAACGGGTCCCTACGAACTCAACATAACGAGAGACAACTGTATGTCTTTTTGTGAGCTGTAAGTTTCCATACTCAGTGATTATTATTAAGTTAAATTTGTAGTCTACCATTTCATTTAGACTGTAATTTATGTTTTATGTAATATATTATATCATAAGGAAACAGAGCAGATGGCTCCCATAGGAGCCGTCTTATCTTGGTTTACTCTGTTTTGCTGCAAATGCGTAGAAAGATATAGTTATGGAGTAAAGGGTTAATAATGAATGGGTGTCAGCATAAACCCAGATGGTTGCTTACTGCAATACAAAAGTAATACAAATAGCGCATAATTATATTAGCTTTTTGCACAACACCCATCCTGCATTAAGCTTCCACCCAGAATTAGATCCAGAATTATGCCTTCTTTTGGTGTTTTTTATTTAGAGGGTTTTTACTGTTTGCAATGGAAGGAAGTTGTAAAAAACATTCCGCATGAGTACTCTCAATACTTTGATATACACAAAAACTATACATGAACAAACTACGGCGATGTGGAATTATTTGTTAAAGTAAACATGATTCGTAGATTTGATTGATAAGATAAATATTACGAGAATTACCAATGACAGGATATCGAGGAAAGGTAACTAAAATGTATCTAAAATAACACACCCAAACCGTGAGTGATTATTATTATCAGTAAGTATTCTGATGCACCTCTCTGGAGTTTCACCTTATCTTGGACAGTTTCTTCATATACGTAAGGGAAAACGCCGAGTAATACCGGTGTTATAGTATCTTGCATCGCTGCTGACGTCCGCAGCTGGAACTGTCAGTCATGGATTATATTTTTTTCCCAAGAGATAGAGAGGACATTTTAGTAGAAAAATGAATCGAAGAAATGATTTGGGATTCGGATAGAATTTGTCAATAGTGACTTTTTTTGTAAAGGAATTTTTTGTGCGTTTGTTTATTGTTGGGTCGAAAAACTTTTTCCCCTGGTGTTTTGTGGAGTTTTGAATGAGCAGAAGCAGTTTTGTCATTGATTTATTGGAGTAGCAATCAGGTGTAGAATGGCAGATAAAAAGGAGGAATTAGAGAAAGTGGAGGCAATAAAATACAGGTATGACATGGTTCAGAAAGTTTTGCACACATTAACGTAGCAGGTAGCGACCGCCCATTAAAAGCATTTTTACTAAAAAAATTTCTGGTGAAATAACGGGACCCGAAAAAATGACATGATGAATATCTATTGCCTGAATTGTTATAATGGTATATGAACACAGTTCTTTTTTCCTTGGCAAAAAACGTAAATCAGATCTTTATAATTCCATATACAGACCCTGATCAGATGGCTCCAGCAGACAACTCCCTCCAACAGTGTCTATTCTGTAATTTTTTGGAGAGATTTTCCCCTCCATGACAAATACAGGGGGTGAAGGGGGGGGGGGTATCCAAAAAAGTAGTGGACCACTTAAAGAGACCAGTCACATTTTCATTTTTTCAACATATGTAGACCCTTTTCAAAATGCTCGTTCTGTAAACGTTTCATCTGAAGTTTATCTGTCTAAACTTTTGGGCCTATTAAGGTTTGAAGCAAATATTTCAAGCATTAATCCTTTCCCTCATACACATACCTTTTCACACAATTGCAAACAGAACAGACCCTCATCAGACAGCTCCTATAAGAGCATTGTGATAGATCTGGGTCTACTTTGTTTGCATTTTTTGTGAACAGATATAGGAGCTGTCTAATCAGTGTCTGCTCTGTTTGCTTACTGTCATGAGTTTTCATTGGAGATGAACTTTTCTTAAACAAGTCCAGAAAATAAACCTTTGGCTAGCTTAAAACACTTTTGATGTAAATGTACTTGTATGTTTGTTTTGATTTTCCCATGAATGGGAATCTTGTTACGTTAATCGTGTGACGTTAATCGTGTGACGTCATATCTTATACTTCACATGTTAGATATAAACAAACATGTGATGGTTATATTAACCCGGAGACGAGCAAAGTTATGTGACAAAACATGATATTTATAAATCTGTAGTAGCTGTCAGATCAGGGTCTACTTTGTCAGCTTAATTTAAAGTTATCTATAGTTAACACTTTTTTGTACCTTTTTGCAAGCAGTGTATACCTAGGTCAAACATCTCCTATAAGAGCTTTTTTTATCAGTGGCTGCATGTAGTTCACATTTGTGTACTCTAAATGGTGATATCAAGCTACTTTCGGTTTTAACGGTATCTCGGCAGATAAGACGGCAACATCACAATATTAGCATGCTGTCTTACAGCTCGTTGATGAGACTATGTCTGCATGTAGCTTGTACTCGGGATCTTTTTGGCTTGAGTTTACCCAGTCTGTTAAAGAAATAATTAATTATCAATATCTGTCTTCGATTACTGACTACCACTCTTTTGAGTGTTTCAGTTATATACGTTATAAAATACTGTTTGAGATGATAGTAAAAAAGTAAAGGGTGAAAAGGTTCCAGATTGAATTGATTAATCTGCCTTTTTCTGGCAGTTTTGGAGAACAAAAAAAAATAATAACTGGGACCTAAATTCAGTTAAAGCATTTTTGGTTTGATTTTAACTCATTTTGCATATTTTTAGGATTTTAATCAAAATCTGGTCTCTAACTGGGATTTTTGCTCCCAAATTTGGGGGAAATGATACCTATTTTGCTATGGGAATGAGTCCTTTAACCTTTTTCCTGTTCTTTGTTCAGGGCTCAAGCTGTTGCTCTCAATTAGGGAGAAGTTTCATGACACTGAAGGAGAAGTTTAGTGATATTGAGGTGCAGATTTTATATCTCCCTATATGTTCTATATAATAAAACTTCTCCCTCACCTCAAAACAGGGAGTAGTCAGCAGGGTTAGGGAGACTTTTTCTCCCAAATTGCCCTCTTGCTTGAGCCCTGCTTTATTTATTCCACATTTCAGTACCTACATGTACTGAATATTAATGAACAAAATAGTTACCGGTATAATGAAATATGGAAGATGGAACATTGTAGCCATTTTAGAAAGTAAAGAAACAGATAGATCATACTCCATCTATTTAGCAAACAGAGCAGATCCTGATCAGGCGACTCCTATAAGAGCCATCTGATCTGGGTCTACTGTGCTTGCATATGCGTGTAAAGGTGTTTGTATGAATAAGGAAAGGGTTAAATGGACCTATGTAGGCGCCAGAAAAATATCTGTTCAAATCCATAGAGAGGGGAGATTACGTAGGTGCAACCTTAGGTAATTAGAGAACTTTTACATTTTCAGTAGGTCACGAAAGCATGTTTATGCATTCGAATAAATTATCCAAGTATAACGCTTATTATTCCAGTCCAAAGTGTGAGAATAGCTTTGTTATTGAAAGAAGAGACTTTGAGTATAAAGCCTCATGCATAAAATATAACCTTTACAGTACTTGGCCTATTGAATAATAGTAGTCTGCAAAAGAAAATGTCATCTGCTTAATGCTTCAGATAGATTTATCTTGTGTTGTTCCATTGTCAGTGAGAAATATGTCAAACAGATTTGGATCTTGATAAAATCTTGGATCAATTTGTAGCTCTTTTGAGAATTGTAAATTCAAAGGAAATCGTGTTGGTCAAAAAAGGTGTGGTAAAGGTGTGCATGTTGTTTGCCAGTTTGATGTTAGTTAACAACTGGCTACCCCCTTCAAGTTGTCCAGTAGGAAGAGTTGTCTAGTAACAGGATATAGATGAGAGACATACTGATCTGTCAAAATCTTTTTTTTCTCCACCAAACCGTATTTTGCTGCTACTCATGAATTAGAATCTTCTTGATATCTTTATCAAAGCATTGGTTGCCATGGCAAATAGAAGAAAATCAGACATGTAACTGATAATTGTAACATGTTAAAAGGATACACAGAAGACCCAGATCAGACAGCTCATACTATAGTACAGTAACTGTCTGATCTGGGTCTACTCTATTTGCATAGGGGTAAAAATTTAAACCTTCCCTCCATGAATATTTATGAAAGAAATAATGAGGTCTTGAATATTAATTAGATTCGTGTGTTATAATATCACATGGACACAGGAAGTTTTGATCACTGTAGATCATATATCTATATTATATCATTTATATAGTTTATAAGCAAGCAGAGCAGGCCTAATTACCCAAAGTATCATAGAGATAGGCAAGTTTTGGCAGACAGTGTTAACAGAACTGCACTTGAAGGAGCAATTTGATCTGGGTCTGCAATGCACTCATTGGCCTAAATTTGTCTGTCTGAATACTTAACCCATTACCTCATAGGCTATTTTTAGATACAGCCTCTTTGAATAAATCCACTGAAAAGGAGCATTAACTAGAGAAAAGGAATTTTTTAGAATTTTGTAGTTTGAAAACATTGTGATAAATAGAGCATTTGCTCCTATATAGGAGCAAATGCTCTATTTATCACAATGGTTTCACAAAGTGACTCTTACTGAATCGTCAAATGTCATCAATATGGGGGAATGGGTTAAGGATAATTTTGATCACCTTTGCAAACAGTTTGGATCTGAAGATACATATTCTAGGGCGTAAATTACTGTTTCTGAAAGGAGCTTAATTTAGTACACAGTTGGTTGCTTAACCCTTTTACTCCATGGATATTCATTAAAGAGATAATGATATCATGAATATTAATTAGAATCATTTTCATAACGACATATTGTCACAGGAATGTTTGGCCATGGCAGACCCTTTAGAATCATATCTATTTTATTTCATAAGCAAACAGAGCAGACCCTGATCAGATTGCTCGTACAGGAGCTGTCTGAACTGGGTTTACTCTGTTTGCAAAGGCATATTTATGGAGTGAAGAGTAAGTAATGCAGAATGAAAGCGTTGTGTAGTCAGGGTTCCTGTTGGAGCTTTGTGCATTCTGTCAGCCTGCATTAAGCTATCTATGACCTGTATCTTGAAAAGACAGTATTTCTTTATTTAACCCATTCCATCATATTGACGCCTTTTGACGCTTCTGTAAAAGTTACTTATTGAAACCATTGTGATAAATAGAGCATTTGCTGCTATAGGAGCAAATGCTCTATTTATCACAATGGTTTCAAAAATGCACAATTCTAAATTTTCCTTTTCTCTAGCAAATTTTCCTTTTTGGTAGATTTATTCAAAGAGGTTGAATCTAAAAATAGCATATGGGGGAATGGGTTAAATGGTTAAAGGGCTTTAATTGTTTTATTCAAATTTGTAAGTGTGCTCCAGGAAGTAAGGAGGCATTTACTAGGGAGAATACTGTAGCTCAGCATTTTATCAGGATTTATAACCGACAGGAAGCAAACTGGCATGAAATATCAATGACCCTGTCAACACTGAATGTTCAGTGGAATAGTCCATCATTGTTTATTGGTAGAGTCCTAGAGGAGCCCTCTGATCTGGGTCTACAGTGTTTGCAAATGACAGTATACTCGTCTCCTACGTGTTGAAAGTGTTAACCCTTTCCCTCATATAAACGCGTTTTCATGCATTTGCAAACAGAGTAGACCCAGATCAGACGGCTCCTATAGGAGCCGTCTGATCAGGGTCTGCTTTGTTTGCTAATTATGGAATTTGATAGATCTGTTTCTTTACTTTCTAAAATGGCTACAATGTTCCACCTTCCATGTTTCATTATAACTAATTTGTCCATGAATATTCAGTATGTATCAAAATTTGGAATAAACACAGAACAGGGAATAAAGGTTAAAGCCGATAGCTGAGTTCTTGCAGACTACAATATATGACACGCTGTAATTAATGGGTGAATCAGTGCATTTCCCACCAGTGGAACAAAAAGAGATTTCATCTTGTGTGTCACAATTTCTATTTTGTTTGTGTACAGTCTATTAGCTTGACTGGAAGCACCAGAGCAGTAAATTGTTTATGAAGTTTACAATCACTTTTGATTTGGATGAGATTTAAAAAAAAAACACCAAAAATTGGAATCTCATCAGGATCTAAACCGTTTGACACTTTGATTATACTTTTTAATAACAAAAATAATTTTAAAAGTTTTCCATGAGAACTGGGGGAGATCATAGAGTGTTTGTATACTTCTGGTGCAGAGAGTTTATTATGTTACATGCAAATCTGAGTTCATGTTAGAAATAATGATCATGAGTTGACATCATGAATATTTATACATGTACATGTATGCTGAATTGTTATAATGGCATAATTATAATATTATGTAAACATGAATTTTTAGTATTGGTAGAAACTGTAAAGTCAGATCTATTATAATGTTGAACAAAAGCAAACAGAGTAGACCCTGATCAGATGGCTCCTCAGGGCTCTTACACTAACGGTTGTTTGATTGCCCATTTGGCAACCTAAGAATTGGTTGGGATTACCACTATGTCCCACTACACTGGTTGTCAGATTGGGCAACAGAAAATTTGTAGTGAGATGTAAACCAAATAAATTCTAATCCTGGAGCTAAATCTACCAATGAACAAAAATATAAAGCTATTAACTAAATGAAAATGAGGCTTTCTTCTGAATTGGCAGGGTTATTATTTATAGTTAGAAATACAATTCCATATTTGGGCAACCTGAAAGCTGGTTCGGACAACTAAATTTCAAGCAACTTGCCCAAATAGGCAGCCACATTCAAAAGTTATTGTACAGCCTCGCTGCTATAGGAACCATCTGATCTGGGTCTACTCTGTTTGCAAATGCATGAAAAGGACGTTTATATATGAAGGAAAGGGTTAATGTGTCCAGAGTTACCTTATAATGTTATTACCACAGCAGCTGTTAGCTATAGATGACTGATGATCATTTATTACCACTCCTTAATTAAATCTTTTATGTGATAGACATACCTTTACTCGCCTTTGCAAACAGTGTAGACCTAGATCCGACGGCTCCTGTATAACACTTCCTTATTCATGACATCAGGAATATCAATTAACTGAATTTTTATTGTCACATATATGAAAACCAGAATATTGGCCATGATAGAAACTTTAGACTCAGATCTACATGTACTGTACTTTATCCCATTCCCGCATATTGACGCCTTTTGACGCCTCTGTTAAGGTCACTTCTTGAAACCATTGTGATAAATAGAGCATTTGCTCCTATAGGAGCAAATGCTCTATTTACCACAATGGTTTCATACTACAAAATTGTATCTAAAAATGGCCTATGAGGTAATGGGTTATTTATAAGCAAACACTGAGTAGACTGATGAGATGGCTCGCATACCCTGAACCCTCTGATCTGCGTCTACTCTGTTGGCAAAGGCATTAAAAGGCATCTTTTTGGAGTAAAGTGTTCCCCTGGCTCTATAAATAGTTAAATACGAATTTTTATGCCTTTTGAAACAGAGTAGATCCAGATCAGAATATGGCTTCTATAGCAGCCGTCTGATCATGATCAGGGTCTGCATGCTTATAGGGTAATAATAAAAACTAATAAAGATGTGATTTTTTCACAGTTTCTGCTTTGGCAAAATATTCATGTGTTAATTAATATACCATTTTAAGAATTACCGGTAATCTTATTAATATTCACTGTCATAATTTCTGAATATTCATAGAGTAATTGTTAAAACAGCTGTTCCTTTTAATATGCTGGAATCTAATTAATTTGTCTAAGGGCGGCTGCAGTACCGTGATAATACACACCATTTTTCAGTTTGTACCAATTCATCAGAAATAGCAAACTTTAATCAACTGATGGAATGTTATGAGACAGTTGGGGTATATTAATTCAACTTAAAATAACATACATACATGTACACAGACTTACGTGTACATATACATTGTACTACATAATAGTATGTACTGGGGTATAAAAAAGCCATTAAATGAGAAAAGGCCCAAAGTTCTTTGCAAACAGTGTAGATCCAAACCAAATCTACATGTTTGGTTGGGATATTAACATTTTGATACTCATTCAAAGCATTGGTTCTCAAAGGAATAGTGCTGCAGGGCAATATCTAGAATATTGCCTTTATTTAACTCTTTCTCTATTTAATATTCATGAAAAATAATTGTAACATCATGACTATAATATATTAACTGAATTTGTTATTAACCTCTCTCCTATAGGAGCCATCTGATCAGGGTCTGCTCTGTTTGCAAATGTACGATAAGGCAATTAAATGAAGTAAAGGGTTAAATAGGAGCTGTTTGAAATGTGTATTCATATTGTTTCTATTTCAGGACAAGCCTCCCTGGGCCTGTGTTTCATCTGTGTATTTGTACTGTTTCTGTTTCAGCACAAGCCTCCCTGTGCCTATGTTTGATATGTTCATATTGTTTCTATTTCAGCACATTAGCCTCCCTGTGCCTATGTTTGATCTGTGTATTTGTATTGTTTCTATTTCAGCACATTAGCCTCCCTGTGCCTATGTTTGATCTGTGTACTCATAAATGATATTGTTTCTATTTCAGGACAAGCCTACCTGTGCCTATATATATGTTTGATCTGTGTATTTGTATTGTTTCTATTTCAGCACATTAGCCTCCCTGTGCCTTATGTTTGATCTGTGTATTCATAAATGATATTGTTTCTATTTCAGGACAAGCCTACCTGTGCCTATATATATGTTTGATCTGTGTATTTGTATTGTTTCTATTTCAGCACATTAGCCTCCCTGTGCCTATGTTTGATCTGTGTATTCATAAATGATATTGTTTCTATTCCAGGACAAGTGTACCTGTGCCTATATTTGATCTGTGTATTTGTATTGTTTCTATTTCAGGACAAGCCTCCCTGTGCCTATGTTTGACAGAAATGACTTTAGCTTCTGGAGTATACTCAAGCAATGTATAGGAAAGGTATGTACTAGTTACTATGGCATTCTTGACCCTTTACTCCATGAATATTCATGTAAATAATGGATATGGATATTAATTATACAAATTTTTATAATGGCCTATGAACATATAAACGTTTGGTTCATGGCAGAAGCTGCAGCTGCAGAGATCTACAATTTCTGTCAAGGTTTGGAGCCAGGAGTGAGGGCTGGGGTGGGGTGAGTGATGGGGAATTGCTCATCCGGGCAAAAAAGAAAGTCCTCTTACTGCATCAGGGGGCCACCCCCAGTCTTTTCAAAGATGTACAGTTTCTCAAAGATGCACCTACAGTACTGCGTTGGTACTCATTAGCATCATATCTCCGCGGTATTTCAGTGAGTACCAGCACGTTTAGCTAAGTTTGGTGAACGCTTAATTACCTGATAGAGACACCTTTATAATAATAATGCCTTTGCAAACAGTTTGACTAAGAAATATATAGAGACGTCACTCTTTAACCCTTTCCCTGTTCTGTATGTAGGCCGAATTTCAATACCTACTGAATATTCATTAATAAAATAATTATAAAGAAATAATGAAGGTGGACCATTGTACACATTTTAGAAAGCAAAGAATTTACAGATCTATCAAATTCTATTAGCAAACAGAGCAGACCCTGATCAGACTGCTCCTAGAGGATCTGGGTCTACTCTGTTTGCAAATGCGTGAAAACACGTTTATATGAGGGAAGGGTTAATGTAGAGATCTGTTAACACCTTCAAGATTAGGTTTTGAGAGTGGAATAGCCCATCATTGTTTAAATACAGAAGCCACTCAGTTATATGAAAGGCTTCAACTTGTTAGAGGATCTAACATGACAAACAGTGCAGACCCTGATCAGAGGGCTCCTTTTGGAGCCCTCTGATCTGGGTCTACACTGTTTGCAAATGACAGTGCATGCGTGTCCCGCATTCAAAGCGTTAAATCTTAACCTTCAATGTTTGCTTTGGTGTTGAAAGACCACAGCTTTACCAGAGTCAACAATTCAGTCAACAGAACTTGTTACGAAGACTTGTCTTGAAATGGAAATCAATGTCAAACGGTATTGTCGTATTAAATTGATATTTTGGTTCGTACACTGTAGAACCTGTCTTAAGTGACCATTTATTGATTAAACCCAGGAGTCTTAAACAGTTGGTGATTGCTAAATTAAAACCATGGTTTTAACCCATTACCTCATAGGCTATTTTTAGATACAACCTCTTTGAATAAATCTACCGAAAAGGAACATGAACTAGAGAAAAGGAAAACTTTAGAATTATGAAGTTTTAAATCATTGTGATAAATAGAGCATTTGCTCCTATAGGAGCAAATGCTCTATTTATCACAATGGTTTCTCAAAGTGACTTTTACAGAGTCGTCAAAAGTCGTCAATATGAGGGAATGGGTTAATACATTTGCAAAGACTTCAGTTAATGCAGAAAGGTTCAGCTTTCTGCATTAATTTGACTTGTATTAACTCTTTCCCTCGTGTAAATGCCTGTTTGTGCATTTGCAAACAGAGTAGACCCAGATCAGACGGCTCCTATAGGAGCCGTCAGATCAGGGTCTGCTTTGTTTGCTTATGAAATTATAAAAGATCTGAATCAATTCTTTCTAACAAAACCACAAATGTATATATATATGTATACCATAGTATATCAAAATAAGCTAATAAATATGCCTGATGTTATTATTATTCTATACATGATTATTGAATAGAAAAAGGGTTATTAGCTACCACCTGGTGTTAGGATCCAGAATTAGACTTGTTCATTAATATTCGCTTATAATGTTTCTTTACAGTAACATATTGACATTTGAGTTTTCTTTTTAACCCTGTATGCAACTTAGGCTTTGAAAGGCATAGTTATATGGAGTAAAGGGTTACCAGGTACTTAGTAACCTGCCTCATAGACATGTAGTTAGATTTCTTTTGAGTCTACATTGTGGTGATGTGTTATTGTATAGTTCTCTAATCCCGTATTTATTTCTGATCCAAACCCCTTTGACATTCAGATGATTGTGAAAAGTATTAGACAGAAAAATAATACTCTTTACTAGGCTATGCTGATGGCCAATTAGTGACAAACAAAGAAAATAATTTAAGTTGATATACTGTATAAAAATCAGCATAGTGTGACTCTTTTCCTATTCAGAAATAATGGCACCATGGATATATATTTATAAGTTGAAATTTAATGGTTTGTGTACACAGAATATACTTTGTATTGGTAGAAACTGTCAAGTCAGATCTGTGTCTACTGTGCTTGCGAAGATGTGAAAAGTGTTTATAGGATGGAATTGGTTGAACACATTCCCTCCTAGTGACGCATTTTGGTGTCACATTTTGAAACCATTGTGATAAATAGAGCATTTGCTCCTATGGAGCAAATGCTCTATTTATCACAATGGTTTCAAAACTACACAATTCTAAAATTCTCCTTTTCTATAGTTAATGCTCCTTTTAGGTAGATTTATTCAAAGAGGTTGGGTCTAAAAATAGCTTAGAAGGGAATGAGTTAATTTGCATAAAGTCATTATATCAAACATGAATAGTCATGAGGTTAAAATCCATTGGTTCAGTTTCTGCTTAGTGTTCTTTAGTGTTTGAAGATTTTGTAAATTCACATCTTCTGTCTGGCTGTCATCTTGTGTTCATATGCCAGAATAAAACATATTCCAATTAATTCTAAGTCATGAAGTAGTTCTCGCATAAATATCCATGAGGTAAATATGTTAATCTTGAACTGACTGGCAGAGCTGAGAACATGATCCTTAGAGGCATATTGTTCTAGCCACATTTCTTAGGTAAAGCCTATGCTGTTGTTGTTGCCTTGAAGGGCAGGGCTTTTTCTCTCTTAATTGGGAAGGGGCCTTAGCCTGCTGATTTTGGGAAGAATTATTGCTAAAATTGCTGATTTGGGAAACAAAAAAGCTGGTGTAAGTTTGGATTTTTGGGAAAACTGCATGATTTTAAAGAAATTTTCAATTGGGAAGGGGCCTTTTATAGGCCTCTGTTATAGAAGGTGAAAAAACCCTGAAGGGTGTTGAAAGGGTTAACCCTTTTCTCCATGAATATTATTCAATAAATAATAAATGTATTACTTATAATGTATAAATTCCATTCAACTTAATACATGTACGTATCTATAATGTCATTAACATGAACATTTTGGCTCTTGTAAATACTGTACAATCTGAAACAGAGCATATCTCAATCAGACAGCTCCTACAGGAACCATCTGATCTGTGTCTATTCCATTTGCAAAGGTTTTTAATTAGGTGTATCTGTTTGCAAAGGTATTAAAAAGCATTATCTATGGAGTAAAAAAGAAATATCTATCTTGTAGAGGAATAGAGAAACTGCATACCCAGTAGAAATTTGTCAGATACTGAAATAATTTGAAATCAGAGTGTAACAAAACTCAAGAAAAATTAGGAATTCTCAACTGAACCTGCAACAACCAAGTAACGTAGACCAGGGTCTGTGGTTTTAAAACTTCCGAGTCTGAGTCTCAGAGATCATTCTCAAGTATCAGAATCTGGGTCCATGCTTATAAAACTTTTAGTTGAGTCTGAGTACGTTCTCAAGCTTTTGATTGGTCAGATTTGAGCCTCTGGCTCAAATCTGACCAATCAAAAGCTTGAGAACTCAAATCTGACCAATCAAAAGCTTGAGAAAGAAACTCAGACTCAACTAAAAGCTTTATAAGCAAGGACCCTGATCAATCAGATGCTTGAGAATAATCTCAGACTTGAGCAAAAGTTTTACAACATTTGAGCTTGGTACCTGTATTAGGTCAAGTTATCCTGGCCAAATTATAACATCTATCACCATCTGAATAGAACTGTACTAATGTTAGTTGTAGGTTCCATTGCCTTATATCCATTCGGTAACAGATATTCGTAATAGAAACTGTAGAATCAGATCTATTTTATTTCATAAGGAATCAGACTGGCAGGCCTTCAGATAGGAGCCATCTGATCTGGGTCTATTTTGTTTCACAGTTTGCATAGATGTTATAAGGTGTCCCTATGAGTGAAAAGCCTTTTTGTTCCTCTGCCTTTTGTCTCATTTTAACCAGACAGCAGTGTACTGTGACATTTTGACAATTGCATAACAGGCAAAAACCACAAGTGGGCGCTGCACTTTATCAGATTAATAAATCCTTTACTCCACGAATGTTCAGGTGAAAGTAATGCATCCCTGAATTTTAATTAACTTAATATTTTTAATTGCATATAAAACAAGAAATGTTTTGGTAAAAGCTGTTGGATCTGTACATGTATTATTCAATAAGCAAACATAGCAGACACTGAGCAGACAGGTCGTGAAGTAAACTGTTTAAGTGATAGACATATTGAATTATTTTTAACTCCATGTAAACGGTATTTGATACATTCATGAAGAAATGATGTCAGAAAGAAAACAGTGGCCCGGAAAAAACATAAATCGAACAAAGTGTCAAAGAAGTGTATAGTTAAATGGCTGGTATTTGGAAGAATTAAATTGATGCTGGAAAGCAGAAAATGGGTTTTATGCAGTAATAGCTTTAATACATGTTTGTTTACGGGCAGTAACATCCACAGTGTCCTCGGGAATGTTGTTGCCCTCGCCCTTCGGGCTCGGGTCAACAACAGTCCCTCAGGTCACTGCAGATGTTATTGCCCGAAAAAACGTGTATTAACCCTCTATTGAACAAATTGCACAGCCTCAGGTCTAGATGCGTAAATTAAAATGTTTTCAAGAATAAGCTCCTTTCATTTCTCCGCTAAACCCATTGTTGTGACCAGTCTAAAAGGTATTCATAACAAAGGGTTTAGTGGAGAAATGGTGATTTTAATTAATACGATATATTGGAATAGACACCTATATGTATTGGAATACACACCTATATCATATTGCACTGATTCCACCTTGAAATTTCAATCCTGAAGTGGCACACCCATGTATGAGAAGAAGTTATGATAATTTCCCTTTAAATAAGCCAGACTTTCTAAGGCAAGGATTATGATGGACCCAGACTGCTTCTAGAAGGAACAGTTTGATCCGGGTGTACATTATATGAGTTTGTTACTTTAGTAGTGTTATTTAACCCATTCCCTCATAGGCTATTTTTAGATCCAACCTCTTTGAATAAATCTACCGAAAAGGAGCATTAACTAGAGATAAGGATATTTTTTAGAATATTGTAGTTCTGAAACTATTGTGATAAATAGAGCATTTGCTCCTAAGGAGCAAATGCTCTATCTATCACAATGGTTTCAAAAAGTGACTTTTACAGAGGCATATTTATGGAGGAAAGGGTTAAGTTATCTAAACTGTTTCGGATCAAGTTTATTCAGTTTTATAGATTGGTGGAGAGTTGGGGTACGTAAATGTCCTAGTACAATTGTACTCAGTATAAACCCTTACTGTGCGGGACAAAATACACTAATGTCCTTTGCAAACAGTGTAGACCCAGATGAGAGGGTTCCTCTAGGAGCCCTAAAATTCATCAAGATCTGCACTGTTTATCATGTTACACTTTTCTTTGGGCAAATCCCTAAATAATTTCACCATAAGCTTGACCTGTTTAACGTTTGGAATAGTCCATTTGAAAATTCAGCGTTGTATTTTAGGGTTAAGATGATATAATTGGGTATGTACCGTAACAAACCTATGTATGTACCCTATGTATAAACCCTTTCAATGCTGAATTTTCAGTGGTATGGCCCAGCATGGTTTAACTGCATAGTCTAGTCATTATGACAGCCTTAACTATGATTTTGAGAGACAAACAGTGCAGACCCAGATCAGAGGGCTCCTCTAGGAGCCCTCTGATCTGGGTCTACACTGTTTGCAAATGCCGGAACATGTGTGTCCCACATTCAAAGGGTCTATAAGCCTTTAGAAATGACATCAGATGGCTTTTAACCCTTTTGAGTGCTGAATGTACAAAGTGGATACATGTACATTTTTCCATCATTGTTTAAAGCCAGAGGCCATTCAGTATGAAAGGTAATGATTTGTGAGAGAATTTGGAAGGACACAAACAGTGCAGACAATGATCAGAGGGCTCCTGAGACTATGAGTCAGATTCTCTGTTTGCAACAGAACACTAACATGTTTCTCTGGTTCAGTAAAAGTGGACTTCGTAATAACCAAGGTTGATCCATATGAGATGTAAAGTAATTTTGTATCTCGATAATCAAGGTGTAGACGCGGTTTGATGCTCTAAATATGGATATTGAAAAAAAATAGAAACAAATCTACAATTATGAATGAGAAGCAGATGACAAATTATGACGACAGCTTTAACCCTTACAATGCTGAATTTTCAAATGGACTATTCCCAAAGTCAAACAGGTCAAGCTCATGGTGAATATTTAGGGATTTTTCGAATGATGTTCAATAGCAAACAGAGCAGACCCCTATCTGGGTATATATTCTGTTTGTAAAGCGGCATCACAAGATATCTCTGTCAGGTAAAGGGGTTAACCCTGTCCTTCATAATTATAAACGTGTTTTCACGCATTTGCAAACAGAGTAGACCCAGATCAGACGGCTCCTATAGGAGCCGTCTGATCAGGGTCTGCTCTGTTTGCTAAAGAAATTTGATATAATATCTGTTCTTATATTTTCTAAAATCGTTAGAATATGTCACTTCCCATATTTCATTATAACTATTTGGTAAAGCGGCACCACAAGATATCTCTGTCAGGTAAACTTAGGGGTTAAAACAGGCTGTACTTAATATATACGTACATGCTCTTACAATGCAATTATACATTTAGTTCTTTCATACATAACCATTATACCTTATGAATGAACTGCGATGTAAGAAGTAATCATATCCTGAATAGTTATTGGCTGAATATACATATGGTAATATATGAACACAAAATTGTTTTGTAGAAGCAAATCTATATCATTCCCTAACCCTTTCCTCCATATGCTATTTTTAGACCCAATCTGGTTGAACAAATCTACTGAATTTTTTAAGGAGCATTTAATTACTAGAGGAAAGAAAAATGATAGAATGGTGTAGCTTTGAATCCGTTGTGATAAATAGAGCATTATAAATTAATGTTCCTATGGAGCAAATGCTCTGTTTATCACAATGGTTTCATAAAGTCAAGACTTTTACAGAGGTGTAGAAAGGCATATTTATGGAGGAAAGGGTTAACCCTTTCCCTGCATGTTCTGTGTTTATTACAAAATTCAGTATCTGAATATTCATGGACAAAATAGTTATATTGAAATATGGAAGGTGGAACATAATTGAACCCATTTTAGAATGTAAAGAAATAATCTTTCAAATTCCACTTGCATCTACAGAGCAGACCCTTATATGGAGCTGTCTGATCTGGGTCTTCTCTGTTTGCATATGCGTGACAACATATTTACATGAAGGAAAGGGTTAAGCGACTCTGTAATTCCATAAGCACACAGAGTAGACCCAGATCAGATATCTTCTATAGGCCTATTGTATTTGCAAAAGGGTCAGAAGGTGTCTTAGTCAGATAAAGGGCTAAAACAGGTTTTCTTTTCATAACTTTTTTGTACATTTTTCTTTCATAACTTATTAACCCTTCGCTTGCTGAATTTTAAAACACATTTCTCCTTCTTTACCTACATGTATGCCCTGTTGTATAATTACATATATCTTCACTGCACAAGTATTTCGCTTTGCAATCACTGCTGTGGAGTGCACTGATTGCACAATCAACTTGTAAATAGTGCCGACCCTGATGAGACAGCTCCTGCAGGAGCTGTCTCATCTGGGTCTTCACTATTTACAGGTAGGTATATTGACGCGAATAGCAAGCGAAGGGTTAACAAAGACCTGGTAAACTGACTTCTAGGCCAACTAGGGTTAACTTTTCTATTGTCTGAAGCAAAATATATTGCCAGCTCACAAAATTTTAATCTCAAAAGTAAATTTTTCTGCCTATTTTCTTAACCCTTTCCCTGTTTAATATTCATGTACAAACAATAATGCCATCATGAATATTTATTCAATAATGACATCATGAATATTTATTAGCTGTTTTTTATAAGTTAAACATTTCAAGGAAACAGTTTGCTTTCTAAGAGCTTTCTTCATGACTTTCATCCTGCATAAAGCATGCAGCCACCTGCCTTAAACTAAGTTAACCCATTCCCTCATAGGCTATTTTAGATCCAACCTCTTTGAATAAATCTACCTATAAGGAGCATTATCTAGATAAAAGGAATTTTTTGTAATTTTGTAATTTGAAACCATTGTGATAAATAGAGCATTTGCTCCTATAGGAGCAAATGCTCTATTTATCACAATGGTTTCAACAGGTGACTTTTACAGAGGCGAAGAAAGGTGTATTTATGGAGGAAAGGGTTAAAGTATCTATAATTTCTTCTCTTCTTGATCTGACAAACGGTGTAGTCTGGTTGAGCAGACAGTTCCTTTAGGAGCCCTCTAATCTGGGTCTACACTGTTTGCAAATGCAAAAACATGCATGTGACAGATTCTTCGATTACATTAATTCACTATATCTTGCAAAAATGCAATCACAGTGACAATCAGTTTTGATTATAATAAGAAAATCAGTGTCCTAATTTGTATCTAGACTCACAGTTTACACAATAGTGAAGAAAAGTCCCAATAGTTTTGCACCATGTATAGCTATCCTCTATGACCACCCACGTCCATGGTTGTCCCGAGCTTTAGCTCAGAAACATTCATGTGAGAATTGATTACATCATCATGAATATTTTTCAGCTGAATTTAGATTGTTTTTGCCACGGCAGAATCTGTAGAATCAGATCTGTTTAACCCTTTCCCTGTTCTATGTTTATTCCAATTTTTAATACCTACTGAATATTCATTATAAAGAAATACGGAAGGTGGAATATCATAGACATTTTAGAAAGCACAGAAACAGATTTACCCAATTCTGTTAGCAAACAGAGCAGACCCTGATCGGTACGGTGAGGAGCCATCTGATCTGGGTCTACTCTATTTGCAAATGCGAGAAAACAAGTTTATATGAGGGAAAGGGTTAATTCCATAAGCAAACAATCAGATACTGATCAGACGGCTCCTCAGTAACTACCTGTAGTCTGTTTTTAGCTCTTTCCCTGTTCAATATTTATTTCAAATTTCAACACCTACTGAATATTCATGAACAAAATAGTTACATGTATCATGAAATATGGAAGGTGGAAATAAAGAAACAGATCTATCAAATTTCATTTGCAAACAGAGTAGACCTTGATCAGATGGCTCTTAAAGAGCGTCTGATCAGGGTCTACTCTGTTTGCATATGCATGAAAAGGTGTTAATACAGTAAAACCTCTCTATAACGTTAATAAATTGTGTTAATTAGTTAGTATTTAGGGCAGGTGGCTGCTTAAAGCATGGTGGAAGTAAAACAGAACGCTCCTTTAGGAGCGTTCTGTTTTACTTTCACCTTGCTTTAAGCTGCCACCTGCCTTTAACACAAACTATTTGATGTATTTTAGTGGCCGTTATAGAGAGGTTTTACTGTATATGAAGAAAATGGTTAAAATGTGTCTCCAAGCTGGCTAAAGGGTTGAATGTGGCATTTCCACCTTCAAAGAGTTGGAAACCTTGGTCTGGATTTTCTTGCAGCATTTCCCGGAATGCGACTCGTATGGCCTTAACATGCAATAGGCAAATCAGTGATTAACCCTTTCCGTGTTTTCACGCATTTGCAAACAGAGTAGACCCAGATCAGACGGCTCCTAAAGGAGTCGTCTGATCAGGGCCAGTGCTCTGTTTGCTAGTGGAATCTAGTTTCTTTATCTGTTTCTTTACTTTTTAAAATGGCTACAATGTCCCTCATTTCATATTTCATTATCATTATTTTGGCCATGAATATTCAGTAAGTATTAAAATTTGGACTAAACATAGAACAGGGAAGGGTTAATTCTGCGAACAGTTTGGAATGTGATGAGACGTGGAGTAATTGGATGTTTAATCAGGATCCAAACTGTTTGATACACTGCTTATATGTTTGAGACGAAACGGAAGGGAAGTTCGCTCTTAAATTTAACCCTTTCCCTCATATAAACGTATTTTCATCCATTTGCAAACAGCAGACCCAGATCAGACAGCTCCTAGAGGAGCGGTCTGATCAGGGTCTCCTCTGTTTGCTAATGGAATTTTGAAAGATCTGATTCTTTACTTTCTAAAATGGCTACAATATTCCACCTTTCATATTTCATTATAACCATTTTGTACATGAATATTCAATAGGTATTGAAAGTTGAAATAAACATAGAAGAAAGGGTTAACAGACGACAATGTTTGCAGACGAAACTTGTTTGGCGTCAAAAGAGTTGCTGGTATGGAAAACTGATACATTTTATTGACTCACATGCCACACTTTTATCAGATAAGGAGGCAGTTCACTGTAATGTTATATGCATGAGAGCAATACATAGTAATTTTGTATGCACCAGATGGGATCTAATGTCCCCTAAGGCGTGCATTATTGAAGAGTTTCCAGGATATCAGCTGTTATCATGCCCATAAGTTACCATTGCAAACCGACCCTGAGGTTGTAAGACTTTTTGGTTGAGTCTGAGATCACTCAGACCAATCAGATACCTGAGAAAGAACTCAGGGCAGACACAGTTTTATAACCTCGGAGCATGATGATTTTGGATCCAGTTAGAAACCGAGTAACTTGGTATACCATCAGGATCCAAACTGTTTTACAGCGATCTTTTATTCAATGAACTAAACTTTTATAATCGATGTTGATGTCATTTTCTGCCTACAATACTGTTTGGCAATTAAGTTTAAAGTTTAAGGTAAAAGCTGCGGGATGACAATTACATGTATTTTAATAAACCTAAAAAACTGAACGTGGGAAATGTCCACATCACCGTCATTTGTAAAAATGGTAGAACCAGATCAGAGGGTTCCTAGTACAGCGGAACCTTCTCATCATGGTTTTCACCGTTTCTGAGACATTCAAAATCCTCTCGCAAAATGTAACCCAATATTCAGACTCCCTGAATGTCCCAGTCTCTCGCGGTTTGTAGTCAGTTTAGCACAATTTTGATAACTATAAACAGAGCTACAGATAACGATGCATATGAAGCTGGAATACTAAAATCGTCATTTCTCCACCAAACCCTATGTTCATCCACCAAACCCTATGTTGTGACCACTCTTTAGAATCGTCTCTTTGAGACGATTCTAAAGAGTGGTCAGAATCGTCTCTTCGAGACAATTCTAAAGAGTGGTTACAACATCGGGTTTGATATACTTGAAAATATCTTAATTTACGCCATCTTATCTAGAGCGGTAAGAGCTCAGTATAAATTAGACTGACATGGTAGTAAATGGTGCACTGCAGCAGACCCAGTGAGCAGTTTGGTCTGTGTCTGCATTATTTACCTAAGCTTGACTGTCAGAATTCTGGAAACATTTTATTAATGATTCATCAATATATTGCCAGGCTGTATACATTCAAATTATCCACCATGAATATTCATGTAAAAATTAATGCTGTCATGAATATCAATCACATTAATTGTTATAATAGAAGGAATTTTTGGCCATGGCAGAAACTAGAATCATATCTAAATATTATATCATAAGCAAACACTAGAGCAGACCCTGATCAGATGGTTCCTATAGGAGCCGTCTGATCTGGGTCTACTGTGTTTGCAATGGTATAGAAAAGTGTATGTATGGAGTAAAGGGTTAAGCTTTGTTATGTATAGTTGTAGTAAATCAGGACGGAATTTTCAAAATCACCATAAAGGATTTTTCAGTTTGATGGGGTTCAGTATGGTTTTCAACATATGAATACAATGCTCCCTCCCTACAACGGCCCTCTCAATAACGATTCCCTCCTTACAACAACGCATGTCACTGTTTCCGAAACAACAAGGCTCCAGAAACAACTTTTTTCCATCGTATTTTCTTTATGCCTCCATCAAACCCTATGTTGTGACCACTCTTTAGAATCGTCACTTTGTGACGATTCTAAAGAGTGGTCACTACATAGGGTTTGATAGAGGCATAACGGTTTTAGTTCTCGAAATACACCTTATCTGGGGATCTGCAAACAAGCTAATTATGTTTGATTTTCCCTCCCTATAACAACCCCCTCTGAACAACACATACAATCTTCGTATCCCAAAGGGTGTCGTTGTAGAGAGGGAGCACTGTTCATCACAAACCAGTTGATACGCGACTACCAGTAGAATTTTCTAGGGAGAAATAAATGGAGAATGGGTAAGCTATAATTGTATGTGGCAAAAGCTACCGGCCCAGTATTGGAACCAAGGTTAGAGTTGTTCATGATTTAGTGAGTTCCCCATCAATCATTCATCAGTATTGGGATAAAAATCTATAGCCGCATCAGTATTTTTCTATAATCTAGATATTAATTGATGAGTGCGCCTGGTAACCCTTTAGTCCATTGATGCACCTTTTTAACGCCTTTGCAAACAGAGTAGACCCATATCAGATTTGTCCTGTAGGAACCATCTGACCTGAGGGTCTACTCTGTTTGCTTATTATAATAAACTGAAAGTATAAAAGAGAGATCTGACTCTGTGCCAAAATAAACAGTGTACAAATTATGCTATTGAAAAATTCAGCTTTTAGATAATTATATTCATGATCGGTCATTTGTTTCATGAATATTCAACAGGGAAATGGTTAAATCTAAACACTGCTTCTGGTATCTTCAGCTCTGCAGATGACCAATACTTAACATGTTATGTGGACAATATCATTTTAACCCATTGAATGCATTGATAAGACACACCTTATCAATACGCCTTTCTACGCCTCTGTAATAACCACTTCTTGAAACCATTGTGATAAATAGAGCATTTGCTCCTATAGGAGCAAAATTTAATGCTCTATTTATCACAATGTTTTTTCTCTCACTTTTAGTACATGCTCCTTTTGGTTAGGTTGGGTCTAAAAATAGCCTATGGTCAGAAATGGGTTAACAGTGTAGACCTAGAGGAGCCCTCTGATCAGAGTCTGCACTGTTTGTCATCCCAAATTATATATCTAGCAAGTTTAAACCTTTCATACAAAGTGGACTCTATGGTTATAAACACTGTTGGGTATTCTACTCTGAACATTCTGAAACGTTTAATATGATTAAGAAGATGGGAAGATAGTGTGTAACGCTCTATATGTGACATATTCATTAGTCATTGTGATATAAACAAACTGAGCCAAATTTTTGTAGGTCAAAATGTTGTTTACATCATTATTCAAAGCAGATATTTCTTCAAAAATTGTCACTGTTTAGACCCTAATAAGCCTTCGTTCCTGTAGGAGCTGTCTGATCAAGGTCTGCTCTGTTTGGTTATAAAATTATAATTGATGTGACTTCAATTTACAGTAAAATCCTACCAGTACCGAAACAGTATGTGTACATCTTCCATGATAAAAATTCAGCTAATGAATATTCATGATATCAGTATTTCTTACATGAATATTCTACAGGGAAAGGGTTAAATCTTTTTCATTAAATAAGTAATAATGTCATATGTCACAAATTTAACCCTTACAATGCTGAATTTTCAAATGGGCTGTTCCATAATTCAAGCTGGTCAATCTTATGGTGAATATTTAGGGATGTTTCTAAAGAAAAGTGTAAAATAACAAACAGTGCAGACCCTCAGATGAGAGGGCTCCTCTAGGAGCCCTCTCATCTGGGTCTACACTGTTTGCAAAGGATGTTAGTGACTCGTGTCCCGCACTGTAAGGGTTAAGATCCTGATGAGTGAATGGCATAAGTAATCACAAATTTGTCACTATAATGCACGCTTTAAATTTGCCTCATGAATATTCATGTCAGAAATAATTTCCATGAATATTAATTATTTCTTATAATATATATTAACCCTTACCCCCATGAATATAAATATTAATCCTTTCCCCCATGAATATTTATGTCAGAAATAATGACGTCATGAAAATTAATTATTTTAATTTGTTATAATAGCAAAATAAATGGACACAAGATTGTTTGGCCAATTGACAGAAACTGCATAATCATTATCTATATAGTTTATCATAAGCGAACAGAGCAGACCCTGATCAGACGGCTCCTTAACCGTCTGATCTGGGTTGACTGTTTGCAAAGGCGTAGAAAGGCATATTTATGGAGTAAAGGGTTAAGAAATTTTGAGAGGCTGTAGAATATAATCTGTATTTTTCCATTTATAAGCATTTACAGAGCAGTCCCTAAGCCAGAGCTCCTTTGTCTCAGAAAAAAGTAACTCTCCAAATTGCATAGTCTTTAACCCATTCTATCATATAAACACCATTTCACACATTAATTTTTTAAACAGAGTAAACCCAGACCCAGATCAGATGGCTCCTTTAGGAGATGTCTGATCAGGGTCTGCACTGTTTGCTTTTGACATAACATAGATCTGATTCTACAGTTTTTGTCAAAGCAAAAAACTCCCTTGAAAAAATTATACATGTATGATAAAATTGGGCCAATAAATATTCATGTTGTCACAATTTCTGACATGAATACAGAACAGAGAAAGGGTTAAATGATCTCTTTTAGAGTTAATCCTTTCAATGCTGAATTGCCAGAGTTTACTCAGTACGAGAAGGCTTAACCCATTCCCACTTAGGCTATTTTTAGACCTAACCTCTTTGATTAAATCTACCAAAAAGGAGCATTAACTAGAGAAAAGGAAACTTTCAGAATTGTGTAGTTTTGAAACCATTGTGTTAAATAGAGCATATGCTCCTGTGGAGCAAATGCTCTATTTATCACAATGGTTTCACAATGACTTTTACAGAAGCGTCAAAAGGCGTCAATATGCGGGAATGGGTTAAACGTGCAAGAGGATTTTGAATGACAAACGGTAAAGATCCTGATACTGATCTGAGGGCTCCTGTAGGAACCCTTTGATCTGGGTCTACACTGTCGAGTATAACGTCGCATGCGTGTCCAGCATTCGAAGGGTTAATAAACAGATTATTGAACAAGTTGTCATTATCAATTGGAAGTAAGGGAGAATAAAACTGAATCTATAGTGTACTAAAATTCAATGGCAGATCAATACTATGCCTGCTACTCCAGTGAATATAGGCCATATTTCTTTATTTGCTTCAATTGCTTATCAATGGATTCTACAGACTGCTCTGTTTCCTCAAATTATAGTATAGATTTGATTCTACACGGTACGCCATGGCAAATATTTGCTTGTGTTTGTTAAGCCTACCTGGCACAAAGTGCCAATTTAGGTCACATGAGTTATTAGGATCGCCATGTGTCCACCATCGCCATCGCCAACAATTTCTTTAAGCAACATTTCCTAACTCATTATATAGCTGTATTTTCACCAAGATTTTTTGGAATGACTGGCTGTTTGTTGGCTGTATATTTGCTTGAGATGTGTAAAACACAAACTTTACGACATAAAAACTGACCATATTACACAGAGGTCTAGATAAGATGCGTAAATTATAACTTTTTCAAGAATAACTGCTTTATTAACCCTTTCCTCCATAAATACGCATTTCCACACCTCTGTAAAAGTCACCTGTTTAAACCATTGTGATAAATAGAGCATTTGCTCCTATAGAAGCAAATGCTTTATTTATCATAATGGTTTCAATGGTTTCAAATGACGAAATTCTAAAAAATTCCATTTCTCTAGTTAATGCTCCTTTTTGGTAGATTTATTCAAAGAGGTTGGATCTAAAAATAGCCTATCGAGGAAAGGGTTAATTAATCGCTGCACCAACCTCTACGTGGTGCCTGACTTTTTAGAATCATCTCTTTAAGACGATTCTAACGAGTAGTCACAACAATTGGTGGAGAAAGGACACTAAATCTTTTAATATTGAGTACGCACCCGACTGAAGTTTATCTGTTACTCAGATAATATAATTATTCTTTGTTAGAGTGTCTTCATGGTAACAACCACACAAAGACAACATTATATTGATAAAGAAACCATCCTATTCATATTTGAATTACAAGAGACTATACATATAAGTATCACAATAGTAAAATACCCATGCTTTTTGATTGCACTGTGTCTATATACAAATTTAAAGTTACAATTTCGCTCAAAATCATGATAAAATCACGTATTTTCTAATACATATACAAGTATGTATGTATTATCCCTAATACAAATTTACCGTTGAAATGTAGGATCAGATCAGTTTAATTCTATATGCTGCATAATGTTAACAGCAGATCCTGATCAGACTATGCTCCTATAGGAAATGTCTGAACAGTGGATCTAGATCTAGTCTGTTTGCCAAGGCATTAAAATTTAAAAGGTGTTACTATGGGGGAAAAGGTTGACCCTTTTCAGACTATTAGTAATAATTTTTGTTTGTCAGCAAAATTTGTTTTCAAGCGGCCATGCTACAATTTTCAAAATGGATTTTTTTGTCTGGTTGTTTTTAAAATTAATGATCAGACTGTACATCAAACATAATGGATCCTGATCTGAGGAGACACAAATGTGTTTGGCATCTGGTCAGGATCCGAACAGTTTTCATAGAAAGTCTTCTTCATTACCATGCATGCATTGAATAAACACAAAAATATGAGAAAAGCGTCAACTTATAATCAGTTGACAGTAGCAGCGATTTCTAGCAAAATCAATAGGCAACAGGATATGAAGTAGAGCAACCTGAGTAAACCCTTCTTCCGCTATTTGTAACCAGACTCGCTGCGATTTGCCAGGTAGGGTGCGGTGCGTAAATGTAAATATTTTCAATATTAACTTTATTTCTCCACCAAACCCTATACTGTGACCACTCTTTAGAATCGTCTCGAAGAGACGATTCTAAAGAGTGGTCACAGTATAGGGTTTGGTGGAGAAATGACAATTTTAGTATTTTGATATGCACCTTAATTATCCAGATGAGATACTTTGTAACATGGGGTCTCATCAGAATCCAAGCTGTTTGACACTAGGTCAGTTTAGTTTCTTTCAAGCTTGACTGAATCAAAACTACAAAATGCTCCACATTAAGCAGACATCAATTTATCCTGCAAGTTGAAGGTTAGCCCTAAATACAACGCTGAAATTTCAAATGGACTTAATTCTTAAATACAAACAGGTCAATCTTATGGTGAATATTTAGTGATTTGTTTCTAAAGTAAAGTGTAACCTGACAAACAGTACAGACCCAGATGCGAGGGCTCCTCAGTAGGAGCCCTCACATCTGGGTCTACACTGTTTGCAAAGGACATTAGTGACTGGTGTCCTGAGCACTGTAAGGGTTAATGTGAAACTGTATATTTATACTCCTCATTTGACAAGTGTTTCTAGACTTAATGTCTT
The DNA here is from genome assembly GCA_963576725.1 of Azorinus chamasolen. Lineage (NCBI taxonomy): Eukaryota > Metazoa > Mollusca > Bivalvia > Cardiida > Solecurtidae > Azorinus > Azorinus chamasolen. The sequence continues at coordinate 27,117,663 of OY755252.1, forward strand.
CCTGTCGATTTAAATGATGAGATGTGGCTGAAAGTTGTGACAGTTACTGACTCCCAGAGTTCATTGATACAAAGTTGTGATAACATGTACACAGAGTTTGGATCTACAGAGATCCAGATAAGATGCGTAAATTGAAATATTTTTAAGTATAACTAAATTCTTTATTTCTCCACCAAACCCATGTTGTGACCAGTCTTTAGAATCGTCTCTTCGAGACGATTCTAAAGAGTGGTCGCAACATAGGGTTTGGTGGAGAAATGACGATTTTAGTATTTGAGTACGCACCTTTATCTGTAGCTCTGGTTCTAGGATAACTGTTTAGTAAACTACCTTTAATTTATCCCCGGTTACATCTTTTAACCCATTCCCTGTTCTGTGTTAATTCCATGGATTTCAACACCTATTGAATATTCATGGACAAAATAGTTACAATGAAAGGTGGAACATAATAGATCTATCAAATGTCATTTAGCAAACAGAGCAGATCCTGATCAGATGGCTCGTATAGGAGCCATTTGATACGGGTATACTCTAGATATGTTTGCAAATGTGTGATAAAGCGTTTGTATGAAGGAAATTTAACCCATTCCCGCATATAGACGCCTTTTGACGCCTCTGTAAAAGTCACTTTGTGAAACCATTGTGATAAATAGAGCATTTGCTCCATAGGAGCAAATGCACTATTTATCACAATGGTTTCAACACCATACAATTCTAAAATTTTCCTTTTTAGTAGTAAATGCTCCTTTTCGGTATTTTTGTTCAAAGAGGTTGGATCTAAAAATAGCCTATACGGGAATGGGTTAAGGGATAAACCACCAAACTGTTTGTATTACTCTGAATACCTCGCCAAGATTCAAACTGTTCGTCATTCTGACACTTTATTTTAAAAGAAATGGAAGAAAAATAAACTTTTAGAATTGAAGCAGATGATCTAATCTGATGATATTTGCAGACAGTAACAGCTGATCTGTTGTAGTCTTCTGAATTTTGTAACCTGTGAAAAAACAACGCAACGCTCTTTGACAGCATTTTCTGTAACAAACCCTCAAATTGGGTAAAAGACAACATTAGTCACAAATGTTTTTAGCTGGATGACACCTAGGGATAATTTTTAGCTCGTCTGTTTCGAAGAAATCATGAGCTATTGTCGTAACTCCGGGGTCCGCGTCGTTGTCCGACAGTCGTCCGAAATCTTAACATTGACCATAACTTCTTCAATTTTTCATTTACAACCTTCATTTTTGGTATGCATGTTTATCTTGACAATCATACGACAGACAAGCGTTGGCATCCGCTTGCGGTGCTCTTGCTATTCCTCCAGCACTGAGGGGCTGGGGAAGCATATCGTTTTACATCTGTCTGTCTGTTGGTTGGCTAGTTAATGGCCTCAACTTTAATATTGGCGATAATTTTGTCGCCATTGCACATAGCTGCATACATGTTACTTCAAACTTGGCGTGCATGTGCAACTTATAATTATAGAGATGAACATTTTTAGGGGTGACTTATTAAGGTCAAGGTCATACATGAAGGTCAAAGGTCATATCAGGGGCATACTGTGTTTCACAAACACATCTTGTTCTATATTTTGTCTGTCTGTCTGTCTGTTTTCTCCTTTTCTTTACGCAGGCTGTGGCAACACACGTTATACAATTATCATGTTCCTAATTGAATGCTCCTATTTTAATTTTCTGTTATGTGACCGGGGCTGCTACAGATTTGGTATAACCAGTATATCGTATGCATTGATATGTATATATTAACCCTTAGAATGTGGGATGCACATACACTGTCCTTTGCAAACAGTGTAGAACCAGATCGGAGGGCTCCTTGCCCTCTGATCAGGGTCTGCAGTTTGTCATTCAATATCCTCTAGCAATTTTAACCCTTTCCCTGTTCTATATTTAGACCAAATTTCATCACCTACTGAATATTCATTAACAAAATAGGTATAAAGAAATCTGGAAGATGGAGCATTGTAGACATTTTAGAAAGTAAAGAAACAGATTTAACAAATTCTATTAGCAAACAGAGCAGACCCTGATCAGACGGCTCCTCTAGGAGCTGTCTGATCTGGGTCTACTCTGTTTGCAAATGCGTGAAAACACGTTTATATGAGGGAAAGGGTTAAGCCTTTCATATTGAGTGGACTCTGTTACAGTCAAACGCTGTCAGATGGGCTCTTCCACTCTGAAAACTCAGTATAATTAGAAGGGTTAACCCTTAATTTCCCTTTTTAGCTCACCAGAGCACAAAGTGCTCAGGGTGAGCTTTTGTGATCGCCCGTTGTCCGTCGTCGTGCGTCGTTCGTCGTTCGTCGTCCGTCGTCAACAATTTGAACCTTTAAAAATCTTCTCCTCTGAATCTACAGGGATCTCAACTTTCATCTTTGGCACATAGCATCATATTCAGGTCCTCTACAAAAGTTATATAAATTATGCCCCTGGGGTCAAAATTGACCACACCCCAGGGGTGCCTTTTTATGCCCCCATTGACGATAGTCGGGGGCATATTGTTTTTGCCCTGTCTGTCTGTCTGTTTGTCTGTTTGTCCGTTTGTCTGTTTGTCTGTTTGTCTGTTTGTTTGTCAGCAACTTTAACATTGGTCATAACTTTTGAGCCAGTATAGATAGAGACTTGATATTTGGCATACATATGTATCTCATAAAGCCGCACATTTTGAGGGGTGCCGTGTCAAGGTCAAGGTCATCCTTCAAGGTCAGAGGTCAAATATATGGGTCAAATCGCCAACTTTAACATTGGCCATAACTTTTGGATCAGTAGAGATAGAGACTTGATATTTGGCATGCTTGTGTATCTCATGAGGCTGCATATTTTGAGGGGTGACATGTCAAGGTCAAGGTTATCCTTCAAGGTCAGAGGTCAAATATATGAGGGGGCATAGTGTTTCACAAACACATCTTGTTTTCAAAAGAAACATATAGTAAAACTTTGAAAATCTTCTCCTCTGAAACCAGAAGCTTCTCAGCTTTCATAATTGGCACATAGCATCATGTTCAGGTCCTCTACAAAAGTTATATAAATTATGGCCCTTGGGTCAAAATTGGCCCCGCCCCAGGGGTGGGCAGTTTTCAATAGAATCATATAGTGCAAACTTTGAAAATCTTCTCCTCTGAAACTGGAAGGTTCTCAGCTTTCATATTTGGCACATAGCATCATGTTCAGGTCCTCTACATACCGGTAGGCCAATTTTCAATACCTACTGAATATTGATTAACAAAATAGTTATAAAGATATATGGAAGGTGGAACATTGTAGACATTTTAGAAAGCAAAAAAACAGATCTATCAAATTCTGTTAGCAAACAGAGCAGACCCTGATCAGACGGCTCCTAGAGGAGCCGTCTGATCTGGGTCTACTCTGTTTGCAAATGCGTGAAGACACGTCTATATGAGGGAAAGGGTTAATATGGATAATAGAAGCAAATGAAAGGACAAATCTGTTACATGATCAAATCCTATATGAATAATAGCATTGATATGTATGAAAGGAATCAATGGAGAACTCGGATCCCTGTATTCTGCTTTTACACTCTTTGCCCGCTAGCAGCCAATTCCTCACAACCTGTGCAAACAGTCTGGATCCAGATCAGATGCTGATTAACTCTGTATCTCATCAACATTCTTACTGTATTTATGAAGAAAACAAATAGATGGAATATCAAATTTAATAATAGTGGCAGATTTTGCAGATGACAATAATTTATTCAGGGTGATATATATATATAATATATATAAGAGGTTATGAAAATTGCAACCTGTGGACGTCCTCTGAATTCTTCTCCTGCTGTAAAAGTGATATGTGCTTGATTTTTATTTCTGTGTCATTCCTGCCGAGAGGCAGTGCGTTACTTAGGGATCACTTTTCCTCCATCTGTCTGTCTGTCCATCTGTCTGTCACAGTTTCTTTTTTTGGCTGTCATTTATAAACTAATCATTATAGAGCTTTCAAATTTCACATGTGTCTAAAAATCCGCTCATTGAGGAACATTGGTGTAACTAAGGTCCATCACTCTGCATGCAATACTTTTTTTTATTTTTCCCCTTTTTTCACACTCTTTTTTTTGGCTGTCATTTCTAAACTAATCATTATAGAGCTTTCAAATTTCACTTGTGTCTTCCTCTCATTGAGGACAATGATGTAACTGAGGTCCACCACTCTGCATGCAATACATTTTGAGCTATTCCCCTTTGTTCTGATTTTCGCACTGCAGCATATTATCAGTTTTAGTGTGCGGTAAGAGCAGGTGACACATGTGTTCCTCCGAACACTCTTGTTTTAGATATCACTACTTAGCAGGCAAAATGTTAATATGGCTTGTTATGTTGTTGATTTTCTATTGAAGTCAGAAGCAGATTGCATAGTGGTGTTTGCAACACTTACCAAAGTATTTTTTCTCTTTCATGTAAAAGCCGTCATCTGAATGTCAAACTGTTTGGATCCTAATGAGATGCTGAGTTAATAACTCTTTCGCTGCCAATGTCGCATCTGTGATTACCATTGCAAGCATTTTGGATCCGGATGTTACAGATACTCGGCATCTCATTAGGATCCAAACTGTTTGTTACTGTGAATCTGTTTTTAAAACAAAATGAAAAAAAACCCAATTGTATCAGACGACAGAATTGCAGACGACAGAAGTTGGCAAAAGAGTTAATCCTCTCATATGCATTCTGATCCAAGCTATTTACAAAGGTCGTCACAAAATTTGGTCCACCTATTATTAAAAGAGTTATGATTCATTCCCTCGTATTGATGCCTTTTGACGCCTCTGCAAAAGTCCCCTGTTGAAACCATTGTGATAAATAGAGCATTTGCTCCTATAAGAGCAAAATTAATGCTCTTTTTATCACAATGGTTTTAAACTACAAAAACCTAAAAAAAATAATTCCTTTTTTCTTGTTAATGCTTCTTTTATGGTAGATTTATTCTGTATGAGTGTACTGATACTTGCAAACAGAGTAGACCAAGGTCGTAATTAAGGCTCCATGTGGAGCCTTCTAATCAGGGTCTACATGATGTTTGTCAGTCAAAATCATCTGGCAACAGTTTTGTACTGAATTGAAATTGATAGACTTTATAATAATACCAGTTTTAACATTGATGGAATAATAATTACACCAGTGTACAATCCGACCTAAATACCATTTGTAAACTGCTTTGATCCATATCGATTAGTGAGTTTCTCAAATGCTTGAACAAATTGCAAGTAAGAAGATTCATTTTTTATTGGCTTCATATCACAGAGGTCCAGATCATGCATAAATTAAAACATTTTCGAGAATAACGTTTTTAATTTCTCCACCAAAACTACTCTTTGGAACTATTATAAAGGCCAGTGACAGGTCACAACAGAGGGCGTGGTGCCAATTTTATTGGCACAATAAAGGTTAACCCTTTCCCTCATAAACGTGTTTTCATGCGTTTGCAAACAGAGGAGCCGTCTGATCAGGGTCTACTCTGTTTGCTGATGGAAATTGATAGATCTGTTTCTTTACTTTCTAAAATGGCTACAATAGTCCACCTTCCGTATTTCATTGTAACGCTTTTATACCAGGAATATTCAGTAGGTATTGAAATTTGGACTAAATATAGAACAGGGAAAACGTTAATACATATTCATCAAGTAAAGAGTTTGTATGCAGTTGGCTTCCATTGAAGTCTAAAGCCCCAGGAGATCATGGAAGAACAAGTGTGTCAAATGAGTTATGAATGCAGTAAACACATTTAATAATCCAGTTGGGCACAGGTAGTTGGATCATTTTGCTGACTGAAAGTGTTGCCTGCTGAAAAACTGTAGTCTTCTTCAAGCACCTATGCTACAAATTGTGTTTAATACTATAGTATTGTTTATTGAAATAGTATCTGCAAAACAATAATTTATGGTGTTTATTCTGATACTCAAATGTATCACGTTTGACCTGTTTAAATTGCTTTATCTCATGAATATTCATGTAAGAAATGAACACATCATGAATATTTATTATCTGATTCTTAATATAATGGCATATAACATGGCTGGAATGTTGGCTATGGCATGAAAAATATGTAGAATCAGGTATATTTAACCTTTAGTAAATGCTCCTTTTGGGTAGATTCATTCAAAGAGGTTGGGTCTAAAAATAGTCTATGGAGGAAAGGGTCTTAAATGCCTTTCATATAATTATACTGAGTTGACTTTTTTTGTTAAACCAGATGGGCAATAATTCTACTCTGAAACTTCACCGTTGAAAGGTATTATGTGTGCTAGAAATAGAAGATTGAAAAAAACGTTGGCTACATAAAAATGTCCATTTATCACTTAACATCTACCTTTATATAGTAAAACCTCTCTATAACGGCCACCAAATTACATCAAATATTTTATGTTAAAGGCAAGTGGCTGCTTAAAGCAAGGTAACAAAAGTAAAACAACGCTCCTAATAGGAGCGTTCTGTTTAAAAATACTTTCACCTTGCTTTAAGCAGCCACCTGCCCTAAATACCAACTAATTAACACAATTTAGTGGCCGTTATAGAGAGGTTTTTACTCTATTAAGACCTTTTTACGCCTTTGCAAACTGAGCAATCAGACAGACTCTGATCAGACAGCTCCTGTAGAATCTTCAGGTCTACTCTGTTTGCATACGGGCTTAAAGGGGGAATATAAGGGTAAAGGAATGGTTAAATTAGCAGCTATATTTGCAAGTAAAAATCATACCAATACTGCTTCCCCCCACAAAGTGAGGAAAACACCTGTACGTTATCATCTCATAGATCTTGCATACAGTTTGCAGTTGCAGTAAGGATAGGATATTCTGTGAACCCTTTAACCCTTTCCTCCATAAATACGCATTTCCACGCCTTTGTACATATAAAAGTCACTTTATGAAACCATTGTGATAAATAGAGCATTTGCTCCTATAGGAGCAAATGCTCTATTTATCACAATGGTTTCAAATCACAAAATTCTAAAAATTTCCTTTTCTCTACTTAGTGCTCCTTTTCGGTAGATTTATTCAAAGAGGTTGGGTCTAAAAATAGCCTATGGAGGAAATGGTTATATGCTGAGTTATTTTCATTTAGTGACGACGTTCCATCACTGTGTAATTTTAGGACATTCATTATAATATTTGATTATAATAAAGAAGATCTTTAATGACAAAGAGTTCAGACTCTAAAATATCAGAGTGTTCCATGATCCCTCTGATCTGGGTCTACACAGTGTTTGCAAATTTATGCCAATACACTTGCTTTCTTCATACAAATAGTTAAAACAAAGCAACATGTAATGGTGACAGTACTCAAATACTAAAATCGTCATTTCTTCATCAAACCGTATCTTATGATCAGTCACGTACAGCATAAATAAGTTTTGTGGAGAAATAAAGGAAGTTATTCTTGAAAATGTTTTAATTTACACATCTTATCTGGGGTGCTGGGTTATTTCCAGTAGCTTGCTGAGTTACTTTTTGCCAGCTCAAAACTTTACCCAATTTGTATTTAAAAATATAAAACACTTATTGCCACATTATCAGCGCTTGTCAAGACAGTTTAGGACCAATGAGATGTCAATTTTGCATAGCCTAGGTAACCGTTTTCATATGAAATCACCCACAGCCTCCTCGAAGAGTGCTGACAGTTGTTACTGATAGTTTCTCAATGATTCTTAGCTCTTTAATGCAGAACTTGAGTGTACTGACATTTGCAGATACCGTGGACTCAGACCAGAGAGGGCTCTTGTAGGAGCCCTGTGCTCCAGGTCTGCACGCTTGTAGTCTTACAAAATCCACTTGTAAATTTCACCTTTCATACTGAATGGACTGTTTGATTATTCATTGATAGAATCTTCCATTTTGAATATTCAGCAGTCAGAGGGTTAGTATGCAGGTGTAGAATGCAGGACAGTTAGGCAATAGTTACGATGTTTTTTTCAGCTCTTATTCACACAGGTAGCAGTATCAATCTCACTTCTGAATGCTGTTTGAGATTACCAGTGAAAATAAGAATGGACTGAAAAAAGCCCAGAATCAGTGATGAAATATGCAAATAAATAAAGCTAAATAGGGAAATTTTTATATGGCTTGAAACTTGTGTAACATCACAGACTTTTCGATACCGCTACCTGTGTTACAGGGTTCAGTATGATTATCACAGTCATTCTGATACTGCTACCTGTGTTAGTACCCAGTGACTCTTCACAACCCAATTTGATTTGACTTGGAATGCGGTTTATGTTCTTAGTATCTCAGTACTCCAATGTAATCCAGAGAAGTGCTGATTTCTCAAACTTGAGATGGTCCATAAATGCTTGATATCATTCAATTATGGAAGGATAAAATCTGCTAGCGGATTTTTAATGACAAACAGTATAGATCGAGATCAGATCCCTTAGAGAGGATCAATACTTGTATATGCCAGATGACTGGTTTCCTGCATTCAGAGGTTAACAGGTAATACATTACATTAATAAGGTGCCAACTGTGTGAGAAAACTTGTGATGATATCGATGTCTGTAAATAGGTTGGCTCCAGATGAGAAAGAATGATTTTATGTCGACGTCATTCTGATGACATGAATTACATGAAGTTCTACAATGAGATAATTATAATAATAAACACAGGAGTATTTGGGTCACTGAAGAAAGTGTTACTAAGGGTCATGTCTAGTATTTCATAAGCAAACTGAGTAGACCAAGATCAGACAGCTCCTACAGGAGCTGTCTGATATTGGTCTACTCTGTTTGCAATGACATGAAAAAGACAATTCACCTATTCACTCATAGGCTGTTTTTAGATCCAACCTCTTTGAATGAATCTACCGAAAATGAGCATTTACTAGAGAAAAGGAAACATTTAGAATGGTGTAGTTCTGAAACCATTTTGATAAATAGAGCATTTGCTCCTATGGAGCAAAATGCTCTTTTTATCACAAAGGTTTCAAGACGTGACTTTAACAGAGGCGTAGAAAGGTGTATTTATGGAGGACAGGGTTAAGGGTAAAATCATGGTCTGATTTGAGTGGCTTTTATTGACCCAGTTCTAATTAAATTGCATGCTGATGTGATGTCGAGCTATGCAGTGTCAGCTGTCAGTAATGTCTTGATTAGCAGAAGTTTTTAACACTTTACTTGATGATTATTCATGAATGGCTCTGCCCATTATATAATTAACCCTTTCCCTCATATAAATGTGTTTTCAAGCACTTGCAAACAGAGTAGACCCATATCACACGGCTCCTAGAGGAGCTGTCTGATCAGGGTCTGCTCTGTTTGCTAATAGAATTTGATAGAATATGTTTCTTTGCTTTCTAAAATGTCTATTTTATTCCACCTTCCATATTTCTTTATAATGATTTTGTTAATGAATATTCAGTAGATATTGAAGTGTAGCCTAAATACAGATCAGAGAAAGGGTTAACAAACAGTTACAAAAAGATGTAACAAAAAAATAAAAAAAATATATGTAACCAAACATTGAAGACCCTCACGGGTCTCAGTCTGCTCTTTTTGCAAAGGTGGTGGATTTTATTATTAATCCTTTACTCTACTAGTACACTTTTCTTTGCCTTTGCAAACAGAGTAGACTCAGATCAGATGGCTTTAGTATTAGCTTCTGACCAGCGTTTGTTGTGTTTGCTTCAAATAATGCAATATACATGTAGATCTTATCATCTAATTATACACCCTTTGTCTTGGTTAATTATAAATATGTACTCATGTGTTTATTATTTTATTTAAAAATACATGTCAATTAATATTCTGCATGGTGTCATTTCATCTTACATGAATATTCAGGGTCTGGGAGTAAAGGGTAGAGTATACAAGTTATAAGTTAATAATTGGTACATTGGCAAAGCATCTCATTAAACTGCTGAGTATGCAGAATTCATCCCTTTGCCAACAGAACACTTTGTATACAGGAAACAAAATGTACTGGCACTAGATTTAATACTCATTAACTATGCACTCTAAGAAATTTTTGGTCTACAACAAGTATTATTGTTGTCTGCTTTAATTCTTAAAATAAAATTTCTCTCATTTCTTTACAAAAATGTGGTCAATTTTGTGTCATTGAGGGTTTTGATCCAGATGAAAGGCTGCATTTTGTGACATCAGTTTATCCAAATTGTTTGCGTAGGTAATCATATTCAATGAGTTCAGTGAGCTTCATTTAAAGAGGAAGTCCCTATAATCAATGCACATTTTCAATAATATCGTATACAACTTGGTATTTTTTAAGCTCAATCATTATTATGAAGATTCATGTCCATTAAATCCATTTCTATAGAAAAATGCCCCTGTGATACAAAATAAACCGATTCCATAAATACTTAAATTTTTTGTTCTACAACAAAGTTATCATTATCGGCCTTTTCCATTCAAATTTTCCGCGTTTTGCCAATGGTCACCCGATCCCTCCATTGTTTACATAACAGCATTTCTCGGAAGTGGTCGCAGAGATCTAGACCAGGATTTATTAGCGCGAACAGATAAGAAACTAAAACCCAATCCAAATAAAACTGATCGAACATGGGGAATAATATCATGATCTTCAATATCAAATACATGTACATGTACATGGATGTTTTGTCATTTTAACATTTATTGGATAGGTTTTCTTGCGATATGCATATACAGTAAAACCCCGCTAATGCGACCACCAAAAAGGGGCATACTTCTGGGTGGCAGAGGCAGGTGGTAGCTTAATGCAGGACGAAAGTTATGCAGAAAGCTCCTATAGGAGCTTTCTGCATAACTTTTGTCCTGCATTAAGCAACCACCTGCTTTAAACGACACCAGTGGCTGTTTATTAAGTGGTCGCATTAGCGGGGCTTTACTGTACTACTTTTCAGCATATAAACAAACGAGTTTTGTATATTTTAGGTATTTTTGAAATTCGTCAAATGTAGGGACTTCCCCTTTAAGCCTTTCCTTCATATTTAAACACCTTTTCACGCATTCGCAAACAGAGTAGATCTAGGATCAGATGGCTCCTATAGTCTGCTCTATTTGCTATTGAAAATCGATAGATCTGTTTCTTTTAACTTTCTAAAATGGCTACAAATTATGTTCCACCTTCCATTACAACTATGTTGTCCATGAATATTCAGTAGGCATTGAAATTTGGAATAAACACAGAACAGGGAAAGGGTTAACTCCATACCTGGTGAATGTTTATGACTGAAATAATGACGTTATGAACGTTGATTTAGCTGATTTTTAGCTAACCTGAGTATGCTAGTTTCTCTGATTTCTGATCATGCGTTGCCCCTGAAATTTTTGCCCGGAGATAGAAAGTAAGTTGATGAAGGTTTTCAAAATGGCAGAGCTACAGATAAAGATGCGCCTTCTCAAGTACTAAAATCATCATTTCTCCACAAAACTCTAATTTTTACTGTGACCACTCCTTAGAATCGTCTCTAAACAAGATGATTCTAAAGAGTGGTCACACTATAGGGTTTTATGGAGAAATAAAGGAGCTATTGTTGAAAATGTTTAAATTTTAAGGCACCTTATCTGGACCTGAAATAGGATGCAGAATTGACCTATAATTTAGCTTTACAAACAGACTGGCCGGGAAGGAGTTTGTGTGTCCAGTTATTAAGGGTATAATTACAGTGTCACTGAGTTCAATTCATATAAGAACATCTGTTACTTTAAATGTTATATCATTATATGTACAATCAATTAACCATGACACTGATACTGAGATACATTTTTATGCATTCGCAAACAAGTAGACCCAGACCAGACATTTCATATAGACTCAGCTCTGTTTTGCTGATCATGTTTTCTGCCATGGTCAAAAATTGCCTTGTTCATACATGTATAACATTATAAAAATTCAGCTAATTAACTCTTTGCACGCTAGCTGTGAAACTTACAGTGATTACCTATGCAAACAGTTTGGATCCAGATGAGATGCTGCATAATGCGGCGTCTCATCAGGATCCAAACTGTTTGTCATGTTGACCGTATTTTTGCCAAAAAAAATGAGAGAAAGTTTATTTTAAAAATTGAAGCAGACGACAATTGTTGCAGACGAAAAAATTACTTAGCATGCAAAGAGTTAGTACAATATTATTTGAAAAGTACAAAACATTAGTGGGTAATTTATCTAGATAGTCCAAAACCGGGCGTTATTTCGAATCGGTCATGAAATTTGCGAATGGGTAGTTAGACCCCTTATTATAATATAACACTAAATCGACCCAATCAATTTTTTTGACCTTTTAGAACATATAGACCCACGAAATGGCCCCCTGTGCTTTCCTTCATAAATGCGCATTTCTACGCCCTCTGTAAAAATCACTTTATGAAACCATTGTGATAAATAGAGCATTTGCTCCTATAGGAGCAAAATTAATGCTCTATTTATCACAATGGTTTCAAAACTACACAATTCTAAACTTTTCCTTTTCTCTAGTAAATGTTCCTTTTCGGTAGATTGATTCAAAGAGGTTGGATCTAAAAATAGCCTATGGAGGAAAGGGTTAACAAACGGAGCCAGCCCTGATCATGCGTTTCCTATGCATGAAAAGATGTTTATTTGAAGGAAAGGGTTCAATGGTTAAACAGACATCACAAATATTTATTAGCTGAAATTTTATAATAGTATATTAGGTTACATGTATCAGTCATAGCAGAAACTGTAGAATGGGAATCCTACCGTCAGTAGAACCCCTCTAATGCGACCACTTAATGAATAAGCATGAGTGTCTTAATTCATAAGAAGGTGGTTGCTTAATGCAGGACAAAAGTAATGCAGAAAGCTCCTCTAGGATCAGTCAGATAGCTGAGTTACAGAAGCTCTGATGTGTGTCATATTGCTCTATTTGCAAATGTTTCAAAAGGCTTCTCTGTAAGGTAAAGATTTTTCTTGATGCAGTTTACTTGATAGAGATGCATATTTATGCATTTGCAAACAGGATATACCCAGATCAGAGCTTCTGTGTAGGAGCTTTCTGGTCTGTATCTCTTCAGATTTGCTATTTATTAACCCTTTCCTTCACATAAATGTGTTTTCACACATTTGCAAACAGAGTAGACCCAGACCAGATGGCGTCTATAGGAGCCGTCTGATCGGGGTCTACTCTGTTTGCTAATGGTATTTGAAAGATCTGAGTCTTTACTTTCTATAATGGCTACAATATTGCACCTTCCATATTTCATTATATAGCTATTGTGTGTACATGAGTGTTTACAGTAGGTATTGAAATTTGAAACAAACGTAGAACAGGGAAAGGGTTGATTTTTTATCAGAGAAACTGAGTCATAGATATAAGGTGTATATGTATACTAATTAGAAAATCTAATGTTTTATGTTTCTCTACCAGTTCCTAACTTGCTAAAAATATCCCTTTCCCTCATATAAACGTGTTTTCACGCACATTTGCAAACAGAGTAGACCCAGATCAGACGGCTCGTAAAGGAGCCGTCTGATATGGGTCTGCTTTGTTTGCTCATGGAATTGGATAGATCTGTTTCTTTACTTTCTAAAATGGCTACAATGTTCCTCCTTCAATATTTCATTATAACTATTCTGTCCATGAATATTCAGTAGGTATTGAAATTTGCAATAAACATAGAACAGGGAAGGGGTTATACTGAATTAGTTACAAATATGCTACTTTGAGGTGATTCTAATAAGTAGCAGCAAGCTGGGTTTGGCTGAGAAATGACGATTTACACAGATTTATGTTGTATCTACAGCTGTGAGGAAAGATGTACTTTCTATGCATTTATTCTGCTTGTAGGAGTTGTCAAAAATTACCATGCCTGTTGTGTTCAACGAGCCGCTGACATTTCTACAGAGGATCTCAGAGTACCTGGAATACGCAGACCTGCTGGAGCAGGCCAGCCAACAGGAAGACCCTGCAGATCGCATGATGGTAAGCCATTGTACCGCTGTCTGCATCAGAAATCACATGACGAGCAATGTTTTATGACCAAGATTTCAGAATAAAGGCATTTCTGCTTGTAGGAGTCTTAACCCTTTCCCTCATATAAACGTGTTTTCACGCATTTGCAAACCGAGAAGACCCAGATCAGACGGATCATATAGGAGCCGTCTGATCAGGGTCTGCTCTGTTTGCTAGTGGAATTTCCAAAATCTATTTCTTTACTATCTAAAATGGCTACAACGTTCTATCTTCCATATTTCATTATAACTACTTTGTCCATGAATATTCATTAGGTATTACAATTTTGAATAAATATCGAACAGGGAAAGGGTTAAGCTTGGTGTTATCAAGAAATGCAGATCTCTGAATCAGAGCTCCAGATAAGATGCGTAAATTAAAACATTTTCAAGAATAACTCCTTTATTTCTCCACCAAACCCTATACTGTGACCACTCTTTAGAATTGTCTCGAAGAGACGATTCTATAAAGAGTGGTCATAGTATAGGGTTTGGTGGAGAAATGACAATTTTAGTATTTGGGTATGCACTCTTATCTATAGCTCTGCTCTGAATAATATATTATCGCTGTTCCAGATAAGATTGGTAAATTGAAATATTTCCATGAATAGTTCCATTATTTCATCACCAAATCCAATGTTTTGACCTTGTCTCGAAAGAGATGATTCGAAAGAGTGGTGACGACATAGGGTTTACTGGAGAAAATACAAGTTTTCAAACTGGCATACTTTGGTATAGCATTTTCAAGTATCATAGTACCTAAATATTTGACCAAACCGAGGCAACTAAATAAATTTTACTTTTGTCTTGCCCAATCCCTTTCCTTGTTCAGTAATTCAGATAAGGAATAATGACAACATGACTATTGATTAGCTCAATTTCTATTTTGTAATTGAGAAGTTTTTGTTTTGAGAAAAACTGTAGAATCAAATGTATAATCGTGTTTAAAGCATACAGGAATAATTAAAAAACAAAATCTCTAAAACCTTTGTCTGGATTCCGATGTAATTTCTGATGACCCTTTGCCAAAAGTGTGAAAATTCCTGTAATTCCTAAAAACAAAATTTAATGATATTTAGGGGTATAAACCTTGCTATATTTTAAACAATGATTTGAACAAAGTTCTTATGTAACACAATTGGGTCCAAGGTTATAAAACTTCTGAGTCTGATATCATTCTCAAGTATCTGATTGGTCAGATTCTGAGCAAGCTCAGAATCTGACCAATCAGATGCTTGAGAATGATCTCAGACTCAAGCAACAAGTTGTATAACCTCTGGGCCAGATCATAATTATGACCTTTTGTCTCAGGTGAGCAAAACAGGACCACCACGGTCCAACTTCTCTTGTTGTTGTTGTTGTTGTTGGTTTTTCAGTTCACCAGGGTCTGTTATGATAATTCTCTAATTTATATATGACAGACTACCTGAGATTGTTATTTGAAGCAGAAATTTAATGTCTTCTTCTTCAGTATGTAGCGGCTTTTGCAGTTTCTGCCATATCATCGAACTGGGAAAGGATTGGAAAACCTTTTAATCCACTTCTAGGTGAAACATATGAATTAAACAGGTAAATATGGATGAAACTGAGTAGTCCGTCATAACGAACACGTCATATGAATTACCGATTGAAAGCTGAAAGTGCAATGGTCCATCATTGTTTAACCCTTTCCCTCATGCGTATTCATGAAAGAAATAATGATGTCATGAATATTAATTAGATTAATTTGCTATAATAGCACATGGACACATGCATTTTTGCTGTGGTAGAACTGTAGAACCATATCTATATCATATCATAGGCAAACATAGCAGACCCTGATCAGAAGACTCCTCTAGGAGCCGTCTGATCTGGGTCTGCTCTGTTTGCAAAGTCGTAGAAAGGCATATTTATTGAGTAAAGGGTTAAAGGTAGATTCCATTCAGCGTAAAAGGTTAGTCTGCGAGAAGATTTTTAATGACAAACAGTGCAGACCCTGATCACAGGGCTGCTCTATGTGCCATCTGATATGGTCTACCATTTTTAGCTCCACTTTTTCAAAAAATGGAGCTATGATTGTCATGACCCTCTCGCCGTTGTCGCCGTCTGCATTGTTAAGGTCCATTTCTCAGAAACCAGCAGATATTTGGTTCACATTAAAATTTTGGTATGCATGTTTTCTATCACAAGGGGAACTCATTTCACAAGGGTAGGTAATCCTAAGATTAGTTTTTGCCATATTTATGCCCCTTTTTCGACTTAGAATTTTCATTGTTGGTTAAGTTTTATGTTAAAGTCCGTGTCTCAGAAATTGTCCGAGATATTTGGTTCAAATTTGGTATGCATGTTAACTATTACAATGGGGACCCATTTCAGAAGAGAATGTTTTATCATGAGAGAAGCTGTAGAATTGGACTATATTGAAATATGCCATAAGTAAACACAGCATGCCTAGAGTCGTCCAATCTGGGTCTTCTCTTTTTTCAAAATGTGTGAAAAGGTGTCTCTATGAGGGAAAGGATTTAAATTAACTCTGTGTTTTGATAAGCCTTGCCATCAGTTTGGATCCAGATGAGATTAAAATCTGAACTGTTTCACTCTCCTTTATCGCTTATAGCAAGAAATAGAAGAAAATGTCATTTCACTTTCACAATTCACTGAATACTGAATTTCAAAGATTCTAGCATTGTCCTTCATAGTTTAATAATAGAGTCAAATTCAGTATGAAAGCATATACTGTGCAAGAGGGTTTTGCAAATGCCAGTACACTCATTTTAACCCTTTCGGCGCCAAATTTCTAATTGTCGTCTGCAATCCAAGTTTGTTAAATCATTCAGTAAAATAAGGAAATGAGATAAATAAATGCAAATTTCAAAGGAATAAAGCACATATATAGAAATAGAGATTGAGACAAATAGTGAAGTCCCTGATCAGACGCCGCCTTGAAAAGATCTGGGACTGCACTATTTGTCGTGGTGCATTTATGCGACTGCGGCGGTGAAAGGGTTAAACTCTTTCAATGCTGAATTAGAATATTCACATGGACTATTATGAAATTCCGTATTGATTATTGGGGGACTTTGCTAAAAAGAAAAGGTAACATGATAAACAGTGCAAGACCTGATGAGAGGACACCTCTAGAAGAAGCCCTCTCATCTAGGTCTACACTGTTTGCAAAGGACATTAGTGACCCATTTCCTACATTGTAAAGGTTCAAGTTGAAGCAGACATTAAAGTCATTGTGCAAAGAGAATAGATTAAACTTTATTATGTCAGTAATGACCCACATGCAACAGCCATTTTCAAACAACTTCAATTCACATCAGAAGCCAAGTAATAAACTTGGCATTACATCAGGATCAAATCAATTGATCCCCATCCTCCATGAATGTTCATATAAGAAATAATGATGTCATAAGTGTTAGTTAAATTAAATGTTATCATAGGACATGGACACAAGATGTTGAAATCACAGACTCGTATCTATATAATATCATGAGCAAACAGTGCAGACCCTGATCAGATGGCTCCTACAGGAGTCTGATCGACATCTACTCTGTTGCAAAGGCATAGAAAGGCGTAGTTATGGAGGAAAGCGGTTGGTTCAAAATGATTTGTTAAAATATTCAAAAGATAAGAGACTGAGTAGATGAAATATTTACAATATGACACAAGGGTGAACTATTTGAATTCAGGAAACAAATTAGTTTTCATTTACAAACAGTAAAGACCCAGATCAGTGGATTCTTAGAGGAGCCCTCTGATCAGTATCTGCACTGTTTGTTATTCACATCCCTGTCACACTGAATGGTCTCTTTTGTTAACCTTTCCCTCGTGTAAACCAGAGCTCCAGATAAGGTGCGTAAATTTAAACATTTTCAAGCATAGCTCCTTTATTTCTCCACCAAACCCTATAATGTGACCACTCTTTAGAATCGTCTCGAAGAGACGATTCTAAAGAGTGGTCACAGTATAGGGTTTGGTGGAGAAATGGCGATTTTAGTATTTGGGTACGCATTGTTATCTGTAGCTCTGGTAAACACCTTTTCATGACTTTGCAAGTAGAGTAGACCCAGATCAAACAGCTGCTGTAGGTGCGGTCTGATCAGAGTCTGCTGAGGCTGGTTGCTTCAGAAATTATAATAGATCTGACTCGACAGTTTCTAGCTACTGATACTAAAAAATTCGGAAGGAGTCGGATGTTTCAAATCTAATGGAGAATGGAAAATAGTGTTCACCTTTACATAACCCTTTCCCTCATATAAACGGGTGATTCTTCAAAAATTTGTAATTTTGCCTACAAATTTTTCAAAAACATTTTGCTCATAAAACCGTTTGCTTAACACGTATACCATAACTATGAACTGTCTTTGACTTATAAAGAGTAATGTCCGTGCTGATTGTTCAATAGAAAATATTTTTTTTACATTTTATAAATTGCCAATGACCTGAAAATGTCATTACCGCAACAATGTATAATTGGACCTCGTTTTATCTTAATATTTAGTTAAAGGGTGTTTATCGTTCACGATGTGTGTAAATTATGAATATGAATAACGTAATTCTGTTTCTTTTAGTAATACATCTTGCAAAATCAAAAATTGTCTCTTAAGGTGATGGAAACAGCTAATTTTTAAGATTTTGATGTATCGAAATTGTCTCCAAAGTGTTACTAAATTTCTTTTAATTAACTAAAAGCATGCTTTATACTAGCTTTAGAACTAATTTATCGTAAAAGTATACAGTTCAAACATTTCCATTGCTCAACTTTTAAAAAATGGCAAAAAATGCCAAAAAATGAATGAAAAACGTTTCGGTAATGACGTTTCGGTAATGACGTTGCGGTAATGACAGCAAAAAGTAAAGCCAAATGGTACTGAATTTATACAGAAATATTATTTATTTTGTTTTTGGATGCAAGTTAAAGTCGTATTTTCACAAAATAGTTGTAAGATACCAAAATAATTAAGGGTTATGTCAGTACCGAAACACAGGCCGTTTTGGTAATGACCGTTTCGGTAATGACAATTTTGTTTATTTTTCATAATTTCAGGCATTTACCCAGTACATGTTTCAATTATTTTATGCATTTAAGCATCGTGTACACACAGCGTATACGACAAGATCTGTTAACATGAATTTATAGTTCAGCTTGCCTGGTTTGAGGGCGTTTCGGTGCTGACGGCCTAAAAACATAATCAATAGAAATAGATGTTTGGGAGGCCATTTCTTATAATAGAACTGGGATTGCTAATTCGAAGTGTACCCTATAATGACTGCATGGGGAAAACCTTCTGATGACGTCAGAAGGGATTTCCCTTAATTTCAAGATAAAATAGGTACAGGCTAAAACACCATACCGTTTCGGTACTGACAGGAAATCGAGGGACAAAAATCAGCAGCTGAAAAAAGCCACTAAAGATTAAACTAACAGCTATATTTTGTATTCATTCATTCTATGATAATATGATGACATTATCAATAGAGAAAAATTATCAAATTTATGATGATTTAAGGTCAAGATATCTCATTCTATTATGTGTTGTATCATGAGGGACATGGGAATTTTGCACCCCCTTTCATATTTCAAACTCGATTCCAAGAAAATGAACATAAATTCTCACTGGTTATCACTATATTCTCACTAAGGTATGTCATATTAACTAGGCAAAGATAAAATATTCTTATAAAAGTAAATTTTTATGACTTTTAAATCATGTGAAAGGTGAGGGACAGCATATTACACATTTTTGAAGAATCACCCGCACATGTTTTCACGCATTTGCAAACAGAGTAGACCCAGATCAGACGGCTCCTAGAAGTATTATTAACCCTTCGCTTGCTATTCGCGTCAATATACCTACCTGTAAATAGTGAAGACCCAGATGAGACAGCTCCTGCAGGAGCTGTCTCATCAGGGTCTGCACTATTTACAAGTTGATCGTGCAACCAGTGCACTCCACAGCAGTGATTGCACAGGGAAATACTTGTACACAGTTAAGATATATGTAATTATACAACAGGACATGGGTAAAGAAGGAGTATTTTAAAATTTAGAAAGAGAAGGGTTAACGTAGAAGCTATTAGTATACACCTGGTTTAAATTGCACATTCAGTAGCAGTTTCATCTGGATCTGCATTATTTGCCTAAGACAATGTAAAATGTAAGACAATGTAAAATTACTTTGTGTAATTATTGTAGCAAAGCGTTAGGTTCTGTTTTGTAAGGCGCAGTTTCTTGCAGTGTATATCTAACCCTTACAACGCTGAGTTTTCAAATGGACTATTCCAAAATTAAAACAGGTCAATCTTATGGTGGATATTTAGGGATGTTTTCTACAGAAAAATGTAACATGACAAACAGTGCAGACCCTGATGAGAGGGCTCCTCTAGGAGCCCTCTCATCTGGGTCTGCACTGTTTGCAAGGGACATAATAATAGTGACTTGTGTCCCGCACTGTATGGGTTAACCAAGTCACAATACACATGCTTACAGTATATTTACCATAATGTCCTCAAAGAATTAGAAGTCAGATTTTCAGATTTAAAAATGTCATGCACCATCATATCTGATCATGATCAGGATCCACACTGTTTGACCATCAGACAGAAATGGGACAAACCTAACTTTTCAAACTGTAACTAGTACTGTTAGCAGTACTGTTTGCAGACAACAGTTAGCAAAAGTTTACCTAGTTTTGTGTGCTCTCTTACATAATTGCTATCCCAGTCACAAATAGCTAATACTCTACTTACCCTTAACACTTTCCCTCATATTAACGTGTTTTCACGCATTTGCAAACAGAGTAGACCCAGATCAGATGGCTCCTAGAGGTGTCGTCTGATCAGGGTCTGCTCTGTTTGCTAATAGAATTTGATAGATCTTTGTCTTTGCTTTCTAAAATGTCTACAAAGTTCCACCTTCCACATTTCTATATAACTATTTTGTTAATGAATATTCAGCAGGTATTGAATTATTTGGAATAAACACAGAACAGGGAAAGGGTTAATATGGGGACAGACAAACTTAGGTGCAAATAGTGCAGACCCAGTTTGTAATGCTCCTGAAAGATCAGCTAGATAAGGGTCTACACATTTTGCTACTGTATCAGTCTAAATGTAACCCTGATATGGATGCCTTTTAATTTTGCTTTGCGAACAGAGCAGACCTTGAAGACCAGATGGCTACAGCAGGAGCTTTCTAATCAGGGTCTGCTCATTTTGCTTCTGAAATTCTATAGTTTCTGTCATTGCAGAAAATTCCTGTATCCATATATAAATTATATAACATAAAAAATCAGCAAATTAATATTTATGGTGTCACTATTTTCTTACATTATCGAGTATTGAATGGGTGAAGGGTTAACCCTTACAAAGCTGAGTTTTCAAAATTTTAATGGACTATTCCAAAATTCAAACAGGTAAAGATTATGGTAAATATTTAGGGACTTTTCTAAAGAAAAGTTTAACATTACAAACAGTGCAGACCCTGATGAGAGGGCTCCTGTAGGAGCCCTCTCATCTGGGTCTTCACTGTTTGCAAAGGATATTAGTGACTCGTGTCCCTCACTGTAAGGGTTAAGTAGGGAGTATCTAACTCATGGCTTTAGTTCACAGCCTTTCAATTGATCAGTTATCATATTCCAACAAAGGTATAATATTCCTTTCAATGATGGGTTTTTGTACTAAGGGTATGCAGTGAAAATTCTCTAAAGCAACCATTGTATATATAAATGTAGGCGTGTTAAAAAGTAGATGATTTCTTAATGCAGTAACCTTTGTGGTCATTAACTGTTTTATGCGGAATAAGCATGCATTGTCATTTGCAAACAGTGTAGACCCAAAGATGGCCTCATCATGTACTGCACTGTCCTTTAGCAAGCCTAAGCCTTTTACACTGTGTGGGCCTTATAGTTAAACACTGAAAATTCAGTGTTTTAAGGGTTAAGCTACCTCCTGCCTTAAAAATCCCAAATTAGAAGTTTTATTGTACGTAGAGTTTTGCACAGTACTAAGTGTGGGAGGAAAATTGATTGGTTATGCAAACAGTCTGAATCCATCAGCTGAAGATCCCTTTTCAGCCAGATCCCAGCTGGTTAGCCCTTTAACCCATTCCTTCATTGACACCTCTGTAAAATTTATTTTTTGAAACAATTGTGATAAATAGAGCCTGAAAATTTTGCTCCTATGAAACAAGAATATGCTCTTTTAATCACAATGGTTTTGAAACTACACAAATTTAAAAGTTTCTTTTTCTCTTCTAAATGCTCCTTTTCAGTAGATTTATTCAAAGAGGTTGGGTTTAAAAACAGCCTATGAGGTAACGGGTTAAATGTGTGAACCGAATCTACTGGCATTTGCAAACTGTGTGAACCAAGATCAGATGTTTCCAAGAACCATTCAAAATTCTCACGTAAATTTTAGCAGTTTACACTTAATGGACTCCAACTGTTCACCCTTTCAACGCTGAATTTTCAGAGTGGAACAGTCCATCAGTGTTTAACCCATTCCCGCATAGGCTATTTTTAGATACAACTTCTTTGAATAAATCTACCGAAAAGGAGCATTAACTAGAGAAAAGGAAAAGTTTAGAATTTTGTAGTTTGAAACCATTGTGATAAATAGAGCATTTGCTCCTATAGGAGCAAATGCTCTATTTATCACAATGGTTTCACAAAGTGACTTTTACAGAGTCGTCAAAAGTTGGTCAATATGAGGGAATGGGTTAACTCTAGAGTCCACTCAGTATGATAGTCTTAAACTTGCTAGAGGACTTTGCATGACAAACTGTGCAGATCCTGATCAAAGGGCTCCTAGATGAGTCCTTGATGGTCTGGCGGGTTACATACACCGTTTGACAATAACAGTGCAAGGGTGTCCCACATTCAAAGGGTAAAATTATGGTGGACCATTCAGCAAGATTTGGATTGTTGTTGATGAAAAGAAAGGAAGAAAATATTTAAATGATAGATTTGCAGAGTATCTTAATCGTTTACCTGAGATTTCTTTTCATGATGTCTTTACTTCTTACGTGAATATTTATGAGGTGAAGGATTAACCCTTTCCTTTACATAAGCACCATTTCATGCTTTTGCAAACAGAGTAGACCCAGATTAGACGGCTCCTGGAGGAGACAAGACAAAAAAAATTTCATGGAAATTTTTACATTATAAAACTTCAGCATATAAATATTCATGATGTTATTATTTCCTACATAAATATGAAACGGGGAAAGGGTTAATTATCATATATATGTGAATAGTGAACACACTTAGAACACTTAGTCTGGCTATGTGAAATAAATTCATTTATTTCAATATTTATATATTATAATCTGTTCAATGGTTTTGAATTTAGATGATAAATGTAGTTATTTAGACTTTTATCAGGATTTAACCCTTTCCCAGTTATATATTTAGCCCAGATTTCAGTACCTACTGAATATTCATGGGCAAAATAATTATTAAGAAATATATATTGCATGATATTGAGGGATATTTTAGCATGGGAGTTCCTGA
The DNA here is from genome assembly GCA_963576725.1 of Azorinus chamasolen. Classification (NCBI taxonomy): domain Eukaryota; kingdom Metazoa; phylum Mollusca; class Bivalvia; order Cardiida; family Solecurtidae; genus Azorinus; species Azorinus chamasolen. Next base: position 27,141,083 of record OY755252.1, read on the forward strand.
AAAACGATGTGATCAAATGAAGTATATTACGGTCAGTCTGACTCGAAATGAAAAAAATATCGACTAAAATTCAGTGACAAAGTAAATTGAAATGGACGGTAGTTTATAATATTCATGGAGTAAAGGGTTATCCCTTTTGCTCATACAAAACATGTTTTCATGTCCTCATCCTCGAGGAGCCGTCTGATCAGGATCTGCTCTGTTTGCTAATAGAATTTATTTGATAAACCGGTTTCTTTGCTTTCTAAAATGTCTGCAATGTTACAAGTGTCCATATTTCTTTATAACTTTTTTGTTAATGAATATTCAGTAGGTATTGAAATTTGGACTAAAAATTAGACCAGGGAAAGGGTTAAGCAGACTAATTTTCATCGCAAGTGAACAGTTAATTGTTTTCTCTGGGAGTGGTCTTCTTATTGATGTGGCTGCCATTAACTCTCTGAAGACTTCTGCAAAAAAAATGTCATCTGCTTCAAGTTGTAAAGTACATTTTTATCGCTTTTCTTTCCAACACAAGTGTCAGAATGTTAAACAGTTTGAAGCTTGATTGAGACACTGATTTATTGAATTTTTTAACCCATTTTAACCCTTTCCCTGTTCTGTATTTTGTCCAAATTTTAATCTACTGAAAATTCATGGCAAAATTAGTTATAATGAAATATATGGAAGGTAGAACATTGCGGCCATTTTAGAAAGTAAAGAAACAGATCTATCAAATTCCATTAGCAAATTAAGCAGACCCAGTTCACTCTGTATGATATGATATACTTCGTGAAAAGGATTTTGAACGCAAACTGTGAAACACATGCATGCAGACACTGATTATTGGACTCCTTTGTATCCATGCTTATAAAACTTTAAGTTGAGTCTGATTTCGTTCTCAAGTTTTTGATTGGTCAGATTTGAGCCTCTGGCTCAAATCTGACCAATCATCTGAGCCTCTGGCTCAAATCTGATCAATCAAAAGCTTGAGAACTCAAATCTGACCAATCAAAAGCTTGAGAACAACTCAGACTCAACCAAAATGTTTTATAAGCATGGACTCTGATTTTGATCTACACTGTTTGGAAATGTCAGTATGTACTTGTCCAGCATTCAAAGCGTAAGAAAACATCCATTTCCGTTTTGATAATTGGCAATTGTTTGTTTCTATTTTTAGACCAGATCTGGGATTTCAGCTAGTCAGTGAACAGGTGTGTCATCACCCGCCAATCAGTGCATTCCATGTCGAGTCAAAATCATTCAAGTTCCATGGCTCTATTCATCCCAAGCTCAAGTTCTGGGGGAAATCTGTAGAAATAAATCCAAAAGGTGTTGTAACGTTAGAACTAAAAAGGTAAGCACAACACCTGATTTATAAGAGGATACAGTAAAGTATATGTAATCTAAACACTTAACCCTTTCCTCCATGGGCTATTTTTAGATCCAACCTCTTTGAATAAATCTACCCAAAAGGAGCATTTACTAGAGAAAAGTAAAATTTTAGAATTTTGTAGTTTGAAACCATTGTGATAAATAGAGCATTTGCTCCTATAGGAGCAAATGCTCTATTTATCACAATCGATTCATAAAGGGACTTTTACAGAGGCGTAGAAAAGCGTATTTATGGAGGAAAGGGTTAACCAATAATCTCGTAGGCTATTTTTAGATCCATTCCCTTCATAGGCTATTTTTAGATCCATTCCTTCATAGGCTGTTTTTAGATCCAATGTCTTTATATAAATCTACTGAAAAGGAGCAATTTACTAGAAAAAGGGGAAATTTCAGAATTGTGTAGTTTTGTCACCATTGTGATAAATGGAGCAAATGCTCTGTTTATCACAATGGTTTCACAAAGTGACTTTTACAGAGGCGTCAACAGACAAAAATATATGGGAATGGTTGATCGTCAACAGTCTTTAACCCTTTCCCTGTTCCATGTTTATTACAAATTTTAATACCTACTGAATATTCATGGACAAAATAGGTATAATGAAATAATTAATATGGAAGGTGGAACATTGTAGCCATTTTAGAAAGTAAGAAGCAGATCTTTCAAATTGCACTAGCAAACAGCCGTCTGATTTGGGTCTACTCTGTTTGCAAATGCGTGAAAACACATTTATATGAGGGAAAGGGTTAAGGCCAGTGGCCGAGTGTTCTTCAGTGCACAAAAAATGCAATTTGTTCCATACATGGAGATCCTCTGGAGTCTTCCCGCTAAATTTTACATGTTGGTATACTTTCTGTCAGCACTATACATGTAAGTACAGTAAAACCTCTCTATAACGACCACTAAATTGTGTTAATTAGTTGGTATTTTGGACAGGTGGTTGCTTAAAGCAAGGTGAAAGTAAAACAGAACGCTCCTATAGGAGCGTTCTGTTTTACTTTCACCTTGCTTTAAGCATCCCCCTGCCTTTAACACAAAACACTTGATGTAATTTAGTGGTTGTTATAGAGAGGTTTTACTGTACATGTATATCTTTACATTGCAGATGGGGCGAGACATACACATGGCAGAATGTTAATTGTTGTGTTCATAATGTGATAGTTGGAAAAATATGGATAGAACATGTAAGTATTTTATAATGAGTGTCATTGTCTTGGAGTCTGGATATATTAACTTCTTTATCCTATTCCCTCATAGGCTCTATTTTGGCTTAACCTTTTCCTCCATGAATATTCATGAAGAAATAATGACGTAATGAATATTAATTAGATTAATTTGATATAATAGCACATCGATGCAGGCAGAAACTGCGGATTCATATGTATATGATATCATAAGCAAAGACAGCAGACGCTGATCAGACAGCTCCTCTAGGAAGCTGTCTGATCTGGGTCTACTCTGTTTGCAAAGGCGTAGAAAGGCATATTTATTGAGTAAAGGATTACTGTAAATGTTTTACTTTAACATTGGCAGCTACAGTCAAACAGACAAGCATTAAAATTGGCACCTGCATGCTGTGTTCTTGTTATACATTGTAATAGCATGTATAAACACAGAATTTTAGGTTGTGACAGAAAGTGTATAATCGGATAAATAATAATTCAATACAGTAATAGAGTAGATTCTGGTCAGACACCTCCTACAGGAGCCGTCTTTTCTTGGTCTGCTCTGTTTAAGATGTGAAAAAGTGTCCCTATCAGTTAACCCTTTCTTTACCTGTTTATTATTAATGTCAAAAATAATGACATCATGAATATTTACATGGATAAGCTTGATTGTTATAGTGGCATTGTTACCGCACTTGTACACTGGAGTTTTTATACGCCCACCTAGTAAAGGTGGTCGTATATTCGCGTGGCCATGTCTGTCCGTCCGTCTGTTCGTTTGAATGATATCACCTTTCATATGATTTCACATATATTGCGGGGCTTTTGATATGTCATTTAATTTAAAGTTATGGCCCGACTTTGTGTGTTCGTTGCTTTGTTCGTCGGCGTTTGGATTGTCTGTTGTTTTCTAGGAAAACTATTAAAAGGATATTAATGAAACTTCACACAAATGATTTATTCAACAAAATCTGAAGCTGAGTTGATTCTGAGGTTCATTCAATTTGTTGTTACAGAGTTATGGCCCTTGTACTTGATGAAAATCTGCAAATATGAGGATGGCAGTAACTTTTTTATTTAATAAGATATTCGCTTAAATTTTTATGCCCCCATAGACGATAGTCGGGGGGGGGGCATATTGTTTTTGCCCTGTCTGTCTGTTTGTCTGTTTGTCTGTTTGTTTGTCAGCAACTTTAACATTGGTCATAACTTTTGAGCCAGTATAGATAGAGACTTGATATTTGGCATACATATGTATCTCATGAAGCCGCACATTTTGAGGGGTGACTTGTCAAGGTCAAGGTCATCCTTCAAGGTCAGAGGTCAAATATATGGGTCAAATCGCCGACTTTAACATTGGCCATAACTTTTGGACCAGTAGAGATAGAGACTTGATATTTGGCATGCTTGTGTATCTCATTAGGCTGCACATTTTGAGGGGTGACATGTCAAGGTCAAGGTCAGAGGTCAAGGTCAGAGGTCAAATATATGAGGGGGCATAGTGTTTCACAAACACATCTTGTTTTTATATAATATCACCCATATATATATGGAGATCATGATCTGAAACACATTTTAGAATATGTCAACACATATTGAATCAGGGAAACAGAAGGCTACTTAAAGTAAGGTAATTCTAATGCAGTTTTGTAAGTGGGCGTGTCATGTACCATACACGGTACTCTTGTTGGTAATGGTAGAAATTGTACAGTCAGATCTGCTATAATCTCTTAACACTTTCCCTCATATAAATGTGTTTTCACGCATCTGCAAACAGAGTAGACCCAGATCAGACGGCTCCTAAAGGAGCCGTCTGATCAGGGTCTACTCTGTTTGCTAATAGAATTTCAAAGATCTGTGTTTTTACTTTCTAAAATGGCTACAATGTTCCACCTTCCATATTTCATTATAACCTTTTTGTCCATGAATAGTCAGTAGGTATTGAAATTTGTAATAAACACAGAACAGGGAAAGGGTTAAGCAAACAGAGCAGACCCTGATCAGATGGCTCTTATTGGAACTGTCTGATCTGGGTCTACTCTGTTTGCAAATGCAAGAAATTGGGTTTATATGAAGGAAAGGGAGGGTTAAATGTTTTCACTAATCATAGGGTTATACCCAGCTAGCCTTGGATTGGAAATCTACTTTGATACATGATAGGAGGTTTGTATACGCTAATTATTATTATTATTATTATTATACCATATTTATATAGCACTCTTTTCATATCTAAATACGTTCAAAAGTGCTTTACAATTAAAACATTTATACATACTAAAGCAGAAATTAAAGAAAATATAAGATATGCAATAGAAATAAAAACATAATAAACAAAACAAAAACATTTACAGTGTATTTCTAAGGTATAAAAAGAACATCGCATAACTCAAAATTTAAAATCCATATGCCTAGTAAGGTATAATACAATTATGATAAGAGAATAAAGCAATGTTGATGGCATACTATTTCTATAGTTAAAACATGCAACCGCTGTTTGGGCTTAAAATATATATCAGCCACCATAATACTTTAAAAAGGAACGATTTTACGAGATCTTTTAAAAGATTCAAGTGTAGCTGAGTTAAAACATGCAACAGCTATTTGGATTTAAAATATACATCAGCCACCGTATATCTTTAAAAAGAAATGAGTTTTAAGAGTTCTTTTAAAAGACTCAAGTGAAGCTGACTTCCGTATTCCCACCGGTAGTTCATTCCACAATTTAGGAGCCGCCTTTGCAAAGCTACGATCACCATAGGTAACTGTACAGGATCTTGGTATCACGAGGGCCATAAAGTCATTTTTTGATCTTAAATCACGCTGTGGTTTATATATCTTTAACATGTTTGTGATGTAACTTGGAGATTTGTCATTCAATGCTTTATAGGTGTGAGTCAAAAGTTTAAAGTCAATCCGGTGTTCCACTGGGAGCCAGTGAAGTTCCTTTAACACTGGTGTTATGTGGTCAAAACGAGATGTCCTGGTAATGATACGAGCTGCAACATTTTGGACAGTCTGCAGTCTGTTCAAAGTTGTCTTTGGTAAACCACAAAGCAGGGAGTTACAATAGTCGAGTCTGGATGTAACAAGAGAATTTACTAGGGTTTTAGTAGCATCAATGGTAAGATATTTTCTGATATGGCCTATTTGTCGTAGCTGGGCATAACAAGACCTACAAACAGAATTCACCTGTTGTTCCATGTTCATGTTGGAATCGAGGAATGCTCCTAAATTTCGAACCCACGTTGATGGTTTTATCTCAGCATGTTCAACTTTGATTTCTATGTTTGATACACGTTCTGCATTACGTTTGGAATTAAACAGTATAAGTTCTGTTTTATCTGCATTTAGTTTTAGCATATTGTGGTGCATCCAGGAGACAACATCGTTTAGACAGGCTTCCACTCGCCTTATAACTTCCATTTGTGTAGTAGTGTCAATGGGTTCAAATGATATATATAGCTGTGAGTCGTCTGCATAAAAATGATGATTAAGTCCATGGTTTCTACAAATTGCGCCTATGGGTTTTGTATACATAATATAGTTTTTTGGCCCTAACACTGATCCCTGTGGTATACTGTATTTCATGAGGACTGGCTCAGAGAGTTCTTTGTCAATGCACACAGTTTGATAGCGATCGGTGAGATAGGATGTCATCCATGCAAGCGGTGTACCACCTATTCCAAAGTCATGTTCTAGACGTTCAAGCAGTGTGCTGTGATCAATAGTGTCGAATGCAGCGGAGAGGTCCAGTAATACGAGGACAGTAACCTTGTTTTGGTCTAGTGACTCGAGAATATCGCTTTGGACCTTGAGTAGAGCAGTCTCAGTTGAGTGAAACTTTCTATATGCCGACTGATGTTCCTCATGAAGATTGTTTATTGACAAGTGTTGTTCAACACGTTTATCCACTACCTTCTCCAAGATCTTTGAGATAAATGGGAGATTTGACACAGGTCTGTAATTTTTAAAAGAGTTTCGATCCAGATTTGGCTTTTTCATGAGAGGTCTGACATGTGAGATCTTAAATGCCTTTGGTACATATGCTGAGTCAAGAGACAGGTTGATAATTTTCATTAAAACTGGTAAAAGTTCATCGAGACATAATTTTAATAACCATGTTGGTATCGGGTCTAATTCACAGGATTTATTTGGGGACTGTAATATGATTTGTTTCACCTCCTTTGATGTAGCAGGAGTAAATGTTGTCAGATTTTCTACTGGAACCGTAGCAGGTTCAACATTCGCGTAATCATGCTCAACTTGCTTTTTTGAAGATGCATTTTTCAATGGAGCCGTATCAGATTCAGTATTCGGGTAGTCACACTCAGTTTGCGTTTTTGAAGATATGTCGCACCTAATGGCCTCTATTTTGTTAGAGAAAAAGTCAGAAAAATCCTCTGCCAGTTTCTTGGGCGATTTGAAGAAAGGTAAAACAATATCGTTTGAAGAACCTAACAGATGTTTAGTCACCTTAAACAGACTTTTCTGGTCGTGTCCACAGGAGTTGACTTTGTCAGAATAATAATTGACTCTAGCCTGACTAAATAATTTATTGGTTTTTGCACATTGGTTTCTGTAGATTTCATGGTGAACTGTTAATTTGGTTTTACGCCATTGTCGTTCAAGTTTACGTTTCAAATGTTTAGCAGCATGTAGATCCTCGTGAAACCACTGACAAGATGGTCTTAGTATAATAGTTTTTGTACGGAGTGGAGCATGCTTGTTGATAAGTGCTGACATCTCCTCTGTGTACAAGTTAACTAGGTCGTCAAGGTCTGTACATTCTAAAGACTGGTTGAGAATTTTTGATGTCTGGATATCGTTTTTAAAGACATCAACATTTATAGAGCGTAATCTACGAAAAGCTACAGTCTTGCTAATGGGAGCAGGTTTTGCCGCTTTGACACTGAAAGTCACTGCAAAATGATCACGTGTCAATTTTCCAGAATTATCAGAGAACCCGGGATCGCTAACTTCTATGTTAGAAACTATGTCGTCGGTATCTCTAGTGATCACGACATCTAGCGTATGTCCACCAACATGTGTGGGTTCATTGACATGTTGCCTCATACCACATGAGTCAAGACAGCTAATAAATCGGGCAGTATCTCTATCTGTGGGAATATCTAAATGGAAATTTAAATCACCAACAATTATGATGTTTTTGTCTGTAATGGCATATCTAGACAGAAATACAGGCCATTCTTTTTCAAGAAAGTCAGTAGTTTTGAAGCCATTCTCTCGTGTTGGTGGTGGTCTATATATCACTGCTAGACGTAATGAGTAGCCATTTATAGTTATGTTACAGTCTATGAACTCAAAGTTGGAAAAATTATTATTCGTACCAGATTCTACTATATCGATATCTATAGAGGATTTGTATATAAGTGCTACACCACCACCGCGTTTACCACAGCGAGGGACATGTTGGATCCGGTAGCCAGAGGGGACGAGTTCACTAATACATGTTTTGTCAATGGATGTTCCAAGCCACGTTTCCGTCACGGCAAGAATATCAAGATGGTTTGAAATGATATAGTCATATATAGCTAGAGTTTTGTTCTTTACAGATCTTGGGTTTAAGCAACAGACTTTTACATTAGTTTGGCCTTTCACAACATTGAAACTTGAGCGCTTAATCTTCACCAGGTTCAGATTGACAGATCTGCGTTTGGATGGATGTGAAGTGTTTGAGCCATGTATATTTATAATGGTGGGGATCACTTCAGGCAAAGTTTGTAGGTTGTTGATATTAATCCCTTGATTTGTATCCCAAATACGTCTTACTGAACCGTTTCCCCCTCTGGTACCCCGATACCTTAAAATACCTAACTGTTTCAGTCTTGCCATAACAGTTTGGTTAGGTGTTATTGTGTCTGATTGTCCGATACTGTATAGTGCATACCTATTGTATTGTACAGTCCTTGATATACGCTCACTCATCATTCCTGAGGGCAAAATACACTCTGATTTAAAACCAATTGAATATTTAGCAATATATTTTAGGTTAAAATCAACAAAATTCAGCATAAAAATCCCGCATAAAATCAACATATATACACTCTTGTCACATTCATACAACTTCATGACAATTTATAGATCTGTACCAGCAGTAGATTTGCTGATAAAGTTCAAAACAATGAGAGCAAAGAAAGTGCAGCCTACACCTGGCGCAATTCTACACCGACATTAATTCTACACCGACTAATGAAGTCTTATTGTTATAGCTTTGAAAAACAAATGCATCAATGATTTCCTGTCAGTAAGCTATTACAAGCCTTTGCCATAGGGAATCAGCCAAATGATGTTTACCCTTACAATAACGTTTTTCCAGAGAGGAATAGCCAATCAACCTTTAACTGTAAGAGTCCACTCCGTGCGAAAGGCTGAAATTTGCTTGGGGATTTTGAATTACAAACAGTGCAGACCCAGATCAGAGGGCTCCTAGAGGAGCCCTCTGATCTGGGTCTGCACTGTTTGCAAATGCAAGTGCATGTGTGTCCCGCATTCAAAGGGATTAATGAACCCAATCCTTATGAAGCAAAACAAATAGAAAAAAACGACAAAGTTTTTCCCACTTTACCGTTTACTTAATGCTTTGAACATTATATTGTCTTCAATACTTCGTCTAATTGGTCTTGTTTCATTAACCTTTTCCTCCATGAATATTGATTAAGAATGTACTACTGTGTGAATATTCATGGACTACTTTTTAGCTCGTCTGTTTCAAAGAAATCACGAGCTATTGTCGTAACTCCGGCTCCACGTCTTCGCCGTCCGAAATCTTAACATTGACCATAACTTCATTTCTTCATTTCTTTTTTTCATTTACAACCGTCATTTTTGGTATGCATGTTAATTTTGACAATGTCAACAGACAAGCGTTGGCACCCGCTTGCGGTGCTCTTGTTATAGATAGCTCGTTAATTCTGTACTCCATAAATACACCTTTCTATGCCTTTGCAGAGTACACCAAGATCAGACGGCTCCTATAGGAGCCATCTAATCAAGGTCTGCTCTGTTTGCTTATGAAATAGTGTAGATCTAATTCTACAGATTCTTTCATGATAAAGCATTCTATGGTTGATAGACTTCTTGCGATTATCATAAATATCAGGTGATTGATAATCATGATGTTATTATTCTTACTTGAATAGTCATGAAGTTAACCCTTTCCCTCATATAAATGTGATTTCACGCATTTGCAAACAGAGTAGACCCAGATCAGACAGCTCCTAGAGGAGCCGTCTGAATCAGGGTCTGCTCTGTTTGCTCATAGAATTTGATAGATCTGTTTCTTTGTTTTCTAAGATGTTTACAGTGTTCCACTTTCCATATTTCTTAACTATTTTGTTAATGAATATTCAGTAGGTATTAAAATGTGGCCTAAATACAGAACAGGGAAAGGGTAAAGGGGTTAACAAAGAAATGGTTGGCTGTGACTGAAATTTCATATTCAGATCTATATTGAATTATTGATTCATCAACAAACAGAGCAGATCCTGTTCCATAAGACAGCTGTTAACCCTTTCCCTCATATTGACGACTCTGTAAAAGTCACTTTGCGAAACCATTGTGATAAATAGAGCATTTGCTCCTATAGGAGCAAATGCTCTATTTATCACAATGGTTTCAAACTACAAAAATCTAAACTTTTCCTTTTCTCTAGTTAATACTCCTTTTCGGTAGATTTATTCAAAGAGGTTGTATCTAAAAATAGCCTATGAGGGAATGGGTTAAAGATCTGGGTCGACTGTTTGCAAAGGTGCCAAATGCACTCTGTATGATGGAAAGGGTCACAATAATTCCATCCGTGATGAATACTCATGGCAGACTCAACTCATTATGAATATAAATTAACGAATTTTGTTATATAATAATTATTACTTTATGGAACAAGTGAATACATTGCTATGACAAAGAGTACAGAATAAAATCTGATATATTTTATAAGCAAGTAGAGCTGACCCATAGTTACACGGCTTAACCTTATCCTACAGGAGCTATCTAATCTGATCTACCCTGTTTGGAGACGGCCGACCCTTATCACACGGCTTCTGCAGGAGCTATCTAATCTGGTCTACCCTGTTTGTAGACGGCCGACCCTTATCACACAGCTCCTGCAGGAGCTGTCAAATCTGGTCCACTCTGTTTGCAAAAGTGCCCTACGACTATCAAGTAACCATATAGATCTACTACACAACCTCCCTTTACTAAATCCATTGTTTAGCCTCTGCAAACAGGGTAGAAATAGATCAGACAGCTCCTGTTGTAACTGTCTGGTGAAGTTCTGCTCTGTTTGTGCTTATACATATGTTACAGATCTAATTCTCAACTATTTCCTTATTTGATATTAATATCCTTGTTTATATTTATGATACAACCCTTTACTTCACAAGTACGCCTTTCTATGCCTTGACCCAGATCAGATGGCTCCTGTAGGGGATATCTGATCAGGGTCTGCTCTGTTTGCTATTATGTATTAAAGAATGATTTGATTCTACAGTTTTTGCCATGACCAAAAGTTCCTGTGATAATTAATATTCATGGTGTCATTATTTCTTGCATGAATATTCATGGAGTTAATTTATTAATATTTGTAATGGGTGTTACAGTCTTTCAACAGATATTCATGAAGGGAAGGGTAGCAAGATAAACATGCAAACTTGTGTTCATTACTCACCATACCTGATGTATATGATATAACTGTCATATGATACAAAAAATACAAAATGAAGCACTCTTTAGCCATTACAGTGCAGGACACAAGTCACAATGTCCTTTGCAAACAGTGTAGACCACGATGAGAGGGCTTCTAGAGGAGCCCTCTCATCAGGGTCTACACTGTTTGTTATGCTACATTTTTCTTTAGAACAATCCCTAAATATTCACCATAAGCTTGACCTGTTTGACTTTTGGAATTGTCCATTTGAAAATTCAGTGTTGTAAGGGTTAACTGTAAGCCTGCTGAGCAAACTTTTCTGTAGTAGAAAATGTCATCGACTTCAGTTAACACAGTCGATAGATCTCGCATTTCTTTTTTAACAGCGCGTTCAGAGTATCAAACAGTTTGGATCCTGATGAGACGTCTAGTTACTCTGTGTCTCATCTGGGTCCAAACTGTTTTTGCATAGGTAAGCACTCGTCGACCTGCCACAAGCTAACGGTTCAAGCAGAGGTCCAGATAAGATGTGTAAATTAAAACATTTTGAAGAATAACTTCTTTATTTCTCCACCAAACCCTATGTTGTGACCACTCATTAGAATCGTCTTTTTGAGACAATTCTAAAGAGTGGTCTCAACATAGGAGTTGGTGAAAGAAACGATTCTAAAGAGTGGTCTTAAGATAGGGTTTGGTGGAGAAATGACGATTTAAGTACTTGTGTATGAACGTTTATCTCTTGTGCAGGGCTAACTGTCAGCATGGGTAGGGCTGCTCTGTGATACATGTATATTATATGTTTAACCCTTTCCCTGTTCTGTGGTTGTTCCGAATTTCAATACCTACTGAATATTCATGCACAAATAGTTATAGTAAAATATGGAAGGTGAAACATTTTAGCCATTGAGAAAGTAAAGAAAGATATACCAACTTTCATTAACAAACAGAGCAGACCCTGATCAGATGGCTCCTGTAGGGGCTACTATCTGATCTGGGTCTAAATGTGTGAAAAGGCATTATTGTAAAAAAATTAGTAACCATTTTACTCACTGTCTTATCATCCGGATCCAAGCTGTTTAACCCTTTCCTCCATAGGCTATTTTTAGACCCAACCTCTTTGAATGAATCTACCGAAAAGGAGCATTTACTAGAGAAAAGGAAATTTTTTATCATTGTGTAGTATAGAAGCCATTGTGATAAATAGAGCATTTGCTCCTATAGGAGCAAATGCTCTATTTATCACAATGGTTTCAAGAAGTGTCTATTACAGAGGCGTAGAAATGCGTATTTATGGAGGAAATGGTTAATACTCTGATTTTGTTTATATTAAGCACTTTACTCCATGGATATTTATGTAAGAAATAATAACATCATGAATATTAATTAGACTAATTGTAATAAAAGCACATGGATATGGGAAGCTTTGGCCTCGGCAGAAACTATAGAATCATGTGTATATTATCATAAGCAAACAGAGCAAACCCTGATCAGAAGGCTCTTGTAGGAGCTGTCTGATCTGGGTCTACTCTGTTTGCAAAGGCATAGGAAGGCATACTTATGGAATGAAGGGTTAATTAAAGAAGCATCTACTTTAATCCTTTCCTCCATAGGCTGTTTTGAGACCCACCCTCTTTGAATAAATCTACCGAAAAGAAACATCTGCTTGAGAAAATGAAAATTTTAGAATTGTGTAGTTATGAAACCATTGTGATAAATAGAGCATTTGCTCCTATGCTCTATTTATCACAATGGTTTCAAAAAGTGGCTTTTACAGAGGTGTCAATATTAGGGAATGGGTTAAGACTTTAAGCAGACAACAATTTAACATAATTATGACAGTTATTTAGAAAGGAAATAATGAAATATTTACGTGGGTTAAATTATTACCTTATTTATCCCAAACCTTAGGACACTCTTCAGATATAGTATTTCATACAGTTGAACCTGTCTTAACCCTTCTCTTGCTGAATTTTAAAATACATTTCTCCTTCTTTACCCATGCCCTGTTGTATAATTACATATATCTTCACTGTGTACAAGTATTTCGCTGTGCAATCACTGCTGTGGAGTGCATTGGTTTGCACAATGAACTTGAAAATAGTGCAGAGCCTGATGAGACAGCTCCTGCAGGAGCTGTCTCATCTGGGTCTTCACTATTTACAGGTAGGTATATTGACGTGAATAGCAAGCGAAGGGTTAAGTGACCATTCATTTATTGAGCATAAGAGGGTTAAAAGCAGGTGGTTGCTTAATTAGTGCACGGCATAAGTAATGCAGAAAGCTCTTTTAATGGCAGCTTAAGACAGGTCTACTGTAGAACTAAATTATCATTTCTCCATCAAACTCTATGTTGTGACCTCTCAATAGAATTGTCAGGAAGAGTTTAATTATCCAAAAGATCCAGTCTCCCTTCTCAAGCTGTCTGATCAGGGTCTGCTCTGTTGATCAGGGTCGGTTCTGTTTGCTTATAATATAATATAGATATGATTTTACAGTTTCTGCATTGGCCAAAACCTTCTGTGTTCATGTGTCATTTATAAAAAAAAAAATGATATTCATGATATTGTTATTTCTTAACCATTGCCTCCGTAAATACGCCTTTCTATGCCTCTGTAATAACCACTTCTTGAAACCATTGTGATAAATAGAGCATTTGCTCCTATAGGAGCAAAATGCTCTATTTATCACAATGGTTTCAAAAGTGAAAGTTACAAAATTCTAAAATTTTACTTTTCTCTAGTAAATGCTCCTTTTGGGTAGATTCATTCAAAGAGGATGGGTTTAGCTAAAAATAGCCTATGGAGGAAAGGGTTAAATTAACATTCATGGAGTATAGGATTAAGTTAGAAGGACATCCATGTTGTAGCACTGAATGAGCAGTTTGATCTGGGTCTGCACTAATAAGTCTTGTCTGTCTGAATACTAAGTGTAATTAGGCAATTTCAGCCACAGTTTGTGTAGTCCATCTAATCATCTATTCAGCTGTATTTCAGCCACTGTTTGTATAGCCCTTTCCCTGTTCTATGTTTATTCCAAATTTCAAAACCTACCGAATATTCATTGACAAAACAGTTATAATGAATTATGAAAAGTGGAAAATTGTAGCCATTTTAGAAACTAAAGAAACAGATTTATCAAATTCCATAGTTTATATATTATATGCAAACACAGAAGACCCTGATCAGACGGCTCTACTCTGATTGCAAATGCGTAAAAACAGGTTTATATGAAGGAAAGGGTTAGTCCGTCTAATCATCTATCCAGCTGTTTTTCTCCCCACTTATCCCTTGTAGCTTTGATCTACAAAATTTGTCGTCTGCTTCAATTTTTAGATTACCTTTGTCTTACATTTCAGTCCTGCTAGAGTGTCAAACAGTTTGGATTCTGATCAGATACTGAGTTCTTGAATGTCTCATTTGGATCCAAACTGTACACAAACTTTGTCACTGACTTGTGGCTAGTTATCCCTTTCCCTCATATTCTAATAGAAACATCTTTTCACACATTTACAAACAAGACCCAGAACAGACGGCTTCTATAGGAGTCGTCTGATCAGGGTCTGCTCTGTTTGCTAATGAAATTTGACAGATCTGTTTTCTTAGTTTCTAAAATGACTACAATGTTCCACCTTTTATAATTTATTTATATCTAAATCGTCCATGAATTTTTAGAAAGTATTGAAATTTGGACTAGATATAGAACAGGGAAAGTGTTATGAAAGAGTAGAGTGGGCTGTATCATGGTCTGGCCGAGCCTGTCACAGATTTCATCAGTTTTTACTGTTTACCTCCTATAAATGCTATTTCATGCCTTTTGAAATGCCGAGTAGACTTTCAATAGTCAGCATTCGAAAGGTGAAGTATGTTTGACCACTTCATAGCAGGACATACTATCATATTTATCCTTAAGATCACGACACTCAGATTGAGTGTCCTGATCTTAACCCTTCGCTTGCTATTCACGTCAATATACCTACCTGTAAATAGTGAAGACCCAGATGAGACAGCTCCTGCAGGAGCTGTCTCATCAGGGTCTGCACTATTTACAAGTTGATTGTGCAACCAGTGCACTCCACAGCAGTGATTGCACAGCGAAATACTTAAACACAGTGAAGATATATATGTAATTATACAACAGGACATGGGTAAAGAAGGAGACATGTGTTTTAAAATTCAGCAAGCGAAGGGTTAAGATCAGATAGTACTTTACTATTAGTGAGTTAACTAGTAGTAAAACGGTGGTGGAACGTGAACGACCAAGTCAGATCAGATTTCTCTGTTTATTAAATATACCGACGTTTCGGTACTTACAAGTACCTTCTTCAGGGTTATACATAAAAATATCCAAAGCAAACTTTACTGAGGTAGGGTTTTTTCGGTGCCTTTCTAGTCACGTGATACGTACTGTGACGTTAAACTGTTGAATTGGTATCCAATGGAGATGAGACAGCTAAAAAATGGTGTATGCCTAAAATAAAGATAGTGGGCATATACCATGTTTTAATGCTGATTATTATGGTGGTATACTAGTTAACAGACGTAACTGTATGTAATTTAGTTTGTGAAAATGTACTGTGAGTAGAAAAACGAATAAAGAAACCAACCTGCAAGTCTTAAAGTTTTCTATGTGAAAATCCCATAGACAGAATAGATGAATATTTCAGTGTCTTTATCACTGTTTCTCTCGTCCATACATATCGTAGTGTTACTATCCGTTGAGGTTAAGTCCAGGGGTGTGGCTTCAAATGTTAAGTCGTCTGTGGTGCTGGGTTTTTCTGTGGGTTCTGGTAGTGGGCTGATTTGTCGTGGTACTCGTATCATTTCTGTTAAAAGTGGCTGGATGTTGTCTGGTTTAGTGTAGTTAGAAGGTCCTGGTATGATCCTAAATCGGGGTTTGGCCTCAAAGGGTGGTATCCATTTTTGAATTGGTTTTGGATTTGGAACGTCTACTTCTATTTTGATGAATTCTGTAAGGCATATGCTGTGGATGTTTTCTGCGTGTTTCTTGATAAAATCCCGTCTAGTGTAGGTTTTGGTGCAGCCTGGGCAGACGTAAACGAATCTTTTGGTTTCGTGTGTTCTCCAGTGTCTTTTCATGTTGGATATTGATCCTTTTATCATGAGATTGCACTTGGTGCACTGTCTTAATCTTTCCCCTATCAGTCTGTATTGTGGCGTGGAAGTGTCCATTTTACTGTATAATGTTAAGTCCGGAAGGTTGTTTAGTCTGAAATTGCTCGATATAGCTTTCTTCTGTGCGTAGCCGAATGTTGTTGTTTTTTGTTGTTGTTGTTAGAACTGTAACGTCGAGATCGTGCGCTGAGTGCGAATTTGACGTAAAATGGCGGGAGACCGGTTTGTACTTATTTGTGCATCTTATATCATTTAGGTGTCCGTATAGGCGTTCCCTTAGTGTATTTCTTGTTTGGCCGACGTGTTGTATGCTGCATTTGTTGCAAGTAATGATATAAATGACACTGGCTGATTCACAGGTGTATGTTCCTTGTATGAAGAATAACTTTCCAGTCGTTTTGATTTTGATGTTGGATTTTCCGTTCATGTAGGGGCAAGCTGCGCAATTTTTTGAACATGGATAGCTTCCTTTATTGGCTGGTTTTGGATGTAGGTCTGTTTTGACTAGTATATTACGTAGATTTTGTGGTTTTCTAAGCACTGTGAAAATTCTGGTAGACTGGAGGTTGCTGCAGGTGGGGCTTGACTGTAGTATTTGGAGGTTTTTGTCTATAATCCGGTTCATGTCAGGGTTTCGGGGGTTGTTTGTGAGTATCATTGGAATGGTTTTGTCTTTGTTGGGTATATCCTTAATTTGTAAAAGTGTGGTTCTATCTAGTTTTCTGGCTCTCAGGATGGCGTCGTTGATGGTCCTTGTAGGGTATCCTCTGGCTTTCAGATTATCCCGTAGTTTTATGGTGCAAGTGTCGAATAACTCCAGGTCGCTGCAAATTCGTCGTATTCTTACTGCTTGGCTGTAGGGTATGCTTAATTTTTGGTGTCTTGGATGGAATGAATTAAAGTGTAGGTACATGTTGGCGTCTGTGGGTTTTGAGTATAGTGTGGTCTTCAAATTGCCGTTGTCGTCTTTGTAGATAGTTGTATCTAAGAAGTTTGTTGAGCTCTGGCTGATATCAACAGTAAATTTGATCGTGGGATGGTGACTGTTGAGGGCTAAGATGAAGGAATCTAATTCCTCTCGGGGGTGTGCCCAGATCATAAAAATGTCATCTATGAATCTCCACCAGACAGTTGGTAGTGTCTTCCTATTAGATAGGAATTCTCTTTCTATCTTATCCATGAATATTATTGCGTAGCTTGGTGCGCATTTGGTGCCCATAGTTGTTCCTGAGATTTGTTCGTAGAATTCTTCGTTGAATGTGAACGCTGTTTTTGTGAGGACGAAGTGTAAGAGGCGTAAGAGGATCCAGGTTTTTGGTTCTGTTTGTTTTCTATGTTCTAATGCGTTTTTGGCTGCTAAAATTCCTTCTCTGTGTGGAATATTTGTGTAGAGAGCGGTTACATCTATGGTTACTAGGTATGCATTTTTGGGTATAGGTCCTAATTGGTTCAGTTTTCGTAAAAAGTGGGTAGTATCTTTAATGTAGGATGGGCATGATTGTGCGCATGGTTGTATGTAGTGGTCTATAAATTCTGAGAGTTTTTCGGTTGGTCCGTCACATGCTGAGACAATGGGTCTGCCTGGGTTGTTCTTTTTGTGTATTTTTGGTAGAAGGTAGAAAACGGGGGTTCTGCAATGTTTCGGCATTAGGTAGTCTATGTGATCGTCCTTCAGTAGGCTGTGCTTTTTAAGGTATGTTAGGAATTGGCAGATTTCTTTAGTAGCCTTGGCTGTTGTATCTTTGGGGGTCTTCTTGTATGTATTGGGATCCGATAATTGTCTGTGTCCTTCTTTTAGGTAGTCTACTTTGTTGAGAATGACAATGCTGCCTCCTTTATCCGCTGGTTTGATGATGATATTCGTATTGCTTTTTAGCGTGTTGATAGCTTGGAATTCCTTTTCTGAGATGTTGTAATCTTGATTATGTGTTTTTTTACCTCTGAGGGCCTGGTTCTTAATGATAGAGATAAATGTGTCTAGGGCTGCTGATTTTCCTGCCGGTGGTGTCCAACCTGAGCTAATTTTGAAAGGGTCTTGTTGTAGATCTGTGGTATCTTGATGGTCGAAGTGGTGTTTTAAACGTATTCTTCTTTCAAATAGTAGTAAATCCCTGCGTAGGTCTAGCTGGTTAAAGGTTTTTGGTGTTGGGCAGAATGTTAGACCTCTGCTTAGTATTAATTTCTCATCTCGAGTAGGCTCATATGATGACAAATTAGTGATGTATTTACTGTAGTTTTTCAGCAGTAGGTTTTTGTCGTGGGTTTCTTTAGGTCTGAATCGTCTAGCTGGCATAGCGAGTTTGGTTTAAAAGAGTTCAGCTGTAGATATTGGGTGTTGATGTCAATTTTTGTTCTCATTGACGGGTGCCGGATGGGCCTCCGCCGGCTTCTGTGGTGTTTTTATTCGGAGCTCTCTTTGATGCTAGTTCTTTTTTCACCGATAAGACTATACTTGAAATAATGTCTGAGATTAGGTCGATTTCGTCTGTTGAGGTGCATGTTTTTAGGTGCTCTTGAATCTCATTTATTTCCTGTAGTAGGTGTGCTTTTCTAGTTTTCCAATAGTCTAGGAGGATGGTGGTTAGTTGGGTGCCGAAGTTGATGTGTGCTTCTTCCCACTTAATCTGGAGTGCTGAGTTAATAACTGGAACTTGTGGTGTAAGGTTTACCCGTAGCGATTTGGGTGTAGATTTAGAATTGATGCATTTTTCTAGATAATCTATATGGTGTTCCGTTCTAGTGAGTTGGATGTTTAATTTCTTCAGAACTTTGAAGCGAGATACATTTTCTTGGTTAATACGGCGGTTGTTAGAGTCGTCCGTAGTTTTCCGTTTTTTTGGAGGCTGTGTATTAGACTGTGCCTGTACCGTTGTCATGGAGCTGAACGGTGTAGGGGTATTTTTCTCATGTTCATTCTCGGAATCCGACATGGTGGCTCTCTTGATTGACAGTATTCCTCGTCACGAGGGGACGTTGGTGCCTTTTCAGGTGGATCCAAAGCTGGATGCTGGAGATACGAGTTGAATCTTCAAATGTCCTCCCACACCTGACGGTTATCGAGTTCCAGATTCTGTCGAGATCGGATCCCAAACGGGATGCTGCGTTCCACTAGAGAAAACTAGTAGTAAAACGGTGGTGGAACGTGAACGACCAAGTCAGATCAGATTTCTCTGTTTATTAAATATACCGACGTTTCGGTACTTACAAGTACCTTCTTCAGGGTTATACATAAAAATATCCAAAGCAAACTTTACTGAGGTAGGGTTTTTTCGGTGCCTTTCTAGTCACGTGATACGTACTGTGACGTTAAACTGTTGAATTGGTATCCAATGGAGATGAGACAGCTAAAAAATGGTGTATGCCTAAAATAAAGATAGTGGGCATATACCATGTTTTAATGCTGATTATTATGGTGGTATACTAGTTAACAGACGTAACTGTATGTAATTTAGTTTGTGAAAATGTACTGTGAGTAGAAAAACGAATAAAGAAACCAACCTGCAAGTCTTAAAGTTTTCTATGTGAAAATCCCATAGACAGAATAGATGAATATTTCAGTGTCTTTATCACTGTTTCTCTCGTCCATACATATCGTAGTGTTACTATCCGTTGAGGTTAAGTCCAGGGGTGTGGCTTCAAATGTTAAGTCGTCTGTGGTGCTGGGTTTTTCTGTGGGTTCTGGTAGTGGGCTGATTTGTCGTGGTACTCGTATCATTTCTGTTAAAAGTGGCTGGATGTTGTCTGGTTTAGTGTAGTTAGAAGGTCCTGGTATGATCCTAAATCGGGGTTTGGCCTCAAAGGGTGGTATCCATTTTTGAATTGGTTTTGGATTTGGAACGTCTACTTCTATTTTGATGAATTCTGTAAGGCATATGCTGTGGATGTTTTCTGCGTGTTTCTTGATAAAATCCCGTCTAGTGTAGGTTTTGGTGCAGCCTGGGCAGACGTAAACGAATCTTTTGGTTTCGTGTGTTCTCCAGTGTCTTTTCATGTTGGATATTGATCCTTTTATCATGAGATTGCACTTGGTGCACTGTCTTAATCTTTCCCCTATCAGTCTGTATTGTGGCGTGGAAGTGTCCATTTTACTGTATAATGTTAAGTCCGGAAGGTTGTTTAGTCTGAAATTGCTCGATATAGCTTTCTTCTGTGCGTAGCCGAATGTTGTTGTTTTTTGTTGTTGTTGTTAGAACTGTAACGTCGAGATCGTGCGCTGAGTGCGAATTTGACGTAAAATGGCGGGAGACCGGTTTGTACTTATTTGTGCATCTTATATCATTTAGGTGTCCGTATAGGCGTTCCCTTAGTGTATTTCTTGTTTGGCCGACGTGTTGTATGCTGCATTTGTTGCAAGTAATGATATAAATGACACTGGCTGATTCACAGGTGTATGTTCCTTGTATGAAGAATAACTTTCCAGTCGTTTTGATTTTGATGTTGGATTTTCCGTTCATGTAGGGGCAAGCTGCGCAATTTTTTGAACATGGATAGCTTCCTTTATTGGCTGGTTTTGGATGTAGGTCTGTTTTGACTAGTATATTACGTAGATTTTGTGGTTTTCTAAGCACTGTGAAAATTCTGGTAGACTGGAGGTTGCTGCAGGTGGGGCTTGACTGTAGTATTTGGAGGTTTTTGTCTATAATCCGGTTCATGTCAGGGTTTCGGGGGTTGTTTGTGAGTATCATTGGAATGGTTTTGTCTTTGTTGGGTATATCCTTAATTTGTAAAAGTGTGGTTCTATCTAGTTTTCTGGCTCTCAGGATGGCGTCGTTGATGGTCCTTGTAGGGTATCCTCTGGCTTTCAGATTATCCCGTAGTTTTATGGTGCAAGTGTCGAATAACTCCAGGTCGCTGCAAATTCGTCGTATTCTTACTGCTTGGCTGTAGGGTATGCTTAATTTTTGGTGTCTTGGATGGAATGAATTAAAGTGTAGGTACATGTTGGCGTCTGTGGGTTTTGAGTATAGTGTGGTCTTCAAATTGCCGTTGTCGTCTTTGTAGATAGTTGTATCTAAGAAGTTTGTTGAGCTCTGGCTGATATCAACAGTAAATTTGATCGTGGGATGGTGACTGTTGAGGGCTAAGATGAAGGAATCTAATTCCTCTCGGGGGTGTGCCCAGATCATAAAAATGTCATCTATGAATCTCCACCAGACAGTTGGTAGTGTCTTCCTATTAGATAGGAATTCTCTTTCTATCTTATCCATGAATATTATTGCGTAGCTTGGTGCGCATTTGGTGCCCATAGTTGTTCCTGAGATTTGTTCGTAGAATTCTTCGTTGAATGTGAACGCTGTTTTTGTGAGGACGAAGTGTAAGAGGCGTAAGAGGATCCAGGTTTTTGGTTCTGTTTGTTTTCTATGTTCTAATGCGTTTTTGGCTGCTAAAATTCCTTCTCTGTGTGGAATATTTGTGTAGAGAGCGGTTACATCTATGGTTACTAGGTATGCATTTTTGGGTATAGGTCCTAATTGGTTCAGTTTTCGTAAAAAGTGGGTAGTATCTTTAATGTAGGATGGGCATGATTGTGCGCATGGTTGTATGTAGTGGTCTATAAATTCTGAGAGTTTTTCGGTTGGTCCGTCACATGCTGAGACAATGGGTCTGCCTGGGTTGTTCTTTTTGTGTATTTTTGGTAGAAGGTAGAAAACGGGGGTTCTGCAATGTTTCGGCATTAGGTAGTCTATGTGATCGTCCTTCAGTAGGCTGTGCTTTTTAAGGTATGTTAGGAATTGGCAGATTTCTTTAGTAGCCTTGGCTGTTGTATCTTTGGGGGTCTTCTTGTATGTATTGGGATCCGATAATTGTCTGTGTCCTTCTTTTAGGTAGTCTACTTTGTTGAGAATGACAATGCTGCCTCCTTTATCCGCTGGTTTGATGATGATATTCGTATTCAGCAAGCGAAGGGTTAAGATCAGATAGTACTTTACTATTAGTGAGTTAGTAAAGCTTAACCCTTTACCTGTTTCATATTTATTTAAAAAAAAAAACACCTCATGAATATGCATGCACAAAATTAATAAAATAGAACATGGAAAAGGGCTTTTGATCACTAATGTGGAATTTAGTGTGTAATCAGATCTTTAAATTTCCAAAAGCAAAAAGCAGACCCTGACCAGATAATTATATGCTGTCTGATATGGGTCTACTCTGTTTCCAAATGTGTGAACATGACTGTGTTTATATGAGGGATAGGGAAGTTGACAAGTCCATTCTGCACCATTTTGTTAAATGTAAATAAAATAGAAAAATGTGCAAATAGTGTAGGTCCTGATTAACCCATTACCTCATAGGCTATTATTAGACCCAACCTCTTTTGAAGAAATCTACCAAAAGGGACATTTACTAGAGAAAATGTATTTTTTTTAGAATTGTTTAGTTTTGAAACCATTGTGATAAATAGAGCATTTGCTCTTATGGAGCAACAACTTCAAAAAGTGGCTTTTACAGAGGCGTCAAAAGGTGCTTAGTTTTTATGTGGGAATGGGTTAAACTTTTCTTACAGGAGCAGTTTTTGGCCTGTCTGAATATTTAGGGTAATTAACCCATTCCCGTATATAGACGCCTTTTGACGCTTCTGTAAAAGTCACTTTGTGAAACCATTGTGATAAATAGAGCATTTGCTCCATAGGAGCAAATGCTCTATTTATCACAATGGTTTCAACACTACACAATTCTAAAATTTTCCTTTTTAGTAGTAAATGCTCCATTTCGGTAGATTTGTTCAGAGGTTGGGTCTAAAAATAGCCTATACGGGAATGGGTTAAGGAACTGGTAAACATTAGAACAAAGTGGTACAGTACAGATCTTGAAAACAATTTAACCCTTAACCTGATAGAGACACCTTTGCAAACAGCGTAGATCATTATCTGTTCCTTGGGTTATATATATGGAATTTTATAGATCTGTTTCTACAGATTCTGCTATGTTCTTTTTCCATTGTTTAACCCTTTGCTACATAAATACGCCTTTCTGTGCCTTTGCAAACAGAGTACACTTTTAGTTGAGTCTGAGTTCGTTCTCAAGTTTTTGATTGGTCAGATTTGAGCCTTTGGCTTGAGAACTCAAATCTGGCCAATCAAAAGCTTGAGAATGAAACTCAGTCTCAACTTAAAGTTTTATAAGCATGGATCCAGGGTCTGCTCTGTTTGCTAATGAAAGTATAATTTTATATAGACATAATTCAAGAGTTTCTGCCATTGCCAAGAACATCTGTGTCCGTGTGCTATTATAACAGTTATTCTAATTCATATTCTTGATGTCATATCTTACATGAATATTCATGGAGTAATGGGATAAATACAACTAAAGGGTTGAAAAGCAGAGATCAGATTAATGCAGAATACTAAAGCCACAACGCTTTACGTGGGTTTATAATGTCAGTTTCATTTGTCATCAAACCAACTCCTCAAGGCTTGACTGCGTTACCCCTTTCCCTGTTCTGTATTTAGGCCAAATTTCAATACCTACTGAATATTCATTAACAAAATAGTTATAAACAAATATGGAAGGTGGAACATTGTAGACATTTTTGAAAGTAAAGTAACAGATCTATAAAATTCCATTAGCAAACAGAGCAGACCCTGATCAGACGGCTCCTCTAGAAGCCATCTGATCTGGGTCTGCTCTGTTTGCAAATGCGTGAAAACATGTTTATATGAGGGAAAGGGTTACTTGATAATCATGCCTTTCCATACTTTTGCAAGCGGAGTAGACCCAGATCTGACAACTCCTGACAGAGCTATCTGAACAGTCTGGTCTGCTTGCTAAAAGTTTACATATCTGATTCTGTACTATTTGCTGGAACAATAAATTTCAGTTTGTAAGTATATATTGTAACCCTTTTCTTGTTCTATGTTTATTCCAAATACCTATATACTGAATATTCATGGATAAAATCATTATAATGAAATAAGGAGAGTGGAAGATTGTATCCATTTTAGAAAGTAAAGAAACAGATCTATCAGACCCTGATCAGATGGCTCAGCTAGGAGCCGTCTGATCTGGTTCTACTCTGTTTGCATATGCATGAAAATATGTTTATATGAAGGAAAGGGTTAAAGAGAAATCTCTGAAAACCAAACACCTCTAAAAACTGAACATTTTGTTCGGTCTGATGGTGTCCGGTTTTCAGAGGTTTACCTGTACATCATTGGAAAATCTTTCATTCTTGTGCAGAGTAGACCCAGATCAGGTAGCTTCTATAGGAGCCGTCTGATGAGGGTCTGCTCTGTTTCCTTAATAAATTCTATAGATCTGATTCTGCAGTTATCTGCCATGGCACAAAAAATCCTGTGTTTATGTACAGTATAACCCATCTAAACAGGACATTAAATTTAGCATAAATTTCGCTTGTGGAGACGGCTGACAGCATAATGCAGGGTGAAAGTCATGCAGAAAGCTCCTCTAGGAGCTTTCTGCTTGACTTTCACCCTGCATTGAACAGGCTAACCTGCCTAAAATTATCTGAATTCTTCTCTACTAGAATTCCGATTTAGAAGGGTTTACTGTACCATTACAAATATTCATCCAAGAAATATTATTACATGTACGGTAAAACCTCTTTATAACAGCCACTAAATTGTGTTAATTAGATGGCATCTAGGGCAGGTGGCTGCAAGGTGAAAGTAAAACAACGCTCCTATAGGAGCGTTCTGTTTTACTTTCACCTTGGTCTAAGCAGCCACCTGCCTTTAACACAAAATACTTGATGTAATTTAGTGGCCATTATAGAGAGGTTGTACTGTACATGTATTTCTTACATAAATAATGTAAAGACATGAGTCTCATCTGTTGTGTGGCTGTTTTATAAGTGTTTTACAGTGTATATATTTAACCTTTCAAATGCTACATTTTCAGAAGAGGAATGGTTCATCGTTGTTTAAGAGTAAATTTGCTAAAGGAATATTTAATCATAAACAGTGCAGACCCTGATCAGAAAGATTCTCTTGGAGCCCTCTGATCTTGGTCTATACTGTTTGCAAATGCCAGTTCACTCATTTCCCGCATTCAGGGGGTATTTTAACATACATGTATTGATTTCTCTTTCAGACGGGAGTCCTAGAAGTTTTAAACCATAAAACCAAACATAAAGCTGTTTTAAACTTCAAGCAGGGAGGCTGGTTTGGCAAAGATCTGCACAAAGTGGAGGGACATGTATTTGATTCCGAGTAAGTGTGAGCCATACTTACAGAAAAGAAACCTTGTTTGTTGCATTGTAACACTTTACCTTAGGCTTATGAATATTTATGTATTAGCAACATTTCCAAAATGATATATGAACAAATGGTTTATTGACTGGCAGAAGCAGTATCAGGGACTGTCTGATTAGGGTCTGCTCTTTTTATGCCCCCCAAAGGGAGGCATATAGTATCACACTGTCCCTCCAGTCTCACAGTCTGTCTGTCACTCTGTCAGTCCCGCATCTTTTAAACTCTGTAACTCCTGCATACATGAGTGGATTTCAAAATAACATGATACAAATATTCAGCAACTTATAACGATGTGTCGTGATAAAAACAGGTTCCTATCTCAAAGGTCAAGATCACAATTGGGGTCAATGGTAAAAAATGGGCACATTTTGTTCACCTTCTTGAGACGATGTGTGGTGAAAAAGAACTTGGTTCCTATCTGAAAGATCAAAGTCACAATCGGGGGTCAACTGTAATTCCTACATGCATGAGTGAATTTCAAAATAATATTATTACCAGTAAATCCTTGGAATTTGATTGGTCAGTTTGCCAAAAACTGCCGGGGTGTACAGAACCGTATTTAGCGGCTTCCACGGAGAATACAGAATTCAAATTTGATGCGTGACGTCATTCGTTTGTTTTTGTTTTTAGCGTCGATTCGAAGTTTCATATCGTCCTTACTCCATTAATTCTGGACAGATTAGACCGGCCGCGTGGCTCAGTGGTAGAGCGTCCGCCTGCGGTACGGAAGGTCGTGGGTTCGATCCCCGGCCGCGACAGACCAAAAGTCGTTAAAAGTTGGTACTAGTAGCTCCCTTGTCTACGCTCGACATTAAAGGTGTAGTTCTAGGACTGGTCGGCCCGGTGTCAG
Organism: Azorinus chamasolen; assembly: GCA_963576725.1. Lineage (NCBI taxonomy): Eukaryota > Metazoa > Mollusca > Bivalvia > Cardiida > Solecurtidae > Azorinus > Azorinus chamasolen. Next base: position 27,167,480 of record OY755252.1, read on the forward strand.
GATAATGTGACTGGGTGGGGTGCCCTTGCCATGTACCTGCGGCAGGGGTATTCCAGTGAGGCAGCACTATAACTTGTCTCATGCGGGTGCCGTCTGCAAATAACTGAAATACTGTTGGTCGGACGTAAAACCCAACTCACTCACTCACTGGACGGATTACGACCAGATAATCAATAATAAACGTAAAAAGACTATTCCTCGTATGTTCCTCAATTTGACACTATCAACTTCTCAGTACAACGTGTAACCCTTTAACTTAAATGTTTACAAGTGAAGTTTGAATTCCTCTTTCGAAATTGCTCTGAGACGACGTCATATTTGCTCTGTGATGATGTCATGTTTTCCTTGTCCTGTCGTAATATAATAAGAATCTAATGTCAGGAAAAATAAGAGTTTTTCATTTCTTAACCCTTCTCTTGCTGAATTTTAAAACACATTTCTTCTTCTTTACCCATGCCCTGTTGTATAATAACACATATCTTCACTGTGTACAAGTATATCGCTGTGCAATCACTGCTCTGGAATGGACTGGTTGCACAATCAACTTGTAAATATTGCAGACCCTGATGAGACAGCTCCTGCAAGAGCTGTCTCATCTGGGTCTTCACTATTTACAGGTAGGTATATTGACGTGAATAGCAAGCGAAGGGTTAATTAGGTAAATCGGATCTCTGACTGGTAATAAATTCATTACACGGTAATTTGGCAGCCCGTACACCCTGCCAAATTACTGTGTAACTAATATTGTACAAATGTTTACCACCATGAGACGATGTGTCATGAAAAAGAACCAGGTTCCTATCTCAAAGGTCAAGGTCCCAATCAGGGGTCAAAGGCTTTTATATATATGAGGGAAAGGTTTAACAAGAGTCCTTTCAGTATGAAATGATGAAATTTGAAAGCAGATTTTGAATTATAAACAATGTACACCTTGATCAAAGGTCTCCTCAAGGAGCCATCTGGTCTGAGTCTACTCTTTTAGCAAATACCAGTTAACCCTTTACTCCATGGAGGCATCTTTTGACAGCTTTGCAACTATAGTAGATCCTAATCAGACAGCTTCTATATGATCAGCTGGAATAAATTAGATCTAACAGCTATGTATTCACTTGTTTTATATAACAAATACTTAATGTTCATATTGAATTGCCATGAATATTCATGTAGTAAAAGATTGACTTGTTACCCACATTCAAAGGATTTTTCTGTCTGCCATGCATGACTTTTCATAAAGTAAATGGTTAATCTCTAATTTTTCTGCATATTAATGCCTTTGCAAACAAAGTAGACCCAGATCAGATGACTCCTGCAGGAGCGGTCTGATCTAGAACTGCTCTGTTTGCTTATGAAATAATCACAGATCTGACTACACCAAAACATTCTGTGTACATAGGCAATTATAAAAATATAAATGTAACAGATAATGAGATCATGAGTATTTATTTGCCGATTTATTATAATAATATTGACAAACAGGAAGTTTTGACCATGGCAGAATCATCTGTATTGTAGCTTAACCCTTTCCTCCATAAATACGCTTTTCTATGCCTCTGTATTTAATCGTCACTTTATGAAACCATTGTGATAAATAGAGCATTAATTTTGCTCCATAGGAGCAAATACTCTATTTATCGCAATGGTTTAAAATCTACACAATTCTGAAACTTTTCTTTTCTCTAATGAATGCTCATTTTCGGTAGATTTGTTCAAAAAGGTAGGATCTAAAAATAGCCTATGAGGGAATGGGTTAAGCAAATGGAGCAGACCCTGATTAGATGTCATAATGGCATATGTACAGAGGAATGTTTTGGTATTAGAAGAAACTGTAAAGTCAGATCTTTTATAATTTCATAAAGCAGACAGAGCAGACCCTGATCAAATGGCTGCTACAGGAGCTGTCTGATCTGGGTCTTCTCTGTTTGCTAAGATGTGAAAAGGCATCTCTATGAGGTAATGGGATAACAAGAATCAGGATATTAGAAAATTACAAAATGAATGTAATGTGTCCACAAAACAATAACTTACCCTGGCATTGGACAGGGAAAGATTTTTATAACCATGGACAGACGTCATAAATAGAACTTATCCTCTCAGCTGTATCTACTTAACCGTCTGTAGCATTCGTCAATATGGCATCGTGATTATTTTAACCAGCTGAGGGCTTTAATGCCTTCGCTTCCAAATATTGTAATCTGCAAAATTTGTTGTCTTCTACAATTTCCTTTTGCTAAATTTTCCCCATTTCTTTTAAAAACATTACCACAATAATAAACAGTTTGGATCCTGATGAGATGCAGTGTTACTCGGGGTCTCATCTGGATCCAAACGGTTTGTTATAGGTAATCATAATTGTGACATTGGCAAGGAAAGAGTTAACTATGTCTGATGACCTTTTGAGCAAAAGTATTACAGAAATAACAAATGATGTAAGATAAGGCATTAGGCCAGTGTGTATTACCTAGTAATACCATCTATTTTTGGAGAGATAGACACATATTTTAACTCTTTATAAGGATATTCATATAGGAATTAACCCATTCCCTGTTCTATGTTTATTCCAAATTTCAATACCTACTGAATATTCATGAACAAAATAGTTATAAAGAAATATGGAAGGTGGAACAATGTAGCCATTCTAGAAAGTAAAGAAACATCTCTTTCAAATTCCATTAGCAAACAGAGCAGATCCAGATCAGACGGCTCCTATTTGAGCCGTTTGATTTGGGTCTACTCTGTTTGCAGATGTTTAAAAACTCGTTTATATGCGGGAAAGGGTTAATGACAGTGTAAACACTATTAACCCTTTCCTCCATAAATACGCCTTTCTACGCCTCTGTAATAGTCACTTCTTGAAACCATTGTGATAAATAGAGCATTTGCCCCTATAGGAGCAAATGCTCTATTTATCACAATGGTTTCAAACTACAAAATTCTTAATCCTATGGAGGAAAGGGTTACATATTATAACAGCAAATGGAGGAAGATAATGCTTGCCGTGACAGAGAGTGTACAGTCAGATGTTTCAAATTATGTAAGCAGATAGAGTACTGGCCCACTTCATACAGCTCCTGTTCGAGCTGTCTGATCTCGGTCTACTGAGTTTACTTAAGTATGAAAGAGTGGGATTCTTATTGGGATATGGGTTAACCCTTTCCCTCATATAAACACCTTTTCACACATTTGCAAACAGAGTAGACCCAGATCAGACGGCTCCTATAGGAGTGGTCTGATCTGGATCTGCTCTGTTTGCTTATGGGCTATGGCACAATATAAGGTTAACCTTTACCTGAAATTTTTTTTGCCCCCGCCTTTAGGCGACGGGGGCATTAAGTTTTACCCTTGTCAGTCCGTACGTCCATAGGTCCGAAATTTTCATCAAGGATTTCTTGGTTTATGTAATGTGGAATGACTTGATATTTGGTCTGAAGCATTATCATAGTGACTTGTAAAGTGTGTCCCCTTTTCAGGTCTGTCGTCTATCTACTTCCTGTTTGCCGACACTTTGATTGAATTTGGGTGATTGTTTAATGACAAAAATTTTCGTCAAAGATTTCTTCGCTTGTGTAAGCTGCAATGATTTGATATTTGGTCTGAAGCATAATCATAGTGAGTTGTACCGTGTTTCCCCTTTTCAGGTCTGTCGTTCATCTACTTCCTGTTTGCCCATGGACACATTTTCTTTTATTTATATAAGTAATATTGACTGTGTCAACACAGATAAGCTGAATTTTTATAACAACATAATTATGCACAAGTGGATGTTTGACCATGGCAGAACATACAGAATCAGATCTATATTATTTCATATGCAAACAAAAGAACCTGGATCAGACGGCTACTACAGCCACCCTCTGATCTGGGTCTACTGTTTGCAAAGGGATGGAATGGTGTTCCTATCAGATACAGGGCTAGAATAAGATAAAATAAGGAAATATTTTGTCATGGCATGAAATAAAGTTTCAGATCTGTTACATGTAAGTAAAATGATCAGAAATTGATCATTGAGCTCCTACAGGAGAGTTGAGACCTGATCTGGATCTACCCTATTTGCAAAAGTGCTGGGTTATCAAATAAAGGATTGTTCTTTTTGTTTTTCAGTAAGAAGAAGGTGAAGGCCATGTATGGTAGCTGGGTGTACGACATGTTTGGGGTGGATAACAACGTGTACGAGGATTACATGAAACAGAAAGTCTCCCACAGCCCTAACAAATCTACACCATCATCCATCCCTGTAAGTTCTCAACAGAAAGTCTCCCACAGCCCTAACAAATCTACACCATCATCCATCCCTGTAAGTTCTCAATCAAGCTTCAAGATTGAGAAACAAAATTAGCTGAAATTGTGATCATTGCTTTAAATGATTGTGCACCAAGTTTGATGGTCTTTGCAGATAGTTTTAATCGAGATGTGAAGTATTTGGATCCAGATTTGCAGTAACATTATGTCTCATAAGGATTCAAACGATTTGTCTCTCTGAGTACAGTTTATGCCCTTGTAAAGCTGAAAAAGTCAACTCGGAAATGTTTTGTTCATTTCAAAATGGAGTTACAGAGCTACAAAGTGTAGATCCAGATAAAATTACAGTACAACCTGTTTTAAGCGGCTTATTAACCCTTTCCCTCATATAAACATGTTTTTACGCATTTGTAAACAGATAAGACCCAGATCAGACGGCTCCTAGAGGAGCCGTCTGATCAGGGTCTGCTCTGTTTGCTGAAAGAATTTTATAGATATGTTCCTTTACTTTCTAAAATGTCTACAACGTTCCACCTTCCATATTTCTTTCTAACTATTTTGTTAATGAATATTCAGTAGGTATTGAAATTTGGCCGAAATACAGAACAGGGAAAGGGGTAAAGAAGAAGTCTAAATCTGGATGTCTAAAACAGGTGGCAGCTTAATGCAGGGTAAAAGTGATACAGAAACCTACTTTTACCCTGCATTAACCCTTTACCTCATATGCTATTTTTAGATACAACCTCTTTGAATTAATCTACCGAAAAGGGGCATTAATTAGAGAAAAGGAACATTTTAGGATTTTGCAGTTTGAAACCATTGTGATGAATAGAGCATTTGCTCCTATAGGAGCAAATGCTCTATTTATCGCAATGGTTTCTCGAAATGACTTTTATAGAGTCGTCAAAAGTCGTCAATATGAGGGAATGGGTTAAGCAACCACTTGCATTTTAAGATTCCTATGTTTAATAAACAACTGACCACTTAGGTCTGTACTTTTTAGTCAGCAATTTGATATCAGTCTACATTATTTGTCTTTAACAAGTTTTTCAGGCAGGATATCATAGTTAACCCCTTCAGTGCTGTGTACCTGTACACCCTAAGTGCCGCGAATTACTTTGGCGCATTCTCGGCAGAACTACCAGGCTACATAAAATTTATCATTACTTCGCTAATAATCACGCAATCTGCACCAATTTTCACATGCTGCTTAAAAAACACTTATTTCAATTCTTCCTGAAAGTTTCATTGATATGTTATCACTTCTTCGATGCAAAACTACAGTATAGATATTTCACCATGGCTAAACATTAGATTTAATAGGAAAATGTGTTAACTTTTTGATAAAACACATATTTTCTACACATTACATAAATTACAGATAAGGGAAACTATTCAAAATGACTTTCATTGCAAATATATAGGATGAGTTGCTTCCCTTATTGCGTTATTTAACATAGACCGTAATAACCCCGAATCTCGCTTGGGTTATAACACACAGGATACACTTCTCGCCCAAGTGAGGATCGGGGTAAGGCAGTGAAGGGGTTAAATACAGTATGTTTTGAAACTGCATTCAGACTTTGTTTTATCTTGCAGGAGAATGGAGGCAGCAAAACATCGGATGTTGAAGACAATCTCCCCACCCACCATTTCTCCATGTTCAATCTAAATATTCCAGATCAGGTGAACTTATGGAAGTCAGCACCTCGACCTGAAGGTTTTGATAAGGTATAGCAGACATCTAGATTGAACTGGCATTAATCTTGAAAATGTTAGAGCATGCTAGTAAAATGAACCACTGACCTTAACCCATTCCTTCGTATAAACACCTTTCCATGCATTTGCAGGCAGAGTAGACCCAGATCAGATGGCTCCTATAGGAGCCATCTGATCAGGGTCTGCTCTGTTTGCTAATGGAATTTGAAGGACATTTTTCTATACTTTGTTAAATGGCTAAAATGTTCCATATTCCATATTTCATTATAACTATTTTGTCCATAAATATTCAGTAGGTATTGATTTTTTTTTTATTAAACATAGATACAGGGAAAGGGTTAAAACAAAGTTATGACACATCCTTTGTTACACCCTGTGGGTGTATGTAACAATGTCTGTCCATTAGTCTGTTGGTTTTCTTGTCCATGATATTCCTCAGTAACTACTTATAGGGCTTTAACCCTTTCTCTGCCAAACTGTCTCTGTCTGTCTGTCGTCTGCTAACTTTGTCGTCTGCTACAAATTTTCATTCTTTTGATTTTCTTCATTTTTGTTTCAAAAACATAGTAACAGTAACAAACAGTTTGGATCCTGATGAGACGCCGAGTTACTCTAGGTAATTGCAGATCCGGCATTGGCAGCGAAAGGGTTAAAAAAACTTTATTGGAAGTTTCAATATATCTAGAGAAGAATATATTGTTACAACATTCTGGCCAGATAATTTTTAGCTTGTATGCTTCGAAGAAACATCAAACTGTTGTGATCACTGGGTCGTAGGCGTTATCGTAGTTGTAGGCGTTGGCGTTGTCGGCTGCATAAACTTTAATGTAGCTGATTAATCAAAACGTATAAGAGGTATCAACATGAAACTTCATAGGTTGGTAGATCTCTCTGAGAAGGGGTAATCTTTACCTCCTATAGACACCTAGATCACACAGTTTCTGTAGGAGGTGTCTAGCTCCATCCCAGTCTATCACATGATTTTTCTGCAATACGTGGTCAGTTATAGCACTTTTGTTATATTGCATTAGTGATATTTCCTTTCTGATCTTGTGAAGTTCGATTTAATTTTTCATCTCTGAAACCCCCAAAACTCTCAGGTCTTTGTAAGTACATCCCAAAGACAAGACTAAAGACAAAGGTCTATAAAATTGGTTGTAAGAACTGTGACAATGTATATAGAGGAGAAACGGGGTGGAAGTTTGAAGTAAGATTGAAAGAACACATGAAATACTCAGAACAACAGGAAAAAATTAAATCAAACTTCACAAGATCAGAAAGGAAAACATCACTAACACAATATAACAAAAGTGCTATAACTGACCACGCCCTACAGAAAAATCAATATTCGTGAACAAAATGGTTATAATGAAATGTGGAAGGTGGAACATTATAGCTATTTTAGAAAGAAACAGATCTGTCAAATTCCATTAGCAAACAGAGCAGGTTGTATAGAAGCTGCCTGATCTAGGTCTACTCTGTTTGTACATGTGTGAAAACACGTTTATATTGGGGAAAGCATGAACCATTCTCATGCTATCAGAAATGATATCGGCTGCAAATTTCGCTTCAGTCATTTATAAAATTGTATCCAGTTGTTTAACCTTTAGCCTGCTGAGCAAATTATTTTTACAGAAATGTTCACCTACTACATATTCAAAATTCAAGCTATAATAAATTTGTCTACAGTGCTCCCTCCCTACAACGGCCCTCTCAATAACGATTCCCTCCTTACAACAACGCATGTCACTGTTTCCGAAACAACAAAGCTCCAGAAACAACTTTTTCCATCGTATTTTCTTTATGCCTCCATCAAACCCTATGTTGTGACCACTCTTTAGAATCGTCACAAAGTGACGATTCTAAAGAGTGGTCACAACATAGGGTTTGATAGAGGCATAACGGTTTTAGTTCTCGAAATACACCTTATCTGGGGATCTGCAAACAAGCTAATTATGTTTGATTTTCCCTCCCTATAACAACTCCCTCTGAACAACACATACAATCTTCGTATCTCAAAGGGTGTCGTTGTAGAGAGGGAGCACTGTACCAAAATGCAACCAAGATGTCAAACAGTGTGGATTCGGATGAGATGCCGAGTTACTCGACATCTCATCTGGATCCAATCTGTTTGCATAGGTGTTCACTCATCCGCCCATAGCAGGCTAAAGGTTAAATTATTTGAAAAACTATTGAACGAAAAACAAGCAGCTTGGATCCTGATGAGACACTGAAGTTACTTGATGTTTCAGCTGTTTGAAACTGCCAGTCAATACGCCCTGACCCTGAGAAGAGTTAATTCATACACCTCTAGAAAAAAATAATGTCTGCTTAAATTTGGATATAGTGCAGTTTTTGTGTCACCTGCCGAGACACTTTTCCGTTGTCTGTCTGTCACACTTTCTTTTCTTTTTATTCTAACACACTTTCTTTTCTTTTTATCCGAACAAGTGACTCATCATCATGGGTTCCTTTGAACACTCTCATTACTACATGTGCTTTGATTTGAACAAGCTTTTGAAAAATATTTAACTGCATGTCAAACAGCTTGGATCCTGAAAAGACAATGAGTTACCCAGCATCTGATCTGTGTTTAAGCTGTTTTCAAATGCAAGTTACGTCATGAATAGTGGGATAAGGGTTAAAAGCTTTTGTCATTTCCAGTATTTCAGTTTTACGTCATTTGCGCTGGCCTTGAACGAGATGAAGGATGATATTCTATGCACACTTCCGCCAACAGACTCGCGCCTCCGTCCAGATGTCCGCATTCTTGAGGAAGGCAATATAGGCAAGTAGACAACTCCTTAACCCTTTATTCCATAAATACACCTTTATGCGCATTTGCAAACAGAGTAGACCCAGATCAGACGGCTCCTGTAGGAGCCATCTGATCAAGGTCTACTCTGTTTGCTTAATATGTAGATATGTCTCTTCAGTTTCTGCCATTGCCAGAATTTTCTATGTTAATGTACACTGGAGACCCGTTACAATGCGGGGGTCCGGGGACATAAAATTTAACCCGCGTTATATACAGAACCGCGTTATAACGTTGTTTTTTTATCTGGGTACTTACATAAACTTACATAAACCCCCATCATCCTAAAATAAACTAATTTTGAACGAAACTGACTTGTTTACTTTGTTTCCCCGCCCACTCACGTACTGGAAAGGTTCAACGTAATTATACAAAATTGCAAATTAAATCGTGTATGATTTCAAGCAGCCAGGTATATTTCATAAAACAAGCCTGTTGACGGGATGTAATTGCCTCTGGGCCTGTCAAACCCCTAATCCGATTAAACCTGCTGTGTAAAACAATAAATATGGCTGTCACTGTTTTCAGAAATTGAAAGGTCACATGTGATGTCGCCTGTGATTTATTGGGGTTTTAAATTTCATTTGATTGGTCAAAGGGCACACACCCTTTTCTGCATTAGCATATAACCTCCAACCCCGCACTGAGTTAGGGGTTTAGATTTCTAATGATGTCTGTTTTTCATAATTAAAGTGCGAACTTTTGTGGCTTTGACAGTGAAAAAATTCAGTACACACGCTTCTCAATTATACACACAATTAATTTGTAACAAAAGTTATGCAGTTAAGATTTTACTGGTTCCCGTGCTATTAGGGCATCATGCGCATGATACGAGCCGGTAATCTGCTGTGTGTATTACATTCATGGCGGCATATATACGAGTTGATAGTTGTCAGTTTTTCACACGTAAGATTGTCTTCAATTGTTTATGTAGGGACCTGTGTTTGGTTTTATCCTTTAGCCTGCTGCGGGCGGATAAGTTTACCTAAGTTTATTTTATGTTTCATTGCGATATTCAGTCATATTATAAATAAGGTATTTACAAAAAAAAAATTCGGCGACCCAGACCACCCGTATATATCGGATACCGCGGTAAAACGGTCCGCTTTATAACGGGTCTCCAGTGTAATTAATATTCATAATGGCATTATATCTTACATGAATATTCATTGAGTAAAGGGTTCAGTAATGACATCATGAATATATAATTAGCTCAATTACTACAATGTAAACTTTTCAATGGAATGTTTGCCTTGTCAGGAACTGTAGGATCAGATCTACATCATGTCAAAAGCAAACATAGCATGTAGGAGCCATCTGATCACGGTCTACGCCAAAAAGGCATTTACATGAGGGATAGGGTTAAGTGATAGAGATTGATTTTTACCCATTTGCAGAGTAGAACAAGATTGTACAGCTCCTGTAGGACCTGTGTGATCATGGTCTCTCTGTTTGCTTATGAAATATTATACAGTAAAACCTGTCTTAACCCTATCCTCCATAAATACGCCTTTCTACGCCTCTGTAATAGTCACCTCTTGAAACAATTGTGATAAATAAAGCATTTGCTCCATAGGTTTCTATACTAAACAATTATAACATTGTCCTTTTCTCTAGTAAATGCTCCTTTTTGGTAGATTCATTCAAAGAGGTTGGTTCTAAAAAAAGCCTTTGGAGGAAAGGGTTAAGTGGCCATTCATTTATTGAACATAGGAGTCTTAAAAAATATGAGGTTGCTTTATGCAGGGCAAAAGTAATGCAGAAAGCTCCTATATGAGCCATTCAACGTACGTATTTCAAACTTAGCAGGCATGTGTCACTTATGGAGACAAACATTTTTAGGGGTGACTTATTAAGGTCAAGGACATACCCTTTGAAACCTTTGTAAACAGAGTAGATTCAGATCTGATGGCTTCTGTAGAAAAGGGTTTATATGTCACTATAATGAGCCTTTTCATTTTAGTGACAGATAAACGCTTTCTCTTTTGAATATTTATGTAATGACATCATGAATATTTATAAGCTACATATTTTTAATAACATGTGTAATCAAGATGTTTTGGTATTTGTAGAAACTGTAGAGTCAGAGATCTTTAATAATATCATAAGCAAACAGAGCAGACCCAGATCAGACAGCTCCAACAGGAGCTGTCTGATCTGGGTCTGCTCTGTTTGCAAAGATATGTAAAGGCATTTATATGAAGGAAAAGGTTAACCCATTCCTTCATATTGACGACTTTTAACGACTCTTTGTGAAACCATTGTGATAAATAGAGCATTTGCTCCTATAGGAGCAAATGCCATATATATCACAATGGTTTCAAACCACAAAATTTTAAAATGTTCCTATTCTCTAGTTAATGCTCCTTTTGGGTAGACTTTTTCAAAGAGGTTAGGTCTAAAAATAACGTATCAGGTAATGGGTTAAGGATAGCCTGTGCAAATACATTTAGTTTAGATGTAGACGAGATACCAGGCATCAAAATGAAATGGAACAAAAACAGTCAACTCTTACTACTACAACAACCTTGTTTGTTCCCACAGAAGATGTAGTTGTATTGAAGATATCATTGTAATGAATATTAAGTTCTACAGTAACACCCTTCTAAGCTGCACATTAAAATAGCATCAATACTGGTCTGTATTACAGGTGGCAGCTTAATGCAGGATGAAAGTCATGATGAAAGCTCCTAGAGGAGCTTTCTGCATGATTTTCATCCTGCATTAAACAGCTACCCGCCGAAAATAAAATAAAATCTATGCTAAAATTGCATTTAAGAGGAGTTTTACTGTCTATGTTTCCAAAATTCATGTCGGTAAAGTGAATATTCCGTTACATTGAATGTCTTTATGGGTAGATTTTTTTCTTTTTTATGCACGCTAGCGGCGAAACTCTGATTACCTATGCAGACAGTTTGGATCCAGACGCATAATGCGGCATCTCATCAGGATCCAAACTGTTTGTCATCTTGACCATATTTTTGCAAAGAAATGAGAGAAAAAAAGTTTATTTTAAGAATTGAAGCAGACAACAATTGTTGCAGAAGAAAATTACTTAGCGTGCAAAGAGTTAACCTGAATGTATAATGTTTTATTTTACAGACTTAGCAGGTGAAGAGAAGAACAGAATAGAAGAAAAGCAAAGAGCAGCAAGACGAGATAGAAAGAAGAGAAAAGCGGAATGGTCACCTGTGTATGTACAAGTTTAATAGCTTATCTGTTGCGAAAAGAAAAGAATGTGCATGCATTACCATGGAATTGGTGCTGTTTTCTGTTACTTTCATTCTGCATTTCATAGCCACATAAGTTTAAACATCAGATCTATTTAAGTCCATAAGCAAGCAGAGCAGACCTATTATAGATCTACTCTGCTTGGTAAGGCATCAAAAGGCACGTCTGTAAGGTAAAAGATTAATAAATCCAAGTGATCATGAACACTTATGTAAGAACTTCATTTGAGATAATATTTCAACTGTGTTCTGTTACACAGAGACCTAGATAAAACATTTTCAAGAATAGCTTCTTCATTTCTCCACCAAACCCTATGTTGTGACCACTCTTTAGAATTGTCTCAAAGAGACAATTCTAAAGAATGGTCACAACATAAGAGTTTACACACCCTTAATTATCAATATAATTATCTGATTATATATATTGAACCTTGTATTTCTTTTTTCAGGTGGTTCAAGCAGGGTATCAACCCGGTTACTGATAAAGAGGACTGGTTATTTACTGGACAGTACTGGAACAGGGACTGGTCCCAATCTCCAGATATATTTTGACCTTACGATCCATTTGCATAGACAACCAGCGCCTCTGTAAGGATGTGGATCCAAGTACTATATCCTCAGCAAGTCAGCAGCATAAAGAACTATAGATTAAAGGTGTACTGATGTATGAAAATCTATTTCTCAATCAGACCCTATTACAGTAAAACCTCCTCTAAACCTGAATTCTAGTAGAGAAGAATTAAGATACTTTTAGGCAGGTGGCTGCTTAATGCAGGGTGAAAAGTCATGCAGAAAGCTCCTAGAGGATCTTTCTGCATGACTTTCACCCTGCATTAAGCTACCACCTGTCTCCAAGACCAATATTTATACTAAATGTCTGGTTTAGAGGGGTTTTACTGTACTTGAATGAGTAGCATCAAGCTACGATTTGGTAGAGAAATGTCAGATATTGTACTTAGAGTATGCCTCTTAACCCTTTACTCAATGAATATTTATGCTTGAAATAATGACATCATGAATATTATTTATACGAAATACTATAATGGCATATGAGAACTGGAATGTTTGGCCATGACAGAAACTGAAGAATCAGACCTTTATCAGGTCATAAGCAAACACAGCAGACCCTGATCAGACGGCTCCTATAAAAGCCATCTGATCTTGGCCTTCTCTGTTTGCAAAGGCATAGAAAGGTGTACTTAAGGAGTAAAGGGTTAATTACTGTTGTGAACATATATTCATAGAAAAGGATCATAATCGTTGCTGTGGAGTTCTAGGCTTGTTGCCTCTGTCAGTGTTAACCCTAACAGTGCGGGACACGAGTCACCAATGTCTTTTGCAAACAGTGTAGACCCAGATGAGAGGGTTCCTAGAGGAGCCCTCTCATCAGGGTCTGCATTGTTTGTCATGTTTCACTTTTCTTTAGAAAAAAATCCCTAGATATTCACCATAAGCCTGATCTGTTTATATTTTGGAATAGTCCATTTGAAAAATCAGCCTCTGTCAGTGTTGAGCCTTTACTACATGAATATTCATGAAGAAATCATGACATTATGATTAATAATTAAATAAATTGTATAATGACACATGAACACGGGAAATGTTGGCCATAGCGGGAACTGTGGTATCAAATTGATACTACAGTAAAACCCCGCTAATGCGACCACCAAAAAGGGGCATAATTCTGGGTGGCAGAGGCAGGTGGTAGCTTAATGCAGGACGAAAGTTATGCAGAAAGCTCCTCTAGGAGCTTTCTGCATAACTTTCGTCCTGCATTAAGCAACCACCTGCTTTAGACGACATTAGTGTCTGTTTATTAAGTGGTCGCATTAGCGGGGTTTCACTGTATATTATTACCAAACAGAGCAGACCCTGATCAGAGGGCTCCTTTAGGAGCCATCTGATCTGGGTCTACTCTGCTTAGAAAGGTGTTTACAGTAAAACCCTTCTAAGCCAGATATTATTTTTAGCTCCACTATTTCAAAAAGTGGAGCTATTGTCACGACCCACTCGTCGGCGTCGGCGTTGGTTAACCTTTTTGTTAAGGTCCTTTTCTCAGAAACCATCAAAGATATTTGGTTCATATTTGGTATGTATGTCTACTATCACAAGGGGAACCCATTTCACAAGGGTAGGTAACCCTAAAATTAATTTTCCTATAGTTATGCCCCTTTTTCGACTTAGAATTTTCATTGTTGGTTAAGTTTTATGTTCAGGTCCATGTCTCAGAAACTGTCCAAGATATTTGGTTCATCTTTAGTATACATATTAACTATTACAAGGGGGACCCATTTCACAAGGGCAGGTAACCCTAAAATTAATTTTGCTGTTATCTCCCCTTTCTGACTTAGACTTCCACTACACTATCCAGCACTAAAGAAAGTGGAGCGCGCTGTCTGCGGACAGCTCTTGTTTGTATTAAAATCGGTCTTGAAGACGGGTGGCAGCTTAATGCAGGGTGAAAGTCATGCAGAAAGCTCATAGGAGTTTTCTGCATGACTTTCACTCAGCATTAAGCATCCACCTGCCTAAAAGTATCTAAATTTTTCTCCTTCTAGAATTCTGGTTTAGAAGCATTTTTACTGTATATGTAGTAAAGGGTAAAAGGCTCAGAACTGTAGATAAAAAGAGTCCTGATTGATATAAAATTGCTTATTTCTTAGGTGAAACCTTCTTGAGCCTAACTTATCTTAGTATATATTGTTGGTACTCGTTAGAATCAGCCCATAGAGGTGATGTCATGGATATGAAGAAGATTTAGTAAAATAAACAAATATTACCATGGATATGAAGAATACTTTACCTCCTAGATCTCCAAAATACTCCTCTTTTCTGGATCTCTGTTTAATATGACAGAAGGCTTAAGTTACAAGCAGGAAAGTTAAGCCATTGACGCCAAATTATATATTAACATGAAAGGGGTGGGGTGGGGGGGGATCATGAAAATTGCCCTATACTTGCATTTAATGCCTTATGACTGATACAGAATGTCAAGATGTTGCTTAACCCTCTACTCCATGAGTATTCATGTAGGAAATAATGATGTCATGAATATTGTTCAGAATAATTTGTTATAATAATTGATGGACAGAGGAATTGTTGGCCATGGAAGAGACTGTAAAATCATATCTATGTTATATCATAAGCAAACAGCAGACCCTGATCAGATAGCTCCTATAGGAGCCGTTTCATCTGGGTCTACTCTGTTTGCAAAGGTGTAGAAAAGCATATTTATGGAGTTCAGGTTTAATGATAACCATTGTCTCCATTGTAATGCTGTACCGTTATTAATCATTTAACCCATTCCCTCATTGTTGTCGTCGTCATCATCGTCCGAAACCTTAACATTGACCATAACTTCTTTAATTTTTCATTTACAACCTTCATTTTTGGTATGCATGTTCATCTTGACAAGGCCTATGCACACATACCAAAATGATAACAGACGAACGTTCGCACCCACTTGCGGTGCTCTTGTTCTTCAGCACAATAAGGGTTACCCCTTTCCTCCATAAAGACGCCTTTCTATTCCTCTGTAAAAGTAACTTTTTGAAACCATTGTGATAAATAGGAGCAAATGCTCTGTTTATCACAATGGTTTCAGAACTACAAAATTCTAAACTGTTTCTTTTCTGTTGTTAATGCTCGATTTTGGTAGATTTATTCAAAGAGTTTGGATCTAAAAGTAGCCTATGAGGGAATGGGTTAAGCCAAATCAAGTCTAGACCAATTACATTTTGGTGTGTAGAATCAGATTTACATAATAACTTAAGAAAACTGAGCATACTCGGATCATATTCATATTCTCTTTGTAAAAGGCATCTCTATGGAGTAAAGGCTTTAATGTGAGAATAATCTTACAGCAATTTTGAAATAATCTCTTTAACCCTTTACCTAATGAATATTCATATAAGAAATAATGACCATGAATATTCATTAGACAGAATTTATAACAGTATTCAAATACAAGATTTTATGGCTATGGCAGAAACTTTATAGTCACACCTTTATAATACCATTAGTAAACAGAGGAGATCCCGATCAGACGGCCCTTATAGGAGCCATATGATCTGGGTCTACTCAGCTATCAAAAGACATTTTTTATGAGGGAAAGTGATAAGTGAAGAACATACAACAGAACCAGAAATAGGTATAATTATGGGTCTGTAAGGCAGGTGGTAGCTTAAACCAGGTCAAAAGTAATGCAGAAAGCTCCTATAGCAGCTTTCTGCATTACTTTTGAGCTGCTTTAATCCATGAACATTCATGTAGAAAATACTTTCACGAATATTAATTAGATTAATTGTTATAATAGCACATTTGAACAGGATTATGGCAGAAACTGTAGTATCATATCTATATTATATCATAAGCAAACAGAGTAGACCCTGCTCAGATGGCTAAGAGCAGTCTGATCTGGGTCTACTCTGTTTGCAAAGACGTAGAAAGGAGTATTTATGGAGGAAAGGGTTAAGCAACCAGCTGGTGTTTAGGACTCCTATGTTCAATAAATGAATGACTGCTTAGAAGAGGTTCTACTGTATGTATGTATATAATATCAACATTTGCATTGAGTAATAGCTGTTGGGTGTTTAGAGTCATAGGTGATAATGTATAATATAGTAAAATCTCCATCATTTGAACACTTAAATACGTAGCATTATAGATTTTTAAGACAGGTGGCAGCTTAATGCAAGGTGGACGTTCTGCAGAAAGCTCCTGTAGTAGTAGTAATAGTAGTAGTAGTAATAGTAGCAGTAGTAATAGTAATACTACTAATACTACTTCTACTTCTACTACCACTACACCATGCATTAAGCAGCTACCTGCCTAAATGGGTCTAAATTCTTCTATACTAAAATTTCGAATATACAGTACAACCTCTCTATAATGGCCACTAAATTAAATCATGTATTTTGTGTTAAAGGCAGGTGGCTCCTTAAAGCAAGGTGAAAGTAAAACAGAACGCTCCTACAGGAGCATTCTGTTTTACTTTTACCTTGCTTTAAGCAACCACCTGTTCTAAACACCAACTAATTAACACAATTTAGTGGCCGTTACAGGGAGGTTTTACTGTATAATGTCAGTTATTTGCATTGAGTTATGGCTGCTGGGTAGTTACAGTGATAGGTGATAATGTATAATATGTGGTATACTGTCAGTACATGTGATAAGTCAAGTGGCATTTGTAGATTTCATTATATTGTGTACATATATATAAAGTAACGCATAACTCTAGCTGGGAGGTGTATTGTTTGTTCTAAACTTTTTATTTCTTCACTAACCCCTGTCTTGTTGATGCTGAATAGAAATGCTTAAGAGAAGCACAGGTCCAGATAAGATGCGTAGATAAAAACATTTTCAAGAATAACTTCTTTATTTCTCCACCAAACCTTATGTTATGACCACTCTTTAAAATTGTCTCGAAGAGACGATTCTAAAGAGTGGTCACAACATAGGGTTTGGTGGAGAAATCATGATTTTAATACTTAAGTAAATGTATGCATATTTATTTGTTGCTCTAAGGAGGTGATTTTAACCCTTTACTCCATAGATTTGCCTTTTAATGCCTTTGCAAACAGATTAGACCCAGATGAGATGACTCCTGTAGGAGCCATCTGATCAGGGTATGCTCTATTTAATTATGGAATAATATAGATATGATTCTACATTTCGGCCCTTGCCAAAATTTCTTGTGTTCATTTGATATTATATAAACTCATGTAATTAATATTCATGATGTCATTATTACTTACATGAGTATGAATGGAGTAACGGGTAAATGAGTTCCACAAAGATCGGGTTTGCGGAAAAATAAAACTTTTACCATGGATTACTTACCTATTATCCCGCTATCAGTGACCTGGCTCACGTTTTCAAACAACTTATATCCATACAAGAGGCAGAGTAAAATGGCATCTCACCATGATCTAAGCTGTTTGACACTCGGTCAATAGATTCTTAACCCTTTCCTTCATTATAAACGCATTTTCACTTATTTGCAAACATAGTAGACCCAGATCAGACGGATCATATTGGAGCCGTCTGATCAGGATCTGCTCTGTTTACCTTTGAAATGATATAGATTTCATTCGAAGTTTTTATCAAAGCAGAAAAATCTCTTCAAGAGTTTAAATTATAAAAATTCAGCTAATAAATATTCATGATGTTCTTTCTTCTTATTAAAATGTATATTGAACAAGGAAAGGGTTTACCCTTTCCCTCATGTAAATACCTTTACACACATCTGAACACAGAGTAGACCCAGATCGTATAGCAACCGTCTGATCAGGGTCTGCTCTGTTTTCCAATGGAATTTGATAGACCTGTTTCTTTAGTTTCTAAAATGGCTACAATGCTCCACCTTCCATATTTCATAATAACTATTTTGTCAATGAATATTAGAATTGGAATAGATATAGAACAGGGAAAGGTTTAAAGTCTTAATCCAATCAGACAAAATTGAACAGATCTATAGTTGAGCAGACATTGTATTTTCATAGCCGGGTATTGGATAAATGGGGCTTCTGTCTAAAGCCTTTGCTGTTAGTAGTTGTTAAGGTCTCGTTATTTATATAGACTCAGGGTAGTCTTTCATGTCCATCTAGATATACAGGTTCTATGTGATAGCCCTTTACTACATGAATATTCATGGAGGCGTTATCTTCATGAATATACATGAATTAATTTTTTTATGTTGTCAAATGGTAGAAACTGTGACTGATCTGTCTTATTTTGTAACCTTTTACTCCATGAATATTCATGAAACAAATGATGCCATAATGAATATTAACCCATTTGCTCCCACGATCCCATAATTATATGGGACGTAGGCAAACAGTGTAGACTCTGATCAGACGCCGCATTATGCGGCTTCTGATCAGAGTCTACACTGTTTGCTGATAGGAAATTCAATATTTCTTGTTAGAGCATATGCCCAATGGGTTAATGAATGTTCATACAATACTCCACACACTGTTACTGTTATCTTATTTAACTCTTTACTTAAAAAATATGCCCCTCTACGTCTTGGCAAACAGAGTAGACCCAGATCAGGGTCTGCTCTGTTTGCTTATGATAAATAATAAATATGATTCTATAGTTTCTACCATTGCCAGCATATCATGTGTCCATGTGATATTATAACATTTAAATCTAATTTTTATATTCATCATGTCGTTATTTCCTACATGAATATTCATAGAGTAAAGGGTTAACAAGTAACATATTGGTGATTACTATAGATAGTGTTCTGCTTGTAATCAAGTGGCTTGTTGAGGATGTATTTACTGTCTATAAAAGATTTATTTGATCTGATGTCTTGTTACAAATCCATTTTATAGCAATGCATTTTGTCGTTACTGTTTTTAGCTCACCTGGCACAAAGTGCCAAGGTGAGCTTTTGGGATGATCCTATGTCCGGCGTCGTGCGTCGTGCGTATGTGCGTATGTGCGTTGTGCGTCGTGCGTACGTGCGGGCGTCAACAATTTACTTAAACATCTTCTTCTCTGAAACTACAAAGCCAAGAGCTTTGATATTTGGTATGTAGTATGATGTAATGGTCCTCTACAAAGATTGTTCAAATTATGTCCCCCGGGCCAAAAATGGCCCTGCCCCAGGGCTTATCAGTTTTTCATAGGAAAATCTTTAAAAGTCTTCTTCTCTGAAACTGTAAGGCATAGACCTTTGATATTTGGTATGTAGCATCATCTAATGGTCCTCTACTAAGATTGTTCAAATTATGACCCCTGGGCCAAAAATGGCCCCGCCCCGGGGCTTATCAGTTTTTCATATGAAAATCTTTAAAAATCTTCTTCTCTGAAACTGTCAGGCATAGACCTTTGGTATTTGGTATGTAGCATCATCTAATGGTCCTCTACTAAGATTGTTCAAATTATGACCGCTGGGCCAAAAATGGCCCCGCCCCAGGGCTTATCAGTTTTTCATAGGAAAATCTTGGAAGAAATCATCTTCTCTGAAACTGTAAGGCCTATACCTTTGATATTTGGTATGTAGCATGATCTAATGGTCCTCTACTAAGATTGTTCAAATTATGACCCCTGGGCCAAAAATGGCTCCGCCCCGGGGCTTATCAGTTTTTCATAGGAAAATCTTTAAAAATCTTCTTCTCTGAAAATGTAAGGCATAGACCTTTGGTATTTGGTATGTAGCATCATCTAATGGTCCTCTACTAAGATTGTTCAAATTATGACCCCCGGGGACAAAAATGGCCCTGCCCCAGGGCTTATCAGTTTTTCATATGAAAATCTTTATAAATCTTCTTCTCTGAAACTGTAAGGCATAGACCTTTGATATTTGGTATGTAGCATCATCTAATGGTCCTCTACTAAAATTGTTCAAATTATGACCCCTGGGCCAAAAATGGCCCTACCCCGGGGCTTATCAGTTTTTCATAGGAAAATATTTAAAAATCTTCTTTTCTGAAAATGTAAGGAATATACCTTTGGTATTTGGTATGTAGCATGATCTAATGGTCCTCTACTAAGATTGTTCAAATTATGACCCCCAGGACAAAAATGGCCCCGCCCCAGGGCTTATCAGTTTTTCATAGGAAAATCTTGAAGAAATCATCTTCTCTGAAACTGTAAGGCCTAGACCTTTGATATTTGGTATGTAGCATGATCTAATGGTCCTCTACTAAGATTGTTCAAATTATGACCCCTGGGCCAAATATGGCCCCGTCCCGGGGCTTATCAGTTTTTCATAGGAAAATCTTTAAATATATTCTTCTCTAAAATTATAAGGTATAGACCTTTGATATTTGGTATGTAGCATTATTTAATCGTCCTCTACTAAGATTAATCAAAATATGACCCCCGGACCAAAAATGGCCCCGCCCAAGGGCTTATCAGTTTTTCATAGGAAAATCTTAAAAAATCTTCTCCTCCAGAACTGTAAGGTCTAGGCCCTTGATATTTGGTATGTAGCATCATCTAATGGTTTTCTACCAAGATTATTCAAATTATTACCCCTGGGTCAAAAATGGCCCCGCCCTGGGGCTTATCAGTTTTTCATATGAAAAGCTTTAAGACTCTTCTTCTCCAAAACTGTAAGGCAGAGACCTTTAATATTTGGTATGTAGCGCTATCTAATAGTTTTCTACCAAGATTGTTCAAACTATGTCCCCTGGGTTGAAAACTTCCCCGCCCAGGGACATATCAGTTTTTTATAGGAAAGTTTTTAAAAATCTTCTCTTAAAAATCTTTAAAAGTCTTCTCTGAACTTGTAAGGCATAGACCTTAGATATTTGGTATGTTGCATTATCTAATAGTCCTCTACCAAGATTTTCAAATTATGAACCCCGGATTAAAATTGACCCTGCCCTGGGGCTTAACAGTTTTTCATGGGAAAATCTCCTCCTCCAAATCTGTAAGGTCTAGACTCTTTATATTTAGTATGTAGCATCATCTGATGGTTTTCTACCAAGATTTTTCAAATTATGCAATCTGTCATTGAAATCATTAATCTGTTATGAACAGGTGAGCGATTAAGGGCCATCATGGCCCTCTTGTTTGTTATTGCTTTGTAATCCAGTTATTGATAATTTGTGAAACTCAAACATTTGTATGCATAGGCTTTTAAGACGTAGAAACCAATGTTGGAATTTACTATTATTTCCTCATACTCTAAACTCTAGATTGTTTTAACCCTTTCCTCCATAAATACGCTTTTCTACACCTCTGTAATAACCACTTCTTGAAACCATTGTGATAAATAGAGCATTATCACAATGGTTTCAAACTACAAAATCCTAAAATTTTACTTTTCTCTAGTAAATGCTCCTTTTGGGTAGATTCATTCAAAGAAGATGGGTCTAAAAATAGCCTATGGAGGAAAGGGTTAAATTATTCCTTCACCAGATAGAGATACCTTTCAAAGCCTTCCCAAGCAGAGTAGACCTAGATCAGGTGGCTCCTATTGGAGCTGTCTGATCAGGGTCTACTTTTTTCGCATATAGAATATGAGACATCTGATTCCACAGAGCCTGCCATAGCCAAAAAATCCCTTCTTCATATGCCATTATATCATTATTAGTATTCATGATGTCATTATTTCTTACATGAAGTATTCATCAAGTAAAGGGTTGTTTTTATTAGGTTCACAGCTGTGAATATTTGAGAAAAGAATAATGACATCGTGAATATTTGTTGGCTCATTTCTTTTTAACCCTTTCCATCATATAAACGTGTTTTCACACATTTGCAAACAGAGTAGACCCAGATTAGAAGGCTACTATAGGACTGGTCTGATCAGGGTCTGCTCTCTTTGCCAGTGGAATTTGTAAAATGGTTACAATATTTCACCTTCCATATTTCATTATAACTATTTTGTCTATAAATATTCAGTAGGTATTTAAATTTGGAATAAATATTGAATGGTGAAAAGGTTAAACACATGAGTTTTGGTCATGACAGAAACTGTAGAAGCGGATCTATATAGGAAACAATCCAGACCCCGACTAGACTGCTTCTTTTAAAGCAGATACAATGTAGTAGCTTAATGCAGAGCACAGGTAACATTTGGTGTACACTGTATACAAAGGCATTTAAAGGCATGGCATAATCATGTATATGGCTACTTAAATAAAGGGTGAACACATCAAGCCTTTTCTTAACTCTTTACCTCATAAATACGCCTTTATTTCAAACCAGATTGTCTTCTGATTGGCCAATGTAAAATATATGTATATTCTCTCGGAGCTCGCTCGCTCTAAGCTCCAGTTTGCCTCTGAAGTAGGGAGAGTGGACTGCTTGAAATATTTGATCTGCATAAAATGCCAAAAAATACCATTTTTGCTCATTTATCCCTTTCCCTCATGTTGCCCATTTGTAAAAGTCACCTTTTTGAAACCAATGTGATAAATAGAGCATTAGCTACTATGGGACAAATGCTCTGTTTGTCACAATGGTTTCAATACTGTACAATTCTAAAAATTTCCCTTTCTCTAGTAAATGTTCCTTTTCAGTAGACATATTCAATGAGGTTGGAATTAGAAATATTCTATGAAGGAATGGGTTATAGACTTTTGATAAAGGATTTAATTGCAGGTGGCAGAGCACAAGTCTGCATTATTTGTTTAGGTTTATAATTAAAACTAAACTTGTGAATTTGTGAGAATTACTTTACCATAAAGTATTCAGTGATCTATTTTTTTCCTAAAGGTTAAACAGGCAAACACAAAGAAATAGTGCAGACCACATTATATGGCTCCTACAGGAGTCCTTGATCAGGGTCTTTACTATTTGCTACTGTCTGGCTAATTTAATCCATTCCCTCATAGGCTATTTTTAGATCCAACCACTTTGAATAAATCTACCGAATAGTAGCATTAGCTAAAGAAAAGGAAAATTTTAGAATTTTGTAGTTTGAAACCATTGTGATAAATAGGGCTTTTGTTCCTGTGGGAGCAAATGCTCTATTTATCACAATGATTTCAACAGGTGATTTTTACAGAGGCGTAGAAAGGCATATTTATGGAGGAAAGCGTTAAAGTTATCAAAATGATGCCAAACTGAATTAATTAGCTTACAAAACTGGTTGAGAGGATGGGTTTTGTATCCCAATACTTAGGGCAGTAAGAGTATAGGGGTTTTGTATCCCAATACTTAGGGCAGTAAGAGTATAGGGGTTTTGTGTCCCAATACTTAGGGCTGTAAGAGTATAACCTCATCACACAGTTTTGATCCAGATGGGAAATTGAGATAACCTTAATATCTCATCTCAATATACACATGTATGACTACCTTACAATCTGATCATGATCAAACAAATGGTCGAAATTAATGCGTTATCTGATGAATATTCGTAAGAAAATACTGAATGTTTCAATGCAGAAACTGAGAAACTATAGAATTAAGTCTATGTTATTTCATAAGCAAACAGATGAGACCCGTATCAGACAGCTGTCACAGCTCTTACAGAAACAGTCTCGCTTTGGCCTAACCTGTTTTCAAAGGCGTCTCTATCAGGTAATTGGTAAACTTTTCACTTCATATCAACGCCTTTTCACACCTTTGCAAATAGAGTAGACCCAGATCAGACAGTTCCTATAGGAGCCGTCTGATCAGGGTCTGCAATGCATGCTTATGGTATAACATACAGTAAAATCTCGCTTATTCGAATTTTTTGTTTAGAAGAATTTAGACCCTTTTAGTCAGGTGGCTGCTTAATGCATGGTGAAAGTCATGCAGAAAGCTCCTCTAGGAGCTTTCTGCATGACTTTCACCATGCATTAAGCTGCCACCTGTCTTTAAACTCGATAATGATACGTATTTTAGTGTTCGAATAATCGAGGTTTTACTGTATATCTGATCTTTCAGTTTCTGCCTGAACCAAATGTCATGTGTCCATACACCACTGTAAAACTTAATGATATTAATATTTATGATGTCATTATTTCTTACATGAATATTCAACATGTAAAGAGTTTAACAGATAAATGCATGAAGGGCTAAGTGCAAAATAACTGTAAATACACTACAGTAGTTGCATGTAGGAGCGTAGCTGAATTCAAATGTAATGTACGCAATGTGGTTGTAGGGGTCAGGGGGCATGCTCCCCGAGAAAAATTTGAATTTTGTAGATTTGAAACCATTGTGGTAAATAGAGCATTTGCTCCTATTGGAGCAAATGCTCTATTTATCACAATGGTTTCAAAAGGTGACTTTCACAGAGGCATCAATAGAATTGAATGAGTTGAAGCTAAAATGACAAGACCGAATGTTTATCAAAGTCTACCCCGCTAAACCTTCGGTTTTTGTTCCATTTTGACCATAATAATGTTTTCATCTTTCATAATGATGTTATGCACATGCCTAAGTGTGTATCAGTAGCTATGCCCCTGGCATGGCTTATAAGAACAGAGCTTCAGATAAAGGTGCGTACCCAAACACTAAAATCGTCAGTTCTCCACCAAACCCTATACTGTGACCACTCTTTAGAATCGTCTCTTTGGGACGATTCTAAAGAGTGGTCACAGTAAAGGGTTTGGTGGAGAAATAAAGGATCTATTGTTGAAAATGTGTAAATTTATGCATCTTATCTGGAGCTCTGTATGAAGTAATGCATTTATGTTATAGGCTAGCTTACTCTGTATTGAATCATGGCATTAATTCTTGAGATTGGTATTGGTGTATATATCTCCATTGTTAAGATGTGGGTGTTACTTTGAAATACAGTAATGTCTCACTAATACAACCACTGAAAAGAAGTACATTTCCGGATTTTTAAAATGGGTTGCAATTTAATATGGAACAAAAGCTATAGGAGCTTTCTGCATTACTTTTGTCCTGTATTAACCCATTACATCATAGGCTATTTTTAGATCCTACCTCTTTAAATAAATCTAATGAGAAGGAACATTTACTAGAGAAATGAAAATATTAGGATTGTGTAGAATTGAAACCATTGTGATAAATTGAGCATTTTGCTCCATAGCAAATGCTCTATTTATCACAATGGTTTCAGAAAGTGACTTTTTCAGAAGTGTCAATATGCGGAAATGGGTTAAGCAACCACCTGCTTTTACAGTGGTATGTTAATAAATTATGTTGTCTGTCACATTATCGAGACTTTACTGTTCACATATGAAATTGAGGTTGTTTGTGCTGCTAACAAATAACCCTTCACTCCATAAGTAAGCTTTTCTATGCCTTTGCAAACAGAGTATACCCAAATCAGACAGCTACAAAAGGAGCCATCTGATCAGGATCTACTCTGTTTGCTTATGAAATAATATGGACATGAGCAGTTTCCGCTATGCCTAAAATTTTCTGCCAAATGAAAACATATAATTATATCTAATTAATATTCATGATGTCGTTAATTTTTACTTGAATATTCATGGAGTAAAGGGTTAAATTGTAGGAAATTAAACTCCCTAACAATGTTGTTATTGAGGCACAAGAATATTGTTATGTTTGGCCATTTACCTAATACAGACACCTGAGAAGCTGTTTGAACCTGTTCTGCTGTTTGCTTAACCCTTTCCCTGTTCTGTTTTTAGGCCAAATTTCAATACCTACTGAATATTCATTGACAAAATAGTTATAAAGAAATATAGAAGGTGGAACATTGTAGACATTTTAGAAAGTAAAGAAACAGATCTATCAAATTTTATTAGCAAACAGAGCAGACCCTGATCAGACGGCTCCTGTAGGAGCCGTCTGATCTGGGTCTACTCTGTTTGCAAGTTCGTGAAAACACGTTTATATGAGAGAAAGGGTTGTGACATAATATAGACGTGATTATACAGTTTCTGCCATGGCCTAAAATATAGTCATATGCTATTATAAGAAAATACTTGAATTAATATTAAACGATCAGATAAAAGGTAAACCCTTTGAACACAATAGGTAAGTTCATGTGCTACAATTCATAGAGAACCAAAGGTCCAGATAAGATGTGTAAATTAAAGCGTTTTCAAGAATAACTCTTCACGAAACCCTATGTTGTGACCACTCTTTAGAATCATCTAGAAAGAGTGGTCACAACATAGGGTTTGGCGGAGAAATGACAATTTTAGTATTTCAGTACGCACCTTTATCTGTAGCTCTGGCCCCGTATGCACAAAGCTCTATGAGTCTGAAACTCAGACTCAGGATGGAAAATACCACAACTTGAATAATATTGTTTTGATCAACTTAAGAAATGATTATACCAATACAAGCTGTAGAATAATTATTTATGGCAATTTGCATTCCATTTTGCTGAGGCATGGTTGAGATGTTGGAATATTCAGTTTGAGTTTTGAGTCTAAGTTTCAGACTCAGCGCTTTGTGAATACGGGCCCAGGAATACATTTGCGTTTTCTTTTCAAACACAGTGCTTGATCGTCAAACAGGTTTAATTCTGATGAATTACTCAGCTTCTGGTTTCAGCTATTTATGAAGGTCATCAAAATGGTCCATAGTGTTGAAAATATTTATTAGTTATTATAGAGCAATCACCACTGGGCATAAATCTTTTAACCCTTTACTTTGTGCATATTCATGTAGGGAATAATGACGCCAGGAATATTAACGCATTCTCTCCTAGGCTATTTTTAGACCCAACCTCTTTGAATGTATCTACTGAAAAGGAGCATTAACTAGAGGAAAGGAAACATTTAGAATTTTGTAGTTTGAAACCATTGTGATAAAAAGAGCATTTGCTCCTATAGTAGCAAATGATCTATTTATCACAATGGTTTCATAAAGTGACTTCTAAAGATGCGCAAAAATGCGTCACTAGGGGATAATATGTTAATAAAAATAAATTATTAAAATGCATTTTTATGATGGGATATAAACAGGAAATGTTTGCCATGGCAGAAATTGTAGAATCTAATCTATATTATTTCATAAGCAAATAGACGCTGATTAGACAACTCCTACAGGAGCCATCTGATCCGGGTCTACTTAGTTTGCCAATGTGTAGAAAGGTCTATTTTTTGAGTAAAAGGTTAATTCATGAATATTAATGGAAGACTCCACCCATTATGAATATTATTTTCTTTACATTGTTCTATAATACAAGTGAATCCATGTTATAACAAATACACCTGATCTGGGTCTACTCTGTTTGAAAAGGCGTCAATATCGGGTAAAGGATTAAACGTTGTTCACCATGAAATGAGACACATGAACCCCAAGGGATATGCGAGGGGTAACTTTAACCCATTCCTCCATCGACTATTTTTAGATCCAACCACTTTGAATAAATCTACCGAAAAGGAGCATTAGTGATTAACTAAAGAAATTTTGAAGTATGAAACCATTGTGATAAATAGAGCATTTACTCATATAGGAGCAAATGCTCTATTTATCACAATGGATTCTAGAAGTGGTTATTACAGAGGCGTAGAAAGGCATATTTATGGAGGAAAGGGTTAATTTACGTAATATGACAAGAGTTGTTCCCCTTATATCAACATCTGATGTCTTCTGCAAATGGTGTTGCTGATATTGTTTGTATTCACTTCGGTTTTCTGTATGCAGCAGCATTTTTGTGATATATAAACAAATTTAACCTTTTATCTCATGAATATTCATGCAAGATAATTATAATGACTTCATGAATATTTATTATATGAACTTCTATAATGATAAATAAATACAGGATCTTGACAGAAACTGTAGAATCAGATACATGTACATGTATATATAATTTTTCTTAACCCTTTCCCTCGTACAAACGTGTTTTCACGCATCTGCAAACAGAGTAGACCCAGATCAGATGGCTCCTAGAGGAGCCATCTGATCAGGGTCTGCTCTGTTTGCTAATGGAATTTGATATATATGTTTATTTATTTTCTAAAATGGCTACAATATTTCACCTTCCATATTTCATTATAACTATTTTGGCCATGAATATTGAGTAGGTATTGAAATTTGTAATAAACATAGAACAGGGAAAGTGTTAAGCAAACTGAGCAGACACTGATTAGAAGGCTCCTACAGGACCTGTCTGATCTAGGTCTTCTCTGTTTGAAATCGAATTAACCCTTTCCTTCATATTAACACTTTGTTCATGCCTTTGCGAACAGAATAGATCCAATAGGAGCCGTCTGATCAGGGTCTGCTGTGTTTGCTTATTGTATGATATAGATCTGATTATGCAGTTTCTGTCTGCGCCAAAATGTCATGTGTTCATATGCCATTATAATAGAAACTCTAATTAATATTCATGATGTCATTTCTCCACTGAATATTGAACAGGTAAAAGTTTAAAATGCGTCCATATGAGTTAAAAGGTTAATGAGATTTGTATGAAACATTTGGTTTGGCTTTGCATCCTCATATGATTAGCTCTTTGGCTGCTAATGGTGAGTCTTGTTACCTATGCATACAGTTTGGATCCAGATGAAATACGGAGTAAATTGATATCCCATGGATATAAACTGTTGACTGCTGTGATTATGTTTTTGATATAGAAAGCAGAGCTGCAGATACAAATGTAAGATGCGTAAATTAAACAAATTTCAGGAAAAACTTCTTTATTTCTCCACCAAACCCTATACTGCGACCACTCTTTAGAATCGTCTCAAAGAGACGATTCTAAAGAGTGGTCGCAGTATAGGGTTTGATGGAGAAATGACCATTTTAGTATTTGAGTATGCACCTTTATCTGTAGCTCTGCAAAAAGGGAAGGAATTGAAGCAGACCACAAATATTGTAGACAATGTTATTTTGCAGTGATATCTTTAACAATTACTCCTTAGATACTCATTTTAATGCCTTTGTAAATAGAGTAGACCCAGATCAGACATCTCATGTAGGAGGCATCTAATTCTAAAGGAGCCCATTTGATCGGATCTCCTCTGTTTGCAAAGGCAATAAAAGGCAATACATGTGAAGTAAATAGTTGAAGTGCTGAGATGAAGGTCAGGTTTAATAGACAAAAGAATATAAATGTTTAATCTGTAATCATGAAATCTCATGTTTCATTCTATAAATGAAATCTGTTCGGGATTACGCCCTAACTGGATATCATCCAACATTGCAACGAACGCAATATTTTGTATAAAACCCAATTGTGTCTTAATAAAGTTGTATGTACAATTATGGTGTCATTTTATATATTTGTCACACATTTATACGCATAGTATGTCACATTGTATGGTTCGAGTCACTGCATTAACCCATTCCCCACACTATGTTTGCACCCGATACCTCAGATGCTGATCTAACCTCTATGAGTAAATCTACAGAAAAGAAATATTTAATAGAAAATAGGAAACTTTTAGAATTGTGAATTTCTGAAACCATTGTGATAAATAGAGCATTTGATCCTATTGTATAATTACTTATATATATTATCCTATGGAGCAAATCGAGGGCTTGGTGCAAAACTATTCTAACTCCTTCACTTTGTGAGGGAGTTAGAATAATTTTGCACCAAGCCCTCAAAATGCTCTATTTATCACAATGGTTTCAGAACTATACAATTCTAAAAGTTTCCTCTATGGTATGATTACCTATATATATTAACCTATGGAGCAAATGCTCTGTTTATCACAATGGTTTCAAAGATTGAGTTTTACAGAAACAGCAAAAGGCATCATCAGTATGTCCCATATCCCAAAGTGGAAAAATAATGTTTCCTTAAAAAATGGAAAAGCAGTCGAACAGGGAGAGCCACACACAAAAAACACGACACCACACACCAGAGTTCATGCTTATAAAGCTTTTAGTTGAGTCTGAGTTTCGTTCTCAGGCTTTTGATTGGTCAGATTTGAGTTCGCAAGCTTTTGATTGGTCAGATTTGAGCCAAAGCTTGAGAACGATCTCAGACTCAACTAAAAGCTTTATAAGCATGGAGCCTGAACACTTGAATCTGATACAATTTTTATTACTTCTGATTCATCAGTGCAGTTGTTGAGAAGTTATTGAACAAGTGCCAAACAGATTGGATTCTGATGAGAAGCTGACCCATCAGGATCCAAACTGTTTGCAAAATTCAGTCAGGTCAAGAATAAGGGTTCAGCAGCCACTTGCTAAAATGTCTAGATCCCTTTTATGTTAAAAGGGATTTGACTATTGGATCAGCCGGTCTATCCTCTCGACTGGTTTTCAAAATTAATAAGTCACATTTGCTTCATTTTTAGCTTCACTTTTTCAAAAAGCGGAGCTATTGTCCTGACCCTCGCGTCGGCATCGGTGTCGGTGTCAGCGTTGGTTAACCTTTCTCTTCTTCTTTGTCTTCTTTGTGTTTATTACACTCCCTCATTACATTGAGCATTATGTTTTGTTTTGGTAAGGTCCATTTCTCAGAAATCGTCATAGGTATTTGGTTTAAATTTGGTATGCATGTTTACTATCACAAAAGGAACCCATTTTACAAGGGCGGGTAACCCTAAAATTATTGTTTTCCATAGTTTTGGGCCCCTTTTTCGACTTATTTTCATTGTTGGTTAAGTTTTGTGTTAAGGTCGATGTCTCAGAAACTGTCCAAGATATTTGGTTCAAATTTGGTATGCATGTTTACTATTACAAGGGGAACTCATTTTATGAAATTGGTTTTAAAAATTAATAAGTCACTCTATTGGCTTCATTTTTAGCTTCACTTTTTAGCTCACCAGAGCACTAAGTGCTCAGGGTGAGCTTTTGTGATCGCCTGATGTCCGTCGTCCGTCGTCGTGCGGTGTGCGTCGTCCGTCGTCCCGCGTCAACAATTTGAACCTTTAAAAATCTTCTCCTCTGAATCTACAGGGTTCTCAGCTTTCATCTTTGGTACATAGCATCACCTATAGGTCCTCTACAAAAGTTATATAAATTATGCCCCTGGGGTCAAAATTGGCCCCGCCCCAGGAGTGGGAAGTTTTCAATAGAAACATATAGTAAAACTTTGAAAATCTTCTCCTCTGAAACCAGAAGGTTCTGAGCTTTCATATTTGGCACATAGCATCGTGTTCAGGTCCTCTACAAAGGTTATATAAATTATGGACCTGGGGTCAAAATTGGCCCCACCCCAGGGGTGGCAGTTTTCAAAAGAAACAAATAGTGAAATCTTTGAAAATCTTCTCCTCTGAAACTGGAAGGCTCTCAGCTTTCATATTTGGCAGAGAGCATCATGTTCAGGTCCTCTACAAAAGTTATATAAATTATGACCCTGGGGTCAAAATTGGCCCCGCCCCAGGGATGGGCAGTTTTCAATAGAAACAAATAGTGAAATCTTTGAAAATCTTCTCCTCTGAAGCTGGAAGGTGCTCAGCTTTCATATATGGCACAGAGCATCATGTTCATGTCCTCTACAAAAGGTATATAAATTATGCCCCTGGGGTCAAAATTAGCCCCGCCCCAGGGGTTAGCAGTTTTCAAAAGAAACAAATAGTGAGATCTTTGAAAATCTCCTCTGAAGCTGGAAGACTCTCAGCTTTCATATTTGGCACAGAGCATTATGTTCAGGTCCTCTACAAAAGTTATATAAATTATGGTCCTGGGGCCAAAATTGGCCCCACCCCAGGGATGGGCAGTTTTCAATAGAAATATATAGTGAAAACTTTGAAAATCTTCTCCTCTGAAACTGGAAGGTTTTCAGCTTTCATATTTGGCACATAGCATCATGTTTAGGTCCTCTACAAAAGTTATATAAATTATGGCCCTGGGGTCAAAATTGTCCCTGCCCCAGGGGTGGGCAGTTTTCAATGGAAACAAATAGTGAAAATTTTGAACATATTTTTCTCTGAATCTGGAAAGTTCTTAGCTTTCATATTTGGCGCATAGCATCATGTATAGGTCCTTTACAAAAGTTATATGAATTATGGGCCTGGGGTCAAAATTGGCCCCGCCCCAGGGGTGGGTAGTTTTCAGTAGAAACATATAGAGAAAACTTTGAAAATCGTCTCCTCTGAAACTGAAAGGTTCTCAGCTTTCATATTTAGCTCATAGCATCATGTTCAAGTCCTCTACAAAAGTTATATAAATTATGCCCTTGGGGTCAAAATTGGCCCGCCACAGGGCTGGCTAGTTTTCTATAGAAACATATAGTGAAAATCTTCTCCTCTGATTGTCTGGTGAGCGCTTCAGGGCCATTCTGGCCCTCTTGTTCAAAACACGGAGCTATTGTCATGACCCTCTCATCGGCATCGGTGTCGGTATGTAACCCTAAAATTAATATTGTCATATTTATCTCCCCTTTACGACTTAGAATTACACTAATCAACTTTAAAAAAGGTGGAGCGCGCTGTCCGCGGACAGCTCTTGTTATATACTGGGTCGAATTACGGTATGGTACACACCATTCATCCGCATTTTCTTGGGACGATAACTCCTCCTTTATTATTCAACAAAATTTAGAATTTCCTCATTCTTGTATGAATTATTGATAGCAAAGTGTTTTCTAACACAAATGTTTGAGAACTTGGATTGCATTATCTCTGTTGTACTTAATACCGCCCCATGTTTATTTTTCTTAGCACATTCTTGTTTATCACTTAGGTGATTTTTGGAATTTCTTCATACTTGCATGGCTGAGCGATATTTCTGCACAGTTGTGCATCAAGGTGAGTTATCTTGGATTGCATTACATGTTCTGGAGTTATTCCCCTTTGATTGATATAATCTGCATCAGTGCACAAAGATGAATTTACTCTGTATAACTAATGTTACTTTGTTATGCATTGTCCCTTTCCGTTATATAAACACATGTTCACATCTTTCCAGATAGATCAGTCCAGATCAGATGGCCATCTCATCAGGGTCTGTTTTGTTTTCTTATGAAATTATAATAGATCTGATTATTCAGTTGCTACCGACAGCTCAAGGTAACATATGTCATGATTATAAAAATGCAGCAAAGAAATTACTTACAACAACTTGTGCGGAAGAGAAAATGTCATGTTTTTGTTACATTGATGTAAACATAGGGATGCATCGCAGCACCACTGGCACAGTTCGCTTATTGTAAGAATTAAAAAGGAATTGAACGATTCGGCTTATTTATATTTGTTTTCTGTTTCTGACGAGAGGTTACTTCTAAAGGAGTTAACGGCGTTTTACTCGTATGGTTTGCTGAAGGGATTGCTTCCCTTGATATGATCTGATCGATCGGTGGCAAGGTACTGGACTACCGAAACTAGTGTAGGTGTGGTAATGTGAGGTCTTTCAAGAAGAACTCTTCTTGAGAGCTGAGTTTGGCTCTGGTTATTCATTATGAGTAGGTAGCTTCCTTGTAATATAAGTGTTGTTATCTTCTCCATGTTTCATAACTCTTGCACAAAATTTGACAGAAGTATGCCACTGTTTAACTTCATATTTTGTCTCTTGATTGGGACATGCCGTTTTCTTGAAACTCATTTATGATATTGTCTTCGAACTTGGTACACATTATGAGGGTACTGAGAGGACGTGCAGTCAACAAGGGTTGTAACTCTAAATTCATTTTTGAGGGAGTTATTCCCTTTTGTTACTTTTCAGAAGCAATTTTTTTTCTCCGGAGTATAACTTCTCAAGTATTGTAGGCACACCAGTGAAATGTTATGTATGGCTAGAGGGTGATGAGAGGCTGTGCAGTTAACAAGATTTGTAACTTTAAATTCAGTTTAAGGGAGTTATTCGCCTTAGTTGCTTTTCAGAATCAAGTTTTGTCCGGAACATAACTTCTCAAGTATTAGGTACAACTGTGAAATTTTATATATGGATAGAGGGTGATGAGAGGATGTGTAGTCTACATGGACTGCAACTCTGAATTCATTTTGAAAGATTTATTCCCCTTCATTGCTTTTTATAAGTCATTTTTTGTCCAAAGTATTAACTTGTCAAGTACTTTTTGTACATTTCTTCACCAATGCACCTCAAATTTTGCATATGCATTTATAATGATGTGTAGATGTGTGTGACTTAATTTTCCTTGATTGGACTTTTTTTTTCTTTCCACAAGTATGGATGAAAGGATTATTGAGCTATTGCCTTTTGTATTGAAGTCATTGGATTTATTGACATTGTGGTGGGTGGGCTATCAACCAACTTCAGTGATAATTCTAGTTAGATAGTTGTCGTTATTCAAGCAATGAATACTATGAATGATCAAATAACCCTTTCCTCCATAAATACGCCTTTTAACAACTATGCAAACGGTATAGACACATATCAGACGGCATCATGTGTATATCCAATTATTTTGCAAAGATAATCATAGATCCGACAGAGGCAGACTGGAGATTAACCATTCGCTTGCTATTCACGTCAATATACCTACCTGTAAATAGTGAAGACCCAGATGAGACAGCTCCTGCAGGAGCTGTCTCATCAGGGTATGCACTATTTACAAATTGATTGTGCAAACAGTGCACTCCACAGCAGTGATTGCACAGCGAAATACTTGTATACAGATATGTGTAATTATACAACAGGGCATGGGTAAAGAAGGAGAATTTTATTTTAAAAGTCAACTAGAGAAGGGTTAAGATGCTTTTTTCCGATATGTTAATAATGATACTAATTATGATGCTGATAATGATGCTATTAATGGTACTAATAATGATGCTAACCAAAGCATTTGTGACTGTTCGGTCATTAATACTTGCACACACTGTACATTAACCCTTTCCTTCATATAAACGAGTTTTCACACATTAGCAAACAGAGAAGACCCAGATCAGACGGATCCTAGAGTAGTCATCTGGTCAGGGTCTGCTTTGTTTGCTAATGGAATTGATAGATATTTTTCTTTAGTTTCTAAAATGTTCCACCTTCCATATTTCACTCTATTTTGTCCATTAATGTGACTAAATATAAAACAGGGAAAGCATTACGAGATCGCTTATTAAAAAAAATCATTCTTACATTATTATTTACAATTGTATATGCATGTACATTTTACATAGGGTTAGGGTTACAAAACAAAACATACATTAATTGGCCATGGGATTAATAACAATGTTTGCTATTGTTTGCATATACTGTTTATTACTCTGCAAATTATAATATAATTCAACTTCTCAGTGTTTGCAGTGACAATGACTCTCGTGCTCATGTCCATGATGTCCGTGCTTATCGCTGCATTCTACTGTATCGTCATGGTGACAATGATCCATTTTGTATTGGTCACAGTCAGGAGAAGCAGTGGTGCATATCACATGGCCACCTGCTCTCTCTGAAAGTAGAATATAATAGAGTGAACGCAAAATTGTAAAAGATTCATTGATAGAGTTAATTACAGTAAATCCTCTCTATAACGACAACTAAATTACATCAAGTATGTTGTGTTAAATGCAGGTGGTTGCTTAAAGCAAGGTGAAAGCAAAACAGAACGCTCCTATAGGAGCGTTCTGTTTTACTTTCACCTTGCTTTAAGCAGCCACCTGCCCTAATATACCAACTAATTAATAGAATTTAGTGGCCGTTATAAAGAGGTTTTACTGTATATGCGTATATTGAATGCGTGTGATAATAGGAAATTAGACAACTTTTAACGCTGAATTATCACAGTGAAATAGCCTATCAGTGTTTAACTACCGATTCCATTATGTATTAAAGGCCCAAACTTGATAGAACATATTGTATGGCAAATAGTGCAGATCCTGATTAGATGACTCGTGGAGGATACATCTAATCTGAGTCTACATTGCAAATGACAGTACAGTAAAATCTCTCAATAACGGCCACTAAATTGTGCTAATTAGTTGGTATTTAGGACAGGTTGCTGCTTAAAGCAAGGTGAAAGTAAAACAGAACGCTCCTATAGGAACGTTCTGTTTTACATTTACTTTGCTTTAAGAAGCCACCTTCATTTAACACAAAATACTTAATGTGATTTAGTGGCCCTTATAGAGAGGTTTTACTGTACATTATTGTCCCGCATTCAAAGAGTTCAAATGTACAAGTTAAGTATCTTATTGTGTTGTTAAGATAGTTGTTAAGATAATTGTTGTAAATCATTCCCTGTTCTTTGTTTATTCCATATTTCAAGAACTACCGAATATTCATACGAACTAGTTATAATGAAATATGGAAGTTGAAATATTGTAGCCGTTTTAGAAACTAAATAAACAGATCTATTTAAGCCAGACAGCAAACAGAGCAGTTCCTGACCAGACGGTTCCAATTGGAGCCATCTGGCCTGTGTCTACTCGGCAGATGGGTGAATAGGCGTTTATATGAAGGAAAGAGTTAACCCTTTCCCTGTTCTATGTTTATTACATGTTTCAATACCTACTGAATATTCATGGACAAAATAGTTATAATGATTATATGGAAGTGGAACACTGTAGCCATTTCAGAAAGTATAGAAACAGATATATCAAATCCTGTAGGAGCCGTCTGATCAGGGTCTGCTCTGTTTGCAGATGCGTAAAAACAAGTTTATATGAGGAAAAGGGTTAAACCAAAGGCAATAATTATTTTCCATATTGCAAATATATACACTTTCCCTATGTGGTCGATATATTTTATATTTTCAAATATAACCAGGATCATAACCCTCATACAAATGCCACGGAGGGTTTATATCACAGGTGCCTTCGCATGCTATGTCTCAACAACAACTTCATCACAAATACATTATTTTTTTTAATCACATGTCATAAGTATCTAGAATATGCCAAAAAACAAAAGGCCACTTACAAAATGATGGTTGATCTTGAAATAAAATTTTAAAAAATACACATTTTACTATTGCACTTTGTAATTATTGGATATACTATATGTATTTTTTGTTCAAATAATGTGAATATAGACGAACTTTACTATAACGAATGATAGACTACGTTGAAGGAGAGGGCACGATTTAGGTCCATCATACCAAATGTTATCAATAGCAGACACAAGAACATGAAGTGACGAAGCAGAAGACAGTTTTAGATGTGTTATACTGACGAATGTAGTGATTGGAAATTAGCCAGATTATAAGGAATTGGAATAGAATAAAGAGTGTAAAATTACATGTATGTGTCATGCAGGAAACACCACAAACAAAACACAAAACCGCTCGAACAGCATCACGACAAAAACAGTAAATGTATATGCATATCAAAAGACAAAAAGAGACGCACAAATACATAACAAACAAACAATAGAGGGAAGATGGAAGTATCGCTTTGGAACGGTCAGTGACAATTGTCAATGGGGGTTAGACCACCCTGAAGTACAAAGTAGGGTGTTTACGTATACGGAAACGCATTGGATGCAGAACAATTCCTGCAAGATGACAAATTCAAATAACAATCTTCATAAGAATAAATGAAATGCGTTTATTGTAGAGAATATCACTTTAAAACAACGTTAAGAAACGTCAGTCTTCATGTTTAAACGCTACGTATATACATATCAATATTGCGCTTTACGTAGTAATAAAATATCCAGTAAATATTCAGTTTGTGAAAATCTCGAGAGTAACACGATTGTGTTTCAGAATCGATTTTCTCCTTAAAGTAATATTTCGGATAGACACAATGTAAGATCACAGTTCGTGTTTGATATGTTAGTACGTACATCATTGCCTAAAGTTTAGAATGAAATGAAAGCACTCTTCTTCTCAATAACTACGTGTCGTCTAATTGATATATTTCGGACGACTGGCAACTGTCGTCTGCAAAATTGGCGTCTGTCATTTTTGTCACCTGCTCATATTTTATTAATTATTATTTGAATAACGGTACGAAATATAGAATACCATCCTTGATAGATTTTAACTCTTATCGAGTTCAGATTGCGGAGGCTTCACAAAATTTTAGTGTCGAAGAGAACATGTTGAGTCTAATGCCCTTTCTAGTCGGAAAAATACTAATTTTTGATATAATTGACAAACGCATTTCTTTTTATAGCTCTAATAAACACCTTTTCCCACCTAAACCTAGATTTTTTTTTAGACATCTTAAATAGGGTTTACAGGATTTCCATTCAAAATACGTTTTTGTTCCTGCTGATAAGGCATTGAATAATGTGATTATTATTTGACGATTACACTATATTATATATGTCTTGAAGCAGGAAATTATTAATACCAAGTCATACATTTCAGTTACTACTGACGAAAAGATCATCGCTTCAGACCATGTCAAAAAGTGTGAACAACTTTGGAACCGATATTAAAATTACACACCATAAACTTCCTACAATGTATTGGTTACCAAAACTACATAAAAACCCATATAAAGCGTGTTTCATTGCAAATTCTAGTTCATGTACAACTACTAAATTGTCTATACATTTGACTTCTTGTTTAACGAAGTTAAAAGAACATGTAAAATTCTACTGTGATAAGACTTATGAAAATTCTGGAATAAATCTCTTCTTGGTCTATTAAGAACTCTTCAGAAGTCTTAAACAAACTTTGGGTGTGTGGTTGTGTGTGTGTGTGTGTCATGCTGTCTATCGGTGTTTTGGTGGTGGTTGCGTCTTGCATGTGGCTTTGCCTGCTTGACTTTACTACTTTTCCATTAAGAACAAAAGGTATCTTGCATCCACTGTATGCACGTACGATTTTTCTACTTTGTACACAACTCTTCCTCATATTTTAATAAATGATAAACTTACTGGTTTAATCCAGAAAGTATTTGCCCAGGAAAAAACATCATTCCTGGCATATATTCTGAAAAAGCTTTCTTTACTGACGAGCACATGAAATATTACACCAATTGGACTTGCGAATCACTAACCTTTCTTTTGGATAACATAATTTATTTGTACGTTATGGGAATGCTATATACCGTCAGGTAATTGGTATTCCAATGGGTACGAATTGTGCACCACTTGTCGCAGATTTATTTTTGTACTGCTATGAGAGAGATTTCATGTTGCGTTTGAATCCACAATAACAAGAAGATGTTATAAAAGCCTTCAATGAAACTTGTCGATATTTGGATGATATTTTTAACTTAGATAACCCTTTCGTTGTTGCTCTGATTCCTACAATGTATCCTAAAGAACTCAAATTGAATAAAGCTAACCCGTCCGACAATTATGCAGCGTTTCCTGATCTAGACCTTAAAATTGATAATGGAATGATTTCTTCTAAAATATATGACAAAAGAGATGATTTTGATTTTTAATATTGTAAATTTCCCTCATCTTGACGGGGATGTCCCCCGTGCTCCATCTTACGGGGTTTATATATCTCAACTTATTCGTTTTGCTAGAGCTTGTTCATATATTGACAATTTTAACAGTCGAAATCTCATTTTAACTGAAAAGCTGCTTAAGCAAGGATATAGATACCATAAACTAAGAAAAACTTTCTCTAAATTTTACTATCGAAATCTCTCGCTTATTGGCAAGTACCAATGTAATGCTTCTGCGACACGGTATTTCACATCCTGGATTTTATGGTGATGTGATTTACAAACGTCGTAAAATTATTGGACATACCCATTTTCTCACTTTTTTCATCAAATAGGTTAAAACATTCATTAAAAAGGGATATGATCCTATAGTACTACAACATACTGCATGTTTGGTTGTCAACCCTTTTACAGTTGGCAATCACGCTGGCCTCTTTGCATGTACGCCGACAAGAAAGGTTTAGTACTCTATGAAGGCGACCTCTTAAATCTAGAAACTGAAGGAGAACGTCGGATATCTGTACTATTTCGTTTTTGTCGTGCCCTTTATTACTTTTCTACAGTTACTCTGTTTGCACCTCAATCATTGAGTACACTAGCGATAGGTGGATACAGTTTGTTCACTTAAATGTTTTCGTTATACATGCACTTTACCACTGTATTTGCCATCGCGGTTGTTGTAGATTAGTCGGAGAGGGGATACGTTTATTTACACTGTCTTTTAGGGTGTGAGGTTGGGCGCCCATAAACCGGTTTAACCCCCAGTGACTTTTGTCACTGATCGTTCCAAGGCGGTACTTCCATCTTCCCCTTATTGTATGTTTGTTTTGTCTTTGTGCGTCTCTTGATGTTTTTATAGTTGAGTATATTTGCTGTTTCCTTGTGTTGCTGTTCGGGCGGCTGTTTGTTCTGTATGTGGTGTTTCCTGCATGACTCATTTTTTTTACTTTTTGCATATGTTAGTACAGTTACATGATTTTTTCACGTTACAGGAGTGCAAAGGTATAAAGTATGCCATTCTGGTTAAGGGTATACTTACTAAGACACAGGCATATACCATTAATGCATGGACTTATATGACCATGGCAATCACACAGGTTATGGTGACAGTCTGAAGCGCACATGGCGGCAACTACAAAAATAGAAGCAAAACATAAGTCATGAAGATGACTTTAAAGTTACACACAGCATGTTCTTCGTCCTCGTATTGATAAAGAATCTGAACATAAAAGTCAATGTCTGAAACTTCATTTCCTAAATAAATGTATTGATTGTATTGATATTCAAAGAATATATCGTGATAATCGATACTATTCCCAAATATTTCATCAACTCTGAATCACCTATCATCTGTCATAAATATAATAAGCCTATTAGGAATGTTATTTTTAAATACAATACAATTGTGTCTTGATGTCAATACCCCTACTTCCTGAGATTGTAGCATTTCAATCGTTTGCTAAAAACCAGTTGGTCATGTCATTACTGGTAATTTTGATATCATTAACGATAAAAATCTCGGAACACTCCTAACTAAAGGACCTAAGTATTGATTACCTTGCCTTATGGATTATTGATACGCGTATTGCTTTTTACAAATCAAATTACCAGCTTTTACCACCCGGACCTAGAGTTACAGTTCGCTATTTGAAGAAACACATTTTTAATTTTCATTTCTAATTTTCATTCATATTATATTCTTGCTCCTGCTGTTGCAGCATCAAATAATGTAATCATTATTTGAAGATTGTATTATGTTGATGTTTTAAAGAAGGAGCTAACTCGTTCACAAACTTATATTACAGTTCAAACACCTGAAAAAGATATAGTCTCGGAACATGTAAAATGTGTAATACTTTTAAAGCTGGTCCTAACATAAAACACCATAAACTTTCTACTTTGTACTGGATTCCGAAACTACATAAAACCCCTTATAAGGCGCGTTTTGTTGCCAACTCTATTGTACTACTACTAAAATAACTAAATTTTGACGCCCTGTTTTACTACGATCAAAGAACATGTAAAACGTTACTATGATAAAATATATGAAAATTCTGGTATTAATGTTTTTGGTCCATAGAAAATTCCAATGATGTTTTAACTAAACTTGAAAATGAACAGTATAACATTTCTTCACTGAGCACTTATGATTTCTCTACACTCTATACTACTCTACCTCACCATCTTAAAAAGGATAAACTGATTAAATAAATAGAAAAAACCTTTGCCTGAGAAAATTTAAATGTTCCTTGCTTGTAATGTTCAACGTTTATTCTTTTCGAATTCAGAAATTGAACATTACACAATATGGACTTGCCTTGATGTTTGTAGATCTCTTACTTTTCTTTTAGATAATATATTCGTGCGTTATGGGGATACTATATATCGTCAAATTGTGCCCCCACCTTGTTGCAGATTGGTTTTTTGTATTGGTATGAGAGCTAGTTTATGCTTAGCTTAAAACCTGATACACAGGCCGATATTGTTAATGCTTTTAATAAAACTTCAAGGTATTTAGACGATATTTTGAATTTGGATAATCCTTATTTTGAAATTATGATTTCTTCAATTTACCCAAAAGAACTGTCTTTAAACAAAGCCAATCAATCTTACATGATGGCTTCCTTTTTAAATGATAAAGTTTCGTCCAAAATATACGATAAAAGGGGGAGATTTTAATTTTGAAAATATTAATTATCTCTTTCTAGATGGAGATGTGCCCCGTTCTAGATCTTATGGGGTTTATATTTCTCGACTTAATCGGTCTGCCCGAACCTGTTCTTTGCTAAAAGATTTTAACAGTCGTAATGTATTTATAACTGATAAACTTCTTAAGCAAGGTTACAGATATCACAAACTTAGGAAAACGTTTTCTAAATTCTATTATCGAAATTCTACCACTCATTAGTAAATATAATTGCAATCTACGGACGTTACTGCAACAAGGCATTTCTCACCCATGATTTTATGGTGATGTTATCTACAAACTTAGGAAAAGTCGGGGTCATATCCATGTTCATGGTTTGTTTATAAAACGCATTAAAACATTTAAGAAGAAAGGTTATGACCCCATTATATTGCAACGCAATTATATTGACCCCTTCCCTCTTTGCTTGCGCGATGACAGGCCGAGGGTAGTACTCTATGAGGGTATACTCTTAAACTCAGTAACGGGATGAGTTTACCAGACTCATGTATTACTTTTTCCCTGTCGTGCCCTTAACGGCTTTCCTGCAGTTGCTCTGACTTCAACATAGTCATTGATTACATATTTGACGGATGTTCAATTGTTATGCTATGTTTGACATATTATGTGTGTACCGTCGTCTATGTTATGGGAAAGTTCTGCGGGCATACCTTTATTTACACTATTTGTTAAGCAAGGGTGACTTTGAGATAAGTGTGAGGTTAGGACGTCCGTAAACCGGTTTAACCCCCAGTGGTTATTTCGCTACTGACCGTTTCAATGCGGTACTCTCTTTGTTACCCTTACTTTTGTTTGTCTTATGTCTTTGTACTTGTGCTTTTGTTAATGTTTGAATTAATCTACCGAAATTATAGAAACGGAGAATATTTAAAATTGCGCACTTTTTGAAACCTTTGTGATAAATAGAGCATTTGCTCCTATGGAGCAAATACTCCCTGTATCACAATGGTTTCAAATAATGAGTTTTACAGAATCGCAAAAAGGCATCAGTAGGAGAGAATAGGTTAATCGAAATCTGCATTTGGTTTGCAAAAATATGCAAATCCTAAACATTCGAAGCATTCGCCTATCCATGGTATCTCGTCTACAAATTCTAGTCGGAGTGGAAGCTTCAAGTTTGAATTCGGCGATTGATGCTGATGCTAACCCTTTCAACCCGGGAAATGCGTTATCTGTCATTTGCAGTGTAGACCCAGATCAGAGGGCTACTGAAGGAAGTATTCCCTGTTGCATAATTACATTTATCTTCACTGTGTACAAGTATTTCGCTGTGCAATCACTGCTGTGGAGTGCTCTGGTTGCACAATCAACTTGTAAATAGTGCAGACCCTGATGAGACCGCTCCTGCAGGAGCTGTCTCATCTGGGTCTTCACTATTTACAGGTAGGTATATTGACACGAATAGCAAGCGAAGGGTTAATTCTGAAAGTGGCATAGAAATACGTATTAATGGAATAAAGGGTTTAGGAAAACTACCAAGATCTTATTTTGTAACCAATCCATTCTGCACGTTAACCCATTCCCTCATATTGACGAATTTTGACGGCTCTGTAAAAGTCACTTTGTGAAACCATTGTGATAAATAGAGCATTTGCTCATACAGGAGCAAATGCTCTATTTATCACAATGGTTTCAAACTACAAACTTCTAACATTGCGATAAATAGGAGCAAAATTACTGCTCTATTTATTACAATGCTCTCAAACTACAACATTCCAAAAATTTCCATTTCTCTAGTTAATGCTCCTTTTCGGTAGATTTATTCAAAGAAGTTGTATCTAAAATAGCCTATGAGGGAATGGTTTAAGGGGGTGTATAGCAAACAAAATATTTTCTGGTACATGTATAATATTCTGAAAGTGGGTGATCCAAAATTATTTGCAAGGAAAGGGACATACATTGTATATCAAAATATTGAAACCTTGAGATCATGATGCTGATATATGTTAGGTTTGTCAGATGGACAGATAAAGATTCTGAAGAGGGTTCACAGCCTTGGTCTTGGTGGAGAAATCATTAATTTAGTATTTGAATATGCTTCTTTATCTGTTTATTTTGTATGTCTTAGTGAATTGAATTTAAAACAAACACTTTTAGGGTCATCATCCCTAAATATTCCTGGTAAGTCTGACCTGTTTGAACTTTGGAAGAGCCCGTTTGACATTTCAGCGTTGAAAATTCAGCCAGCTTATTGGACAACTGTATAGACAATATTGACCACAATAGATAAGATCTGCCAACAGACAGTATCGACCCAATAGACATAACTGGACCCAGTAGTCAATATCGACCAAATAGACGGTATCGACCCAATAGACAAAATTGGACCCAATAGTCAATATCGGCCAA
The DNA here is from genome assembly GCA_963576725.1 of Azorinus chamasolen. Classification (NCBI taxonomy): domain Eukaryota; kingdom Metazoa; phylum Mollusca; class Bivalvia; order Cardiida; family Solecurtidae; genus Azorinus; species Azorinus chamasolen. The sequence goes on from OY755252.1 coordinate 27,212,036, forward strand.
ATAGCCGGTATCGGTCCAATAGACAATATCGGCCAAAATAATTTTTATTTTGTAATACAATGCCATACAAGTGAAATTTTGATGTAGAGCATCAAAGTCGCCGCCAAAACATATTATTTTATAACTTCTTTAATGGAATGAATAGTATAAAGGTCTGGTCAATCACCACAGAGAATAGCCAGTTCATGCATTCCTTTTGAATCTTTGCATACATTTAATAGTCTATTTTGTTTTCGACTAATAAGAAGTGAAGACATTGCTATGAAATCAAATGAATTAACATAGGAATGTACAAAACTCTTTAAAAATTAACTATATTATTAATAAAATTTGCTATTTAAACAGACCGACAGAACTAATTTTATGGTCAAAATAATTCTCAGCTTAACCCTTTCCCTCATAGGCTATTTTTAGATATAAAATTTTGAATAAATCTACCGAAAAGGAGCATTAACTAGAGAAAAGGAAACGTTTTAGAATTTTGTAGTTTGAGACCACTGTGATAAATAGAGCATTTGCTCCTATAGGAGCAACTGCTCTATTTATCACAATGGTTTCGCAAAGTGACTTTTACAGAGTCGTCAAAAGTCATCAATATGAGGGAACCACCCTTCAGAATTTTTAACACAAGAAACAATAAAACTCCACAAAGTCTTCATATTCTGATTTTTATAATAGAAACAGTCCAATGTGACCCACTCTGATTTGGATGAATTCTTAAGCTTTCAAATATCACATTTTTTGCAACAATATAATGATTGCAGCTGTATTAGCATCCGCATATGTTTTTTTATTTCTCACAAGAGAATATGTTGGATATCAGTTTTTATAAAAAAAACCATCTGAAAGCAGTTTTCAGTTTTTGATTATTCTTAAAAGCTGTAGTCATAATTTTGGCTCTGGACTCATATTCATAAATACGTAAGTATCATACTTTTGTATATTTCAGTCTGCTTAGTTAAGCAGAGTCTTAAACAGGCCAGTATCTAAATATTTAATATTTGTGTTTAACCCACTTGCAAAACTCTGCAGCAGGCGACTTTCCAAATCAAAACACTTTCCAAAATGACTAGATCTAAGTATATTCAAAGACGTTTGAAAATATTGTGGCAAAAGAAGATATTCCTCCACAGTAACAATTTCCTCCTTTGCCACATTGTTTTTAAATGTTGTCTGCTATATCCTGACAATTTAGCTCTTGTAATGATTAAAGAAAAGACCTCGACTGAGCACTAGTGAATTTATTAAATTAATTAAAGACATACTTTAATCCTGAAAGTGGGTGATCCTTCGAAAACAAAGGTAGCAATGCCACAAGAGAAAATTGCAGACTCGGTTTTATTGAGTCTGTTCATGAGTAGTAATTAAAAGTGCAACACTACTCACTCCCCCTAGCACCGGCTTAAGCAGTATTCAACTTTCAAAACTTATCTCATCAAAACTGATGATCCCGAAGGACCACAAAATATAACAACACTGAAATTGAAGTACGGGGCGACATTTTACTTTAATAGAACTCGTGCTTAAGTATTTTTATGAATACGGATCCTAATATTTTGAATTAGTATGCATTAAATAACATCTGGACTCAAATAAATAAATAAAAATATGACTCTTATTAACCTTCTGACATAGAAAACCTGAAACTTTTTTTTACCAAACACAGAAAACCCATAGAAGAGTTGCTTCATTTGGACCTGTTCTGTTTGCAAAGTTGTGATTATCACTTGAATGGATAAAATACAATGAAAATAGCTAGCAAGTGCAAACAACTATTTATACTTTACATATGTCACCTTGGAGCAAAACTGAGAGTGACATTCGCATTACCGTTCCTTTGCATTATTATTATTTTATTTCTTGATTTCATCCAATGGACATGAGTCTACGTTGGTGCATAAGTATGAATATCTCTATTAAGTTTTATACCATATTTTACATAACTATTCATTTGCTCTTCTGTTTAATGAAATGTTAAGATCGAGCCTTTGAATGCTTAAACATTGCTTTGTTTATTGGTGAGAATAAAAGAAGAATAAAGTTGCATAATTTAATGGGTTTTATTTCATTTGTCTTGATATTTCTAAACAAAACACCGAAACAGACATGGACATTTAATGTTTATTGTGTAACCTTTGTATTTCTATTACTGACTATGCTTATTGTTATACATTATCGTTATAAAAAGTAGAATTATCTATACTTATGCAGACATGAACAAATTATAAATTGCTCAAAAGCTATTATATTGTTTTTGTGTTTCCAAGTAGTAACATTTGCACTTTCAGTGGTTATTTTTTTATAAACATTTAAATATACTATTGTGGAATGTATTAACCCTTTCCCTCATATTGACGACTTTTGGCGACTCTGTAAAAATCACTTTGTGAAACCATTGTGATAAATAGAGCATTTGCTCCTGCAGGAGCAAATGCTCTATTTATCACAATGGTTTCAAACTACAAAATTCTAAACGTTTCCTTTTCTGTAGTTAATGCTTCTTTTTGGTAGATTTATTCAAAGATGTTGTTTCTAAAATAGCCTGTGAGGGAATGTGTTAAGTGGCAGTAACATTTGCTTAAACTTCACACACTTTCTCCAATTTTGTGCAACGTAAAACAGATGAGTGACAAATGACAACTTACCGACAAAGACAGCCAAGAAAACGAATACAAGCTTCATGTTTGATGTTAGAGTAAACGGTATCTCTAAGCTTAGCGTGCAGCTCTTATATATTAAACAGTTTGCCAATGGAAACTCCTATCGTTCTATTTCGTAAGATCACGTGGACGTTATGATTCACTTTTGTATGACATCAAGGTCAAGAACAACACGATTTTGATAAAGAAACTCCCAAACACTTGTCCGATTAGCGGAACTATTTTGCAGAGTTTTAACTGTATCAATGCTACTAGATTCGTTTGGGAAAGGTATTACTGTACTGTCTGCGCGTGACAACAAAGGCACGGCTCAGGTAGCGCAGTAATGTGACTGCATAATGTTGAGTTCGTTTAATTTAGCGCGACTTGTTATTGTCCAACGACACTTAACGACCAGACATGTTAGTTAATAATGTCTGGACCATAGGTGAGCTTGATTACAAAAGCAGCTCACGAATCTGCAAAATGCAAAACTGGATAGTTCGTATTCCAGAGCTCCGGTCAGTTTAAGGTAATAAGGTAAGTACATTATAGATAGTTTTGTGTTTGTATTTTCCGTCCGGTCGTACTCTATTATGAAGGCTCTATATAGACCCACACCATGACAAACCCAGTCTCAACTCCTTCAACAATGCTGTAGAGTTGGACTGCCTGTATTTACCTGTTGAGTTCAGTCAGTGTAAAAGACTTAACCTGCTAGAGGAGTTTGAATCACAAACCGTGCAGACGTTGGTCAGAGGGATCATGTATATCTGGGTCTACACTGTTTGTAAATAACAGCACATGCATGTCTCTTATTAACCCATTCCCTCATATTGACGACTTTTGACGACTCTGTAAAAGTCACTTTGTGAAACCATTGTGATAAATAGAGCATTTGCTTCTATAGGAGCAAATGTTCTATTTATCAATATGGTTTGAAACCATTTTCCTTTTCTCAAGTTAATGCTCCTTTTCGGTAGATCTATTCAAAGAGGTTGTATCTAAAATAGCTTATGAGGTAATGGGTTAAACGCGTTTTAACTACGTAGTTGAACTTCGGGATAAATCGAACTAAAAGTTTGGTCCATTCACAATTTACAATACAGAAATGTTCTAATATTGATCACTACGCATATCTAGAAACACACTTGACAGCTTAATGCATATCGAAAATAATGCTGAAAGCTTTCACCCTTACTTTAGACATGCATTAAGCAGTAAACTCGAGACATTGCACATATTAAAAATCGGATGACTAGAAGTAAAATGTTCCTTGAAGTTCGAGATATCGACGTTCAATTGTATTGCACTTCATAGAGACGCTTACTGTGTATACCCAGAATAAACTCATGCCCATCTATTACACTGTATCTGATATACTCTACTACACAGTATCACTATCTGATAAATTCTACTACACAGTATCATTATCTGATAAAGTCTACTACACAGTATCACTATCTGATAAAGTCTACTACACAGTATCACTATCTGATAAATTCTACTACACAGTATCACTATCTGATAAGTTATACTACACCGTATCACTATCTGAACACAGTATCACTATCTGATAAATACTGAAAGTAGAAGACCCTTCGAAAGCAAAAGCAGTACTGCGAAAAGAGAAAGTTGCGGACGTTGTGTTCATGTAAGTATTAAAGTCTGTTTATGAGCAGGTATTTAAAGTGCAACACTATATACACCCTGTCCCCTAACACCGTCTTAACTCTTCAGGCGCCAATGTCGCCTGTTGGCACCATTGAAAACAGTGCAGTCCCACGTCAAATGCCGCGCATCTGACACTGGACTTCACTGTTTTCTGTGTTATTTTAGCCCAAGCATACAGGTTTTTAAAAACAAATGTTTAACTAATATACCTTTGTTATTTAGTTAAGAATTATATTTAATATGAAATTATTATTGCAGACGACACTTTTAAATGTGGCGCCAAAAGAGTTAAAACGTTCAAAATATAATCTTTAACAGTACACCCTGTCTTTAGCAGCCATCAAAAAGACGCATATGGGTCTATAAGGCAAATGATAGCTTAAAGTAGGTCAAATATAATGCAGAAAACTCCTATATGAGCTTTCTGCATTACTACAATCCTGCATTAAGCAACTACCTATTTTAAGACTCCCATGTTCAATAAATGATTGATCGCTTAGGACAAGTTATACTATACTCCATAGATACGTCTGTAAATAGAATGTTTGAAGATCAGACGACTATGTTTGTATATGGCATTACAGTTGTACTTCGATATATCGAACTCGGATAACTCGAACTTCAGGGTAACTCGAATAAAAAGTTCAGTCCTGTCAAAACTTACAATACAGAATTTGCTCTAAAATGTATCTCTACAGATATCTAGAAACACACGTGACAGCTTAATACAGTTCAGCATTACTTTAGACCTGTATTAAGCTGTGAACTCGAGAAACTGTTATGCGCTTACATAAGGAAGAGGGTTAAATGCATCTACAGTAAAAGCTCATAAAACCGGAATTCTAGTGGAGAAGAATTTAGATATTTCTAGACAGGAGGGTGATAAGTGCAGGGGGAAAGTCACGGGAAAAGCTCCAAAAGGAGCTTATGACTTTCATCCTTCATTAAACTGCCACCTGTCTGTAAGACCGATATATATATATACTGAATTTATCGTACGGTTTAGAGAGGTCTTACTGTACTACATAGCATAAACTGTAGAATAAGATTTATATTATCAGACCCTGATCAGACAGCTGTTAGGTCTAGTTAGTCGTGAATCATTCTTAAACCCTTTCCCTCATATTGACGACTTTTGACGACTCTTTAAAAATCACTTTGTGAAACCATTGTGATAAATAGAGCAATTGCTCCTATAGGAGCAAATGCTCTAATTATCACAATGGTTTCAAACTACAACATTCTAAAAAATTCCTTTTCTCTAGCTAATGCTACTTTTTGGTAAATTTATTTAAAGAGGTTGTATCTGAAAATAGCCTATGAAGTAATTCAATGCTGAATTTTCTGAGTGGTATACCACATTAGTGTTTAACTATAGAGTCCACTCAGTATGAAATATATACAGTAAAACCTCTCTAGACTGGACGTTAGTTTTAATTTAGTATAAATATCGGTATTGGAGATAGGTGGCAGCTTAATGCAGGGTGAAGGTCATGCAGAACGTTCCACCAGTCTAAAAGTATCAATATTGTTCTCTACAAGAATT